>CP144700.1:46179254-46875024 GCA_036885675.1 Vigna mungo | reverse complement strand
TTTTTGTTTCCTGAGTGAGTTAGTTCAAACTTATGTTTTCGGTCCCCCATAATGGTGGGAGAGACCACCCATGATGAAAACCTTAAGTGAAGTGAAGTAGCTGTGAAAATGAGTTCCGTAATCGATTACAGAACCCTGTAATCGTTTACACGAACATTAACAGGGATTTGGACATCTTGTTCAACTGCAGGCGCCACCAGTTTCAACGTGGAGGACCACTCTGTGTTTTAATGGAAATCCTTCATTGAACTTGTGTTTTTTTGTTTCCTGAGTGATGAGTTAGTTCAAACTTATGTTTTGGGTCCCCCATAATGGTGGGAGAAGACCACCCATGATGAAAACCTTAAGTGAAGTGAAGTAGCTGTGAAAATGAGTTCTGTAATCGATTACAGAACCCTGTAATCGTTTACACGACATTAACAGGGATTTTGGACATCCTAGTTCAACTGCAGGCGCCACCAGTTTCAACGTGGAGGACCACTTTGTTTTAATGGAAATCCTTCATTGAACTTGTGTTTTTTTGTTTCCTGAGTGATGAGTTAGTTCAAACTTATGTTTTGGGTCCCCCATAATGGTGGGAGAGACCACCATGATGAAAACCTTCAGTGAAGTGAAGTAGCTGTGAAAATGAGTTCTGTAATCGATTACAGAACCCTGTAATCGTTTACACGAACATTAACAGGGATTTGGACATCCTGTTCAACTGCAGGCGCCACCAGTTTCAACGTGGAGGACCACTCTGTGTTTTAATGGAAATCCTTCATTGAACTTGTGTTTTTTTTTTTCCTGAGTGATGAGTTAGTTCAAACTTATGTTTTGGGTCCCCCATAATGGTGGGAGAGACCACCATGATGAAAACCTTCAGTGAAGTGAAGTAGCTGTGAAAATGAGTTCTGTAATCGATTACAGAACCTTGTAATCGTTTACACGAACATTAACAGGGATTTGGACATCCTGTTCAACTGCAGGCGCCACCAGTTTCAACGTGGAGGACCACTCTGTGTTTTAATGGCAAATCCTTCATTGAACTTGTGTTTTTTGTTTCCTGAGTGATGAGTTAGTTCAAACTTATGTTTTGGGTCCCCCATAATGGTGGGAGAGACCACCCATGATGAAAACCTTAAGTGAAGTGAAGTAGCTGTGAAAATGAGTTCGGTAATCGATTACAGAACCCTGTAATCGTTTACACGAACATTAACAGGGATTTGGACATCCTGTTCAACTCAGGCGCCACCAGTTTCAACGTGGACGGACCACTCTGTGTTTTAATGGAAATCCTTCATTGAACTTGTGTTTTTTTGTTTCCTGAGTGATGAGTTAGTTCAAACTTATGTTTTGGGTCCCCCATAATGGTGGGAGAGACCACCCATGATGAAAACCTTAAGTGAAGTGAAGTAGCTGTGAAAATGAGTTCTGTAATCGATTACAGAACCCTGTAATCGTTTACACGAACATTAACAGGGATTTGGACATCCTGTTCAAAATCAGGCGCCACCAGTTTCAACGTGGACGACCACTCTGTGTTTTAATGCAAATCCTTCATTGAACTTGTGTTTTTTTGTTTCCTGAGTGATGAGTTAGTTCAAACTTATGTTTTCGGTCCCCCATAATGGTGGGAGAGACCACCCATGATGAAAACCTTAAGTGGAGTGAAGTAGTTGTGAAAATGAGTTCCGTAATCGATTACAGAACCCTGTAATCGTTTACACGAACATTAACAGGGATTTGGACATCCTGTTCAACTGCAGGCGCCACCAGTTTCAACGTGGAGGACCACTCTGTGTTTTAATGGAAATCCTTCATTGAACTTGTGTTTTTTTGTTTCCTGAGTGATGAGTTAGTTCAAACTTATGCTTTGGGTCCCCCATAATGGTGGGAGAGACCACCCATGATGAAAACCTTAAGTGAAGTGAAGTAGCTGTGAAAATGAGTTCTGTAATCGATTACAGAACCCTGTAATCGTTTACACGAACATTAACAGGGATTTGGACATCCTGTTCAACTGCAGGCGCCACCAGTTTCAACGTGGAGGACCACTCTGTGTTTTAATGGAAATCCTTCATTGAACTTGTGTTTTTTGTTTCCTGAGTGATGAGTTAGTTCAAACTTATGTTTTGGGTCCCCCATAATGGTGGGAGAGACCACCCATGATGAAAACCTTAAGTGAAGTGAAGTAGCTGTGAAAATGAGTTCTGTAATCGATTACAGAACCCTGTAATCGTTTACACGAACATTAACAGGGATTTGGACATCCTGTTCAACTGCAGGCGCCACCAGTTTCAACGTGGAGGACCACTCTGTGTTTTAATGGAAATCCTTCATTGAACTTGTGTTTTTTGTTTCCTGAGTGATGAGTTAGTTCAAACTTATGTTTTCGGTCCCCCATAATGGTGGGAGAGACCACCCATGATGAAAACCTTAAGTGAAGTGAAGTAGCTGTGAAAATGAGTTCTGTAATCGATTACAGAACCCTGTAATCGTTTACACGAACATTAACAGGGATTTGGACATCCTGTTCAACTGCAGGCGCCACCAGTTTCAACGTGGAGGACCACTCTGTGTTTTAATGGAAATCCTTCATTGAACTTGTGTTTTTTTGTTTCCTGAGTGATGAGTTAGTTCAAACTTATGTTTTCGGGTCCCCCATAATGGTGGGAGAGACCACCCATGATGAAAACCTTAAGTGAAGTGAAGTAGCTGTGAAAATGAGTTCTGTAATCGATTACAGAACCTGTAATCGTTTACACGAACATTAACAGGGATTTGGACATCCTGTTCAACTGCAGGCGCCACCAGTTTCAACGTGGAGGACCACTCTGTGTTTTAATGGAAATCCTTCATTGAACTTGTGTTTTTTGTTTCCTGAGTGATGAGTTAGTTCAAACTTATGTTTTCGGTCCCCCATAATGGTGGGAGAGACCACCCATGATGAAAACCTTAAGTGAAGTGAAGTAGCTGTGAAAATGAGTTCTGTAATCGATTACAGAACCCTGTAATCGTTTACACGAACATTAACAGGGATTTGGACATCCTGTTCAACTGCAGGCGCCACCAGTTTCAACGTGGAGGACCACTCTGTGTTTTAATGGAAATCCTTCATTGAACTTGTGTTTTTTTGTTTCCTGAGTGATGAGTTAGTTCAAACTTATGTTTTGGGTCCCCCATAATGGTGGGAGAGACCACCCATGATGAAAACCTTAAGTGAAGTGAAGTAGCTGTGAAAATGAGTTCTGTAATCGATTACAGAACCCTGTAATCGTTTACACGAACATTAACAGGGATTTGGACATCCTGTTCAACTGCAGGCGCCACCAGTTTCAACGTGGAGGACCACTCTGTGTTTTAATGGAAATCCTTCATTGAACTTGTGTTTTTTGTTTCCTGAGTGATGAGTTAGTTCAAACTTATGTTTTGGGTCCCCCATAATGGTGGGAGAGACCACCCATGATGAAAACCTTAAGTGAAGTGAAGTAGCTGTGAAAATGAGTTCCGTAATCGATTACAGAACCCTGTAATCGTTTACACGAACATTAACAGGGATTTGGACATCCTGTTCAACTGCAGGCGCCACCAGTTTCAACGTGGAGGACCACTCTGTGTTTTAATGGAAATCCTTCATTGAACTTGTGTTTTTTTGTTTCCTGAGTGATGAGTTAGTTCAAACTTATGTTTTGGGTCCCCCATAATGGTGGGAGAGACCACCCATGATGAAAACCTTAAGTGAAGTGAAGTAGCTGTGAAAATGAGTTCTGTAATCGATTACAGAACCCTGTAATCGTTTACACGAACATTAACAGGGATTTGGACATCCTGTTCAACTGCAGGCGCCACCAGTTTCAACGTGGAGGACCACTCTGTGTTTTAATGCAAATCCTTCATTGAACTTGTGTTTTTTTGTTTCCTGAGTGATGAGTTAGTTCAAACTTATGTTTTCGGTCCCCCATAATGGTGGGAGAGACCACCCATGATGAAAACCTTAAGTGAAGTGAAGTAGCTGTGAAAATGAGTTCCGTAATCGATTACAGAACCCTGTAATCGTTTACACGAACATTAACAGGGATTTGGACATCCTGTTCAACTGCAGGCGCCACCAGTTTCAACGTGGAGGACCACTCTGTGTTTTAATGGAAATCCTTCATTGAACTTGTGTTTTTTTGTTTCCTGAGTGATGAGTTAGTTCAAACTTATGTTTTCGGTCCCCCATAATGGTGGGAGAGACCACCCATGATGAAAACCTTAAGTGAAGTGAAGTAGCTGTGAAAATGAGTTCTGTAATCGATTACAGAACCCTGTAATCGTTTACACGAACATTAACAGGGATTTGGACATCCTGTTCAACTGCAGGCGCCACCAGTTTCAACGTGGAGGACCACTCTGTGTTTTAATGGAAATCCTTCATTGAACTTGTGTTTTTTTGTTTCCTGAGTGATGAGTTAGTTCAAACTTATGCTTTGGGTCCCCCATAATGGTGGGAGAGACCACCCATGATGAAAACCTTAAGTGAAGTGAAGTAGCTGTGAAAATGAGTTCTGTAATCGATTACAGAACCCTGTAATCGTTTACACGAACATTAACAGGGATTTGGACATCCTGTTCAACTGCAGGCGCCACCAGTTTCAACGTGGAGGACCACTCTGTGTTTTAATGGAAATCCTTCATTGAACTTGTGTTTTTTTGTTTCCTGAGTGATGAGTTAGTTCAAACTTATGTTTTCGGTCCCCCATAATGGTGGGAGAGACCACCCATGATGAAAACCTTAAGTGAAGTGAAGTAGCTGTGAAAATGAGTTCTGTAATCGATTACAGAACCCTGTAATCGTTTACACGAACATTAACAGGGATTTGGACATCCTGTTCAACTGCAGGCGCCACCAGTTTCAACGTGGAGGACCACTCTGTGTTTTAATGGAAATCCTTCATTGAACTTGTGTTTTTTTGTTTCCTGAGTGATGAGTTAGTTCAAACTTATGTTTTGGGTCCCCCATAATGGTGGGAGAGACCACCCATGATGAAAACCTTAAGTGAAGTGAAGTAGCTGTGAAAATGAGTTCTGTAATCGATTACAGAACCCTGTAATCGTTTACACGAACATTAACAGGGATTTGGACATCCTGTTCAACTGCAGGCGCCACCAGTTTCAACGTGGAGGACCACTCTGTGTTTTAATGCAAATCCTTCATTGAACTTGTGTTTTTTTGTTTCCTGAGTGATGAGTTAGTTCAAACTTATGTTTTCGGTCCCCCATAATGGTGGGAGAGACCACCCATGATGAAAACCTTAAGTGAAGTGAAGTAGCTGTGAAAATGAGTTCTGTAATCGATTACAGAACCCTGTAATCGTTTACACGAACATTAACAGGGATTTGGACATCCTGTTCAACTGCAGGCGCCACCAGTTTCAACGTGGAGGACCACTCTGTGTTTTAATGCAAATCCTTCATTGAACTTGTGTTTTTTTGTTTCCTGAGTGATGAGTTAGTTCAAACTTATGTTTTCGGGTCCCCCATAATGGTGGGAGAGACCACCCATGATGAAAACCTTAAGTGAAGTGAAGTAGCTGTGAAAATGAGTTCTGTAATCGATTACAGAACCCTGTAATCGTTTACACGAACATTAACAGGGATTTGGACATCCTGTTCAACTGCAGGCGCCACCAGTTTCAACGTGGAGGACCACTCTGTGTTTTAATGGAAATCCTTCATTGAACTTGTGTTTTTTTGTTTCCTGAGTGATGAGTTAGTTCAAACTTATGTTTTCGGTCCCCCATAATGGTGGGAGAGACCACCCATGATGAAAACCTTAAGTGAAGTGAAGTAGCTGTGAAAATGAGTTCTGTAATCGATTACAGAACCCTGTAATCGTTTACACGAACATTAACAGGGATTTGGACATCCTGTTCAACTGCAGGCGCCACCAGTTTCAACGTGGAGGACCACTCTGTGTTTTAATGGAAATCCTTCATTGAACTTGTGTTTTTTTGTTTCCTGAGTGATGAGTTAGTTCAAACTTATGCTTTGGGTCCCCCATAATGGTGGGAGAGAGCACCCATGATGAAAACCTTAAGTGAAGTGAAGTAGCTGTGAAAATGAGTTCTGTAATCGATTACAGAACCCTGTAATCGTTTACACGAACATTAACAGGGATTTGGACATCCTGTTCAACTGCAGGCGCCACCAGTTTCAACGTGGAGGACCACTCTGTGTTTTAATGGAAATCCTTCATTGAACTTGTGTTTTTTTGTTTCCTGAGTGATGAGTTAGTTCAAACTTATGTTTTCGGTCCCCCATAATGGTGGGAGAGACCACCCATGATGAAAACCTTAAGTGAAGTGAAGTAGCTGTGAAAATGAGTTCCGTAATCGATTACAGAACCCTGTAATCGTTTACACGAACATTAACAGGGATTTGGACATCCTGTTCAACTGCAGGCGCCACCAGTTTCAACGTGGAGGACCACTCTGTGTTTTAATGGAAATCCTTCATTGAACTTGTGTTTTGTTTTTTCCTGAGTGATGAGTTAGTTCAAACTTATGTTTTGGGTCCCCCATAATGGTGGGAGAGACCACCCATGATGAAAACCTTAAGTGAAGTGAAGTAGCTGTGAAAATGAGTTCTGTAATCGATTACAGAACCCTGTAATCGTTTACACGAACATTAACAGGGATTTGGACATCCTGTTCAACTGCAGGCGCCACCAGTTTCAACGTGGAGGACCACTCTGTGTTTTAATGGAAAATCCTTCATTGAACTTGTGTTTTTTTGTTTCCTGAGTGATGAGTTAGTTCAAACTTATGTTTTCGGTCCCCCATAATGGTGGGAGAGACCACCCATGATGAAAACCTTAAGTGAAGTGAAGTAGCTGTGAAAATGAGTTCTGTAATCGATTACAGAACCCTGTAATCGTTTACACGAACATTAACAGGGATTTGGACATCCTGTTCAACTGCAGGCGCCACCAGTTTCAACGTGGAGGACCACTCTGTGTTTTAATGGAAATCCTTCATTGAACTTGTGTTTTTTTGTTTCCTGAGTGATGAGTTAGTTCAAACTTATGCTTTGGGTCCCCCATAATGGTGGGAGAGACCACCCATGATGAAAACCTTAAGTGAAGTGAAGTAGCTGTGAAAATGAGTTCTGTAATCGATTACAGAACCCTGTAATCGTTTACACGAACATTAACAGGGATTTGGACATCCTGTTCAACTGCAGGCGCCACCAGTTTCAACGTGGAGGACCACTCTGTGTTTTAATGGAAATCCTTCATTGAACTTGTGTTTTGTTTTTTCCTGAGTGATGAGTTAGTTCAAACTTATGTTTTGGGTCCCCCATAATGGTGGGAGAGACCACCCATGATGAAAACCTTAAGTGAAGTGAAGTAGCTGTGAAAATGAGTTCTGTAATCGATTACAGAACCCTGTAATCGTTTACACGAACATTAACAGGGATTTGGACATCCTGTTCAACTGCAGGCGCCACCAGTTTCAACGTGGAGGACCACTCTGTGTTTTAATGGAAATCCTTCATTGAACTTGTGTTTTTTTGTTTCCTGAGTGATGAGTTAGTTCAAACTTATGTTTTCGGTCCCCCATAATGGTGGGAGAGACCACCCATGATGAAAACCTTAAGTGAAGTGAAGTAGCTGTGAAAATGAGTTCTGTAATCGATTACAGAACCCTGTAATCGTTTACACGAACATTAACAGGGATTTGGACATCCTGTTCAACTGCAGGCGCCACCAGTTTCAACGTGGAGGACCACTCTGTGTTTTAATGCAAATCCTTCATTGAACTTGTGTTTTTTTGTTTCCTGAGTGATGAGTTAGTTCAAACTTATGTTTTCGGTCCCCCATAATGGTGGGAGAGACCACCCATGATGAAAACCTTAAGTGAAGTGAAGTAGCTGTGAAAATGAGTTCTGTAATCGATTACAGAACCCTGTAATCGTTTACACGAACATTAACAGGGATTTGGACATCCTGTTCAACTGCAGGCGCCACCAGTTTCAACGTGGAGGACCACTCTGTGTTTTAATGCAAATCCTTCATTGAACTTGTGTTTTTTTGTTTCCTGAGTGATGAGTTAGTTCAAACTTATGTTTTCGGTCCCCCATAATGGTGGGAGAGAGCACCCATGATGAAAACCTTAAGTGAAGTGAAGTAGCTGTGAAAATGAGTTCTGTAATCGATTACAGAACCCTGTAATCGTTTACACGAACATTAACAGGGATTTGGACATCCTGTTCAACTGCAGGCGCCACCAGTTTCAACGTGGAGGACCACTCTGTGTTTTAATGCAAATCCTTCATTGAACTTGTGTTTTTTTGTTTCCTGAGTGATGAGTTAGTTCAAACTTATGTTTTGGGTCCCCCATAATGGTGGGAGAGACCACCCATGATGAAAACCTTAAGTGAAGTGAAGTAGCTGTGAAAATGAGTTCTGTAATCGATTACAGAACCCTGTAATCGTTTACACGAACATTAACAGGGATTTGGACATCCTGTTCAACTGCAGGCGCCACCAGTTTCAACGTGGAGGACCACTCTGTGTTTTAATGGCAAATCCTTCATTGAACTTGTGTTTTTTTGTTTCCTGAGTGATGAGTTAGTTCAAACTTATGTTTTCGGTCCCCCATAATGGTGGGAGAGACCACCCATGATGAAAACCTTAAGTGAAGTGAAGTAGCTGTGAAAATGAGTTCCGTAATCGATTACAGAACCCTGTAATCGTTTACACGAACATTAACAGGGATTTGGACATCCTGTTCAACTGCAGGCGCCACCAGTTTCAACGTGGAGGACCACTCTGTGTTTTAATGGAAATCCTTCATTGAACTTGTGTTTTTTTGTTTCCTGAGTGATGAGTTAGTTCAAACTTATGTTTTCGGTCCCCCATAATGGTGGGAGAGACCACCCATGATGAAAACCTTAAGTGAAGTGAAGTAGCTGTGAAAATGAGTTCCGTAATCGATTACAGAACCCTGTAATCGTTTACACGAACATTAACAGGGATTTGGACATCCTGTTCAACTGCAGGCGCCACCAGTTTCAACGTGGAGGACCACTCTGTGTTTTAATGCAAATCCTTCATTGAACTTGTGTTTTTTTGTTTCCTGAGTGATGAGTTAGTTCAAACTTATGCTTTGGGTCCCCCATAATGGTGGGAGAGACCACCCATGATGAAAACCTTAAGTGAAGTGAAGTAGCTGTGAAAATGAGTTCTGTAATCGATTACAGAACCCTGTAATCGTTTACACGAACATTAACAGGGATTTGGACATCCTGTTCAACTGCAGGCGCCACCAGTTTCAACGTGGAGGACCACTCTGTGTTTTAATGCAAATCCTTCATTGAACTTGTGTTTTTTTGTTTCCTGAGTGATGAGTTAGTTCAAACTTATGTTTTCGGTCCCCCATAATGGTGGGAGAGACCACCCATGATGAAAACCTTAAGTGAAGTGAAGTAGCTGTGAAAATGAGTTCTGTAATCGATTACAGAACCCTGTAATCGTTTACACGAACATTAACAGGGATTTGGACATCCTGTTCAACTGCAGGCGCCACCAGTTTCAACGTGGAGGACCACTCTGTGTTTTAATGGCAAATCCTTCATTGAACTTGTGTTTTTTTGTTTCCTGAGTGATGAGTTAGTTCAAACTTATGTTTTCGGTCCCCCATAATGGTGGGAGAGACCACCCATGATGAAAACCTTAAGTGAAGTGAAGTAGCTGTGAAAATGAGTTCCTGTAATCGATTACAGAACCCTGTAATCGTTTACACGAACATTAACAGGGATTTGGACATCCTGTTCAACTGCAGGCGCCACCAGTTTCAACGTGGAGGACCACTCTGTGTTTTAATGCAAATCCTTCATTGAACTTGTGTTTTTTTGTTTCCTGAGTGATGAGTTAGTTCAAACTTATGTTTTCGGTCCCCCATAATGGTGGGAGACACCACCCATGATGAAAACCTTAAGTGGAGTGAAGTAGCTGTGAAAATGAGTTCCGTAATCGATTACAGAACCCTGTAATCGTTTACACGAACATTAACAGGGATTTGGACATCCTGTTCAACTGCAGGCGCCACCAGTTTCAACGTGGAGGACCACTCTGTGTTTTAATGGAAATCCTTCATTGAACTTGTGTTTTTTTGTTTCCTGAGTGATGAGTTAGTTCAAACTTATGCTTTGGGTCCCCCATAATGGTGGGAGAGACCACCCATGATGAAAACCTTAAGTGAAGTGAAGTAGCTGTGAAAATGAGTTCTGTAATCGATTACAGAACCCTGTAATCGTTTACACGAACATTAACAGGGATTTGGACATCCTGTTCAACTGCAGGCGCCACCAGTTTCAACGTGGAGGACCACTCTGTGTTTTAATGGAAATCCTTCATTGAACTTGTGTTTTTTTGTTTCCTGAGTGATGAGTTAGTTCAAACTTATGCTTTGGGTCCCCCATAATGGTGGGAGAGAGCACCCATGATGAAAACCTTAAGTGAAGTGAAGTAGCTGTGAAAATGAGTTCTGTAATCGATTACAGAACCCTGTAATCGTTTACACGAACATTAACAGGGATTTGGACATCCTGTTCAACTGCAGGCGCCACCAGTTTCAACGTGGAGGACCACTCTGTTTTTTAATGGAAATCCTTCATTGAACTTGTGTTTTTTTTTCCTGAGTGATGAGTTAGTTCAAACTTATGTTTTGGGTCCCCCATAATGGTGGGAGAGACCACCCATGATGAAAACCTTAAGTGAAGTGAAGTAGCTGTGAAAATGAGTTCTGTAATCGATTACAGAACCCTGTAATCGTTTACACGAACATTAACAGGGATTTGGACATCCTGTTCAACTGCAGGCGCCACCAGTTTCAACGTGGAGGACCACTCTGTGTTTTAATGGAAATCCTTCATTGAACTTGTGTTTTTTTGTTTCCTGAGTGATGAGTTAGTTCAAACTTATGTTTTGGGTCCCCCATAATGGTGGGAGAGACCACCCATGATGAAAACCTTAAGTGAAGTGAAGTAGCTGTGAAAATGAGTTCTGTAATCGATTACAGAACCCTGTAATCGTTTACACGAACATTAACAGGGATTTGGACATCCTGTTCAACATCAGGCGCCACCAGTTTCAACGTGGAGGACCACTCTGTGTTTTAATGGAAATCCTTCATTGAACTTGTGTTTTTTTTTTCCTGAGTGATGAGTTAGTTCAAACTTATGTTTTGGGTCCCCCATAATGGTGGGAGAGACCACCCAATGATGAAAACCTTAAGTGAAGTGAAGTAGCTGTGAAAATGAGTTCTGTAATCGATTACAGAACCCTGTAATCGTTTACACGAACATTAACAGGGATTTGGACATCCTGTTCAACTGCAGGCGCCACCAGTTTCAACGTGGAGGACCACTCTGTGTTTTAATGGAAATCCTTCATTGAACTTGTGTTTTTTTGTTTCCTGAGTGATGAGTTAGTTCAAACTTATGTTTTCGGTCCCCCATAATGGTGGGAGAGACCACCCATGATGAAAACCTTAAGTGAAGTGAAGTAGCTGTGAAAATGAGTTCTGTAATCGATTACAGAACCCTGTAATCGTTTACACGAACATTAACAGGGATTTGGACATCCTGTTCAACTGCAGGCGCCACCAGTTTCAACGTGGAGGACCACTCTGTGTTTTAATGGAAATCCTTCATTGAACTTGTGTTTTTTTGTTTCCTGAGTGATGAGTTAGTTCAAACTTATGCTTTGGGTCCCCCATAATGGTGGGAGAGACCACCCATGATGAAAACCTTAAGTGAAGTGAAGTAGCTGTGAAAATGAGTTCTGTAATCGATTACAGAACCCTGTAATCGTTTACACGAACATTAACAGGGATTTGGACATCCTGTTCAACTGCAGGCGCCACCAGTTTCAACGTGGAGGACCACTCTGTGTTTTAATGCAAATCCTTCATTGAACTTGTGTTTTTTTGTTTCCTGAGTGATGAGTTAGTTCAAACTTATGTTTTCGGTCCCCCATAATGGTGGGAGACACCACCCATGATGAAAACCTTAAGTGAAGTGAAGTAGCTGTGAAAATGAGTTCTGTAATCGATTACAGAACCCTGTAATCGTTTACACGAACATTAACAGGGATTTGGACATCCTGTTCAACTGCAGGCGCCACCAGTTTCAACGTGGAGGACCACTCTGTTTTTATATGGAAATCCTTCATTGAACTTGTGTTTTTTTTTCCTGAGTGATGAGTTAGTTCAAACTTATGTTTTGGGTCCCCCATCATGGTAGGAGAGACCACCCAAGATGAAAACCTTAAGTGAAGTGAAGTAGCTGTGAAAATGAGTTCTGTAATCGATTACAGAACCCTGTAATCGTTTACACGAACATTAACAGGGATTTGGACATCCTGTTCAACTGCAGGCGCCACCAGTTTCAACGTGGAGGACCACTCTGTGTTTTAATGGAAATCCTTCATTGAACTTGTGTTTTTTTGTTTCCTGAGTGATGAGTTAGTTCAAACTTATGCTTTGGGTCCCCCATAATGGTGGGAGAGAGCACCCATGATGAAAACCTTAAGTGAAGTGAAGTAGCTGTGAAAATGAGTTCTGTAATCGATTACAGAACCCTGTAATCGTTTACACGAACATTAACAGGGATTTGGACATCCTGTTCAACTGCAGGCGCCACCAGTTTCAACGTGGAGGACCACTCTGTGTTTTAATGCAAATCCTTCATTGAACTTGTGTTTTTTTGTTTCCTGAGTGATGAGTTAGTTCAAACTTATGTTTTCGGTCCCCCATAATGGTGGGAGAGACCACCCATGATGAAAACCTTAAGTGAAGTGAAGTAGCTGTGAAAATGAGTTCCGTAATCGATTACAGAACCCTGTAATCGTTTACACGAACATTAACAGGGATTTGGACATCCTGTTCAACTGCAGGCACCACCAATTTCAACGTGGAGGACCACTCTGTGTTTTAATGCAAATCCTTCATTGAACTTGTGTTTTTTTGTTTCCTGAGTGATGAGTTAGTTCAAACTTATGCTTTGGGTCCCCCATAATGGTGGGAGAGACCACCCATGATGAAAACCTTAAGTGAAGTGAAGTAGCTGTGAAAATGAGTTCTGTAATCGATTACAGAACCCTGTAATCGTTTACACGAACATTAACAGGGATTTGGACATCCTGTTCAACTGCAGGCGCCACCAGTTTCAACGTGGAGGACCACTCTGTGTTTTAATGCAAATCCTTCATTGAACTTGTGTTTTTTTGTTTCCTGAGTGATGAGTTAGTTCAAACTTATGCTTTGGGTCCCCCATAATGGTGGGAGAGAGCACCCATGATGAAAACCTTAAGTGAAGTGAAGTAGCTGTGAAAATGAGTTCTGTAATCGATTACAGAACCCTGTAATCGTTTACACGAACATTAACAGGGATTTGGACATCCTGTTCAACTGCAGGCGCCACCAGTTTCAACGTGGAGGACCACTCTGTGTTTTAATGCAAATCCTTCATTGAACTTGTGTTTTTTTGTTTCCTGAGTGATGAGTTAGTTCAAACTTATGTTTTGGGTCCCCCATAATGGTGGGAGAGACCACCCATGATGAAAACCTTCAGTGAAGTGAAGTAGCTGTGAAAATGAGTTCTGTAATCGATTACAGAACCCTGTAATCGTTTACACGAACATTAACAGGGATTTGGACATCCTGTTCAACTGCAGGCGCCACCAGTTTCAACGTGGAGGACCACTCTGTGTTTTAAGGCAAATCCTTCATTGAACTTGTGTTTTTTTGTTTCCTGAGTGATGAGTTAGTTCAAACTTATGTTTTCGGTCCCCCATAATGGTGGGAGAGACCACCCATGATGAAAACCTTAAGTGAAGTGAAGTAGCTGTGAAAATGAGTTCCGTAATCGATTACAGAACCCTGTAATCGTTTACACGAACATTAACAGGGATTTGGACATTCTGTTCAACTGCAGGCGCCACCAGTTTCAACGTGGAGGACCACTCTGTGTTTTAATGCAAATCCTTCATTGAACTTGTGTTTTTTTGTTTCCTGAGTGATGAGTTAGTTCAAACTTATGTTTTCGGTCCCCCATAATGGTGGGAGAGACCACCCATGATGAAAACCTTAAGTGAAGTGAAGTAGCTGTGAAAATGAGTTCCGTAATCGATTACAGAACCCTGTAATCGTTTACACGAACATTAACAGGGATTTGGACATCCTGTTCAACTGCAGGCGCCACCAAGTTTCAACGTGGAGGACCACTCTGTGTTTTAATGGAAATCCTTCATTGAACTTGTGTTTTTTTGTTTCCTGAGTGATGAGTTAGTTCAAACTTATGCTTTGGGTCCCCCATAATGGTGGGAGAGAGCACCCATGATGAAAACCTTAAGTGAAGTGAAGTAGCTGTGAAAATGAGTTCTGTAATCGATTACAGAACCCTGTAATCGTTTACACGAACATTAACAGGGATTTGGACATCCTGTTCAACTGCAGGCGCCACCAGTTTCAACGTGGAGGACCACTCTGTGTTTTAATGCAAATCCTTCATTGAACTTGTGTTTTTTTGTTTCCTGAGTGATGAGTTAGTTCAAACTTATGCTTTGGGTCCCCCATAATGGTGGGAGAGACCACCCATGATGAAAACCTTAAGTGAAGTGAAGTAGCTGTGAAAATGAGTTCTGTAATCGATTACAGAACCCTGTAATCGTTTACACGAACATTAACAGGGATTTGGACATCCTGTTCAACTGCAGGCGCCACCAGTTTCAACGTGGAGGACCACTCTGTTTTTATATGGAAATCCTTCATTGAACTTGTGTTTTTTTTCCCTGAGTGATGAGTTAGTTCATACTTATGTTTTGGGTCCCCCATCATGGTGGGAGAGACCACCCATGACGAAAACCTTAAGTGAAGTGAAGTAGCTGTGAAAATGAGTTCTGTAATCGATTACAGAACCCTGTAATCGTTTACACGAACATTAACAGGGATTTGGACATCCTGTTCAACTGCAGGCGCCACCAGTTTCAACGTGGAGGACCACTCTGTGTTTTAATGGAAATCCTTCATTGAACTTGTGTTTTTTTGTTTCCTGAGTGATGAGTTAGTTCAAACTTATGCTTTGGGTCCCCCATAATGGTGGGAGAGACCACCCATGATGAAAACCTTAAGTGAAGTGAAGTAGCTGTGAAAATGAGTTCTGTAATCGATTACAGAACCCTGTAATCGTTTACACGAACATTAACAGGGATTTGGACATCCTGTTCAACAGCAGGCGCCACCAGTTTCAACGTGGAGGACCACTCTGTTTTTATATGGAAATCCTTCATTGAACTTGTTTTTTTTTTCCTGAGTGATGAGTTAGTTGATCCTTATGTTTTGGGTCCCCCATCATGGTAGGAGAGACCACCCATGACGAAAACCTTAAGTGAAGTGAAGTAGCTGTGAAAATGAGTTCTGTAATCGATTACAGAACCCTGTAATCGTTTACACGAACATTAACAGGGATTTGGACATCCTGTTCAACTGCAAGCGCCACCAGTTTCAACGTGGAGGACCACTCTGTGTTTTAATGGAAATCCTTCATTGAACTTGTGTTTTTTTGTTTCCTGAGTGATGAGTTAGTTCAAACTTATGTTTTCGGTCCCCCATAATGGTGGGAGAGACCACCCATGATGAAAACCTTAAGTGAAGTGAAGTAGCTGTGAAAATGAGTTCCGTAATCGATTACAGAACCCTGTAATCGTTTACACGAACATTAACAGGGATTTGGACATCCTGTTCAACTGCAGGCGCCACCAGTTTCAACGTGGAGGACCACTCTGTGTTTTAATGGAAATCCTTCATTGAACTTGTGTTTTTTTGTTTCCTGAGTGATGAGTTAGTTCAAACTTATGCTTTGGGTCCCCCATAATGGTGGGAGAGAGCACCCATGATGAAAACCTTAAGTGAAGTGAAGTAGCTGTGAAAATGAGTTCTGTAATCGATTACAGAACCCTGTAATCGTTTACACGAACATTAACAGGGATTTGGACATCCTGTTCAACTGCAGGCGCCACCAGTTTCAACGTGGAGGACCACTCTGTGTTTTAATGCAAATCCTTCATTGAACTTGTGTTTTTTTGTTTCCTGAGTGATGAGTTAGTTCAAACTTATGTTTTCGGTCCCCCATAATGGTGGGAGAGACCACCCATGATGAAAACCTTAAGTGAAGTGAAGTAGCATTGAAAATGAGTTTCGTAATCGATTACAGAACCCTGTAATCGTTTACACGAACATTAACAGGGATTTGGACATCCTGTTCAACTACAGGCGCCACCAGTTTCAACGTGGAGGACCACTCTGTGTTTTAATGGAAATCCTTCATTGAACTTGTGTTTTTTTGTTTCCTGAGTGATGAGTTAGTTCAAACTTATGCTTTGGGTCCCCCATAATGGTGGGAGAGAGCACCCATGATGAAAACCTTAAGTGAAGTGAAGTAGCTGTGAAAATGAGTTCTGTAATCGATTACAGAACCCTGTAATCGTTTACACGAACATTAACAGCGATTTGGACATCCTGTTCAACTGCAGGCGCCACCAGTTTCAACGTGGAGGACCACTCTGTGTTTTAATGCAAATCCTTCATTGAACTTGTGTTTTTTTGTTTCCTGAGTGATGAGTTAGTTCAAACTTATGTTTTCGGTCCCCCATAATGGTGGGAGAGACCACCCATGATGAAAACCATAAGTGAAGTGAAGTAGCTGTGAAAATGAGTTCCGTAATCGATTACAGAACCCTGTAATCGTTTACACGAACATTAACAGGGATTTGGACATCCTGTTCAACTGCAGGCGCCACCAGTTTCAACGTGGAGGACCACTCTGTGTTTTAATGGAAATCCTTCATTGAACTTGTGTTTTTTTGTTTCCTGAGTGATGAGTTAGTTCAAACTTATGCTTTGGGTCCCCCATAATGGTGGGAGAGACCACCCATGATGAAAACCTTAAGTGAAGTGAAGTAGCTGTGAAAATGAGTTCTGTAATCGATTACAGAACCCTGTAATCGTTTACACGAACATTAACAGGGATTTGGACATCCTGTTCAACTGCAGGCGCCACCAGTTTCAACGTGGAGGACCACTCTGGGTTTTAATGGAAATCCTTCATTGAACTTGTGTTTTGTTTTTTCCTGAGTGATGAGTTAGTTCAAACTTATGTTTTGGGTCCCCCATAATGGTGGGAGAGACCACCCATGATGAAAACCTTCAGTGAAGTGAAGTAGTTGTGAAAATGAGTTCTGTAATCGATTACAGAACCTTGTAATCGTTTACACGAACATTAACAGGGATTTGGACATCCTGTTCAACTGCAGGCGCCACCAGTTTCAACGTGGAGGACCACTCTGTGTTTTAATGCAAATCCTTCATTGAACTTGTGTTTTTTTGTTTCCTGAGTGATGAGTTAGTTCAAACTTATGTTTTCGGTCCCCCATAATGGTGGGAGAGACCACCCATGATGAAAACCTTAAGTGAAGTGAAGTAGCTGTGAAAATGAGTTCCGTAATCGATTACAGAACCCTGTAATCGTTTACACGAACATTAACAGGGATTTGGACATCCTGTTCAACTGCAGGCGCCACCAGTTTCAACGTGGAGGACCACTCTGTGTTTTAATGGAAATCCTTCATTGAACTTGTGTTTTTTTGTTTCCTGAGTGATGAGTTAGTTCAAACTTATGCTTTGGGTCCCCCATAATGGTGGGAGAGAGCACCCATGATGAAAACCTTAAGTGAAGTGAAGTAGCTGTGAAAATGAGTTCTGTAATCGATTACAGAACCCTGTAATCGTTTACACGAACATTAACAGGGATTTGGACATCCTGTTCAACTGCAGGCGCCACCAGTTTCAACGTGGAGGACCACTCTGTGTTTTAATGCAAATCCTTCATTGAACTTGTGTTTTTTTGTTTCCTGAGTGATGAGTTAGTTCAAACTTATGTTTTCGGTCCCCCATAATGGTGGGAGAGACCACCCATGATGAAAACCTTAAGTGAAGTGAAGTAGCTGTGAAAATGAGTTCCGTAATCGATTACAGAACCCTGTAATCGTTTACACGAACATTAACAGGGATTTGGACATCCTGTTCAACTGCAGGCGCCACCAGTTTCAACGTGGAGGACCACTCTGTGTTTTAATGGAAATCCTTCATTGAACTTGTGTTTTTTTGTTTCCTGAGTGATGAGTTAGTTCAAACTTATGCTTTGGGTCCCCCATAATGGTAGGAGAGAGCACCCATGATGAAAACCTTAAGTGAAGTGAAGTAGCTGTGAAAATGAGTTCTGTAATCGATTACAGAACCCTGTAATCGTTTACACGAACATTAACAGGGATTTGGACATCCTGTTCAACTGCAGGCGCCACCAGTTTCAACGTGGAGGACCACTCTGTGTTTTAATGCAAATCCTTCATTGAACTTGTGTTTTTTTGTTTCCTGAGTGATGAGTTAGTTCAAACTTATGTTTTCGGTCCCCCATAATGGTGGGAGAGACCACCCATGATGAAAACCTTAAGTGAAGTGAAGTAGCTGTGAAAATGAGTTCCGTAATCGATTACAGAACCCTGTAATCGTTTACACGAACATTAACAGGGATTTGGACATCCTGTTCAACTGCAGGCGCCACCAGTTTCAACGTGGAGGACCACTCTGTGTTTTAATGGAAATCCTTCATTGAACTTGTGTTTTCTTTTTTCCTGAGTGATGAGTTAGTTCAAACTTATGTTTTGGGTCCCCCATAATGGTGGGAGAAACCACCCATGATGAAAACCTTCAGTGAAGTGAAGTAGCTGTGAAAATGAGTTCTGTAATCGATTACAGAACATTGTAATCGTTTACACGAACATTAACAGGGATTTGGACATCCTGTTCAACTGCAGGCGCCACCAGTTTCAACGTGGAGGACCACTCTGTGTTTTAATCCAAATCCTTCATTGAACTTGTGTTTTTTCGTTTCCTGAGTGATGAGTTAGTTCAAACTTATGTTTTCGTTCCCCGATAATGGTGGGAGAGACCACCCATGATGAAAACCTTAAGTGAAGTGAAGTAGCTGTGAAAATGAGTTCCGTAATCGATTAAAGAACCCTGTAATCGTTTACACGAACATTAACAGGGATTTGGACATCCTGTTCAACTGCAGGCGCCACCAGTTTCAACGTGGAGGACCACTCTGTGTTTTAATGGAAATCCTTCATTGAACTTGTGTTTTTTTGTTTCCGGAGTGATGAGTTAGTTCAAACTTATGCTTTGGGTCCCCCATAATGGTGGGAGAGAGCACCCATGATGAAAACCTTAAGTGAAGTGAAGTAGCTGTGAAAATGAGTTCTGTAATCGATTACAGAACCCTGTAATCGTTTACACGAACATTAACAGGGATTTGGACATCCTGTTCAACTGCAGGCGCCACCAGTTTCAACGTGGAGGACCACTCTATTTTTTTATGGAAATCCTTCATTGAACTTGTTTTTTTTTCCTGAGTGATGAGTTAGTTGATCCTTATGTTTTGGGTCCCCCATCATGGTGGGAGAGACCACCCATGACGAAAACCTTAAGTGAAGTGAAGTAGCTGTGAAAATGAGTTATGTAATCGATTACAGAACCCTGTAATCGTTTACACGAACATTAACAGGGATTTGGACATCCTGTTCAACTGCAGGCGCCACCAGTTTCAACGTGGAGGACCACTCTGTGTTTTAATGGAAATCCTTCATTGAACTTGTGTTTTTTTTTTTTCTTGAGTGATGAGTTAGTTCAAACTTATGCTTTGGGTCCCCCATGATGGTGGGAGAGACCACCAATGATGAAAACCTTAAGTGAAGTGAAGTAGTTTTGAAAATGAGTTCCGTAATCGATTACAGAACCCTGTAATCGTTTACACGAACATTAACAGGGATTTGGACATCCTGTTCAACTGCAGGCGCCACCAGTTTCAACGTGGAGGACCACTCTGTGTTTTAATGGAAATCCTTCATTGAACTTGTGTTTTGTTTTTTCCTGAGTGATGAGTTAGTTCAAACTTATGTTTTGGGTCCCCCATAATGGTGGGAGAGACCACCCATGATGAAAACCTTCAGTGAAGTGAAGTAGCTGTGAAAATGAGTTCTGTAATCGATTACAGAACCTTGTAATCGTTTACACGAACATTAACAGGGATTTGGACATCCTGTTCAACTGCAGGCGCCACCAGTTTCAACGTGGAGGACCACTCTGTTTTTTTATGGAAATCCTTCATTTTACTTTTTTTTTTTCCTGAGTGATGAGTTAGTTGATCCTTATGTTTTCGGTCCCCCATCATGGTGGGAGAGACCACACATGACGAAAACCTTAAGTGAAGTGAAGTAGCTGTGAAAATGAGTTCTGTAATCGATTACAGAACCCTGTAATCGTTTACACGAACATTAACAAGGATTTGGACATCCTGTTCAACTGCAGGCGCCACCAATTTCAACGTGGAGGACCACTCTGTGTTTTAATGGAAATCCTTCATTGAACTTGTGTTTTTTTGTTTCCGGAGTGATGAGTTAGTTCAAACTTATGCTTTGGGTCCCCCATAATGGTGGGAGAGACCACGCATGATGAAAACCTTCAGTGAAGTGAAGTAGCTGTGAAAATTAGTTCTGTAATCGCTTATAGAACCTTTTAATCGTTTACACGAACATTAACAGGGATTTGGATATCCTGTTCAACTGCAGGCGCTACCAGTTTCAACGTGGAGGACCACTCTGTTTTTTTATGGAAATCCTTCATTGAACTTGTTTTTTTTTTCTTGAGTGATGAGTTAGTTGAACCTTATGTTTTGGGTCCCCCATCATGGTGGGAGAGACCACCCATGACGAAAACCTTAGGTGAAGTGAAGTAGCTGTGAAAATGAGTTTTGTAATCGATTACAGAACCCTGTAATCGTTTACACGAACATTAAGAGGGATTTGGACATCCTGTTCAACTGAAGGCGCCACCAGTTTCAACGTGGAGGACCACTCTGTCTTTTTATGGAAATTCTTCATTGAACTTGTGTATATTTGTTTCCTGAGTGATGAGTTAGTTCAAACTTATGTTTTGGGTCCCCCATAATGGTGAGAGAGACCACGCATGATGAAAACCTTCAGTGAAATGTACTAGCTGTGAAAATGAGTTCTGTAATCGATTATAAATCTTGTAATGCCATACCTTTGGGTCCCACCCCATCTCTGCCACCATGAAATTCACTGTCCCATTCTTAGGGATCAAGTAATCATTCAAAACCACGTCCTCACTCACTGCATGTGGCAACACAAAATGGCCAGGTGGGTGACGCCTCAAACCCTCCAAAATCACAGCCTTCAGATAAGGAAATTTTTGCAACTCTTCTTCTTTCACTTCTCTGTCTTCTCTCCCACTCATTACCTCCCTTATCTCACTCACCAACCTCTCTTGCACCTGCGGGTACTTCACCAAATTCGCCATGATCCATTGCAGCGCCGTAGAAGTCGTGTCTGTGCCCCCGTCCATAAACTCACTACACAGCGTCACAATCTCCTCTTCGTTGAGCTTGCGTTTCTCCTCGGGCAACTGCAAATTCAACAAAGTATCAACATACGAAACAACACCTTCATCCTTGCCTTGCTTTTGCTTCCTGGCTCTTATAAGTGGAACCATCACGTCCTCTAGCTCTTGGCGAAACCTAAGCATCTCCTCCCAACGTTCGCGGAGCAAAACGCGGGTGACTTTGGGCCAGAAATTAAGGATGTTAAACCTTGTAAACCCTAGAAGTAACTGCCGTTGGACGCGCTCGATGTCTCTGACTTTGCCCTCATCGAGTCGCTCCCCGAAGCACATGAAGACGAGCAAGCAGAACATGGAGTACCGGAAATGATCGATAACTCTGATGGAATCGTTGGATTGAGAATCAGATTTAAGGCGAGCGAGGAGGGCTTGGAGGACCCAGTTGCGGATCTCGGAGAAGGACTTAACGCGTGAGTGGTGGAGCACCTCGGAGGTAAGGTTTCGGCGGAGGATACGCCACGTGGGACCGTAGGAGGCGGAGCTGATGTTGCGTTGGTCGCTGGTGAGGATTTTGGAGGCGGCGAGAGCCTTGGGGCGGTCGGAGAAGAGGGAACCTTTTTGGACGAGGGCTTGGTGGGCGAGGGTGCGGTCGGCGATGAATATGGCTCGACTAGATCCGATGCGGATGGTGACGATGGGACCGAACTTGGCGTGGAGGTTTCGGAGAATCGGCTCGAGTTGGCTGAAGGATTTGAGGAGCCATTGGATGCTTGTGACGATTGGGATGTGAAGAGGGCCTGGAGGGGTGTTGATGGTTTTTGTTTGAAGTGAAAATATTGCTCTTACGATAACGCATACGCACGCAGACACTAGGATGATGAACCAGGCTTCCATCAGTGCTCCTTCTTGCATCACCTTTCCA
This sequence comes from Vigna mungo, assembly GCA_036885675.1. Taxonomy (NCBI): domain Eukaryota; kingdom Viridiplantae; phylum Streptophyta; class Magnoliopsida; order Fabales; family Fabaceae; genus Vigna; species Vigna mungo. The sequence continues at coordinate 46,852,599 of CP144700.1, read as the reverse complement.
CCAGAATGACCAGTGCTGTTGTAGGTAAGGCGCCCAAATATAAGAACCAAAACCTCAAGCCAAACAATGCCCAAATGACAGTTTAGACCCTAAAAAAATCTTAATTATATAATAATCACATTTTAAGTTGAAGGATAATGATATTTCTAAAATTGGATTTCTCACTTGTGACAGAAAACCCATGTACCACCACAATGTTCCCTTTATTAGTACCGGTCATCTTATCTAATCTTATAATCTCATAATTTTATAATCTTATAATTTTATAATCTTATAATTTTATAATATCATAATTTTATAATTTTTTATTTTTATAATTTTATAATTTATGTAAATTGTGTCAGTTGACCATATCAGGTAATTAATTAACTTAGCTCCAGAATTTTATTTAGTAGTTTGGGATTGGCTTGAAGTACCATAAATAAAGCATTCATATGTATTGCTTCAAATTCAACTGTTTATCATTAATGAACGTTGAAAATTAAATTAGATTTATTTTATTTTAATGGAGGAAATGAATGCAGACATCATTAAACTTATTTATATTTGATCTTACCGTCAATTAGTTGATAGCAGCATACTAAAAATCTTCCTTTTTCTTTAGTTTCAAGCAATTGTAATGAAGTTGAAAATTCATAGCATGTCCTCTCCAGAGGCACTTTAATATGTTATAATTGGCTAAACAATTATCACTTTTGTATACAAATCAAATTTAATTCTTTTATTTTTATTTACTAAATGAGAATATAAATTTTATTTTTTCATTCTCTTGTTGAATATTTCTAATTCTTTAACATTTTAAAATTTGAAATCTATATTGATATATGAAAAAAAGGACCTTATTTTTTCGTTTTCTTTTGAGGTAGAGCTAACTTGACATTCAACTTTTAGTTCATATATGGTTAAACTTTAAATGTGAGGATTGAAATTCCATAAACATAGGTTGAATGCCATTAATTACGTGCCAAATTAATTAAACTTGTGTTTGAATAAAGAATTGTATAAGTTTTAAAATTTTAAATTTTAAATTCAAATTGTTTTTATTTTAAATTATTTAATTTTTAAATATTTTATTAAAAAGGGAAATTCAATTTTTTTAAATTTTTTTTCATTAAAGTATTTAAATTGTCACTAAGATAAAGAAGTATAAAATTTAAAGATTATATCTAGATAACTCTTATGATTATGACGTTAATACAAAAACATTCTTATAAAACTCGCTAGAATTGGTCAAACTCTCAATGTGATTGGTTGAACTCTTATTGATATTAGTTAACAAATAATTTTGACTTGTATTTTAATTAATGATAATTAATTGAAAAACAATCCTATTAACATCAACTCAACGTGGTAAAAAAAATCGTATTTAATATTTCATGTTGATGCGCTACCCGATCAAATTAAATCTTTGTAATTAAAAGGTTTAATTTCTTTTTTGGTTTCCGCACTCAGAGTTTTTTTGTCTACCCACTTTTAAAAAAGTCTCAATTGCGTCCACACGTGAGTATAATCATACCAATTAAGTCTCTTCCGTTAAATTGGCAAAAACGGCATTAACTTCTTGGTGACGTGATAAAGAAATATGCACTTTTTCTTCTCTCTCCTATGCTCTTCCTACCCTGCTCCCAACTTTCTCTTCTCTATGCTATGCTCTTCATGCTATAATATAATTAATGCTGTCAAACCGAGTCACCCGACCCGGCCCACCACGGGTAGATCACTTAGTGAATCAACCCAACTGGGCTCATTTATTAGCGAATCAGAAAAATTCGAACATGGCCCGACTCACCACAGGTTGTTAAGTAAACGGGTTGGCTCACTGGCTCACTTAATTACAATTTTTTTAAATAAAAAGAAATTACAAACTTTCTATAATTCAAATCTAAACAAATTTCACTCCCAAATTTCACTCTCAACATGGGTGTTTAATTAATTTTAAAAATAAAGAACTTAAATAATTTTTTCAAGCAAAATAAAAATAATAAATATTTTTTTATAAAATTAACATTAAATTTTAATAAAATAAAATTAGGTAAATGGGTTGGTGGGTTAACTCGGCCCACCACGGGTTCAACTTGGATGAGCCGGGTTTAAATGAACTGGGTTGAAATCTGACCAGCATAGAAAAAATACAATTTTTTCAAACTCAACCCGGCTCGAATCTATGGTGAAATGGATTGACCTGCGGGTTATGACCCATTTTGACAGCTCTAAATATAATAATATTCTACGTATGGTGTTACCCAAATTTAAAACTAGTTATCTTCAATTCCACAAAAATCACAGTAGAACGACATTAGTGTTGAACAAGCAAATTCCTTATACCTTTTTTTATGAGCATCTGGTTAAGAATGCTTCAACATAAAATTTTAACCAACCAAAAGGACTACCTTGAAAGTTTAAAGAACCACCACAAACTTCAATCCAAAATATAAATGATAAAAGAATCATAATCGATCTCTCTTAAGCCTATGAGGTCTCAAAATTCTAACTAAGAGCACAAAATTGTGAAGCATTAGCCAATGATAGAAATACATACCAAAATGCATTAAAAACATATTCAAAAGCCTGAGCTACATTTTATGACATTAAAAATGGATGTGATCATTCCAGAGTAGATGAATTGATATAAAGTTGTAGGCTAAAAGAGAACATTAATCAAGTATGCATGCAGGCAAAAATACTTGCCCATTTTATAAAAAAGGTTGAGTAGAATAACTTCAGCCTTTGTCTAACTGAATGGAATGTTTCCAGTAGCAGAAACATGAACCAAAATGACAAGTTGTGTTACAGAACAAGATTTATCCACTTAAACGTTTTCAAGGAAATGGAGATGGTCAACCACCATCCCTCAGAAAAGAATAGTAGCGATATAAGGATTTTTGCCACAATTAGAAAGGAAATAAATGACAAAATCTACATGGTAAGGACATATACAATAATTAACAGAAGATAAAAACAATAGTGAAAGCAATAAAGATGTTAATGATATTAAAAAAACGGCATAATAATAATTGTTGAGATTGTTGATAGGGAGGGCACTGGTTTAGCCAAACCTACAATCTCAGAGCTTCTGGTTTTTTATGATGACAACACATAATTAACAACAATGTGTATATGTATTATATGTTATTGCTTACATGATTATGATTATATGAGAACATGTTGTTGTTGTTTCTGGGATGGTCATTGCATTGCAATTCACTATGTTATACATGAGATTTTATCTATGAATGCATGACAAATGTTTTGGAAAAGAAAAACAACATGCACTTTTGTTGAACTATAATTGTGTGGTAAAACAACAGTTTTAAGTCGACCTCATTATGAAGTAATTCAATTAAAACTCGTGGCTTTGCACTAACTTTTTCAAAGTGTGCTGTGAGAATTTTTGAAGAGCAAGAATTATGTGCTTTGACATTCTGATCAATCTGCACTGGAGGTGTTATGTGTGTGATCAATTTTCTCAATCTTTTGAAGATTGTTGTATTGCCCTGTTGTGATTACAGGAAGAGGACGTTCGACGTTCTGGACTTTCAAGGTTGCTCAAAGGGTTGAAGATAGTAGGAGGGGGGATATCTTGTTGCTAGTCTTTGTTGTTATATGCTTATATTTTGATTAGAGGGTTAGAGAGGTATTTTATATTTTTGACGTGTTGACGCTATAAAAGCCTTGCTGTAAAAACCTTGATCATTATAGTGCCTTTGCTTCCTGTGATTGGAAGGACATTAGATGTAGGCAGGTTGGCCGAACCAGTGTGAAAATCAACGTTTGATTTCTCTTATCCATACACTTTTACATTTAAGTCGACTTTATTCTGTGCATAGTCAACTTTATTCCGCTGCACTTAAAAATTTTTTTGATTGCATTTCAAGAAAGTTTTTAAAGATCATCCTTTTGCGAAAAAGATTTTGAAAAGACCCTGATTTTAAGTTTCACCAATTCACCCCCCTCTTGGTGTGAGAAATTAAGTCATACTATTTTTAACAATTGACACCAGAGCTGGTTTTCATAAGATATTTGAAAAACAAGTCGATTACTTTTTTCTTTAAGTCGACTGATCTTGAAAAAATGGCTTTTAGTTCTCAAACATTTGGTGAAAGACCACCACTATCTGCTGGTGAAAACTATGCTTTTTGGAAAATCAGGATGCAAATCTTTCTTGAATCCGTGGACAAAGGTGTTTGGGATGCAACATTGAACGGTCCATATAAGCCAACTCATGTTGTTAATGGAAAATTTGTTTTGAAAATTTTTTGTGAGTGGTCTCAGGATGAAAACCGTAGAGCACAATATGATGTCAAAGCAAAAAATGTAATTGCTTCTACACTAACTATGGATGAATTTTTCAGGATTTCACAGTCCAAGACATCAAAGTAAATGTGGGACGTTCTGGTGGTTACTCACGAAGGCACAAACGAAGTCAAAAGAGCCAGAAAGAATTCACTAATACAAGAGTATGAATTATTCATAATGAGGGCTGGGGAGACTATTCACGAGGTACAGAAAAGATTCTCGCATATAGTCAACCACCTGATGGCTGTAGGGAAAGTTTTTAACAAGGAAGAGATCAACATTAAGATATTGAAAAGTCTGAACATAGGTTGGCAACCAAAGGTTACAGCAATTTCTAAGTCAATGGATCTCACAAGCATGAATATGACAACCTTGTTCGGCAAACTGAGGGAACACGAGCTGGAACTTGGAAGGCTGAAAGAAGAGGAAGAAATCGAAGAGAAGAAGTCTATTGCCTTGAAAGTCAAAAATAGAAAAGCTTCAAAGATTGCACAATCTGAAGATGAATCAAAGGCTGAACTGGACAACAAAGAGCTAATAAGCATGGTGGTAAAAAAATTCAATTGATTCATGAAAAATAAAAGTCAATTTACTGACCATGCAGGTACTGGAAAAGGAAAGAAAATTGCAAGATCAAATTTTGTCCAGTGTTATGAATGCAGTAAAGGACATATTAAACCTGAATGTCCAAACGTAAAGGTCAAGCAAAATATTTCCTCAGGACAAGAATAGGAAGCAGAAAATCGCTGATATTGCATGGGAAAACAGTGATACAAATTCTTGTGATGAAGATTGTGATCGTGAAGAAGAATCCAACATGTGCTTCATGGCTGGCTCAACAAGAGATGACTATGATAGTGATGAAGAGTTAAAAAACGAGCCAATTAAGGTCAAGTAAGACATGCTGCTTGATGCAATTTAGGAGATTGATGGGTTGTCGCGGCCCATAAAAATTTAATTGCATATAAGAAATGCAGTATAGCTAGGAAGTGACTCCTAGGTTGTCTCTCAAAGACCAAATGTGGTTCGAGAATTAGGTCAGACACGAAGTGGGAGGGTTTTGTGAAAGGTTTGTGAATGCAATTAGACTAAATTAAAATAGAAATTAAACACACCAAACATAATTAGAAGCATTAAAGTAAATACTAGAATTACAATAAAAATAAAAATGTAAGACAAGGAACTAAGGAAAATAACATGGTGGCAATTAATTAAACGCGTATTGCATAAAGGAATTTAAGCATGGAATTAGCATAGTAAATATAGGCATGGAATTTAAACACCATGGGCCTTTTTCCTCCATCTGGTCATGACTTTTTAAAAGAAAACAAGTGCAATTCTCACTCCACTTACATCACCGAACAAGCACACCTAATCAAGCCATCACTTCTTCATTCTCATGGCAGTAAAAGGAAAGAAATACTCATTAGCTAGCTGCCAGCAACGTCCCATCCGGCCAGCTTTCTCACCAAATTTCTTTTCATTCCAACTATAAGAAAAAGAAAAGCTAAAGAAATTAAAGCTATCTTTGCAACATCACCGTGCACACACTTCTTCAATCACAACATGGACCCACTAGGTAATGAAATAGAATAAACTGAAGATGTGCTTCCCAATAAATAACGTAGCAGCTGCAGTACTGTTAATTGAAGTCAAAGCATCACAATGGAAATGAAAAGAAAATTGAAAATGTGGCCATTCCAGCATTCACATACCCCTTCTCCAATTAACATCTAAAGCCGAGACCCAATGTAAGCTGCAGCACTTTTCTCCAATTGAAAATAACATTCCATTCACAAAGCTCAAAGGCATTAAGGCACCGGATCCCACATCAACTACCAACACGGAGCTTCCTTGCGAAGCTGAATGAAAGTGTTTCATTCAAAGCAATTGAATCATGCACTGGCACCGTGACACCTCCCATTAAGTGAAATCAGCATTTCATCTATACTTATCATTCCATGAAATAAATAAAAAATAAGCTTAGCTTGAACAGTGGCGTTGCAAGGAGAAAAAAAAAGAAATATGCTAGTCATTCATTCATTCCACCAAGAAAACCGTCAGCCACTTGTCTCCATGGAAGAACATTCACACCCAAACCAAAACTGTGAATCACCTTTTCAAGCTTCATCCCCAATAAACATTCACAAGCAAAAAGCAAAGTAAAGATAAGTGTTTGTCGACAGCTGTAGCCGTGCAGGAATTGTCTTCCAATTGAAAATGTGAAGAAAGAAAAGAAAAATAAATTGCAGCTGTGTACTTGAATAAAGAAAATTCAAATGCGAAAAAGAAGTGCACTGAAACAGCGTGATTCATTCATCTCCAATAAAGTTTCAAAAGCAATGACTGAATGTAAGTGGTAACAAAAGAAAAGTGTGCTTCTCATCCAATGCCCTTCACCGAGAACCACATAATCCAGCCCCAGCGACGTTCCAGCACCCTCCCAAAATAACGCTGCAGCCGAGAAGAATAATCAGAGAGTGTGACGGCTGCTTCCAATGTTCCCTAGGACCATGAGTCTTAAAATTAGGGTAGGGTCCACCCAATTGAAAAACCCTAGGTGCCATGTCATTTTTCCTATTTGGGCTCAATATGTTTTTGTCAAAATTTGGCCCAATGTGCACCAGCTTGTCTAAAAAGTTTTAAACAACTAAATTACAATACAATTAATTTTAAAATGTCTAATTGGAGAGTCTTGAATTAATTTTTCTCCATCCCAATGCTCCAAAATATATCTCCAAAATTTTCCCTGAATTAAAAATGCAAATAATTAGCTCAGAATATTCAAATTAATTAAAATTAGAATTTCCGGTCAAATTAAGCATAATTAGGAAAAACGGGAAAATATCGGACAATTAAACACATTTCCCTAATTAATTCTAGCACAATAAACTAAGTGAAATCGATAAAATATTGACTCATCAGAGATCCATGCTGAGGCAATGCGACTACAATATAAGGTTAATCGACTTAACTCTGATAGAAAATATTATGAGCATAGAATTAACAATCTATTAGATGATAATTAGAAACTGAAAAAGGAGTTAGATATTGCCTTAAAATCTGCTAAAACTGTTATAACTGAGACTAAAATAGTGGAAAAGAATTGTGAGAAATGCCCTGCACATTTAGAGCAAATTGATTAGTTAACTAATACATTAGCTAAGTTTACGCAAGGTAGAGACAATTTAGATGTTGTTTTAAGGTCTTCTAGTAGAGCAGTGTATAGGCAGGGAATAGGTTACAAAGCACAAAGTAATAGGACAAATGCAAAGAAGTTTATTGATATAAGAAAACCTGTTACACATGCTTGTTTCTATTGTAATAACATTGGGCATATTGTTAGAAACTACTATTACAGAAAGGTTGGAGTTCCTAAAGCTTCAAAAGAATATTTGCTTAGATAATCTTATCTTAGCAGTAAAAATATAAAAAACATTCGGGAGGAGGATCAAGTACAAGTATTTAAAAAGTAACTTGAAAGCTTGGATGCACCCTCATCTATTGGGGTGACATTCTGTTAGAGTCAAGTTCAAAAGACGAAGAACACTCATTGTGAGCTTGTCAAACGACAATTGAACATGAAGTTGGGTGAAGAGATTCATGTACACATAGAAGAAATTGTCATCATAGTTCTCTTTTCCATCATAGTCATAGTCGAGGGTACTTACCCTCTTCAAAGAAACAATATCTTATAACACTCCGTGTTGGAATATGTAAATGTTTTCCAATCACGAATTCAATAACCGGCCCTACCTATAGTCTAAGAACTATGTTCGAACCTCAGTGTCCACCTAGTCATACTCATCCTTAGGTTTCCACTCGGTCTTGACATGCTCCTTTAAAGGGTTAAATCTATTTTCTCTGTGTTGAGATTGTTGATAAGGGAAGAACTGGTTTAGTTAAACCTTAATCTCACATACTCTGGTTTTTTATGATGACAACACGTTATTAATAACATATGTATTGTTATGTGTTACATGTTCTATTCTTTATTGTGGAAGATATCTTATTGAACATGTTTGTGTTGATTCTTGAATATGAATGCATATTCACTGATCTTATATCTGATACATCACTTATGATTGCATTACATATGTTTATGAAAAGTAAACCACATGCACTTTGATGAACTTATATTTTATGGCATAACTGCAAGTTTTAAGTCGACTTCATTATGAAGTAAGTCGATTAAAACTCGTGACTATGTACAGATTTTCAAAAACAGTGTTGTGAGTGATTTTGCATTGCAAAGTTTTTCAAACAGAGCTGAAGTGTCTAAGTCGACTACATGCATAGTGGATCTGACTTAGTTAGTTATTTTGTTTGAAATTATGTTAATGCTTTTGTACAGTAATGGCTATATTTCAATTGTCTGTTAAAGCATTAAATGAAAGTCAACTGTATTAAATGTGAAATCAATTTGATTGTTATGACTGCTGCTAAATTGCAGAAGAGGGGATATCTTGTTGCAGATCTTTGTGTTACTACCTATATTTTGGTTAGAGGGTTAAAGAGATGTTTTATATTTTTGACGTGGAGGTCTCTATAAAAGCCTTGTCGTAAAAACCTTGATCACTATAGTGCATTTGCTTCCTAGTTGTGGAAGGACACTGGATATAGGCATTGAGGTCGAACCAGTATAAAAACACTGCGTTTGATTTCTCTATCCTTACACTTTTACATTAAGTCGACTTTACTGTTTACGTAGTCAACTTTATATTTTCGCTGCACTTAAACTTTTCATTCCTTGCGATTCAAGAAACTTTGTAAAGGTTTATACTTTGTGAAAAAGATTTTAAAAAGACTCTAATTTTTAAACCTCACCAATTCAACCCTTCCCCCCTCTTGGTGTTGAAACTGAGCCATCCTGTTTCCAACACTTTGGTTACCCCCCTGTGTCTACTCCCAAACCTTAGGAGGATGTGGCATCTAACGACACTAACACCTAACTATCGACACTACTACCACTATTAGATTTTGACACACCTTGTGTGATAAGATGACTACTATACACTTCAACAACAACACACCTCTCTTATAATCGTGACCAACAACATACAATTCAAGGGACTTAGTGTTGAACAATGGCCAATGTTGAAAGCCCTTTAGGTCGCACTAAAAGTCAACAAAACCTAGTCCCCACTAATGTAGTATAGGAGAAACCTAGGGTATCAATCTGTGGATTGGTACTTATTAAGCTAGAATTGTATAATTAAACCTAAACTTGTTTACTAAAAATAAAACTAGGTGGGGAAACAAAAAATTAAATGGAATCTAAAAAGAGAACTTAAAAGATAATGCAATGGATGAATTTATCTAGAATGAATGCAAAAGGGTAAAAATAAAACTTTAATATATACTAAAGGAAGATAAATGGAATACCTAATCTAAAATGACATATTAAAAGACCGTAAAAAAAATCTAAGAAACTAAAGGCTAAATGCATGAAAAGTGACACGTGATTATGAATTGAAAATGCAAAGGGTAATATGTAAAGAAAATCAAATTGCACATCTTTATTAGTCTTCATCTCATTCCCACTCATGGATGCTTTCTATTTCAACGCTAGCCCATTCTCAGCACAACAATTTCAGCTCCTGCCAGCCCATTAATCACTTTTGACCATATTTGTTTGGCCCCTTTGACCAGGGCTAATCTGCAGAAACATAAGAAATGAGTAGCGGTTCCACAGTAAAAAAATGAAATAAAAGTCTACAAAAGCAAAAGAAGTTTTATTTAAATTTTTTTAATATTTTTACTAAAAGAAAAAACATCTATTTATTTAAAAACCTATTTTATTTAACTAAAAAAGAAAAATTAACACTATTTTTATCAAAAACCTATTTTAATCCTAATTACTTTAAACTACATTAATTCTAGAAAATTAAAAACTAAACTAGCATAAAAAGAAATATTAATATAGAAAAATAGGGAAAAATAGAAAGTTATCAGCCAACCCTACTCCTATTTATAACAATGGTGATGGTTCGCCTTCTAACTCAATGAGGGCAAAACCATCACAAATAAGCCTATGAAACATTTTGTTGAAGACAACCCTTCGGATTTAAGGGTGTCTTTTCCCTTCCAAGGTAACAATTACTTCTTGAACATTCACAACTCTTGTCATGTTTCGGTTTTTGTGCCACACCTATTACCATCAAGTACATCTCCTCAGATTTTGACAACTCGTCATTCAAACACCTTCACTACTACACTCTTTGAGGCTAGGGCTACAATACTCGTACGGTTATGGTTAAAGATAATAAATTTGTTTTGCAAAATCAAACATTACGACTATCGAACGTTGACACCTTACTTCAACTTCAAACAGACATTAACACTTTTTGTATGCTTTCAAGAGTCAAAGACTCAATGCATCCTTCTAATTACTTAAGACAATGACATGATACCATTTTGTTGGGTATTTAGTGTCAAGTAGAATGTAGGCAATAAGACAACTATTAAATGCTCTATGAATGGATCACTTAGTCGAACACCGAATATCGTGTATTGGGTATCAAGTACTATGTTTCTTATACCAAAAAGACTACATCTATTTCGATAATAATGTTATTCATAAATCAGGATACCACTTACTGGTACCTCCTCATACCTACCGAAAACACCGTCTCTAAAATAATTTAGCCAAAAACCATTTCAGTTTTTCATAGATAAATTGATTATTGGATTTCTATACCAATGTATCTATAATTGTGACTCATTGAAAATAATCAACTATTAATAATATTTTAATAATTATCTGACTTCATTTATTGCATTTAATTCAAATTTATCTGTAGTTAAATATTATCTTTAGTGTCAAAATATCTTTTACATAAACTACAACATTTGGTAATGATTTTAAAAGACTTGAAGAAAGAATACCAATGATAAAAAGTTCCTAAAAGTAAAAAACGACTTTACATAATACATTATGTTCCATAAAAACATCAACAAATTTGTTTTTCCAAAACATAAATATTAATTCCATAAATAAAAAATAAAAACTTCCATTTTTAAACCTAGAAAATTAAAAAAAAAATTCATTGTTTAAAATTTATATTTATATTTAGTGCAATTTTCATGTGAATTTATTTTCAAAAACATCAAATTTAATTACATTAGTATTTTAATTGTAATAAATAATATTTTTTTAAAAACTTATATTAAAGATCTATTTCACATAATATTATTTAATATATATATAAATATATATATATATATATATATATATATATATATTCTTAAATAATAGACATTATATTAGAAAATAATAAAATAATTATGTTAAATCAATACAATGTTCTTATTAGTCCTATTACAAGACCTCTTAACATAATTTTTATGCCATTTTTTCATGTTTGACTTTACATTAAAAGGATTTTGATCTATATTTCAATTATATTGAATTTTGGAATCAACCTTCCTTTTATGAAATTTGTGTCATTAACCTAATTTTATAATAAAATAAAAAGTATCAATTACATAATTTCGGAATAAATTTTAATCACCAAGTATATACCAAACTATCATTTTAAGAAAAATCTTGACTTTGATAATTGTAAATAAAAAAAAAAAGTAATTGAAAGAAAAACTCACTAAATGTTTTGTAAGTCACAAAAAGCAAATATTGGAGCAACATCAGACCACAACCATATGAAAAAGTAGAACTTCGGTAACAATTAACTGCACATCTAAACTTCTACAAGTACCATGACCATGGGTCTAGCATTCTTTTTATAACAAAATCTTGTAATTCAATAGAGCAGATCATTCTCAAGAAACAGGAACTAAAAATCTGAATCTCTGTTTGACGCTCAACGGTAGCTACCTAAAGGGTCAGCTGTTTTCCCAGATCTAGCATCAGTCCATGCTTTTGCAATTGTTTTCTTCACCTCATCGTCCCCTTCCTCATACATATTCTGCAATATTAAATGTATATCAAAAGTCAAATTGAATGTTCCCAATGATAAATGCATATAAGCATAAAGTTCAAACAAAGTAGCTAAAGCCAACTAAAGATGAAACAGAATCTGACCTTCATCATGTCCATGATTCCTGCCATTGGGTCTTTCTCTTTATCCAAATTTGGCTTTAGCTGTAACATCAACACGAAAATTACAACTTTATCACGTTGATTAACACGGAAATGTCATTTTAATCTTATCTTACTACCTTGTCCTCTTTGAAGTGCAAATCTAGCCAGTTTCCTTTGGAAGCCTTCACTAATATGATGATTGCCCTTTTGGGCTTGACCAGAACCTTACATTTCTCCGGTACTATCTCCTTATGCAGTTTCGATATTGCACAACGGTAATTCTTCCCGTGAACATCATGGAACTTAACATCAAATGATATTGACTTAAACTCAGATTCAATCTTATTCTCATCAATTCCCTCCATTGATACATATATCTGTCAAACAACAAATAAAACAAGTATAGCCATGAGGAGAAATTTGATACTTTTCATAAAAAATATAACTGTTAACTTCCGGCGTGTGCTTTGCTGTAGGCTATTGATGTGTGAAATTGCAGCAGTTTTAGAGAAAGACACGGAAGCAGTGGTTTCTTGCTTCTATCTTATACATGTACAAGGGGGACGAAACGTGCTTTAAGACATACTATGAAGCTCAGAACAAAATGGAACTTCATAACTATTTATATCGAACTTTGTTCGACACCTCTAATTTTCAGAAATACTAAATAAACTCAACTTCAAATCAATGCTGCTAAATGGTAGCAGCGTTATATGCCACAATATGGCGGAATTTTAGCCTTCTAGCATTGTGAGATACATGCAAGCCTTCTAGCATTGTGAGATACATGCAATGCGGAATGACAGCTTTGCTTATATCTTATTCACTTCCAAAAAATAAAGATTAAATTCTACTAGTCCTTTCATCTTTTTTTTTTTTTTTATGTTTAATTTGGTATTTTATCTTTCAAAAATTTCAATTTAACATTTTATTATTTCATGGTCAATTTGATCCTTTCTTATTCCGTCGTTACTATTAACATTAGAAAACTTGCAAGTTCCACTTTTATGGTTTAAAATCGCCAGTAATTATTTTATCTTTTAACAAGTATAAACAATTTTTTCTGTGGTTTTAAACTACCTGAAATCACTAAAAACACATTACCAATAACCCTTTACAACTTTCCTTCTTCTCTATCTGATCTCTGCATTCTTTCTGACACCAATAAACGCAGAAAAGATGACCTCCATTGCTGCTCCACGACTATCCCTCCTCTTCGTCAAGTCAACCAAACATTTCTTTCGGCCCTTCAAACCCCCATCTTCTCCCTTCCCTCACCAATGCTAAAATAAACCACATGTACCCTTTGCTACTTCAAACATAAGAAAAGCCTGAAGTTATTTTATCCTGGTTAACGTGAATAAACTATTTTTTTAAGGTTTTAAACAGCCTGCGATTGCTAGAAACACATCACAAATAGCCCTTTTAAACTTTCTCTTTTATCTTTCCATTGTCTTCATTCTTTCTCGGACACCAACAAAGATAAACAAGATGGCCTCCATAACTGCTCAAACAAGATCACTCCTTTTCTTCTCCCTACCCTCTCAAATGCTTCAAAATACGACATGCATACTCCAACAACCTTGCCTCAACGTCATTAAATTTCTCAAAGGGTAAGGTCTCTTCACCTTGGCAACCTTCATGACCTCATTGTGTTCCCGTGATTTTACCACTGCACCACCAGCTCGTTGAACGACAGCACCACCATGTGTGTCGGTCTAAGAAATTCTTTAAAGAACATGCCTAACAGTCCCGGAGAAGAACACAGGTCATCTCCAATACCATCAAACAAACTTTCTGACACTCAAAATCCAAACTTTGTGATTTAGCGTGTGACTAACTAAAGAAAATTAACAAGAAACTCAGTTTGATAATTAGCCAAAGGAAAATGCGTCCTATTCATAAATAATTAGATAATTTCAGACCACCAAGGATCCTAGTGCGGCCAATTACGTAACAAAGTGGAGATTCGACCAATCTCAATGTAACATGTATTCCAGACTTTCACCTTACGAGAAAGAACTATTACAACTCAATTACGAGTCCGGTGAGATTAACTGAGACCACGGTAGTTAAGATCATGAAATAATTTCTCATTAAGCACAACACAGCACAAGATGGAGAGGAATGGTTGAAACAACCAAAAGATGAACAGGGGTAGAAAACACCGTTTCAATCAATGACATTCAGATACATACTTAAAACCATGATAGCCAATATCTCCACAAATAGAATTATACGACTCCTTACCTTTACTTTGTCAACATCCTGATCCCAACTGAACGATGCTAGCGTGGAATAGCTCAGTGCAGGTGAAGGCGACACCTTAGCTTCGGTTGAAATAGGAGTAGGAATCTGAGGAGCAGGAGCAGCATTTGCATCTGATGATATCTGCAAAATCACCTCATTATTTTAACGGGGAATGCGAAATAACGAACGAGAAGTGCTAAATCAGGGAAATTTGCAATTTGTGTATAAACTGAGAACCTTCTCGAGGTTGCGAATCTCAGAGGAGAGTAAAGAGAGGGTTCGAGGTCTTTTGGCGATGCTGTGGAGGTGACGAAGTTCCTCCAAATCCAATTTCAAGTCTTGAGCCATTGTTTCACTGAATCGGAATTGAAGTAGCGAATTCAGACAACTACTCTGCGAACTTTGTTTTCTTTTATATTGGGGTTTGGAAAATGCTAGAACAAGCAATTGATCCGTTGTTGTTATCTATTATTCTTTAGGGTTTTTTTACCACTCCCCTTATCACGGAAGATTCTAGAGATAACAGGATCCTGCGAATGGGACCTGCGACCTAGTTTTAGTTTCTCGAACAGGGGCTTTCTTTATGTAACTCCTAACTTTTCTTCCTGCACTCTTAAATTTTTTAAATATTTGAAATGATCTTGGTGTAAAAAAAAATTGTCTCTTCATATATTAATTTCACCTATCCATTTTTTTCTTAATGACACTTCTTTTAAACCTAGCGTTACACGAGTCACTCTTCCTCTCCTACACCTAGACACTCACATCCATTTTTTAATTATCATTTTAATTTTGTTTTAAAATTTTGTTTTAATTAATTTTTAATGGCTTATGATTTTATTATTAATTTTTTTAATTTTCTTGATTTTGTGTTCTTGGTTCGGATTTATAGTTTCGATTTAAGGTTTAGTTACTTATTACGATTCAAGGATTATGTGTTGTTGTTTTGTTTAATTTTTTTTTTTTTGTAAATTTAATTATTTGTTATGTGAATTAGTTTTAGTCTTTGTTTGAATTTGTTTGTTATAGAAAGATTTAAATGTTTTTTTCGTCCTCATGTTAAGAGGTGAATTTCTGTTTAGTACTTAGTTTTAAAAATTTAGATATTGAGTCTCTATGTTTTCAAATTTGTATCAATTTACTCCTATCCGTTAAGTTGATAGAAACCGCATTAACTTCACTCTTATGTGACTGCACTTTTTTTTCTCTCTTCTGCTCTTCCTGCCACATTTTTCTCTCTTTTCTTTTTCTCTCAACGTTAACTACCTCCCACCTTTTTCTCTCTCTTTCACCATTAACTTTCGGTCTTTGTGCCACTGAGTACCATAAATTGCACTTTTTCTTATATTTCATTCTCAATCATTTGTTCTTCATCCAACAATCTTTAATGTGGAAGAAGTGTTTGCAGCAAATACACAGAGAATTCAACATGCTCATCTTCTTTGATTTTTGCTTTTTGCTACATTTCCTGCCACAAATGAAATGATAACATTTTAAATGCTTAACTAAGAAAATCACAAGAAAACCTTATCCTGAAAGGGGAGATGTAACTTTAACAAGTACATCGGATCTCAGGCATGTTACGCAGTTGCAATTTCCTCGGCACACGGGACATGACTCAAAAATGTCATCCTCTTTCAAATGAGGATACCTAATGATAAAGAAAATAATTCAAGGATTAATGGTTGGTCAAGCTATCATCATTCAAAACCAAAACTGCCAAATATTGCAATATTCCAGGAATTGATCTCAGAATTGTTTCTATCAGTTAAGACTTTTTCTCCCTAACATAAGAAATGGTTGCAAATTAAAACACATAGCATATAATTTGTAGAAATTCCCATAGAAAGTATTAAACATATGCGTAAACAACTGGGCATGTCATTCATGCTTGTCTTTCTAGTAATTTGTTTAATCAATCTCTTACAGCATAGACAATATGTCAATAGCACTGACTTGGTAGGTGGTAAGAGATAAACCTCATATAGATCTTATCCAATATCATTTATGACATTACAATTGATACAGAAAGAACAAATAAATAAGCAAGAGAGATGAAGTTATACCAATTTTGTATGCATGATACACAATATCTTCTCATATTATAGTTTACGCACCTCACAATCTTTCCTCTAACCTTTATCCGACATTGATGACAAAATAAGAATAGTTCTTTAATCAACTGAGAAAAAGATACAAAATACTAAATATGAGCTAAAGTAAATAGGAAAGTTAAACTCAAATGAGCATACATATTTTTTTATTAATAAATAATGTCACCTTGCTGCATGTTTGGAACACATTGTACCTTGCTATCTTTTGCCTCTATTATCTATTTTCTCCTTCTTCGAAAGTATTTTATAGGAAATTTGTCCTTCACTTGTTTAGTTTTTCTATCAGATGATAAAATTAGAGCAGAGTAAAATTGATCTAAACATGTTATATTAACATAAGTAACACATTCAGATCAAGAACAGCGGAAGCAAGAATGAAAGAATAATGTGCGTACCTCCTGCCATTGCAATTTTGTAATCCCAACACAAAGACAACTTTGTTTTCTAAACCTTAACTCATTCAAAACTCGATGGTGTGTTTTTTTGAATAGAGGAGTAGGCTTAGTGATCAAAACTGAGAGTAACTCTTTCTCTTTATATAAAGTTTGGCATCACAGGTTTAAAAATAATGGGATGGGCTTTACCTTTAAACAATATAATAACTTCTCTATAACCTCAGTTAAAAAGGATACATATAATTGGCTTAATGGACCACTTTATGTTCCTTAAAAATAGAAACTTAAAATGCTATAATATTTATTCTATATTAAAATAAATGCTAACATTCTCCCACTTGGTCCATTATCCAATTATTAACCACAACAAGTGATAGAATATATATGAGTCATGGCGATAGGTCCTCTGATAGTGAGTGTTATCTTCCATGTACCACAATATATATTTCTCTCAACATTAACTCTCAACTTAATGCATAAACCATATGTTTATGCTAGATCAAAACTAAATGATATCTTCTCAAAATAAATGTGCACAAAAACATATGAGAAGAACATCAAACTAAATAAGAGTTTCATTGAAAAATAACAAATGTACGGATAATGAAATTACATCATGGAACCAAGTCCCATTTGCACTACATGATCCTTAAAATTCTTTAGTGGCATGATTTTAGTTAAGGATCAGCAATCATCAACTCGGTGCTTATGTGCTCGATGACCACTTTTTTTTCCTTAACACGTTCTCTGATGGCTAAGTATTTGATATCAATGTGCTTACCTCGACATCCACTTTTATTGTTCTTAGCCATAAACACCGTACCAGAGTTGTCACAGTACAACCTTAATGGCCTAGAAATAGAGTCCACAACTCTAAGCCCATAAATGAAACTCTTCAACCATACACCATGCGAGGTAGTCTCAAAACAAGAAACGAATTACATTCTTGAAGATATCTAATTACCTTCTTTGCAGCTTTCTAGTGGTCAACACCTGGATTACTCTGATATCTTCCCAAAACTCCAACAACATATGCAATGTCAGGTCTAGTGCAAACCTGTGCATACATAAGACTTCCAAAAGCTGAAGCATATGGAATATTCTTTATGTGTTCCCGCTCAAAATCATTTTTCGGACATTGATTCAAATTGAGTTTATCACCCTTCACGATGGGAGCTACACTTGGTGAACAATTCTTCATGTTAAACCTCTCTAAAACTTTGTTGATATAGGTCTCTTGAGACAAACCCAACATGCCTCGAGATCTTTCCCTATGGATCTTAATGTCAATGACATAAGATGCCTCTCCCATATGCTTCATGTCAAAGCTCTTTGAGAGAAATTGTTTCACTTCATATAGCAAACCCTTATCGTTGGTTGCAAGCAAAATATCATCCACGTATAATACAAGGAAACAAATCTTACTCCCACTAACCTTTTGGTATATACATTGATCCATGGCATTTTCTTCAAAACCGAATGAAATGATAACATCATGAAATTTTAGATACCATTGGCGAAAGGCTTGTTTTAATCCATAGATGGATTTATTAAGTTTGCAAACTAAATGCTCATTGTCTTTAGAAGAGAATCCTTCAGGTTGTTTCATGTAAACCTCTTCTTCCAGATGACCATTAAGGAATGTTGTTTTCACATCCATTTGATGTAACTCAAAATCAAAATGAGCTACTAATGCCATAGGTTTGATTCTTTAGAACTCATGGCTTGTGAAAACGTTTTAAGATCATTTGCAGCTCCAATATTGTAGTCAACTTCTTGCAAATACACTATATAATCACTAGGAATTGATGCCCTTTTAACTCTAGTAGATCTTCTTAATATTGCCTCATCATTTTCTTGAGGAACTTGTTGCTCAAACAACTGTTCAGTAGGTTGTTCAACATCATCTTGTTGTTCCTCATTAACAACTTGATCTGTAAGGTCATTTTCAGCAGGCTGTGAAGCTTCAATTATTGTTTGTCTAACACCCATTTGTGTTTGAGGGGTGTGAATGACAACCAATCTATCACTTGAGCTAGAGGGTTGAGCTTCATAGTGATCTCTTTCATTCCTAATGTTTGGAAATTGATCACTCCCACTAACTAAGTCATTCTCAAGAAAATTTTCATTTCTTGACTCCACAATCCTAGTGTTATGTGATGTACAATAGAATTTATATCCCTTAGACTTTTCATCATATCCAATGAAATACCCACTAATAGTCCTTGGGTCTAGTTTCTTCTCTTGTGGATTATAAATTCTCACTTCAAACGGACATCCCCAAACATGTATATGTCGCAAACTTGGTTTCCAACCTTTGAATGACTCAAACAGTGTCCTTAGGACGACCTTGGTTGGCACTCGGTTTAATATATACACAGCCGTCTTTAGTGCTTCAGTCCATAAGAATTGAGGAAGTTTTGAATTACTCCTCATACTTCTCACAATGTCCATTCTTCGTGTATCTACCATAATACTTTCCACCTCTATCTGATCTCACAATCTTGATTTGCTTTCCGCATTGTATCTCAACTTCAGCCTTAAAAATTTTAAAGGAATCCAAAGCTTCATCCTTAAAACGAAGTAAGTAGAGATACATACAACGTGAGTAGTCATCTATAAAGGTGATGAAGTATTTCGGACTACTGGCGTCCATATCTGGACAACAAATATCTGTATGAATAATTTCTTGTAAACTTGAACTCCTCTTAGCACCTCTTTTAGACTGGTTAGTTTGCTTACCCTTTATGCAATCCACACAAGTCTCAAAATCAGTAAAATCCAAAGTACTAAGTACTTCTTCGTTGACTAATCGCTTAATTCTCTCAATGGAGATGTGTCCCAATCTACGGTGCCATAAAACAGAAGAATTCTCATTCACAACACATCTTTTTAACCCGACAGTAACGTGCATAGAATCATAAGCGATATTGTTTTGCAAAATAATGGAATAAAGACCATCACATAATTTACCAAAACCGACAACTTTAGATTTATTCATTAAGGTAAAACCAGAATCTGAAAAAAATAAATGAAAATTCCAAAGGTATAAGTTGTGAAACAGAAATCAAATTCTTAGAGAAACAAGGAACATAAAAATGTCTTCTCCAAATGCAAAACAAAACCACTACTTAAAACTAAACTGCACGTTCCAATGGCCTCCACATGTGAACTCATCTTACTCCCTGAGTAGATATATTGCTCACTTCCCACTGGCCTCCTTAGGTTTTGCATACCCTGTAAGGTATTAGAAACATGGATTGTAAAACCAGAATTAATCCACCATGTGTTATGATTAAAACTAGTCAAATTAGATTCATAACAGACAAAAGCAAATGGAGTACCTTTCTTATCAAGCCAATTCTTAAATTTTAAGCAGTCTCTCTTCATGTGTCCTTTCTTTTTACAAAAGAAACAACTGGACTCCTTCTTAATAACTAGCTTAGCAAGAATCTTTCCCTTTTTTTAACTTGGTTCTTCTTATTCTCAAAAGAAGTAGTCAAGTTCACCCTCTCCCCTTCTTCTATTAATAGCCTTTCTTCTTCTTGAACACACATGGTCAATAATTCATTAATAGACCATTTATCTTTATGTGTGTTGTAAGAGATTTTTGAAGGGGGCATAATGGTGAGGCAAAGTGCACAAAATATAGTGTACCAGGAAAGAATCAGACATGGTAACTTCCAAAGCTTTCAGTTAAGCCACAATGTCCCTAATGCGCATGATATGATCACACACCTCCTTAATTCCAATGAGCTTTAAGGATGAAAACTGCATTATAAGGATGTTGGCAAGAGATTTATTGGATGTCGTAAACTGCTCATCAAGAGCCCTTAGTAAATATTTGACATTCTCATACTAGTCAACTGAACCACGGATCCCAGCGGAAATATTGGTTTTTATGAACGTAACGGAGAGACGATTTGACCTTTCCCATTTTTCATAAAGATCAATGTCATCTTGAGTGTTGGTCTCATTAATACCTAATGGTTCTGGTTTTCTAATAGCATAGTCAATGTCCATCCAGCCTAAATGAAGAATAACTCTTTCCTTCCAAACTTTATAATTATCTCCTTTCAACTCGGGAATACCACACTTGATATAAGAAAAATTCACAGATTGAGAAACTGCGAATTCAAAGTTACATGCTTAATGTATAATTTGAGACTAAAATAAATGTCATGTTTTACCAATGCAAAACATGTCTTTACCAATGCGTTTATTAACATAAAACTTGCTTGTGGACTAAAGTCTTACTCAATTAAACTCATTATCTTAATGATAAAATTATCAAATTATATGTCATGTTTCACCAATGCAAAACAGGTCTTTACCAATGAGTCCATTAACATAAAACTTGCCTGTGGGCTAAAGTCTTACTCAATTAAACTCATTATCTTAATGATAAAATATCAAATTATATGTCATGTTTCACCAATGCAAAACATGTCTTTACCAATGAGTCTATTAACATAAAACTTGCATGTGGGCTAAAGTCTTACTCAATTAAACTCATTCTCTTAATGATAAAACTATTAAATTATGTTCCTTTTCTTAATTCCCGTGGGTAAATTAAGAAATATAATTTAATACTTTATCCTAATTAATCATATAAACATGAAAAAATTCCTGTGGGTAGATTTTATCATATTAAATATAATTATTTACAACTAATGTTTCTCATGTAGCAAAACTTTATATACAATTTTAATTGATTAAAAATTTTGTGGCTACTCTTTAATCTATTAAAACTATATTACTACTAAAACATTAATAATATATAAATATTTACATAAAATTCTTAATATGTAAATATATTAATAATAATGCATATTTTATCTGCACATATAACAACAAATATATACATACAAATAATACCCAAAAAATATACATAATTATTAATCCAAAAACATTTAAACATACATATATCACTTTGAAAGATTAATTTCCTTTTACCAAGCCTGCAAATTTCCTAGAGGGGAAAGATGATGGGAGACACGCAGGGTTGAAAAAATAACAATTCTGTAATAGGTCATGAATTGACCCAAAAACTGAAATGCAGAAACAGGGTTCCCTCTTTATATTAAAGAGATGAAGAAAAGGAAAAGGATTTTTCAAAATCCTGAAACGTGAGAGAAAGAAAAAAGGAACAGACAGAAACTGTTCATTGGCTTTAGATGGATCCTCTTGATCCAGTTTCAATTTTATTTTTGCTTTTAAATATAAAACCTCTAATTAGGATTACAAAAAAAATTGTAATCAGACGTTAATTTGGGAATTTTGTTTGAATTAAAAGCATCAAAATAATAAAGCCCATAAATCAAAAATCCAAATCAACGAAAACATGCAAGGCAGAGGAATGAACAGGCTCTGATACCAAATGATAAAATTAGAGCAGAGTGAAATTGATCTAAACATGTTATATTAACATCAGTAACACATTCAGATCAAGAATAGCGGAAGCGTACCTCCTGCCATTGCAATTTTGTAATCCCAACACAGAGACAACTTTGTTTTCTAAACCTTAACTCACTCAAACTCGATGGTGTGTTTTTCTGAATAGAGGAGTAGGCTTAGTGATCAAAACTGAGAGTAACCCATTCCCTTTATAAAGTTTGGCCATCACAGGTTTAAAAATAATGGGTTGGGCTTTACCTTTAAACAATATAATAACTGCTCCATAACCTCTATGCAGTTAAAAAGGATAAATATAATTGGCTTAATGGACCACTTTATGTTCCTTAAAAATAGAAACTTAAAATGCTATAACATTTATTCTATAATTAAAATAAATGCTAACATCAGAATCCATGGTAACGTGACTCTCAACAATGGAGGATATCAAGGGTTTACCAATGTGAAAAAAAATATCAAATGACAGGGATAAAAGTTGAACAAAACCCCTTTGTGAAAAGCCTGAATTTTTTTTCCGTTATCAAACATTGGAATAGACATAGTGTAATTATGATCTTATAGAAAGGATAATCTGCATTTTTCTCGCGTTGTCAGATGATGTGATTATGATCTTACAGGAGAGATGATAAATAAGGAGACTTTTCAAATCCAAATTTAAACAACTAATTAGTTGGAAAATTAATTAAGATTACAATGGATATATATCTATTTAGTGTAAAGATGATTTCCTAAAAACAGTATAAATCCCACTATGATGTGTATGTTTACGAGAAAAACAAGAGTAATCTCGAGGATCTTGTTGATACGTTGATTGGTTTTTCAATGGAAAAATGGTTGGCTGGAAGAGCAGAAGTTAACGATGGAAGAGAGAAAAAGGTGTCAGGTAATTAATGCTGAGAGAAATAGAAAATAGAGAGAAAAAGGAGGCAGAAATAACAGAGGAGAGAGAAAAAAAGTGCAACCACGTAAGCATGAAGTTAACGACTTTTCTACCAACTTAACGGATAAGAATGAATTGATACAAATTTAAAAACATAGGAACCGAATGTCTACATTTTTAAAACTGGGTACTAAACAGAAATTCACCTCTTAACATGGGGACGAAAAACGCATTTAAACCTTATAGAAATTATAAGAACACAAGGTGTCTCTATATACTTTGGTGAAAGTTCTACACAAGGTAAAACTAGAATTAGACTTAGAACATTTGTCCATAGAAGGAATTTTGATGGTGAACATAGAGAAATTGCATATTTGTTGGTCTTATTGTTCAGGCGAATGTTATTATATGCTTTGTGGGAATAATGGTCCTTTTTTATGGTTGATACTTATTTAAATTTTATTTGAAATTATTATGTGTAGCATCAAGGGGAGATAAAATTGATCTCCCATGAAAAATAAATAAATAAATTTGGAGCATGTCATCTCATTATCTAGAATTATGTGTTGAACTCCGGTTTATTGTCTCTCTAGGATACTTCATATGATTACATCAATAAGGGGTTGATTTGAAAGATTGCATAGAGAAACAAACAGTTTCCATGTCCTTGTTGGTGAGATGACTGTCACACTAGATGACTGAAGTACCTGAAAAAAAAAACTAAAAGAGAGGGTTGAATAGTGTTATTGGAAAACTTTTTCGCAACAATTACAATACAACACTTTTGTCAAAGATCAAAGGTTTTACGTAAATTGTTAAACGCTCGACTTTGAAATCAGTTTAAACAATAAATTTGTTTCAGTTGTTGAGAAGTGTTTGTTGTAACGTTTTAATAAAACTTCCTTTTAACAAATAGTCATTTAATTTAAGAAGTTTTTATATAAAAAATAAAGTGAAGCTACAAGTTTGTAAGAGAAGCGTTTAAAGAGAATAGAGCAATGGCACACAATCGTTTTTATACTAGTTCGCTCCACCTCAACTACGTCCAGTCTCCTCTAAACCTTAGAGGGTTCCACTATAATCTTTAACAAGATTACAATTGTGTATTCTCACCACTCCTAGTATCCCTAAATCCTTCTGGTATCCTTTAGATATGCCGTTTAATTGAGTTTTACCAACTCCTAGTTGCGTAGTATTTTTCACCACTCCTGGTATCCTTATACGCTTCTGTATCCTTTTGATACACTGTTTAGTTGAGTTTCACTCACTCCTAGTTTCCACTAGACAATCATGGTATCAACCTTATATGCTGCCTATAATCCTTTAACTAAACTTAGTTAATCAAGTGTTTGAATTCTCTTTAGAATGTGCAATCAATCATATTGTTTACAAGTCTTTAGACGATTACTCTCACAGAGAGGATATATGTTCAATACAATTCAATCTAATAGATCACTTAGTGTTTTCTTTCTTCTCTCTTCTTACAATAATAGGCTTGTATATCAATTAAGCTTGAGAGTGTTTCTAATCTTGAGCTTTCTCTTTTCTCAAATATTCTCTTTTGAGTTCGTATGCTTTTCTAAGCTTTTCTCTCGACAATGTTTGCTTATGCTATTTCATTTTTTATGTTATTCACTTAATTCTTTCTTTGACTCATATTTGTTAAAGACAAAATTGTCTATATAAACAAACGATCTTATGTTTTGAAGTTTAATTAAATAACATTAAAACGGATCAAAGATCATAAAGCAACCTAGGATAAAAGCATAAAGTCTAAACCCCAAACAAACAAAAACTAGAACCTGAACCCCAACATAAAAACACTTAGGTCTTAGGAAATCGAAAAATACTTAGGCTAGAGCAACCAGATTCTTGACTATATGATGTCGTGTCTAAAGACGTTTGAGAGAGAATTGAACTACACACTAAATGCTTAAAACACCTGAAGTAGGTATTTGGCTTCTTTCGAAAACGAAAGAGGTCCAGACGATGTCTTTCATTTAAACAATTAAAAGACATAATTGTTAAAACACGTAAGAAATCCTGAGCAAGTTAAACGCTATCTGTCTACAAAAAGACAAAAGCAAAAGAAGCGTTTAATTAAATCAAGATGATACCACAAGCGAAATAGAAACGTCATTTTATGATGAAATATCTATATGATTGGTATCTTCAAATTAAAAGAGCTTAATTGTAAAATGCTACCTAACAGTAGGAAATCAAAAAACACTTTGTTGTTCCAGCAAGCATTAAATGAGATTAAATGTTCAACGTTCAAAAACAAAAAAAAGTGATAAGAAAAGTCATATTTGTTGCATGCACAGTTTACCCTAATTTTACAGATAAGCTATTCTACACGCATCCACAATGTTATAGATCAAAAATCAAATGTAGACGTTAGAGACAAAAGAGATAATCATGGAATGTTCCTCTCTTGAAGCAAAGTCTAAATAGATCGTACAACCTACTTCAAGCAAAGGACTAAAAAAGCATGTCTCCTCTGACAAAGTTGACTTGCACGACAACTGTTATGAAAAGAAGAAAGAGAAAACACAAGCATCAAGGCTATAAACTATAAACAATGTTTAACGAACAAATATTCATGAAGCCTATAAATAGAATATCTCTCAAGAAGAAAACAAAGAGGATAAAAAAGAGGATTGCCAAAGTGTGCAAAGCTTACAACAACATATCTATCTTAAAGAGAAAAAGAGAGAAGAGCTCAAAGAAAAGAATACATCTGAGCTGAAGAGAAGAGAAGAGAAAGGAGAAAGAGATACTCTCGAGCTTAAGTGTCAAATCTCTTACTACTGTAAGATTCTAGAGGAAAACAACTATGAGTGTTTAGACTGTATTCTATTGTAATCAAATCATCTCGTGGAAAAATTTAGTCTAAACTACTTGTAACCAATCGTTGATTGCAATTTTGAAGAGAATTAAAACATTTTCAACTGAACTCTTTTGAGTTGAGAAATCTAGGCGCGATAGTCTAATATCATGAGTGGTTCGAATACTCAAGGAAATCTCGACATGGTGTTGAGTACTAGGTGTGGTGCGAATACTCAAGGAAATCTTGGCAAGGTGTTAAGTACCAAGAGTGGTATGAATACTCAAAGGAAATCTCGGCGAGATAACTAAGTACCAAGAGTGGTGCGAATACTCAAAGGAAATCTCAGCGAGGTAGTTGAATACCAGATGTGGTGCTAATACTCATTTGTAATTGTTTGAAGATTATAGTGAAACTTTCTGTGGAGGAGACTGGACGTAGCTTAGCTAGAGCAAACCAGTATAAAATCCCTTATTCTATCTTCTCTTTACTAAACGATACTCTTTGAAAACCTGCAACTGAGTTTTATATTTGAAAAATATAAGAACTTCTAGGCTAAATGATCATTTACTTTTAAAGGACGTTCTTACAAACACTACAATAGAAATTATTCTGGATAACATGTTTATCTTCTTAAAGCTTATATTTCAAGTTGAGCATTTAAGCCTTTGAAAGAATGTTTTACATGCTCGACAACATGCTATATTAGAAGGGTTGCGAACGTTTTCCATAAACACTATTCAACCCCCCTTCTAATTTTTTTCATGTACTTCAATCTTCTATTTAAAGGCTTCTCAAAAATATATTCATTAGATAAAGCTTTGGCCTTGATTCTTGAGTTTTCTCAGTCTTGTCGTATGAAGCAATCGTTGGTTAAAGTCAACTTGTCAGAGCAAGCTTGTTTTTTCAGTACTTTGACAAAAATAGGTAATATTATTTATCTGGCACAACTTGTTATGGATAGAACATTCCGTGAATCTCTTCTTTGTTTCTAACGTCCACTTCTAATTTGTATATGATGGAACAAGTGGATACATGTATTAGGTAATTGGAAAAAAGTATAGTAGATATGCAAGAAACAAATATATCTTTTCTCTTATCATTTTTGTTGTTTTTAAATGTTGAATATTTAATGACATTCAATACTTGTTCAGTACAACAAAGTCTTTTTTATGTTATCGACCGTTTAGGTAGAATTTTATTATTTAAACTTCACTAAGATACCAAGCAATTGATTGACTTCATCGTTGGATGAAGTGAATTGTTTAGCATATAGTATTGTCTAACCTATATAAATGCTTCAAGATTCTCCTCTATTCAACAAATACGTTTAATAAGTTATTTTTTATCACAAGTTTTTAGAATGTTAATTGAAACTTTAAAAAATATTTTCCAAAAAGTATATTCTTGCCACTTTTACCTTTTTAACTATATTAAGAATTCACTTATGTCTACGTATAATCTAAAAGAACAATAAGCAATTAAGGTAGGGAACCAAAAGTAGTATTGGTATAATGGACTTTTAAGCAAAAGTAAACATTTATAGCAGGATTAGATGGGATTTTTATGTTTTCTATAAAATTCAATTTAAATCAACTGATTCTTGTTTAGATGGAAATTCGTTACAAATTTAAAGAAAAAGTTTAAAATTTGTAATTTTAAAACATTCTTTTAACGTAATTTTTAAAAAATAAACCATATTATTTAATATTTGAATAAATTAACGTTTTCAAAATATTTTGTAGCTATTAAAATGGTAAATAAATTGAACAATAATTATATTATTATCATTTAATATTTCATCATATGATTAAAAACTCTGAATACTTGTTGGCCTCATTCCGTGTAGGTCTATGTGCATACTTTTTAGAAAATTAGTCTCAGACGGATATAAGAAATATACGTAACAAACGAATTTAGATTCTTTATTTATTTTGTTGATGGTTACTCTATACTATGCATGAGAAAAACATGTATTGCTTCTCTTAGTAGTCTCATATCTGAATGCTCCTTTTCTTTGCTTTATCAGTGCAGACGGGAATATGCCTCTAAGAATAGTAGAAACTGGAAAAAGGAAGGTGACACTCTTCAAGTAGACGAATAGTTAGCAATGACACTCTTCAACTCTAATCCCTTATCTTGTGTTTGCGTCATCAGAATAATCTGAAGCTGCTTTTGCAACTGTGCTTTTATTTGGTGGTTGCAATCAATGATTCTACACACATTGTCCTTTTCAGCCTGGAGTTCCAACCTTCTCATTTCAGCAGCAGTAATTTCGGAATTGCAAGAGTTGCCACTGTTACTTTTAAGTTCCATGAAAGAGGACTTCAGCTGAAAAAACCAAAAACACAAGCCAAAATATGATCTAGAAAGCACTCGGTGAGATCACATCATGCATTTCTTTCTAAATTCGTGCAAATTCATACCAAGACAAACTGTTAATTGTTTTCCTTTCAGTTATACGTAACACGTAATTACCATGTTCACTCTATTCCTCAAACTCTCAACTTCCCTTCTACAATTCACCACAAAGCTCTCCGCAATTTCCTTGAATTTCTTCATTTCTATCCTCTTGGCCTCGTAAAAGCTCTCTCTCGTGTTGCGCAATTCCTCGAGCTCCTCCACCTCGTTCTGCAACGACCTAAAACGAGGCAAATTAATCAACGATTTCAGATTTTGAATACGCACGTGGCTACCTGAATTGCAGCAAAAGCGAATCATGCTTGGCTTCGAGGTTCTCGATTTGACACTTGAGAGCGAGAAGCTTGAAATTCTGAGACGCGATTTTGTGATCGAGCCAGGAGCACCTCTGTTCTGAGGCCCTGATGTTTGCGAGCTTCGAAGCCAAAGCTCGGGACTTGTCGGCTTGCGACTCCTTCTCGGCCTGCAGAGTAGAAAATGAAGATTCAGATCTCAGCATCGTTGTGGGGAAAATATTGAAAATATGGTGGTGAATCGAATTGGACCTGGAGAAGAGAGAGGCGTTGGATTCGAGTACAGTCCATCTGGTGGAGACGCTCCTGGAATGCGGAGGAATACGCCATTGATACTGCAAGCAAACAATGACAGTGAATTGAAGGAGGTAGAGTGGTGGTGGGAAATCACTGTGCGATGCCAGAAATGGATGAATACAAACGAAACAGAATCTTCCTTGAACTGAAATTCTGAAGGAAGAAGGAAAAAAAAGGAGACACCATAATATATATATATATATATATATATATATATATATATATATATATATATATATATATATATATATATATATATATATATGATTTATGTTAATATAATTTAATTGATATTATATATTATTTAAAAATGTGTTATTAGAACATTTCATCGATTGAGTATATTTTATATTTTAAAAAATTCAAATTTGTATGTATTTGTCCTATGACAATTGTATTATTATGTTGTAAAAAGAATAGTATGATAAAAATAATTTTATATAAATTAATTTAATTTTACACCATATTTTTATTTTATAAATAAATTTTTCATTTTATGAGATAGCTTATTTTAATTAAAACCTTTTTTAAAAGAATAACAAGCCATTTTTTCTCTTAAGCAAAGCTTTTTGGCCATCAATTTATAACAATCAAATTAGCTTTTAATTTTAGTTTTACCTTGGAAGTATATTTTAATAAAGAATGAGTGACAACAAACATATTTTAAATTTGATCTTTTTATACTTAGTTTGCTTGCTAAGTCTTCTCTTTTTATAAAAGTTAGGACTTAAGAGAATCATAATGTAGGAAACTAATCATATTAAAATCTAATTGACTATATTGTTAGAGTATATTATGTAAGATTTATCGTGTATAAAATCATATTAAGTGGAACTAATAGAACAAATAAAATGTTACAAGTAATTAATACTAATGTTAAGGAAAATTATAATATATTAACCAATTGTAGTAAAAACAATTTTTTTTTCTAATATAGGTTAGCTAATTTTAACATAAAAGGGCAAAAAGTCAAACTAGCCACATATGAATATTTGTAGTAAATTCAGTATTACATCTTGTCTAAAAATTTAAAATTACATAAGATAATTATTAGTGAATTTTATTTAAATATTTTTTAAATTAAAATGACGAAAATAATTTTTTAAATAAAATATTAATCATAAAATAATTATTTTAAATTTTGTGACATCCCAAAATATATAGCAATGTATATATATAAAATGCACCGATTATAATAATAGAAAGCAGTTAAGAGTAGTAGATGACAATATATATATATATATATATATATATATATATATATATATATAAGTTACAGTCATCCAAAAGAGGCTAGAATTTAAACTTTACATTACAAGCTATAGAGTATTTCAAAATACAAGATATCACTAAGAAAAAACTAAAAGAAAGTACTAAGAGTTAGAGGCAGTTGCATCTGACTCATCCAGAGTTTGCTCCAATGAAGCCTCATCTTCATCTGCTCCCATCCAAAGTTGGATGATCATCGCAAAGAGAAAATCATACAACATGCAACACAAACAAGAGTAAGGGTAAGCTAGGTTTCAAAGAAACATGTTATCAATCAAGTATTTCAAGCATGTAAAGACCATAACACCATACAGACTATGACCAAATGCATCTTGTTAATACCAATGACCGATCACGTGATTTGACCATCCGGACTAGTATGAAATGTCGAGTTCCAGGGGTTTGTGCACTTGTGGTGGCCTCTACTGCTTTGCAAAGCTATTCCCAACAGGTTTCACCCTTACCACACACAAGTGTAAGTCCATCCAAACTCATCTTGGCCCATAAATGGAGACACCCAAGACTAGGACCTCCTGCTATTCTCACCACATGACTCATCACTCTCTATTTGAGCATGGATGGTCATTAGAATGTCAGGATAAACCCCATAAGGACACACCAACCATTCATACGATCAATCACAACAAACTACAACGCACCACCATGTAACCTCCCTTGAGGATCATGGAATTATGTCAATTAATCATACCTGTTACACTTACACCAACCATCACTTTGTTACACTTACATAATTCACATACTTTGTACATACATGCGTTTAAACTATAATTCACAACATTCAATCAATTCATAATCCCCTATTGTTTCATCAAACATAAAATTTTACAGTCATCTAAGTGTATTCATGCTATATTGGCTCATTCCAAACCCATATATCATCAACCAAACAAAGCAGAAGAAGAAAGGAATCAAAATAGGGGGTTCCACAACTGGGCTGTGAAAGTTTCCACACCTTGTGGATTTAGCTTGAGAAAACAGAAGGCAAAAAAGAGAGTTTCACAAGTGAGTTGTGGTTTTTACCACAACCTGTGGATTTACGTCAGGAGAAACAGATTGAAAACCAATAAGTTCAACAACTAAGTTGTGGCTTTTTCCATGGGTTGTGGAATTGTGCAGAGCAGAAACTAACCTCTAAAATCTCAACTTGGACAATTTCATTCTAGGCTTTTTGGTGAATTTCTAACACTCCTAACTTGATCTATATAATGAAATAAACTTGCCTAATCGATTCAAACACTTCCTACCCTCGTTACTTAGTGATTAAGCACAAAATTATACTCTACATCTCCCTCTTTATCAACCAAAATACAATATTCTAAATCTACCACTTAGAAACTGTTTTCACCATTTTTGTCAATTCTAATAAGTCATTATTGACTTACCTAAGATGCCTAAACACTCTAACACAGCCCCAAACCCCAAATCCCAAAATCACTACCTCACTTCCTCTCAAATGACCTAAAACTCTACCTAAACACTTGGCCTTTGATCAAATTAACAATATAACAGAATTTTCCACCTTAACTACTTCCAACATGTCCAATCCCAAGCAATTTAACACATCCACATTCAATTCATAGCATCATACATGATTCATACCAATTCACAATTATCAATTTACAATTTCACAATTTGACACACATGAACATTTGGTTCAACATGCAAAATTACCAATTTCACAATCCCAAACAAAACCCCAAATTCCTGCAACCTAAATTCCCAAAACAGAAAAGAAAGAAAACATAAGCTTCCCTTACCTCTAAATCGCACAACCGAGCTCACAGGATGATCAATGCACTTGGCACCGTGAGAGAAACCTAGAATCACCCATAGACCACAAATTTGTGGTATGAAACAGAATTAGGAACCTTAGCGGGACTGGAAACCAAAGAGAAGAAGTATTATTCACATGCAATCAAATTGTGATGCATGCTCATAGCCTTAGGATGAAAGGGAAGAACGGATAACTACTTACCGGTCAAATTGGGAAAATTTGATCGGTTGAAAAGGAAGCCCTCTGCGTCGTGATCACTAGGGCACCACCTAATTGTAAATCCACTGGATCAGTGATGAGAAGAAGTAGAGAGAAGGTAGAGAGAGGGCAGAGGAAGAAAGAGGAGAAACTTTTCTAGAGAAAGAATGGAGTTTTGAGTTACTGAACCAGGTGCTCTGAAAAATCTGGTTCTTACATTCTCCCCAACAACAAAAATTTTCGTCCTCGAAAATTCAGACTCACTAGAGTGTATATGAGGAAACAATTTCCTCATGACCTCTTCAAATTTCCAGGTAAGGTCACCTGTTCTCAAATCCTAAATAACCTTGACTAGACTGATGGCCTTTTAAAATACTAAAGTAGACTCTCCATCAATACAAGTGTGACATCCCATTACTCCCTCCGTAAGCCCCATAAAATATGCATATGTCACTTTCTATTACTCGTCTGAGAGTCTCGACAAAGTATATATATATATATATATATATATATATATATATATATATATATATATATATATATATATATATATATGTCACTTCTCATTACTCTCCTTACACCTTCGGTATAACTACACAGAATTATCCTTCATCACCTTTCATTGAGTCACTAAACACTATCATACATTTACCTATACATTTACCTTTCCAAACAAGCACATAATAAAATATCATCACAATCTTACTTAATAACATCAACTCCACAATTAAACTCATAAAATATTACATTATTACATCACATTATTACATCACATACAAATAAGAAAACAAGAAAAGAGAATGTAAAAATGTAAGCTCCTCCTGCCTCTTGCTCTTTACCTCATCCTTCCGTCCTTCCAAACTTTCTCCTTCTTCCTTAACATGTTGTCATTTTTATTAAAAACCTCTCTCAAAACCTTGTTGTCACATATTTTATAAACTTGATTTGTAGAAAATGTACAATATTTTATTCTCACTTATTATTATCTAAATCACATAATATAAAATAATATGTTAATATCTAACAATATCTAATATTTTTTTCTAATAAAATAAATATTTTCCAAATCTTATTTTTTAGAAAATATTTTAAAATAAAATAATTTGATAAATAATAACTAACAAATCATTTTATTTGTTACTTAAAATATTTAACCATATTTATATATTTTTTTAATAATTAAAATTTCTAGGATCTCGTAACAAATATCCATAGCTAGCCACAAATATAAAAAAAAAAAACTATTGTTTCATAAATACCAATGGTTAACGGGATATATTTATTTAGATAGGATAAGTAGAGATAAATTTGTTATTTCTATTAAAACTCTCCTAAACCTTGTTCTTCCCTATATTTATAACTTAAAAGCATAATATTTGTTAGAGGAATATAATATTTTATTTTCATTTATTATTATCTAACAATAATATATATCACTATATAAGAATAACTAATAATATTTTAAGATATATTTTAATTTGTAATCATATAACAATAATAAAGAATTTAACTAATATCTAATAATATTTTTTTTAATTGAATAAATATTCACCAAAGCTTATTTCTTAGAAAGTCTTTTAAAATAAAATAAATTCTTTAAATCATAACTAACAAATCTTTTTATTTATTACTTAAAATATTTAATCATATTTGTATATTTTTTTTAATTATTAACATTTTTAGAATTTGTGAATACCCATAACAAGTTACGAGTATAAAAAACCGAATATTTTTTCATAGATATCAAGATAAAATGATAGATTTTTTTTAATAGGATAAGTAGTATATAAACACTACTCTTGTCTAATTCGATTCATTCTCATCTCTAATCATATGAATGAACTCAACTTTCTAATTGTTTTCTTTCTAATTTCCTTATTGTTAGTAAATTCTTTTATATCTTAAATATAATTAAATATTTTCACTAATTATTTTATCTACATAATATATATTTATAAATATAAATTTACATTTAATTTCGTCATTGATATTTTTTTAATACTCTTTCTTATTTATTTATAGTGAATAATACATTGTTAATATTAATTTTTTTTAATAGTTATATTTATAGTAAATCTTTATTTTTATAAGATACTCAAATATAAGACAAAAAAAAAGTATAAAAGATTTTGTTAATTTTTTTTATAAAATTAAGAGGGTTAGCTCGCAAGCCTGCATGTATATGGGTGGGGCTTACATATTAGCCTACAAGTTTCATGCGGACATTTTTTTCAGACCAAATCTGAACGGGCTTAAATGGGATGAATTGAGGAGGAGAAATTACATTGCTCCTACAATTAACTATTATTAGATAGCTCCATGTACAATTAACAATTGCATTTCTAAAACCATTATTAGATAAGGAAAGGTAGGGAGAAAAATAAAATCATACTTTGTTTTTTTTCTCTCAAAATATGTCTTTTAATCATCTTTAAACTGAACCAAACTGCTAATTTTAATAGTAGCTTAGCAATCAACATCCAAGGTATACAAATTTTTCTTTTCTTCTTGCTCTATTTGAATGTTTCATCACATGTGAACCTAGTTATGATGAAGTATATGTATATTCATTTTTGAAATGTATAATTGTGTGCCTTCAAGTGTTATGAAATGTTAGGTGATGAATCTTTTAATATATTTGAAAGAAAAGGATAGATTTAGAAAAAAAAGTATGAGTAGAGCTTTAAAAATGTTTTGGAAAACTTTTGTAAGCTTAGTTAATTAGAAGTTAGTGGAATCATATATAGTGATACATGATTATTCTAGAGGACTATCTCTTGAATCAATAAAGGCTTAGTCCCTTCCTTGGTCCTCATATTTGTGTGAAAATCTCAGTTCGGTCCTCAAGTTTTGAACTGTCTCAATTGGGTCATAATTTTTATAAAAATGCACACATTTTACCCCATCATTAACTCCTACCAGACGACGTTAAATTTAGCTAAGTTTATATTTTATGTTTTGATAGGGTGGCATTGTGATTTTTTTTATTAATGGATGAGATTAAATTTACCTTTTTTATATTTTCTTTCCTCCCTCACTTTCCTTTTTATCCCTAGTCTCTCTTCCTAATTTCTTCTCTCTACCATTTATCCGCAAACCCCAATAAGTTCCGTTCCTCATATCTCTGGGCATTACTCGCAAATCATCCAACCTTGGAGAAGAGGGTTTTTGGTTTGTGGCTTAGTAGTGCGGAATCCTGGTTGTTTAGGAAGACGACGATGCGACGAGGGCGTAGCCAGCGAAGGCGCAACGACAGCACGACGAAGGTTTCTTCTCTCCATTTTGATTCACGACACAAGGAGGAAGCTTCCTTCCCTTTCTCCTTTTTTGGTTCGTCTTGCATAGGGAGACTGTTTCTACGTTTTGCGGCGAGGGTCTCTATTTGACGGTGACTGGCGACAACAGCATTGACCCGTTGCGAGGGGTACTGGCGACGACAGCGAAGTGAATCGCGATCCCATTCTTGCAATTTAGGGTTCCTAACCTTGTTTTTGATTTGGGAATGTGGGTTGTTGTCTCTTCCTTGCAGGTTTTGGTCTCGTTTTGTTTTGAGCCAGGGTTTGAAATGGGCATTTCAAATTGGGATTGAATTTAGGGTTTCTTAAATTGGGAATTTGGAGGTTAGGGCTTTCAAATTTTGGGTTTCTTTCCTGATTTCTCTCTTGGGTTGACATTTTATTTTTTCTACGTTGATTCAAGGTTTGAATTGAAGCTTCTGATCTTCTTTTTTGTTTTGCGATTTGAGAAGGTGAGGTGTTCGGCAGATTCACCCCGGTGCAGGAGTTGGTCAGATAGAAAGTGAAAAGAGAGACTAGGGATAAAAAGGGAAATGAGGGAGGAAAGAAAATATAAAAAAGGTAAATTTAATCTCATCTATTAATAAAAAAAATGTAAATGTCACGCTATCAAAACATAAAATACAACTCAGCTAAACTTAACGCCGTCTGGTAGGAGTTAACGGTTGGGGTAAAATGTGTGCATTTTTACAAAAATTATGATCCAATTGAGACAGTTGAAAACTTGAGGACCGAACTGATATTTTCACACAAATATGAGAACCAAGGGAGGGATTAAGCCATCAATAAAAGAAGAAATTGAAAAAGAACCATGGTAGTTCAAAGGATCTACAACAAGGTCAAAGACCAAAAACTTGAAAGAAAATATCTCTTCAAAGATCATGATATAAGTTGGAAATTAAAATAAGATAAAGATCATGGTTTATAACTCACTTATAAAATAAATTTAAACAATTTAAAAGCATTTATAATTTTTTTTTTTATTTTATAAGTTTGTTGGACGAACGATATTCTCGAATAAAAGTTTCACTTTAAATTATCATAGTTTGTAACTTATGATAGATGATAATAGATTTTATTTAATTTAAATAGGAATAAGGGAAGAATATTAGTTTTGTTAATTTTATCTCAATTGGTTTACATATATATTTGGAAAGAAGAAAAATAAGAGTTCCTCACTTTTATAATTATTATTAAAAAAATTTAGATTTTTTTTAATCTGTCATCTCTTTCATTACAACATATAGATATATAACAATATCATCAAAATGATATAGGTGGTAAAAAATCACAATTAGCATATATTGGTTTGAATTTTTCAATTGAAAAATTTGTTAATATAATATGCAAGGATAAAAAAAAATAGTCCAAGAATAATGATGATTTTTTAAAATGACAATTTTTTTTGATAATAAAAGGTTAAAGCTATAAATATATTTTCTATTAATCAAGTTTTATTTTATAAAAATTATTATTTTTCTAAATTTTTTTATAAAAATTATCCTTCGACCTTTTTATATACTTTTAACCTTATTCTTCATCCTTTTAAGCATTAAAGACAATAAGATTAATCCTAGTGAAGAACTTTACACATTCATTCGATCGGAGAGAAGAACAAAGTAAGTTCACTTTAATCATATAATTAAAAAAATGAAATAATAGAAACACATAGGGCAAAAACATAGCTCAACCAGCGTTATTTGTTCATTTGATTATTCTAAAAGCCCTTCTCATGCTTGGCATGTATAACCATGAAGTAAAAGAAAAGTTGATAATTTATCATACCATTAATGTTAGCCTGCTTAAACCCGTGTAAAGACTTGTGTAACTTGAAAACTTGATTGTTTCCTTTTGTTTAAAGGCCTAACGCCAATTCCATGTACATTTCTTGATTAAGATCATCATCCATAAAAGCTTTATTAATGTCTAGTTGTTTGAGATGCCAGTCTTTTATGGCAGCTAGTCCAAGTAACACATGAACAGTTGTTATCTTTGCAACATATAAGAATCGAGGCAGTCCAATTCCTCTCGCTGTGTATACACCTTTGCAACAAGGCACCCTTTGTACATGTCAATATCTCCATTGACTTTGTATTTTATTTTATACACCCATTTGCACCCCATAGAATATTTTTCACTAGGT
Source organism: Vigna mungo (assembly GCA_036885675.1). Taxonomy (NCBI): domain Eukaryota; kingdom Viridiplantae; phylum Streptophyta; class Magnoliopsida; order Fabales; family Fabaceae; genus Vigna; species Vigna mungo. The sequence goes on along the minus strand of CP144700.1, from coordinate 46,814,669 downwards.
AGGGTTGTAATGGTCCAAGTATGATTTCTATTAAGAGCAAATATTTCATCATTCATAGCAAAACGCCACTTACTACATCTAACAACTTCTTCAAATGTATTAGGTTATTTGTTACTATCAATAAAACAAATCAAATGCTTAAAATAGGAGGAAAGTTTATCATGATATACAAATTTTTCAATAGTATATCTTATATTCTTAGAAGTGGTAGAAAACATGTGATAAACTTTTAAATACGAAGGAGGATTTCTAGTTTTAGTGCTTTGATTGTTTCTATTATTGGATTACATATGTCCTTGTTTAGAATTATCAGTAGAAGAATTTGTGTTATGAGAAAGATTGTCTACATCATTCAACACATCATTGTCATTATTATTAGGATTGTGATCATTCATATGATCTTAAAGACTTTTAAAAACAAGAAAATTAACTTGGTTATGTTCATTAGCTTTATCATGTTGCTTTGAGTAAGAGAAGATGTCTTTGTAAAATATAACATTTCTAGAGACAATTATATCATATGTTTTAAGGTTATAGACAAGATATCCCTTAGTATTGTTTTTAAAACCTAAAAACACACCCAGATCAAGATGTGAATGAAGTTTTCTTCTATTGGATGTTAAAGTACTAATAAAGCAAAGACAACCAAAGACCTTGACATGGTTTAAATCACATTTGTTGTTGTACATTATCTCAAAAGTAGAAAATCATTCAGAAAAGGAGAAGGGGTAACCTTTTTTTAAGCATGCAACATATAAAACAACAAAAGACCAAAATTAAGAAGGCACATTATACCTAAAGAGTAGGGCATAAGTCATATTCATTAGGTGTTGATGCTTTCTCTCCACCACTCCATTTTTGCTCGAGAGTTTCTACCTAGGTGATCTGGTGTATAATTCCCTTAACATCATTGTCGCAACCGGAAAATCGCGACGGGACGACGATCCAAAAAAGGAAAACGTTTTTTGAAAATAAAATTTGGAGTCGCCACCATAGTTTATTATGGAAAACTATGGAAAAAACCATAAAAAGGATAAGGCTTGGTCAATTGGAAAACCAGACTCGGGTTCGGGAGTCGGTTACGTGTAGGGAAGGTATTAGCACCCTACACGCCTGCCCGAAGGCAGTACCTTTAATTAAATGCGCAAATTCGATGTGGTTTTCAAAATGTTTAATTTCCCCTAAAAATAAAATTCTAAAGAAAACAAAATATGTTTTTTTTAGTTTTTTGGGTCCGACAAGGATTGACTTTGCTCCTACGTATTCTCAGTAAGACTGAGAAATCAGGCTGAAAGATTGTTTGTTGTTTGGGAATATTTTGGAATTTTTAATAAAAAAGGAAAAGGTTTTCTAGCACAAGGCCTACGCGAACGGTCGCACGTGTGCTTAAACCTTTTCAAAACATTTTTATTTGATTTTTAATTTTTGTAAAAGAAAAGGAAAAGATTTTCAGCACAAGGCCTACGCGAGTGGTCGCACGTGTGCTTAAACCTTTTCAAAACATTTTTATTTGATTTTTAATTTTTGTAAAAGAAAAGGAAAAGATTTTTAGCACAATGCCTACGCAAGCGGTCGCATGTGTGCTTAAACCTTTTCAAAACATTTTTATTTGATTTATTTTGTAAAAGAAAAGGAAAAGATTTTCAGCACAAGGCCTACGCGAGCGGTCGCACGTGTGCTTAAACCTTTTCAAAACATTTTTATTTTAATTTTTAATTTTTGTAAAAGAAAAGGAAAAGATTTTCCGCACAAGGCTTACGCGAGCGGTCGCACGTGCGCTTGAACTTTTCAAAATATTTTTATTTGATTTTTAAATTTTTTATGATTTTTATATTTTTATTTTTATTAGCAAAGAGATATAACAAGACACAATAATAAAAAAAAATGCCAAAGCTAAAGAAATAAAAAAAAACAAAGAAAATAAAAAAACATCACAGTCCAAGCCCAATAAGAAATAAAAGAAAGGAGTGCAAGAGACAAAACCAAGGGTGCAGTCCGAAATTTCTTGGCCCAGGCCCCAAGGACAAGGGTGCAACTATAAAATTGGGGGTGCAGAAACTTCTTTGATCCAAGCCAAATGGATAAAGGGGTGCAATTGTGAATATTGGTGGGTGCCACTAGGTATTTTGTTGACCAGGCCCAAGGCCTCTTTTATTGTTTGGCAGAAAGTAATGGGGGTGCAAATAGCGGTGTGTGGTGACAGGAAGAGTAAAGGCCCCATAGCCAGCCAAGCCCAAAACTCTTTAACCCTAAATCTGAACATTAGGGGTTCTCGAAAATACATCTCATTATGCCAAGCACCATCAGAATTCAGGGTCATCTTCTCCCCTCCACCACTCACAGCTACGACCAAACTCCATCGAACCAAACGCCACCGTGTCAGTCGCCGCAAGCCACCGCGCCACCCCTTCTTCCAATCTCGTCGTCGCCAACGACGGCAAACGCCACCAGGACCACAGCCAGCCATGGCGTCAAGATCTTCTCTAACGACCTTTGTCTCTCCGCCTCGCACAGCGTCGCCGCCGATCTTACTGGCCGGTCAAATGTCACCGCCGGTAGCTTCGCCTGCCGCTGATAGCAGTCCAACCTTCTCTCGCCCTCTTTCTCTCTTTCTCTTCTTTCCACACGACCCAGAATCGTGCAGCTCTACCACGTTCAGTCTCTTGCGGCGTCGTTCCTCCGTTGCCGGCTTTGTGAACGACACACGTTTCAGCTACTGTCGATGACACCAACTCGAGAATGACGCGACTTACCGAAGCTTCACTTTCGCACGTCTCAACTCAATTCCCTCCGTTCCTCGTTACCTTGAATTGCTCTTTAGCAATTTAGATGTAGCTAATGTAACTGTAAAAACTTTGGTGATCATGGGATATGCTAATATTGATTGGGTGAATGGCAGTTTCTTTTTTGAGAATGAAAATGGAGCACAAGCTGATGGGTGAGAGTTATTGAGGATGGGTCCATGATTTTGTTTAATCTTCTCTATTTCTAGTGGCCACGAAGGGATACCGGTCGGTGGGGATTAAAAGGTGACGATGGACGATGGAGAGAAAAGGAACGTGTGTGTGTCCGCCAGGGAGGGAAAAAGTGGTTTTCGGATAATTGGAAAAATGAAATTCCCCTTGGTCTGGAAGATGGGATTGGGTGAATGGAGGTTGTGAGTGATTTCTCTGTTTTGGAGTTGAGAGGGTGCTTTTAGATTATCTCCTCAATGTGGGGAGTGGCAGGTATTTTTTTTTCCCAAATTTTTTGGTGTTGCGAGGTATCATTGGTTCCTTTGGGATGCAGGTTTGGATGGGAGTCATGGAGAGAAAAGGATCGTGTGTCTCCCGCCAGCATTCCAGAATTCCCATTGAAAAATGGAAAATAATTTGGGGAAGTTATAGTAAGTGGAGAGAGAGAGGGCTGGAGTGGTGAGAAAAGGTGTGTGTATCAGTGCCCGTGATTGGTGGTGATGATGGAAAGGATGTAACTGCCGCATCTAAAAAAAAATGGGAGAGCCATTCTCTCCTCTGTTACTCAAAATCAATTATCATTATTCTTTTTTTCTCTCTTTTTTCTATTTACGTTTTTCTTCTTTTATTATCTTCCTTTTTCCGTTTACTTTTTTTCCTTTTTTCTTTTTTTATTCTTTCTTTTCTTTTTCTTTTTTTTTTGTTTTCTATTTTTTCTTTCCTTCTTTTTTCCTTTATTTTTTTCTTTTGTTCTTTTTTCTTTTTCTTTCTTTTTTTTCTTTTTTCAGTTTTTTTTTTCTTTCTTTTTTTCTTTTTTCAGTTTTTTTTCAAAAGTAATATAGAAAATAAAATCAAATAATAATAAAAAAAACTAAATTAAATATCAATAGTAAAATATAAATTAAAAATAATAAAATAAAATAAAATAAAAATAAAAATAAAAATAAAAACAAAATTAAAAACAAATCTTATTATTTAATTACCCGGACGAAATTGGGTGTTGACAATCATAAAAGTATTTCATGCTAAATTCAGCTCCATTGTCACTCCTTATTATTTTAATAGTTTTGTTGAACTGGTTTTTAACAAAAGCAATGAAATGAAAGAAGTGTTTTCGTGCTTCAGATTTATTAGTCATCAGATATATCCATGTAAATCGCATATGACCATCAACAACATCAATTGCTCTTGGTGGTTTTATGTGACAAGAAATTGTTTAGAGAGCAAGACACATGGTCAATTGCTCTTGATTCAAAAACCCAAATATTTTTTATCTTTTATATTGCAAGAACTTATGAAAGGTGTACTTGGCTAAGATAGAGTATATGTGATGGTATTTATCTGAGCAATATGACAATTTTAAACACCTTCCTATCTGGATATAAGAAAATGAAGCAAAGTTTGATATTGCTATTGTGTCAGATGCATGTCTTGTTCACCACCCACATGCTCCTGTTTCTCTTTATGTTTACTGTCATTGATTTTGACACAATTGGCTTCACAATTGAAAAATTTGTGTCCAGGCGGGAAGCCATGTTTCCTATGACACACATCTATAGTATGTTTGTTTCTACCATAGTGTGTGCAAACGTGTTTGGTTTAATTTCTAAAACTCTTTCCTTTATAATTGGATGAAAAACCGTTTTTCTTAAAGCACACAAATTCATTATGACCACTTTTCCCGCAGTGAGTACAAGTAATTAATATTAGTAACATTGATCTTGACATCAATTTCAAAGTGAATAATATATTTATAACATGTCTTTCTTGTTTGATATTGTAAAAGAATATTTTGCTAATGTGTGGAATAAGATCTAATAAGAGGACATGTGATCTAACATTTATGTATTGTTCATTTAGACCTCTAAGGAACTACATAACGTGATCCTCACTTTTTCTTTGATCATTCAAGTTAATCACCCCACATGAACATTTCTTAGTACACGATTAAACAAGATCAGGTCTAAAGTTGTCTATCTCATCCTAGATAACACACAATTTGGTGAAGAGTTCAGTGACGGTGGATTTACCTTGCTTCACAGAAGACACGTCAGATTGTAAGTCAAAGATGCACATGAAATTATCTTAAAAATATCTCGACTTCAAATAATTCCATATTGCTTTTGCATTATCCATCCACAAGATGCTTTGTCGAATTGCAGGTGATACTAAATGAACAATCCATGAGTGACCATATCGTTGCAATGCTTCCACGGTTGATACAAACTTATATTTGTGTGACAAAGTTCTAGTCCAGTCGAATACACCTATAATGGATTCGACTATTCTAAAACCTTTGTACAACTTTTGAGAATCAATGTTGTGTGATGTTTTGAGTTGAAAAGAATTTCAAAGTATTTTTACATGTGCCAGTCGACATTGTATATTGCATATTCGACTGTGTTATTGATCTATTTTGGAATTCTGTTATGCTTACATGCTCCAACGACTATATTTTTAAAAGTTAGTTAAGCATTGATGACTTGGTCAACTGTAATCAATGTGTGTTGATTTTTGTTGACTGAGAGCCTCTGTGTTGACTGTTTGTTATAACTGTATTAATACAGTCGACTGAATTAGTAGGCTATTCGATTGAGAAACAATCTGACTGACATAAAACTATAAATAGACAGAACACGAGTTGTTCTGAGACTTTTGACACTCTGACACTTTCATTTCTTGTTTCAGATTGAATTCTCTGTGTTAAGCTCCAAGAATTCTCCAAGAAAACGGTGGTGATCTTTCTTGAGAGAGATTCAAAGGGAGAAGGCTTATGCGCTGACTGTGTGATCATTATCTGCACGAAGAAGGTGCTTCTTGATTGATCTTTAAGGTTTGGCATCCTGTAAAGACTGCTGCGTTGAATTGAAGGCTTGACATCCTGTGCAGACTGTTGTGATAGACTTGACATCTTGTGAAGAGTGCTGGTTACACGTTGAGGATTGTTCGACGTGGGTTCAGATTGTAGAAGAGGGGATTCTTGCTGCAATTCTGGTTTTGTTGTGCAACTATATTTTGGTTTTGGGTTAGAGAGGAGATTTATATTTTTGCGTGAGGCTTCTATAAATTCCTTGTTGTAAAAACCACAACCATTATAATGCATTTGCTTCCTGGGTTGGAAGGACACTAGATGTAGGCATTGTTGGCCGAACCAATATAAAAACCAATGTTTGATTTTCTCTATCCCTGCACTCTTTATTTCGGTCGACTTAATCTGATTAGCAGTCAACTGCGTTTTTCCGCCGCATAGAAATTTTCATTGCTTACATTTCAAGAAAGATAAAAAAGCTTTATACTTTTGTATAAAGATTGCGAAAATATTTTGTTTTTGAACTAACACTAATTCACCCCCCCCCCTCTTGGTGTAAAACGAAGCCTACCTGTTTCCTAACAACTGGTACCAGAGCTGGTTTTCATAAGATATTTGAAAATTTAGTCGACTCTATTTTCATCTTATTCGACTATAAAACCTGGAGATGGCTTCCAATTTTCAAACCTTTGGTGAAGGTGCTTCAACAAACACATCACCTTTGTTTGCTGGTGAAAATTACCCTTTTTCGAAAATTAGAATGCAAATCTTTCTTGAATTACAAGATAAGGGAATTTTGGATGCCACTTTGAATGGTCCATATGTGCCTACAAAAATTGTTGATAGTGAAACTGTTTTAAAACCTTTTACTAAGTGGACTGCTGATGAAAATAGAAAAGCTCAGTATGATGTTAAAGCCAGAAATATAATTGCCTCTGCACTGACAATTGATGAATTTTCCAGGATATCTCAATGCAAATCTGCAAAGGAAATGTGGGATGTGTTAAAGGTAACTCATGAAGGCACGGATGAAGTCAAGAGAGCCAGAAAGAACTCATTGATACAGGAGTATGAATTGTTCAGAATGAAGGCTGGTGAAAACATCTATCATATGCAGAAACGATTCACTCACATTGTAAATCATCTAATGGCTCTTGGCAAAGTCTTTGATAAGGAGGATATCAATATCAAGATTCTGAAAAGTCTGAACAGGAATTGGCAACCAAAAGTCACTACAATCTCTGAATCCAAAGATCTTACAACTATGAACATGGCTACCTTGTTTGGCAAGTTATGGGAACATGAGTTAGCACTTGGTAGATTAAAGGATGAAGAGGAGATTGAAGAAAAGAAGTCCATTGCTTTGAAAGCCTCAAGCAAGAACAACACAGAAACAGACATGGACGACAAAGAATTGATGACCTTGATGGTAAGAAAGTTTAGTCGACTTATGCAAAATGATAGTCAACTGTCTAACCATGCAGGTCAAAGCAAAAAGAAGAGCTTCAGTACAAATGTTGTCCAGTGCTACGAATGTGGAAAAGAAGGTCACATCAAGCTTGATTGTCCTAACTTACAACCAAAGCAAAAAGGAAAGAAAAGGTTCCCTCAAGGCAGAAATATGAGTAGAAAAGGAGCATACATTGCTTGGGAGAACTCTGATTCTGAAAGCTCAAGTGATGAGGATGATGACCAAGAGGAGAAATCCAACATATGTCACATGGCTGGAATTGCAAGGATTGAATGTGACAGTGATGATGAATTTGAGAAGTTGCCTATAGAAGAAAAATACCAGCAGCTGATAGAGACATTCAGAGAACTGCATGCTGAAGCAATGCGAGTGGAGTACAAGGTTAATCGACTGAACTCTGAAAAAAAGAGATTTTGAATACAAAATTAATAACCTTGTTGCTGATAATGAAAGATTGGAAAAAGAATTAAATGAAGCTTTGTTATCTGCTAAGAATGTAGAATTTAAAACTGTTACTGTAGAAAAAGCATGTGAAAATTGTCCTACTCATATTGAAAAGATAAATTACTTGACTAGTACGCTAGCTAAGTTTACTCAAGGTAGAGACAACTTAGATACTGTTTTAAACTCATCTGGCAGAATTATGAATAGGCAAGGAATTGGCTACAAAGCTCAATCTAACAGAACCAATGCTAGGAAGTTTACTGAGTTAAGCAAACCTGCTAGAAATGCATGTTTTTATTGCAACTGTATTGGTCATACTGTTAGAAACTATTATTACAGAAATGATGTTGTTCCTAAATGATTATGTGTTTGGATACCAAAGGAACATGTAACAAGGATTAACAATTAAGGACCCAAAGTCAAATGGGTACCAGCAACCAAAACTTAATTGTTTTGCAAGATACACAGCTGATGCAGAATTGATCTCAAGGATGAATTAACTATGGAACATATCAAAATCTTGAGTATCTACAACTGGTAAAACTGTATCTATCTGCTGCATCATGCTCATATTGATTGATTGTTGCTGAATGATTGTTTGTGATGAATGATTAACTGATTGATTGATTAAATTTGCTTGAAAATGTTTTTCTTGAGTCATAGTTGACTCCAATATTAATTCATTCAACTATGACCTCTGTTATCATTGCCCTGAATCTTAAAATTTTAAAAGATTCCCTTTATCAGTTAAATTGGGCACGTACATTTCCCTCTTTATAAGGTCTCTCTTTCGACTCTAAAACCACTTCTGTCTTGTCATCTTCCCATCAAATTCTCAAATTTCCTAAAGAAAGTTTCAAGAATCATCTTTTCATGTTGTCTTCAAGCAATTATGAGAATAATGAATGCAAATCAAAAATCATCATCAGTGAATCAACTGCATTGAATTGGTTCAGTAATGAAGAGGAACGACAAAGGTTTTTAAATGGGTCAGTGAAGGCTATAGCTACCCCAATGAACATCAATCTTAATATGTTCAAGGATGAAGGATTTACGTTTCCATATTGGCTAGAAGCGCAAGGACTGTCTGATTTCATACAAATGAGAGGAACATGGTATCCTGATTTGGTCAAAGTATTCTATCACAACTTGTGGGTAGAAAATGGCGATATCTTCTCCAAGGTAAAAGGAGTCAACATTCATTTTGATGATGTCATATGGAATATTGTGACAAATTTACCATCGGAGGGTGCGTATTCACACTTACCCACATTTGAAGTGAATACCTTGTTGTGCAAAAAACAGGTTTATCAAGAATGGCTAAGGTTTCCGGGTGTGTACACTATTGAAAAGATATTTGCACATGAAGGTTTATTAAAGGAAGAAAATATTCTTGCACATATCTTGGCAAAAATCATTCTGCCTGGCAGAATCAAGAAAGACCAAATGACAACCGAGGATATATTTCTGCTTCACGCTACAAGAATAACATTTCTACAAATTGGTTGCAAGTGATAAAAGATCATATGGAATACTCTGCACTGAGAAGATCACTGTATCTACCTTACACATGTCTTATAAGCAAAGTCTTAGTACTACTTGGTGTTGATGTTAGCAATGAGCATAAGTGCATCTGGGGTTCTTCAAACACATTTGACAAAGATTCACTCATGTTACTTAGTTTGGTAAAAACAATAAAAGGATGGATGTTGAAAGGATTTTTGTCGCCTAAAATCTCAACAAACCTAAATTCCCCACTAATGTAGTATAGGGGTAACCTAGGGTCTAATCCAAGGACTTGGTTCTTGTTAAGTTTAGAAATTGTAAAATTAAGCCTAATTAGTTATTTAGTAAAAACTAGGTGGGGAAAAATGAAATTTAAAAATAAAAGAAATAATATGAAGGACTGACTATACTAAAACAAAATAGAATGGTATCTATACTACAATGAAACACTATCTATTTATGAAAAACCCAAACTGATGAACACTATTGCAATGCAATAACAAAACCTAAACCTATGAATGATATGACTAAAATATGCAAAAGAAAGTAAAATTGAATCTTGTAAATGAATGCAAAGAAAATATAAACTCTGAATGCATGAAAAATATGATCAACCAATTCACAGCTTTAGCCAAAGACAACAACTATTAACATAAAAAAACTTAAAGTGCAGAGAAGCTAATTGAATTGGGCGCGAGAAACATAAAGGTAAGAGATAAGAATCCTAAACTAACAAGACTGGAAATTAAAATGACAGAAGAGTAAATTGAAACAGTGACAATGAAGAATGTAAAAAGAAACACATCAAACAAAGAAATTTTATTGAAAGCTGAAATCAAAATACAAGATACCAGAGGTTCCCAGATATCCACTGTCTGTCACCCCATGGACGTCATCCAAGAATCCCCAGTTAAGCAGAGAGTGTATCTATTCCTATGAAAGCAGTAAATTCTAAAACTAAAGCGAGAGAATTTGAAAAATCTAAACTAAGCACACCGTCTGTCACCCAGTGCACACACCTTACAATGTTACAAAACCCCCTTTTTATAGGGAAATTCCAAAAGCATAAAAAGAAAGAAAGGGGGAAAGGGGAAGGAACTAAAAAAACGAACCAAGTCTCTAGAATCATCTTCAACTAACTTTGACAGCGACCTTTTGCTCTTCAACCGTTCTACTTCAATCGATCCAGCTCCACAAACCTCAGATCACGATTTTGCTTCTCTGGTCCGATTTGCTTTCTGGGCCAACTTCCTCTTGGGCCATGGAGCTCCTGGCAGGGTCGCGAATTCATCTTCTCTCTTTCTCGCACTTTCTCCAAGCCCTAGCTCGTGGGTGTTTGTTTCCTCTCAAGTGCTCGAGGATGCTCTCTCTGCCAAATGAATTGCTAAGGTAAAGACCCCCTAAGGTAGCTGCTCTCAAAACGTTGCGTTTCATTTTTTCAGCAAAAAAAGCTTTAGCCCAACTCCAGCAATCAACACATCTCAGCCCATCAAAATTAACACGGTTTTCTTCTCTTTGTAACAACATTGCAGTGTGGTTCAATCAACAGTCCAGTTAGCTCCAATTATTTGTATTCAGCAACAACCTTCCATGTGCAGCTACAGCCCATCACAATCCAATATGCAAAAAGAAAGAATTTAACATTTTACTCAACAAAATAAAATCCTATAATTCTAAAAAAATTAAAGAAGAGAGCAAAACATTTATTTATTTAGAAAAATACTATTTATCATCTAAAAACACAAATTTAAGACTATTTTAAAAAACTCTAAAATTAAAGAAAAAAGTGCTAAACTAACATAATTCTAGAAAATTATACTCTAAAAGAAACTAAAATTATCTCATAAACACAGAAAAATAGGTAAATTTAGAGACTTAACACACCCCCACACTTAAAAAACTGCCCTCCTAGACAGGAAAAATTAAAAAGAGAAACAAAAAACCAAGACTTAAACTAAAGAAAAGAAGACTCAAAACGAAAACTCAAAAACACTATTAGAGCTCACTCAACCCTACTTATTCAATCAAATCCCATATATATATATATATATATATATATATATATATATATATATATATATATAAATTAAATTTTATGCATATTTATGATGTATATAATAATGCTATAATATTTTCTCTCCAAAATGTTTTATAAAATATTTTTAATAGAATAAGTTGGGAAAATAATAAAAAATATAAAAATGATAATGACGTAATTTTGTGGAAAGAAAAATAAAATATGACGTAAAGTGGATCGGAAAACATAAATGAACATCGTTGTGTTGTCTGAGCTTCAGCTCGTAAAACCTAAATAAATCACTGCCTTTGGAAAACGACTGCGTAACCTCTTCCTCAGCGTAACTGTCCCAGCAACTTCGGTATCGCATTTTTCATATCCTTCTCCAATTTCTACTCTTCCTTTACTTAATTCAATCTCTGATCCATCAATATCATCAATTTCATCATAACTATAACCATCTCTAGTATTATTTTTTCTCCTTTTTTTTTCTCTTTTGTATTATTACTGTCGAAATTATCATGCAATTGCCGAATGGTTTCGATTCTGTTTTCTATAATGGATTTATTTTTCTCGATTTCGATCAGGAGTTTGACTTTCACGCAAATGATTTTTTTTTGTAGAAATCCTGCGTTTTAGATTGTACGAGGCTGTAATTAATTCTAATGCAGCCATTGAGAAAGGGAGAAAAAAATAATAGTTACAGAAAAAAAGTGTTTTTGGACTTGCTAAACTTGATTCGAGTATACAATAAAATTTTACTTGATTCAGTTATTAATCTTGTCTGCTGAATTTAATTTCACTGGTTATTGCAGAGGGATTCAAGGGGTGATGGCAGAAAATTCGCAAGGTTCGTCATCCCAGTCATATTGGGAAGGTTACAAGGAGTTTTGGTCACAGAGGTTTTCCTTTTTGGAAAATTACTCAAAGTTCATCAAGCGTGATAAACCCATCCCTTCCTGGTCCAGCTCTGACGTCGAGGAGTTTATCGCTTCTGATCCTGTTCATGGACCCGTTGTAATGTTTCTCTCAATTTATCATCTACATTTGCGTCCTTTAGTTTTTCATGTTCGTTGCCTTGTTATGTTGAATGTTTACATCGTCTTCTGTGTTTCTTGATCATTACCTAAAGTTTCTGTGATATTTATTTATATTTAGTCTTGGATGTTTAGTCGGGTGCTCTTTGCTATTGTTATTGTTGATGAGTGTGTTCTCTCAAGTGTGCCTGGTTATTTTTAGTTTGGAATTTTATCATCTGGTGCACTGCATGTTTTAGTTTGGTTCCTGATGTTGTAATTCTTGGTGTTGGGTAATGTTGTTTTAGTGAAATGACACTAAAGCATGTGCTTGCCATTAATTGCGGATCATAATTCTAAACCCAGCTTACAATCAATGATAAAGGCATTGTTAGGCATTGACAGATTCGATAGTTACATTACAACTATAGGAAGCTAGTTATTGTGTTTGTTGGATTGGTTCAACTTTCTTCGAGTTGACGAAACAATTACTTTATACGCCACTTAAAAAAATTATGTTTTTCCCTGAAATAGTTTTTACCAAATATCTCAATGAATTCAGGTTTCTTTTGAAGTTATTAGGATACTCAATTTGTAATATAGGAAGCTAGTTAGTATGTGTTTTTCCGATTGGTTCAACTTTCTTGTTATATATTCATTTTGAGTTGGGCATTAAACTAACCATATTTTTCTAAAGTTTGTCCTTTCAATATGTTAGAGTTCTTCTATCAACAGATATTATTGTGATGGTCATCTCTTTCTAATCATTCATTGGTTTTGCTAATATGCATTATTTTCATAATGGCATCATCCACTAGACATAGCATTTCTCTATACATGATTGGTTGTGATTCTTATCAACTGAAGTAGTCAAAGAACTGGATGGGTTTCCAACAAAACTGGTGAGGTGATCCCCTTGAAACAACCTAAAATGAGAGGTGTTATTTCACCAGCAGCTCTAATGTGGCATCAATACCTATCTATTTTCCATTCTCATCCATGTTCTGCTAGGTTGGCTGTGCCACTTTCCAATCTTCAGTATTTTTTTTTTTTCACAACTATATAATCATTTAAACTCCCTGACTTACACAAATAATCTTTGATGATATGTTAAATGGAATCACTACAAACAATCAATGGCCGTGACACTTTTAGGCATAGACAGATTTAATTGTCACTATTACATGTACCTATAGAAAAAACTTTAATTTCCTTTTAAGTTATTGGGATTTGGGATGCTTCTTTCTAACCTATTCAATCTTGAGTTGGTCATGTTAGGAATCCAAGTAAGATTTGAAAGCCCCACATTGAGAAAAAAATAAAAATGATGATTGCCTTATAAGAAAAACAAGACCCATAAACATTAAGCATTGATGTTTTATGTTGGAAGTAGTATCAAGTCTCTTATATGGGGAACTTGATGGTCCATCTCTCCAATCTATTCTAGTAAAAGATTCCAATGGTGGTATTAGAGTTGATGGTTTCTCTTGGTGTTCGACCCAGATGGAGACAAGTATGTCTCGTGTTGGTAAGACCCAACCTAAGGGTTAGTGAAAGTATGTTGAGATAAATGAGCGGCTATAAGTTAAAAGTGTTACAATGAATAGAAATGAAAAAGATGACTGGTATAAAAGAAAAATAAGACCTACAAACATTAAGCCTTAAGGTTTTATGTTGGAAGTGATGTAAGCTCTTTTACATGAGCAACTCATACCTTAGAGGTGGTCAATCTCTCAAGTGTATCTAAAATTTTTTCGATAGGCCATTACTTGTCTTTTTCAAATGTTTGCATTTTCAACATAATAGAGTTTTCCATCAATTGGATGCCCTCTAGACATCAGTATGGTGGTAATCGTGTTTCATCATTCATTGATTTTGCTAATATGCATTGTTGTCATAATGTCATTACTCACCAGACATGACAACATTTGTCTACCTTTGAGTGTTTGTGATGTATTAGTCCAAAAGAGTCAAGTGATTCCCTTGAAACCTTGACCCTCCCCCAAAGAGGAAAATGGATATTGTATAAAAGAATACCATGATGTACAAATTATATTGTTCTGTTTCATATGTCATTGTTCGTGTTGGAGCTCATTAAATAAATAGCAAATGACGGCAAATCTTTGTTGCTAACCCCTTTCTGTTTATAGCATCAACTCTGGCTGTAAAATTTAATTGTTTGTGGCTGTTATCATTTCCTGCATTTTCTTAAATATGAACATTTAACCTACTAGAGTACAAGGTTGATTGAGTTTTTACTTCAAGATAGCTATGACCTGAAGTCCTTTCTCCCATTTCAGCTGAAAAGTGCCAGGGATGCAGTGCAATTTGGCATCGGAGGAAGTGCTTTGGGAGCATTGTTTACTGCTGGCTATGCCTGGAAATATTCAAGGAGTTTACATGGTAATCCACCATTTGTCATACTACTTAAATATTTTTCTACTTCGATGTGCTTTTGGATAGCTCATAATTTGGTATCATATTGTAAGCAAAAGCAGGAGCCATTCTTGCTCATGTTGACACTTAATATGTTTTACACTCGAAATTGGTTTTATAATATTTTGTACAAGAAATTTTTATGAAGGTTTTTTGTGATAAAAGTAGTGTGGAACTGTTTCATATACATTGTTAATCTTTTACATTTCCCCATAATATTGAACAGGCGCTGGATTGTCATTTTTAGCCGGAGGTATATTTGGTTGGACTTTTGGACATGAAATCGCAAATCATGCTCTTCAACTTTACAGGGTAGACACATTGGCTGCGGAGGTGAAGTTTCTGGAGTGGTGGAATAAGAAGAGTGGAGGGTATTAAAACTGTTGGCTTCAAGGAAATAATGACACACTTGTTATCGTTTCTGAAAACATGAAGAATATTTATCCGTGTTGTTAGTACGATTTATGTTCACTGAATAAGTATGTTGGAGTGGCATAGGTTAAGTTTTAAAACTGATGCATCATCGCAAGACAAATTGTGACCTGTGCAATTCTTTCTCTGTATTGTGCTGTTCTTCATTAGTCTGGTTTTTAATAATAGTTGGGCACTTGGGCTAGAGGTCATAAGAGCTGGCAATTTCATATTGTTCCACTTCTGGGACAATCGAGAGCAAATGCTCTGAGAGCAGTTATAGTTGGAGTCAAAATTAAGTTTCACCTTAGAATCGTACTGATTTGTAATTGATTTCTTCGTTTTCCTTTACCATTTACTACCCCATGGTTAATTATGAAACGTCTGTTAAGCGTCCCTTTAGATTAGAGTTTGTATGCATAATTTTAGATAATTTTGATTTTAGTTAAAAATGAATGAGTGAATTAGTTCGTGTTTGGAAATATTTGTTTCGGCAATAACTTTTTGTAAAGTTAGGTGTTGATATAAAATACTTTTGGGTGTGAAATTACAAAACATGAATATAGTATCAAATGAAAATTTTTGTTCATACTTGTAAATGAAAATTTTCTAAATGTACGAGTTAAATTCTGTTTTCATTAGAATCAAGCTTAGAGCCGTCTATGTACGATATTTGAAGTAAAACAAGCCTCAACCAAGGCACCTTAAATCGGTTTTTCATTTTTGTCTATAATCTAACAGTGGAAAAATTAAAAGTTGTCCTGTGTGTTGTACCCTGGTCATGTTTTATGATATATCTCAATCGCCTCTTTATTTCATTCTTAGAAGACTGTTTCGGATCATATGCCATTTTTTCACTTTGGTTCTCATAGTTTCAGTTTTTAAACCATAGCTGCTTTTTATCCCATTTTAATACATATCAATTGTCGTTTTCAAATAATTCCTTTTACCATTACTGTTTCTATCAACATGAAAATAAGTGTCGCGTGAACTCAATAAAAAAATGAAGACTTATATATCAAAATGTGGGTGGGAGTGGATGTAGGTTCACCTCCTCCATTAATATTTAATATTTGAAAGAATTATTTTGCTTTGCTAAAACAATTTCTATTCTCTTTCAACAATTTGATTAGTTTTATATTTGAGAAGTTTTTTTTTATATCTTTAAGTTATTTTCTATCTCATTGTATTTTTAATTATACAGTTGTTTTCCTTTGTGTGATTTCATTAAATGGTGTATTAAATTGTTTCTAATCCACATTTAATTATTTTTACTTCTTTTTAATATTTTTCTTTGTTGCTTATTTTTTTATCATGTAAAATAATGTTTTGATATTTTTATATAATTATTTTTATTCTCTAACTCATTATCATTAGTGAAATTCTATCACTAAAATTGTATAAAAAAATTGCTGGTTCTGGAAGACAAACAAGTTTGGAACTTCACAAGAGGGCAAAAAAGTAGAATATGTGGTATTAGATAGCTGGTTTTGGAAGAATGTCTCCACATGCCTGAAAGCTGCTGCCCCTCTTATGGTGGTCTTAAGATTAGTAGATTCAGATGTGAAACCCGCAATGGGTTTCATTTATGAAGAGATGAATTGTTCAAAAGAGAAGATTAGGTCTAACTTTAACAATATCAAAAAGAGGTAAATTTTCAAACTTTTACTTATTCAATGTTTAATTACTTATGTGTGAAATTTTTTCTGATATAGCATAATTGATGTAGTTATGAAGAGGTTTGGAGAATAATTGATGCTCGATGGGATAATTAACTTCATAGGCCTTTGCATGCAATTGCCTATTTTTTGAACCCCCATTTCCACTATGAACCTAACTTTAGAAGTGATGATGGTGGAGAGGTGAAAAAAGGATTGTATTTTTGCATGAGAAGATTGATACCAGATATGGCAGAAAAAAGAAAAATTAATTTACAAATTGTTGAATTTCATAATGCTAGTATTGAATTGTTGTAGTAGTCTTGAATCTCTGCACAAGACAATTGATATTAATTAGTGTATATGAATTCCAAATGTTGGAGAAAATCAAAATTTGTTAAATTTAAATATTACCGTTTCCCAACCTCTTGTAATATGGGAACGAACAATGTGGGCCATCCAATACATTACATAGTATCCGCACTTATATGACCCTTCTGTCTGTTACACTACAATATATCATCACAGTTGTAAATAGTTAGTGAAAAACATTAAAACAAAACAACTATAAGAAAGTATGGCTTTAACATATGTCAAACCTTGAGAGAAATCCGTGCAATCTTTCTACTGTTAGCAATTGATCTCCCAACCATCATCATACTTGCTGGAATAGAACTATATATAAAAAAAAGGTTTTAGCATTCATTTATATAACAAAGAAAATCCAAACATTGAGGTTCTTACCAATCAACTACTTGTCTGAGATGTGTGGGAGGAGACTTGTGCAATGAGCAGAACCACAAAGCATAGCTCTCCTGTATAGAAATAACAAGAAGTTGCCAATGACGCCTGAAATTCATAATAACTTAATTATTATATATTAAAATCACATATGGAACTTTATTATGTTAACAAAGTTCACTTACCCAGATATATAAGGCAAAAAATATATTTTCTTGCCCCTTGTAAAATTTGTTGTGAGATGTGTGTTGATTTGTTCAAAATCATTTGTTTCGTGAATGGATTGGGGATCAATGAACCCATAATCATCAGAGTACCCCAAGTTGCTATTGATCCCAAACATATACCTGAAATCAAAAATTAACTTTGATATAATTATACTTGATATATAAGTCAATTTTATATATAAATAATTGCTCATAGACTTACATCATCCATAACTGAATAATTGTAATATTCAACTCTTTTGTTCCCGACGCAAGCTCTCTGACATCTTGGCTATGCAGATATATTGGGACCTCAGAGCCTCTCCCAAATACATTAGCATCATACTCATCTTTCAAAGGCTTATCTGCAAGGGTGTCAGCAAGTAGCTCTAATGAACCAAGAGGATCGTACTCAGATAGAGGAATCTTCTCCTCTGCCTGCGTCTATTGTTACATGGAAAAATAAGATAAGTTTTGACATCAATAACATGTAAACTTTAAAATTGAGAAGAGTAGAATTCCATACCGGGGGGTCAGAAACTGAACCAACCAAATGTTTAGGCCAAGCGATAAAAGACTGGAATGCATGTGCCACAGTGAAAATCTCATATGTGGGCAGAGGAACTGAGGCATCTGGTATGATAATGTCGTCTACTGAGACCTTCACCTCATCCTCTGATAGCTCCATACCATGAACAACAGTCGCTGCATTAAACACTCTTCCACAAGCTACCAACAACGTCTTGGTACCGTCTAAAGTGTATAGTAGACATGGACTAACATCGTCCATGTCATCCCCTGGGACGGCTGGTGCTGAACAACTTCCTTTCCCGCTTCTCCCTGTCAGAGTAAATGTTAGATTATACAAAAGATAGAAATAATTGCACATAAATGTTTATTAATTTTACCTATGGGAGGCACAACATGTTCCTATTCCTGTACAGGAGATGGTATCGGGCACATACCACAACTCTCAAACTGCTGCTGGAACATGGCATAGACCTCATTATACAATTCATTCCTAAGCTCTGTCCTAAACTCCTCACTAAGGTCCGCTCGAAGCTTTTTTGTGATCTCTTGTGTCAGCCTTTGTTCTTATGCTTCGTTGTATGCATATGAAGTCTGACGAGAAGAGCTCCCAAAATAATCTCGAATGCCTACTCCAGTTCCAGCAGCACGTACACGTCCAGGGTGCTCAAGTCGTCCAATTGCAACGGTAAGAATATCCTGGCGACCTTGTGGAGTGAATTGACCTTGGGAGCTCTGCTCAACCAAGGAGTCCTGTAACATTACAAAACACCATTATTCTTTAAAAAGTTTAATGTAGTATGTATAATGAAATTATTATTATTTTAGGAACAATGATAACTTACAATTCATTTTGAAATTTCCCGTGCAGTGTCAGAAGAGTAGGTGTTCGATGGTTTCATATTAGCCAACTTCCATTTCTCATGCCGAGAAGGTGGAGAAGGAGGTTGGGGGCTACCACCCTTAGATGGTGGTCTAGCATCTGCCTTTTTCTTGAGGATTTTCTGCTCAATCTTCCAATACTCACCACAAGATAATAGGTGGGGTTTTTTGTTTTGAGCACTTGTTTCTTGTGCTTTGCTTCTAATTGCCTGTCACATATATTTAATTAATTAGTTCATTGTTAATGAGGAATTGAATAATATCAACTATACTAACCTGTCATTCCTCTGATGTACGACTCTGTACAAAAAGCCGCCAAGTCTCCTCATCAATGGACTTATATGTAGTACATGAAGACTTATTTTTATGGCTTCCAAAAGTATATCTTAAAGTCAACTTACTTTTAAAATTTCTGAAGTTTTCAGCAACAGTTGATAAACACTTATTTCTAAGTGTTGCGACATTTGAAATGTCAAATGTCAGCTGAAAAAAAAACATAATAAGGTTGTATCAGTACAAAATTATCAAAATAAACAAACTCTAATTGAAATGATATTAAATAACTTACCAATATATCGTTCCATATAATGTTCTGATCAACCTCGGACACATGGTCAAAAGATGGAGTAAGAATACTAATCTTGTCACGTGCCACTACTCCAAGGTATGATTGAAAGTCATCTGCATAGGGGCCGATTGCCACACCCGTGATCACGTTAACATTCACCGGTGTTCTTTCACCGCTATTCTTTCTGATCAAAAGTTGTTTCATCCTGGTGGGTCCTCTAGTGGTTCTGGAAGGGGGAGCCTCATCCCCTGAAGAATGTGGATGATCAGCCATATATTTGTCAACATAAATAACAACATGAAATATTAATAAAAGACTTATGTAATATCATATAATTTAACAAAACATGTAATAGTAATCATAGGAAATATTAACAAAAAACTTATGTGATATTAATAAAATACTTATACAGAAATTGGAAATTCATACATAAAGATATGGATTCATCATACGTATATTCCCTCATCATGATCTGACCGAATTGTATGTACATCGTCGACAACTAGAGATTGGTCATCCAAATTTGTTGTAGTTTGAAATGAATGGTTGTCAACAATATGAATCTTAATCAGATGGTTTAAATCCTTTTTTGGTCCATAAGTTAAGTGTTGATGTTCAGTTTAGTCTCCGCTTTTAAAAATGTCAATCTTTGGTCCCTATGATATGAAAAATGTATCAAATCAGTCATATCCGTTAACGGTATTAAAAAA
Source organism: Vigna mungo (assembly GCA_036885675.1). Lineage (NCBI taxonomy): Eukaryota > Viridiplantae > Streptophyta > Magnoliopsida > Fabales > Fabaceae > Vigna > Vigna mungo. The sequence goes on along the minus strand of CP144700.1, from coordinate 46,794,312 downwards.
AAAGTTAACTTTGAAGTGATTGTGCATGGCAGGTGTCTAAGAATCGTTAACGTGTCATTTACTTGGCATAAAATTAGATGATGTGGCAGGCAGAGGTGTAATTGGTAAAATAAATTGATTAAGTTATTTTAAACTAAAAAAGAAATGAATATAAATGAAATTAAAAAAGAAAAAACAGAACTAAATTCTGAAATCTTGAAAAAACAAAGCTCAAGAATATTGAACAGATGAAGAACATGAACAACTTTTGTTTTGATCCATTAATCAGAAGCTTCAAGCTTTTTCCTTTTCTCTTCATCATGGGTGTTGAATATAACAATGGACAAACCAACCTGGAGGATTATCCAGGGCGTGGTGACGGCGTGGCGATGATTCTATGAAGGCGCATTCCAGGCGAGGTTCGCTATCGCGCAGTGAACTGTGGCTAAGAGGTTTTTGTTCCTCCTTTCGACCTGGTGCGAGTTCGTTTTGCAGAGAGAGTAGGTGTTACCCTCTTCTTTATCTTTTTCTTGGTTCTACGTGGGATTTTGCAGGGAGGGGATACAAATTTCGGTTGGTAGGGCGTGTCCTCCCTTCTCGTGGCGAGGTGAGTGTTGCAGAGGGGTGATTGATTTTCCGGCGACGATGCGACAAGGGTTTTGATTTAGGATTAGGGTTCCGAGTTACGATTTCAGGTTTCCTTTTGCCTCTGTTATTCACGATTGTGATTCTTGATGGTTATGAAATGAAACTTTTGGGGCTTAGGGTTTCTGAAATTGCGAAATGGAAATTCTGGTTTGGGAAATCTTGTTTCTTGATTTGGTTGCGTTTTCGATTGGGTTTTGGGATTATTTGTGGTCAACAACCGTAACCCTAGCTCCCTCATTTCCAACAGTCCTTGCCGTCAACTACCGTGACGCACTAGCTGCCACCACAGAAATTGCAGAACCTTCCGACAACCACCACGAGACCCTCGCGTCATCTTCTCTTCACGAACCAGCACCATGAAGCACCTGCAAAAACCAGAGAATTCAAAATTGGTCTAGTAACTTAATCAATTTATTTTACCTATTACACCTTTTCCTGCCACACCAACTAATTTTATGACACGTCAACGATGCTTAGACACCTGCTATGCACAATCACTTTAACATTAACTTTTTTTAACACCGTTAACGGATAGGACTGATTTGATACATTTTTCATATCATAGGGACCAAAGGTTGACATTTTTAAAAGCGGGGACTAAACTGAACATCAACACTTAACTTAGGGACCAAAAAAGGATTTAAACCTAATCAGATTCTCTTCGTTAACTTCAATTTGTTTTTTGCCTTGAAGAGCGACATACCAATGGTCAGACGCATGATCTTTGACATAAAAAACCTGAGATGCTTGATGTACCATGATAAACGGTTCGTCTCGATAACCCACCTTTCGAAAATCAACCAGTGTCATACCCGATTAATCTATTTTCACACCACTCTTATTGTCAAACCACTTACATTTGAACAATGGAACAAAAAACTTGGTGTAATCAACCTCCCATATCTCTTATATTATACCATAATATCTCATTGATCCAAGTACAGGAGATTGATCTTTTGATGTGGAAAATTGAAGCAACTCAGCTTAACTGACTCCATTATTTTGTACTGTGCTTTTATCATCCAAAGTCTTCGTATAGAATGTGAAATTATTGACTTCATAACCCGTACAACATACGACATCAAACTTTAAACCATTTGCAAGCCACAATAAAGCTTGAGAAGAATGTGGCTCTTTGTCAATTTCAGATTTGAACCAAGACATAAATGTTTTGTTATGCTCCATCAACTGCCATTTGTCTTGGATTTTTATTCTTAACAATGGCTTTGTGTGCTTCCAAAAAAGGGATCACCTTATTTGTGTTGTTCAATATATAAAGAGGCGCTTGCAACAATTCTTCGCGATTTTTTGTCACCACATTCACACCTCGGAGGCTTTTACTTGTAGAAAATTTATTCAACCATGATGTGCGAGGACCTCCTATTGGATTCGTTGATGTCATGTAATCTGAACAAAACTCAATACTTTCTTCAGAAATATACCTTTCAATCATTGAACCTTCAGGACGATTTGGATTTTTAACGTACCCTTTCAAAATCTTCATATAACGCTCAATAGGATACATCCATCTTAAGTATACCGGTCTACACAACTTGATTTCTCTAACCAAATGAACAAGTAAATGTACCATGATGTCAAAAAAAGATGGAGGGAAAAACATCTCTAGTTGACACAAGATGATAACAATCTCGCCTTGAAGTTCATCTAACTTTGTATGATCGATGACTTTACTACATATTGACGAGAAAAATGAACACGACCTGTTTATGGTCTGCCTAACATTTTTGGGCAAAATTCCACGAATAACCACCAGTAAAAATTGTTGCATTAAGACGTGGCAATCGTGAGACTTCATGCCAACAAGCTTTAAGTCCTGCATCGACACTAAACTCTTCATATTTGAAGAGTATCCTTATGGTACTTTGATACTCTTTAAACAAAGGCAAAACCTTATGTTCTCTTGTCTAGACATTGTGTAACATGCAGGGGGCAAATAAGTACGTTTCCCAATTTCCTTGGGTGTCAACTCTTCTCGGATATTCATGTCAACCAAATCCAAACGAGCATTCACTCCATCTTTTGTCTTTCCCTGAATGTTGAGTAGCGTACCAATCAAGCTATCACACATATTCTTCTCTACATGCATCACATTTATGCAATGTCTAACATTTAACTTTGACCAGTATGGAAGATAAAAGAATATTGATTTCTTCTTCCAAGGGGTCGTTACAGATGACTTCTTGGATGTTTTCCCAAATACATGATGTATTTTATTAACTTTTTCAAGAATTTGAAGGCCAGTAAGTGGATTTGGTGCTTCGTCCCTCTCTTGATATCCATTGAATTCTTTTTTTAACCTTCTATATGGATGATTACATTTTAGAAATCTCCGATGACGCATATACACCGTATTTCTTTTGTGTTTCAATTGATGAGTTGCAGTGTTTTCTTCACAGATAGGACATGCTTTATGACCCTTGACACTGTATCCTTACAAATTACCATAAGCTGGAAAGTTATTAATGGTGCAAAATAACATTGCACACATCACAAAAGTTTCAGAAGCGAATGCATCAAATATTTCAACCCCATCAACCCACAAAATCTTCAAGTCTTCAACTAGTGGGCTTAGATAGACATCTATGTCATTTCCAAGCTGCTTTGGACCAGATATCATCATAGACAACATCATGTACTTCCTCTTCATGCACAATGCAGGAGATAAGTTGTAAATTATCAATATAACTGGCCAACATATTGGTACTCATATTACCAAATGGGTTCATTCCATCAGTGGCTAAACCAAGCCTAATATTTCTACACTCTTTACCAAAATTGGGGGAATTGTTGATCAATATTTTTCCATTGCTTTGAATTAGCTGGATGACAAAGCAGGCTGTCAATTTTTCTCTCATCTGCATGCCATCTAAAGTTTTTAGCATCTTTGAGATTCGCAAACAAACGCTTAAGTCTAGGCACTATTGGAAGGTATCATACTACTTTCAAAGCAGATCCATTTTTTTCTATCTGACCATTATCTTCACTATTGTAGAACCGCGGCCTATTATCCTGAAAAAAATAATTCAAAATGGCAGTTTTGAAATTTTTTTCAACCTATATGCTGTGGTTCAGTGCCCAACCGTGGCCTATTCCCTGAAAAATTTAAAAATTATTTAGATTAGGGGAATAGGTCGCGGTTCCCCTCACAACTGCGGCCTATTCCCTGACGTTTTGAATCCCCCAACTGCTTCCCAACTGCCTTTTGGGGAATGTCAGAAGTTTGTAGGGGGAATAGGCCGCGGTTCTTAGAGCAACCGCGACCTATTCCCCCTGCAACTTCTGATATTCCCACCCTTTCCAACCCTTGGTCAGCTTTAGTAATAAAATGGAAGGGGAATAGGTCGCGTTCTCAGAGCAACCGCGGCCTATTCCCCCCTGCAACTTCTGACATTCCCACCCTGTCCAACCCTTGGTCAGCTTTTGTAATAAATTGGAAGGGGAATAGGCCGCGGTTGCTCTGAGAACCGCGGCCTATTCCCCTTCCAATTTATTATAAAAGCTGACCAAGAGGGCTGACCAGGGGGGAATGTCAGAAAGTGCAGGGGGAATAGGCCGCGGTTCCCCTCTGAACCGCGGCCTATTCCCTTGCAACTTCTGAAATTTCCCGCCACGTTAGAACAACAATAAATTGCTGGGGGAATAAGCTGCGGTTGCTATGAGAACCGCGACCTATTTCCCCAACAATTTATATTTGTTCTGACGTGGCGTCAAAAGCAGAAAGTTGACTAGGGAATAGGCCGCGGTTCAAAGGGGAACCACGACTTATAAGTTCGATTTATTTTCAAAATTGTCACCGTGCAGTATTATGCTGCGGTTTCTGGTGAACCGTGGCATAATGTGCGCTGTAAAAACCCAATTTTTTACTACTGTCTTCCATTTGATGACATTGAATCAGATGATGAATGGATAACTGAAGAGGCAGATGATGTTGTTGAGATTGATAAAGTTGAAGGTGAAAATGATAGTGAAAATGTTCACTTAGAGGGAGCAACAACAGATCCTGCTCTAGATGCTCTTAATTTTGATAGCATAACATTTGGGAACAATGAGAATGCACAACATTAATCAGAGGAAGAGTTAGACGAGGATGATGATGATGCCATTATTAGAGGATTAGGCATAGAGAATTTGACATTTCAATTTATGTTTTACATTATATTTTTATGAACAATATTTCTATGAACTTATGTATTTCAATTTATATAATTTTGTTATCTTATTTGAATTAGGATTTTATTTCTATTTTTTTTTCATGTAAAGTAAACTCTTACAAGTTTACGAGTCGAGTTTATTGGACTTTCACAAATTTACGTAAATTCTCGAGTTTCACAACCTTGTCTTTTAACATATGTAACTAAGGTGCTCTCATATATCTCTTGTCCTCAACAACAAGTAGCCAACCATACCACTATGATTCCTTATCAAATCCTAAAGTTTGAGGACATCTTAGTCATGTGCCAAGATGTCATCGGACATATACGATAAAGTTACTGTAAAAGTTTTGACATTCCTTTGAAGCTTCATTTCTCTGTAAAACTATATAATTATGGGATAGCAATTTGTTTCAAAAGTTATTTGGTTAGTTATTCAGATATATGATTCTTTTTTATCATTTGCATTGGCTTTTCGAGAGGAAGAACCGTATTGGAATTAACCAGAGCGAGTGGAACATTTATAATATAGAAGAAACAACTGATACACACCCGCTTGCAGACGCAATGGTGCAAGTGCCACTGGGGTTTGTTGGAGGGACTGTGCTCGCCTAATCAATGGTTGTATAGCCTGTCACTATTATTGTTTTTAGTATTATTAAACAGATTGTGAGTGATTACGATTTTCATTTTCTTTTGTTTTCTTTGGTGGTCATTGCTTCATCACAAACCAAAAAGAGGGGACATCAGCCACTAACGTGATTTGATTATATCTTCATGTATTTCTTTGTTCTAGAGAGAAGTAGCTAAAGAGCTCTACAATCGCACATTTGGGGTGCTCTTGTTCCAAGCTACATTCGAGGCTTTTGATGCTGCACTAAGGTTTCAGATGATAATGCCATGTTATGGCAAAATTGACACGTGGAGATCCCCTAGTGAGCCACCCAAGGTAAACGTACAATTGAAATAATGTAAACAAGTTTGCATTCCAAGAAAAGAATGAAAAATGGTTACAATTATAGGCAAGCTTTTAATCATGGTGACAGTTATTTTCGCCGTTGCCCCTTAGAATTCAGGAGGGCCATGAGCAATAGAGATTTTGACTTAACACTATGATTACAGTTCAGACAACAACACAGACAACAGAGAACATACGATGAAATAGAAAACCGACAATTTTACTTACCACACAACATTATAATTGAACGCAGTAAACAATATGAAAGTGTATGCAAGGACAACAATTTTTCCAATTCTAACTGGATCAAGCACTCGCTGAAATTATTAAGAGATGGGACCCCTTCTTGGAATATGTCGCGTTGGTGATTGGACTTACAATCAAAATTGATAAAAAGCGAAACTGCTGCTGCCATCACAATTGTCTGCAGGAAGCAATTTTAAATCAGAATGTTGAGTACCTAAAGACCATGACGATGCAAAAATTCTGGGTGGGATTTGTTTGCAAATTGTCCTTGCATATTTTATTACCCCCAAAAGAAAAATAATTGTTTTTTTTTTCACATGAGGGTGGTGGGTCAGCTAGAGAATTTGAGGGGTTCATGTGCAGAACCACCTTCACTGATGTCAAAGAGCTAGACCAATCCCCATCATGTTCTGATAAGGCTGAAGTTTAATTGTCCCCTTTAAAATAGAAAAAAGACACCTTTGGAAAAGGGGTCGGCAATGACCCTATGCTGACGGTTATTTGGCCAGGGAATAAAGCAGGACCGTCCTATTGTCCGAATGAGGATAATTAAAAGAGGCAAACAAAGCCTTAACTTTGTGAACTTTAATTAGATTTTCATTATATCATATTTGTAATAAACTTTGTACTGTGATAAAATACACAAGTTGATGAAAGAGAGAAAGCAGAGAAAAGAATGGGGTATCAGGAATTACTTTTACATTTATATATACAAACGAGCACAGTCATGGATTCCACGTCCCATAACAGGGGGCTTTTCTTAGCATCCAATTAGATGAGCTCAAGGCAGACATGTCTTAGAGCCTTTGGACTGGATGAATGAAATGAAATAAATGGTACAAAATCAGCAATATACAAACACATTTCCTATTTGACAATTCCAAATAATGTCAGGTAATAAAAAATGATGTGGCTTTTGGACCTTATCTATCTAAAACAAGCTCAACCTAACGTCACCGCCACATGTTTGTTGCTGGAATGTGACTAGTGGTGGGGTAAGTGGGTGAAAGTGAAGCCACAGTGAAAGGTGATGATGATCTTCCAAATTAGTTGAACTCTTCGCCGTGATGCAGATTTTGTTGCCCCATTGTTAAGAAAGTGTGTGTGTTGCTCCTGATTTCTGCAAAATAGGTACCTTAATATATATCATACTAGAGATACTCCATTTTGCAACTTGAAGGTTGTAAAATCCCAACTTTTCGTTATTTTGATATATACACATGAATCACTCCATAAGAATGTAATAATATTCTTCTCAAACAAAGCCACAAAGGGCTGAATTCAGCAAACACAGAAACACCCAGAAGAACAAGCTTTGAAATTCCTTTGTTGCTGCCTGCTTCAATGTAAAATTTGATTTTTTTAGAGAATGAAAGAAAAAAAAGATAAAATAAGATAATTAGATTCACCCTCTTGAGAATGCACCAACTACTAACTAGCTAATTAAAAAAGAACTCGACAGTAGTAAATTTGAAAATGTTCTGCTAAAATTTGTGATTATGAATTTGACTATCTGACATTACATACAAAACCCCTTTTAAACTGATACACTTCTCCCAATTGTATAAACTACATTTTCATTTTCTTTCATACGAGTTTTGCCATAAGCTGGGGGAGAAAAAAAAGACTGGTTTTACTTTTACCTTTGTGTGAGCTGCAGAGGAGGTAAGAGAAATTGAAGTGGATGAAGTGGATGAGGATGCAAAAGCAGACAACCCTACATTGTAAGTCATGGTTTCATCAGCCTGAAACAGGCCATAGTTCCTTTCAGAGGTTGCTCCTGTCTTCATGTCTTCATTGAACAATGCAAAAAAATATGCTTCCAACCTCATTCTTGGACTCAGAGGCGTCCCTTCATTTGCCATTTGCCTTCTCAGCAAATTTCTATTATAAGTTTGAGCATTCTCTAGTGTGGCACCAATCTCATTAGCGTCTCCTTTGGATGGCCAACCAGTCTCAGAGACCCTTACCTCAATCCCACTAAAGTTCAATCTAGCAATGGCAAATGTTACTGCATCTACCTGAGCATAAAGCATGTTATCATAGTGTAGGTTGGTGTTGGGGTCAACCATTCCTTCATTAGGATTAAATAATACATAGTCCAATGGAATCCTACTAGGGTCATCCTTGTAAGCGAAGTAAGGATAAGCATTGATCCAAAAGGGTGCCTTAGTGGTGGACAAGAAGCTCAAAAACTGGGACATTATCCCAGAGATCTCACTTTTGAAACTGCCAGCTGAAGGAGGGTAAGATTCCTGAAGCACTTCTAAGGAACTTGGTGTTGAAACGTGGATGTTAGAGTCTATGCCTAGCCGAACTAGAGCATTGTGAATGTTAACCACTGCAGGCACTAGATACTGAATAAGAGTGGTGTCACCATTAGTGAATAACTCATTTCCTACTTGAATACCAGTGATTTTTGTGTCTGGAAGGTACGGTTTGATATGGCCATTCACCCATTGAAGGGCTTGTTGGGGGTCATTTAACTGGATTAGCATTTCATTTTCTACTGTGACAATGACCTCAACGTTTGATTTAGCAAAAGCACTCAAAATCTCCGGATTGGTGTCATAAATTCTTGTTTTTGTGACCTTAAGGTTGCTGAAGAGTTCAAGCACTTTGTCCGGTGACGGCAAATTGTTAGCTACTTGGCCGTAGTTGATTCCAAATGATGTAACACGTCCAAAAAATCCAATATCTGTGGTTGCAAAATCAGCAAAATTCGTTATTCTACCAAGAACATTCACGGCAACCAAACCTGTTCTACTTCTATAATACCAATGCTATCAACTTAGGAATGCTGAAAAAAACAAAAACTAAAAACATGCAATGCATAAAAAGCAGAAAAGAAAGCAAAAACTGCATGAGATGAAGTAGCCACCTGCAGAGAAAAACAATATCAGAAAAATATATCTGATCGCCATTCTTCGGAAAAATGTTGCCATTGTGACTAAGATTGATACAATGAGAATGAAGAGTTTCAAAATGACTCAGATATGATTGGTGATAATAAAATAGAACTATCTTGAGCAAGGTTTATTCCTCTCTTTCCTTGTTCCAGAATTTTGGAGGCAACAAGAGGGAGAAAAAAATGAGAGGATTTATGTATGGTTTCCTTAGTGATGAGGGCTTTTGAATTTCTCTTAGGTTGTCCTTGTATTTATATTGTTTTGAGCAGGGTTGTCTCTTTTCAACCCATACCAACTTCCCAAGTCAAGTTGCGAATTCTCGTAAATACTCTTTAACCAAGTCACTTTCTTTGACAAAAAGCAAAAACCAATTCCACTACCTGGTAAAATACTATAGGCTAGGCTAGCCATCGCAGCAGGATCCGGAGGTTAGGTGAAATACTATATGAATTTGTATTACTAACCATGCTTCCATGCATTTTCGCAAAATACATCACCTCACTATTATGGCATACTTTACTTGAATCAAATAATTCAAGTGTTGACCATCCAATTAGCAGTTAGCAATTTTCTTACTTCGCACCACAACAATAAACGTCCTTTCAATTAATTATGACCAAATAACTAAGAGCATACAAGCAATATAAAATACTATTTAGATATCACATTTTAGAATGAATAATCACTTTTGATGGTTCTAATGATCTCATATGTTTTTATATACTATTTTTAATTAAATAATATTTTTGTGTAAAAGTGTATAAGTAAAGATGAGTCTTACTTTATTTACATTAGTGTTAAAGTAAATTTTAAGTCCAACTCAATTAACTTATGAAGTGAGGTTTGCAATCATTATATATTATGAATTGAATTTATCTTTAATTAATGTGAGACTTTCAACACATCATATACTTTTCATGTGTGGACTATATATTAATAGATGGTCCGATAGTGAGTGAAACAAAATACCCTACAAATAATAAGTCTCATTAGGATAAACTTTAACTCATGGCTTTGATAATATGTTAAGAAGTGAACTTTAAGTTTAACTCAATCTTACAAACCAACTTGTAAGGTGAGGTTTGCACTCACTTATATATTGTGAATTGACCTTATCTCTAGTAGATGTGAGACTTCCAGCAACTACATATATACACGATATTCTGCCATTATTTGTAGTTAATGTGACATTTTAGCTTTCTAATACACTTCCTCATTATTACTTGACTTAAAATGTGAGTAAGAGTGATCCTTAATAATCATAAAAAAGAGAGAGAATGTTGATCTTGAATAAGAGATTCAAAGACACAAGACAATTTTATTTTTCTTTGTTATGTTTGTGTCTTTCCCATAAGATACTCACTAAAATTTTGTAATTTAGCATATAAGGTATATTAATAAGAGAAAACGCTAAATCTAAAATCAATCTTTGTTTTTTTTTTTTTTTCATTTTTAACCGATTAGACTTATCTATAATCAATTAAATTTCTCTTTAGAGGTTTTCATAATTGAAAAATTGATTATGTAGAACAATTGATCTAGAGGTGCTAAGTGTTTTCAAACTCTCGGTATAATAATCAATTAAGATCTTGTTTAATTGATTAAACTTGTTTTATGAAATTAATGAGAAGTGTGTTTACTCAATTAAAATGTGTGATAATCAATTAAATTATTATAGAAAGATGTTATAATTCTTTTACAAAATTTTGTTACAATAATTTATTACATATTACAATAGCTTGATTCAAAGATTAAATGGGTCAAAAAATGTTTTAAATTTGTGGTTGGAAAACTCCATAAATAGATATTAACACTAATATTTTTTATAATATTTGCAATCATACAGAGCTAATTACATTGGTACCTTATGAGCTATACACGTAATTTTTAAGTACTTTCAAAGATTTCAAAGTAAACAAAGGGTTGTGCTGATTTTACAAAGTCCTAGTGTTGTTTATGCTATGGTAAACTTTTTCTATTCTTTTGGAGTGTTTTCTAGATTTATTTATGGGTTGTTGTTCTATTGGAGTGTTCTATTAGTGTTTTTTTGTTGTTGTTATACTATAGTGTTTTAAATTGTTTGTTGTATTCTAGCAAAAAGAGGTGATACAACATAAGTATTCTTGAATGATTATAGAGTTGATAAAATATATATCCTATTTAGTATTTAGAGTTGATATCCTCTTGGTTGTGATATTCTCTTAAGTGGGTTAAGAGTTGATCGAGTTGAGTGTTTGAATTGTTTGTCTTGCATTGTACACATTTTTTGTTGATAGTGGAACCAACTTTTCTGGAAAGAAAATTTAAAAATTTAATGTATGATTAATTGAATACAAACTAGTATAATTTTGTGTGGTCTTTAACTTTCTTTTTACATTACTTTTCTAATTCTCATTTCAATTAGATTTTCAAGATAATTACATTATGGTTTTCTAAGTTGAAAAAATTTTAAAGAAAAAGTTCATTTTGAAAAAAGGTTTAAAACAAATCCACCCTCTCTTAGTTTAACAAAATCATCCTTATTTTCCTAACAATTAGCCTTAGAGTTGGTTTTTGAAAGCAACTAAAAAAGATCCTATCTTTCTAAATGATTTTTTTTGAATATATTTCTCGAGGAAAGTGAAATCAAACCACTATAATTTGAAGGGTAAAGAAAAACTCAAATGGAAGTTAGGGTAAGGAATACCGTATTTTCTACATTAACAATGAATATTTTCATGAAAATTTTATCTTGTAGAAAAGATAAGGAGATGTGGACAAATATGAAAAAGATGTATAGAGATAAAGACATTTTGTTGAAAAAGAACACCATACAACAAGTGAAACTATAGAACAAAATTGTTTCATAGTAAAACACATAACACCACCAATGCCATTGGCCTTTACCATAATCAACCAAGTGCACCCATTGCTTGAAGTTGATGATATCACAAATAAGAAAAACTAACTAACCTGGCCATATTTTTAATTGACCAAATGTAGACCATTGTACTTCAAATCATTGGTGTAAAGGAATCTACACCAACTTTACCAACACCTCTCCTACTATAAATTCAACCTTCTTCCTTAACACAAGCCCACAAAACTGACCAACCTCCAACCTTTCAAACTCAACTAGAACCTACAATTTGACCAACACAAAAAGAACAACCTATTCATCCTCTTAGCCACCCATGGTTATAATATGATAAAAGAAAACACATTTCTAACTTTCTTGAATAGTATTTTTGGTATAGTGTCATTTTTAGACTAAGAAGCATTTTCTTATGTACATACATTTCAATATAATAGTCATTGTAGTCTCATCATAACACATAAGTGTCTTATTTTCTATACTTCTCTATTTATTTGTTTATCTTGTTCCATGTGTTCATGTGTGTGCATGTGCATAGGCGTAAGCATGCGCGTGCGCGTGTGTGTATGTGTGTGTGCATGTCTGCATGTGTGCATGCACACAATCTAATGTTGTGTGTGTGTGCACGCAATTATGTGTGTGTGAGAGAGAGCTCCAATATTGATTAAAATCATATCATATGTTATGATCTTATCCTTCTCACTTTGATAAAATTTCAATAATACATTAATTTCAAACAATTAGAATAGTTACACTTAAATATACATATAATCACATTTTCAAAATATGTTAGAAGTTAGTCTTATATCAAACCAACTCCACTACCATATGCATTGAGTAAACACAATTTTATAATCTAAAATAAGACAATGTTTTCACAAAACCACTTTTACTTTGATATTTGCTTTTCTTTGATCAAACACAATGTTTACTTATATTTCTCTTCAAACTTAGATAAATAAATTGTTGTTACTCAATTTCAAATCTCTAATATCTTTCTTCAAAAATCAAGCACCATAAATAACTAGTTAGACCAATGCATAACATGTTTCCTTTACCAAAAAAAATATATATGATATTTTATATTATAACAAAAAGGGAGAGATTGTTAAAGTATAGATAACTTTTAATATGATAAGATGCAAATCCAAAGTCATGCCAAAGAAACTTTTGTTTTGATAATAAAAAAAAGTAATAACATGTTTTTATGTGTCTAACCATTTTTGTAACTGTGAAACATGTTCTTAGACAAAGTTTAAGACAAGATTATTAATTATGAAAGCTTGGACAAATATTTCGGAGATTCTGCAGAAGCACAAGATACATATCAAGACTAGATGAAGTCTCCAACCGTACAAAAAATTTAAACACAATTTCTAAAAATCTTATAAGAAGACATAAGTTAAGAACGTCAAACATAAAAAAAGTGTTCATTACTAGGCACATCTATATTGTAACGTCCCGGCAACTTACAGGGACGGTTGACTGCCCCACAAATCACCACGACGCTTTCCAGTGTGCTTTGTCCTCACTCACACACTTTTCGGGAAAACATCCCGGAAGGTCACCCATCCCAGAATTACTCCAGGCTAAGCACGCTTAACCATGGAGTTCTTATGGGATAGGCTACTGAAAAGCAAATGCATTTGGTGATATGAGTAGCCAAATCAATTCCTTTAAGTTATCCTTCAACCGTATAGTCCCATACCTATACAGTCTTCAGATCCCTCTCATTCCGGTGTATGTTCGATTCATCCATGTGCCCCTTCCAATCGAAGCCTGCCAGGAGCCGCTCACTCCCTACCCTCGTCAGTGCCCGGGCGTCACATGATGTGCGCCTTCCAATCGAAGCCTGCCAGGAGCCGCTCACTCCCCGCCCTCGTCAGTGCCCGAGCGTCACATGGATGAATCAAACATACACCGGAATGAGAGGGATCTGGAGACTGTATAGGTATGGGACTATACGGTTGAAGGATAGCTTAAAGGAATTGATTTGGCTACTCATATCACCAAATGCATTTGCTTTTCGGTAGCCTATCCCATAAGAACTCCATGGTTAAGCGTGCTTAGCGTGGAGTAATTCTGGGATGGGTGACCTTCCGGGAAGTTTTCCCGGAAAGTGTGTGAGTGAGGACAAAGCACACTGGATAGCGTCGTGGTGATCTGTGGGGGCAGTCAACAGTCCCTGTAAGTTGCGGGGACGTTACAAATGGTATCAGAGCCTAGCCTCTCCCAGTACGGTGTGGTCGGGGAGTGAGCGGCTCCTGGTAGGCTTCGAGTGGAAGGGGCACATGGATGAATCGAACATACACCGGAATGAGAAGGATCTGGAGACTGTATATGTATGGGACTATACGGTTGAAGGATAGCTTAAAGGAATTGATTTGGCTACTCATATCACCAAATGCATTTGCTTTTCGGTAGCCTAGCCCATAAGAACTCCATGGTTAAGCGTGCTTAGCCTGGAGTAATTCTGGGATGGGTGACCTTCCGTGGGGGCAGTCAATAGTCCCTGTGAGTTGCCGGGACGTTACATATATGATGAAATAATGTCTAATGGTAACAAGTTAATCAAGAATACATCTCAATAATGATTTTGAGACAATGCACCAACCAAAAAAGCTACTACGGATCGATTTAAGATGTGTTTTAAATAAAAGTTTTTATCATACATAAAATTATTGAACAAGCAAAGATATATGTCTCACTTAAATGTTGCATGCAAAATATGCTTTCTAGTTTTTAGGTCTTATAGTTTCTAATGTATATACTAGATAACTTGGTGAACTTTATTTCCAAATCATTAACAACTTTGAAGTTGAAATATTGAGCATGAAATAGTCATTTATATATTCTTTAGTAGAGAGTTTTCCTTATAATATCTTAAACAAGTTTTGTTGTATAGTTAGATGTTGAGAAAATCTCACATTACACACACTCAAATATTTTTTTTAGATTGAGTCTGCTATTCGTTGATAATTGAAGGGTTTTAAATAACCGTGATACTTACAATATTACGGAAATAAAAATAAACACCGAAAATAAAATATCAACTATCTTAAAAATAAAATCTACTTAATCTATCATAAAATAATATTGTACCTAGATAAATCAAAAATCGTAACTACGTATCCCTATTTTATCAAAATCAAACTAAATATTACTGTACCCAAAAACCCTTAAAATAAAATTTAAACAATATTATTAATAAAATCCTAAAATTTAAGTTTATCCCAACAAACTCCCCATAAACTTAAATTCTTCCTTCCTTCATTCCGCTTTCCATGTGCATCATCCCACACCGGGTTTGCTTCTTTAAGTCATATTTGAGTTGGAGTTATCCAAGCTCTTGCTAGTCATACCCTACTTCAAGAACTTTTTCTCCAAGATTTTTAGCTCTAGATCATACAACTGGTTCTTCTTCGCTTTTGCATGGGTTGCTAGACGACCATGCTTATCCTTTAAATACAATACATGGTCCTTCATAAAAATTGAATTACCTTTTTCAATTATCTGACTCATGCTTAAAATATTGCTCTTCAGCTCGGGAACATAATAAACACCCCTAATCTCTCCAACTCGTCCATTCTTCTGAATATGCCGAATTGTTCCACGCCCTTTCACGGCCACCTTGGAGTCATCTCCGAAAGACGCAAATTTGGCTTCCACCTTGGTGAGTTCATAAAAAAAGTTCTCATTCCCACACATATGATTGCTTGCTCCAATATCCAGATACCATACCGAATTGGTAGAAATCTCATTAGTCTTTGATTTCAAACATGGTCCAACATCCGCCTTCTTCAGCTCCTCAAGTTTAACCCTCTATTTATTCATAATCTCATTAGCTTCATCCAGAAGCCTCCCTATCCGTTGAATCTCTTCATCTTTTTGTTTGAGTTCTTTTCCATGTTTGTCACCCATTTATCGGGTCACTTCATCCATTATTGAGACCAAATTTTCCATGTCCATTGCATCCGAGCTCTTTGCCAGCAACAGTTCTTCTGCATCTTCTGTAAGGAGATTAGTCTCCCCATTTGTCTTAGCCTTGCAATACTTTGCAATATGGCCCGTCTTACCACAGTTGTAGAACTTTGTTGATCTACACTTGTTTGCATAGTTGCCATACTTGCCATACTTAAAACACTCAACTCTTGACTGGTCTCCTCGACCTTTTCCTTGTCCTCGGTCACGTCAATTCTGCTGATCGGTTTTTTCTTCATTATCATTCTCAAAATTACCTCGGTCACGTCCACCTTGTCCTTGGCCTCCTCGCCCTCTACCGTCAGGACCTCGACTCTAAGTAATCTGAGACTTATTCGAGTCAAACCGTACCTGTAGTGCTTGATCATCGGGTTCCCTCCTTTTTCTTTTTCTTCCTCAATTTATGGGCTTTTAATGACCCAGCTAAATCCTCCACAGTGAAAGTTGACAAATCCTTTATCTCTTCAATAGTGATCATGATACTTTCAAAATCATCCGTCAAATTTCTCAAGATCTTTTTCGCAACCCGGTTAGGAGGAACCTCTTCTCCGTTCATTCCGAGTTGGTTGGCCATCTTCTGCACTCGAGTTATAACTCGACAACTCCCTTATTTTCATCCATCTCCATATGTTTAAACTCTCTTCTAAGATCTTGTACTCGGACCTGCTTCACGCGGGTATCTCATTTGTATGTCACCTTCAGAATTTTCCATGCTTGTTTTTTGACTTTGCATTAGCTATTTTCTCGAATCCAGATTCACCCACTGCATTATACTGAAAGTACAGAGCTGATCTGTCTTTCACTCGTGTCTTTTTCAATGCAACAATCTGGTTCACTGTCTGATGCTCATCATCTCCGGGTTCATTGTACACGTCCTCCACTATGTCTCATACGTCTTGGGATCCAAGAAGAACCTTCATCTGCAAAGACCAATTGTCGTAATTGGTATTTTTTGACAATTGTGGCACACTCATCCCATTAACTACCTTTGCCATCTATCTCACAAAATAATCAAGCACTCACTTTTTCTCTCATGGTGTTTGACTCTCTCCTCTCTCTCTTTTTCTCTTTCTTGGTACTCAGAGCATAAAGCTCGGATACCACTGTTGAGAAAATCTCACGCTATACACACTCAGATATATTTTTTTTTAAATTGAGTCTGCTATTCATTGATAATTGAAGGGCTTTAAATAGCCGTAATACTTACAATATTACGGAAATAAAAATAAACAATGAAAATAAAATATCAACTATCTTAAAAATAAAATCTGCTTAATCTATCATAAAATAATATTGTACCTAGATAAACCGTAAATTCTAACTATGTATCCCTATTTTATCTCTATCAAAATCAAACTAAATATTACTATATCCAAAAACTAATAAATAATATTTAAACAATATTATTAATAAAACTCCAAATAGAGATGAAAACCAAATCTAAAAAACACAAGAGGCATTGGAAAGCATAATGGCAGGAAGTGGAAGTGGAAGAAGTGTCACATGATCAACATGATTCAAATTCCATTGCAAAAAAACTGTTTTCGTCCTTAATAAAACTAACCTCGTTCGATCTGCAGACAACCAGATGGCTTATTCGTCTAAGTCTAGAGCTGTACCAAATCTCCACCTTGTTGAACGGACCAAGGAGTCCTTCCTCAGTACTGTCGCCTCCTCACGCCAACGTCGACGAACCACGAAGCCTTCACCGACCACCAAACCCTAGTCCCACCACGATTGAACTCTAATGGAGCCTCCTACCCACAACGTCGTGATTAAACCACAAAGAATTCCAGGCATGGGTCAGATTGGGGGAAAACAAAAATTAAAAAAGGGATTCGTGCAAGGAATTTAGAGAAAATGAGAACGCAAATACCCACCTCTTCCTCACAAAGCTCACTGCGAAACACTCCTCCAACAGTTTGCTGGCCAAGATTGATGCAAAAACCACATCTTTCAAGTTGCAATGGAGAAGGGTTTAGGGTTTTCGTTTTCACCTTGAGAAAGGGACGTGGTTTGGTGTTTGCAAAGAGTGAATATCTGATTCTTTAGTTATGTCATTCAATTGAGAAACATATTTTAATTAAATCTGATATAATTAAAAAGAATTTAATAAATATATGGAATTTTATATTAATTTTTTAAAAGGAGAAAAGAAGGAGTAAATGTCACTGGTCAAGTAGAATTATGTGTATCAGAGGAGAAGATAGCTTGTGGATGGGTCATTGATGGTCCAGATAGTACCAACAAATAATAATCATTAGAGGAGTTCCATAAATATGACAACAACCATTTTAAATGTTGTAAGTGAACTTACCGACGGTCTTATATCCTCGGTAATGCGTTCGGTAAAATCCAATTATCCACATGCATTAGGCCTTCGGTAATTCATCTTCGGCATCTTCGATAAAATTAATTTACCCACGACTATTTGGCCTTCGATAATACACCCTCGATAATTTTTCCCTTAAGTGTTTATTATTGACTATACTTGATAATATTATATTTGCTTTATTGTAACTTTTATATTTTTTTGTAAAATATTAATTAATTAATGTTTGAAATAATGAGTCTGTCAACCAATGAGTAAGAAAAGATTGAAAAGATAAGTAAATTAATTGATGAAATGGAGTAAGAAAAAAAGAAGTAAAATCATGTCATCATGTTGATGAGAAAAATAAAATCGACACAGCCCTTATATGAAAATAAAAACTTTAAATACTTATTACAATAAATTTTTAATATAAGTTGAATTAACAATAATAAAGAATAAATTTATTAATTAGTCTCATTGGTAAAATTAGGGATGATAAGGGGGAGGAGATGGATGAGGTTGAATTCCATTATCTTGTCATCCTCTCCAAAGTAACAATTTACTTTTATTCTTATTCTCATATATAATAATATAACATTTTTGTCCCAATTAAGTAATGAGTGTGCATATATTTTTGTATGTATTCACTTTTTTTATTGTTTCAATATCAATTAATTACATTTTATAAAAAATAAAAATTACAATAAAAAATTATGATATCAAATATTTAAAATTAAAATAACGTATTCTCGTTTATTCAATGTCAAAGATTTTTAAAAAAATATAGTTATATAAATTTTATATTATTAGAGTACCAAATAACGATTAATAAAAGTGAAAAAGTTATATAACATATTACAAAGTTACAAATATTTTAAATTTTATGATAATCAAAACATCTATTAATTTGCAAAAGTCAATGAAACAAAATTGATAAAAATTATTTTTAAAAATTATAAAAAGAAATCAATATTATAATTTAAAAATATTTTAAATGATTTTTTACTTAATCTTTTTTTATATACTAATAAATATTAAATTAAGAATAGTTTGAATTTAAACATAGATATTAAACTTCAATTTACGTTAGATGGTGATAAAAAAATTGATAACAATGACCTTAAATTATTATATTATAATAAATAAAATATTTTTATACATTAGTAGTACAATTATATTTGTGAGAATGGGTTAAAAAATAAAAACAATTATGTAAAAATCATCAAAACGATATTCTTTATTATTACAATAAAGAACAAATAAAAAAAATAAAAAATAAATAAAAGCAATCAAATGTGTGCTCTAGATTTGAAATACCATCAAATAAATTGTATAAAGAAAAAAATATAATTAAATATGTGATAAGATAGAAAGTATATTGAAGATTTCAAAAGATTTTTCAAATATCAATATGAAAACAATGATGAATATTAAGACGAGTAAGATAAGTATGAAAATATGGACCAAATAGATATATACATATCCACTTCTTTTTTTTACGAGTATTATTAATACTTATATCTCATCACTGTCAAAATAGATATTAATTTTGGTAATACGCATAGCAATAAGTTTATTTTCCATTTTATGTAAAATAAATAACGAAATATTTTTTACAAAATAAATAAGTAAAAGTTGCGTTTGAATATTAATTATTAACGTTTTCTTATGGACAATTGACATACATTATCTTTTTACAGTTGATTAATGCGCGTAGTATTTTATATAACTATAGTGCTTTTGTGGACTGGTACGGCAGTCGGAGCTGACCCTTTATGACTTCGCCACCTTTTGTAATGAAAATTTTCAGCGATGATGTGTAATTGCCACTTTTCATCGCATATATATGCTACATTGTTTTTCACGAAACTCTTTAATTTATTTTTATTTAAACCTATTATATTCTACGAAAATAGCATCTATGTAAATTAAGGCGATATTATTATTTAAATGTTATACATTGATTCTTACTAAAGATTAAAACTATAACTTAATTTTCAAGATTTTGAATATATATATATATATATATATATATATATATATATATATATATAAACTTATGTATCATTGGAATTATTTTAGACATCTTTTAGAATGCCTATTATTTTTAGGCAAAGCTAGCGTCATGGATCATGTGCCTGAATTCAGAAATTTATTTAATCTTTTTTCTTTTGATGAAATAAGTCTTCTTTATAAATAATTGACTTGGTTGGTTTTTTTTCTCTCACACTAGAAGCTTAAAATTTTTGTTACACGTGCGGGAAATGGTTTACAGGATCGATGTGGATGCTCGTGATGTTATTATTTTGAACCTTAGTGAGTAAATATACTTATATATATATATATATATATATATATATATATATATATGTATGTATGTATACATATATAGATATATATATATAATATATATATATATATAATACATATATATATATATATTATATATATATATATATTAAAAGAATTATATCTCATATTTTTTAAGTTTGAAAATCAATTTTATCTTTGAATACGTATCAATTCTAATTTTGCATTAAAGTTTAAGATGAAAGTCCATTATCATCAAATTCATTTTAATTAACAAAATAAAAATCACTTAATGTTTGTTTTACATTAATAGTAATATTGTTTTACATTAATAAAAAAGTCTCACATTTCTTACTATATGCAAACAAGTTACCAAAATTACAAGACAAAATAATAACCTTTAAATGATAGATATCCAATTGGATTTTTTTTTAATATTTAATAAATAAAAAGTTTAATAGGAAACTAGATTAAAAACACAAATTTATGCAAAACTTAGAATTTAATTAAACTTTTTTAAATTATGAAAATGCATAATGGGAATTTTAATTTGTATAAATTTAAATATTTTTTCATTCATAAAATTTGTGAAAACTCATAGTTTTTTAATAAGTTTTGTTGTTCTCGTAAAGGAGTTTTTAAATTCCCAACTGGTCAAAAGTAAACATAAACTAACTTTATAGTGGGAATTAAAGTAGAATGCATGATATCATAAGTTCTAATCTTGATTGCGATCATGTAAAGCAGAAAAGTAAAAAGTAAAAAAAGAAGTGTAAATATATTGAGAGTGGAGTACGAATTGAATATATGTTAATTAACAACTTTGAAAATTAATGTAGTTATGGTATAAGAATGAAGCAACCATTCAATAATTCAACATACTATAAATACAAAAGAGAGTACGTAGTGTTATCAAATGCGTTTCGTTTTACTTTTTCACTTTTTCACACAAACTTTTGGTGACTTAAGCGTTAGGGTTTTATATATACGATTGGATGAGTGATATTAGATTCTTTGGTTTGATGTTGGACAAGACATACCGGAAAAAAAGAGAGGAAGTAATTAGTTGCTTTTTAGCAAACGCATTTTAATTTTCTTTAAAAGTATTAAAATGAGTACTATGATACATTTGGATACAATTATATAAACTAAAAGAGCTTTTATAAGAGTTTCTTCTCTATTGAAAATGCGAAACTTTTAATTTTGATATTATAAAATTTTGATTTTGTGTCTAATTACAAAATATACCTTTTTGGTCCTTGATCACAAAATCAATCTCAGAAGCAGCTTATATAATAATGATTCCAGCTATGAAGAAAAGCGACTTGGATAACATTATTTAGATAAGTAAAGTAAAAAATTTATCAGGATATAAAATTTTAAAACGCCAAGAAGAACTAAAATTAAAATTCAATAATTTAATAGATTGAAACACCATTAAATGGTGACCAACGTACATTTTTTTTGGTCATTTTACTTATTTTACTTTAAAGATTCATCAGTCAACCGAATGCAAAAGGATTGTCAAATTAGGGTACATTAATAGTTGAGTTAGATGGTAAATGGAAAAAGTTATTAAACCCTCGAAAAGGAAAATCTTCCTCAACAAGTAATAATACATGGAAAATATGGACACTTTTAGAACAGAGAGACATAAAAGAATCAAAACTATTTTTTTTTTTTGTAATGATATAATAATATTTGGGTTTCTAAATGCAAAACGTTGTTAGTTTCTAAATAAACAAAAATGAAGACAAATGTTAATATATTAAATTACTCTATAATTTAATTATTTAATATTATTTCAGTTTTTAAAGTTAATATCGTTAGTTTAGTCATTATTTTTATAATTTTGAAAAAGTAATTGATTGATACATTATATCTTTTCAGTTTCTTTTTATTTTTTACTTTGATAGGGTAATCTATTTTTAAGAGCTAATATAATAATTTACTGTTTTGTTTAGTTAAATTGATTACGAAAGGGAAATCAAGACAGAAGAAAAGTATATTTACTAAAAGTTGTTCACTGGTTTGGTTTGACGAATAAAATGAGAGAAGGCGAACTAAATGCGGAGACAATCTATCCAATAGAAAATGATATTTTTAAACACAAAATTTGTCTATGTTGAAATGGAATTCAAACTTGATTTATAATTTAGTTGATTTAGAATTCAAATTAATTTGTAACTATTAGATATATGAGGCTCAAATAAATATATATGATTCCTTAAATGAGATTAATGTGATGATATTTAAAGACATTAACACTCAAATAAGAGTTTAGTTGTTCTAGTGTTGATTTAAGTGTTTGAGTGACACGAAGTTAGTATTGATTTTTTTCTCCTCCTATATAATTTCATGGACAAAATGGATACTCGAATGAGAAAAAAATATCAATAATCTTTTTATAAAAAAATTTACTTAAGTGACATATTGAATGATCAAACAACATTATCTTATGCAGGGATTTATACTTTAACTAGAATCGATTAGTTCTTTTTTAAAGTTTGTATTATGTAATAGGTAAAAAAAGAAAAGTAAGGAAATGGACATAGTACTATTGAATGAGAAGTAGATGGATTCTAATAATTAGAAAAGAGTAAGATATGATTTGTAAAAATTATGTTAATAAAGTTATCTTCTAAAAGTTATATAATGGGATTTAGTTTGGAATCACTAATGCAGGAAAGAACACCTGTTACTTTGGACATTGTACTTCGGCTCAACAATCAAAGCACATTCAAGCGAGATAAAAAAGTAATAACATGATGTATGGATATTGAATTGAATGGACATGTTTGTTGTGGTTGAGAAATGACTAATGTTTGGAATGATAATTTAGTTTTGATATGATTATTGTGTCGAGTATTGGATCTCATTGCTGAAAGAAGATTTTTATCTTTGCTATAAATCATATAGATCAATACAAACGATAGTGACAAATATGTGAAGTAGATGATGGCAAACTCAGCCAAGGGTCTAATCACTAAAAGTATGGTCCAGCTCTTTCAAGAAGAATCATCCATAGAAGAAGAAACAAAGGTGTTTCACTTAGGCCATCATGGAAGAAGGAGTAGTGTAGGATTTAAGCCTTATATTCGGCAATGTAGTGTATGTTTGATTAAGACTTGTATTAAGGTCTAAATAGCATATGATTTTCTCTAAGTTAGATATCCAAACCAAGGAAAAGTATGTGTCATGTGTCATGCTTCTATTAGAGAGGATCCCCTTTTTAAAAAGTAGCTACATGGAACCTTAGGAGTGGAGAGGTTTTCTTTTTGGTAGTGACTACATGTCCCTCCACCATTGGAGAGGAAATGCATCACAGGCATGAGAAGGGTTAGGTGGCTAGGGTTGATTTTTGGTTTGTAAAAGATGTTTTTAGGGTTAGAAGGAGACACCCTTGGCCTATAAATAGAGGTGTCTCTGTTGGGGCAAATCGGCAAGTGTACCGAGTCCCACAAGTAATATAAAATGGTAAGACCAAGTATCGTATCCCAGAGGACTCTCGGCACTGAATAGTTGTGTGAAAACAAGATTAATTAAGACTTAAAACAAAAGAGATCATGAGTTTGTATTGCAAAATAATAAAGTTAAGCAAAATAAATTTGATCAGTGGCAAAAGAGCAAACAGATGAATGGAGGTTAATTTATATGAGATGAGTATGTTGTTGGGGTTAGATTTCACCAAGTTCCCTCTCATGTATATAAGAATTCTTCTTTATTCATTAATGCCAACGTCCCTCACTAAAACACTTAAACCCGATCCCTCGGTAAATAAGTCTGCCCCTAATTACCATTTTATACGATTCCTAGCATTCCTTGTAAAAAGATGTGAAGATCAAAAGGTTAAGACGACTAAGACTCATACCCTCATCCCTGACCAATATAACCCTGTCGCAACCGGAAATCGTGATGGGACGACGATCCCCAAAAAAAGGAAATAGTTTTTGAAAAATTGTTTTGGAGTCGCCACCATAGTTTATTCTGGAAAACTATGGAAAAACCATAAAAAGGATAAGGCTTGGTCAATTGGAAAACCAGACTCGGGTTCGGGAGTCGGTTACGTGTAGGGAAGGTATTAGCACCCTACACGCCTGCCCGAAGGCAGTACCTTTAATTAAATGCGCAAATTCGATGTGGTTTTCAAAATGTTTAATTTCCCCAAAAATAAAACTCTAAAGAAAACAAAATATTTTGTTATTTTTGTGCCCGACAAGGACTGGCCTTGCTCTTACGTATTCTCAGTCAAACTGAGAAATCAGGGTTACGTAGTTCTAGAAAAAACTTTTGGAAAATTTGTTGCAGAATTTGTTTGGAAAATTTGTTGAGAAAATTTGTTTGAAAAATATTTGGATTTTTTTTGGATTTTTGGAAAGGGAACCTGACAAGGACTGACCTTGCTCCTACGTATCTACACTTTTGGTGGAGAATCAAGGAACACAGTTCTGGGGATTGTTTGAAAAGTTTGGAAACTTGGGTGTTTTTTGGTTTTTTTGTGTTTGAAGAAATTTTTGTTTTTGTATAAGGAAAGAAAAAGGTTTATTAGCACAAGGTCGCCGCGAACGGGCACACGTGTGCTTAACCTTAAAACATATTTTTGGTTCTTTTTGGAAGAAGGAGAAGAAAAGGTTTTTCATCACAAGGACGCCGCGAACGGGCACAGGTGTGCTTAAACCTTTTAAAAATATTTTTGTTGATTTTTGTAAAAGAAAGGAAAAAGGTTTTTAATACAAGGACGCCGCGAACGGGCACACGTATGCTTAAACCTTTTAAAAAAATTTATTAATTTTTAATTTTTAACAAAATCGTGTCTCTGCTGCCGGTCCTCCCTGCGTCGTCCTTTCACCAACAAACCCCCTTTTTCATTTTTTTTTTAATTTCTTACTTCACTAAAGACAAAAACGTTTTAAACCCCTTTTTTCTTTTTTCTTTTTTCTAAAAGAGAAATTATATTAAACATATTAAAACAAGAAAAAATATAAGAAGGTAAAACTAAAAAAAAAAAATTATAAATTATAAAGGGAAAAGCAAAATAAAATAAAATAAAAAAGAATAAAATGAGATAAATAGAATAAAAAAAATAAAAAGACAAATAAAATAAAAAGAATAAGAATGAAAAAAAAAATAAAACTAGAAACGAAAATGAAAATAAGTAAATAAAAAACATAAGACAACATACTACGATAAAAAATAAATAAATAAAAAATAATCCAAACGAAATTTGGTATTGACAAACCCTTAGGAGTAATTCAACAGACCTGAATTGAAAGTAACCTCCCGACACTCATGCAACTCACAGATAATGCTATTGTATAAGCAAGAATAAAGCAGATGAATTACTCTAACAAATAATGAAATAAAGCATATAGAATTAAGAATCAATTCAAATACATGAGAGTTTACAAGGTTACATAATTCCCCAACAACAAATAGAAATTAGTTCCCCATAGACATGGGGGAACCTATGAACAATGGAAGAAAAGAAAGAGAGAATGGAAGACTAAGAATTGGTTAGGAGTGTATTGCTATGCTGTCTTCTACCAGGGATGCAAAACCTAGAGCCCCAGGGTCCTTTAAATAGTGTCAGACGCGTCCCAAAGTGCGGCCCGGCCGAAAAAAATCAAATAAGAGCAAAATTAGGGCCCGATCCACGTGAATTCACGCTCAAGCGTCGCAGGGAGCTCACCCAAGTGTGAATTGGGGTTCATGTGGGGCTTGGGCGTCAGTTTTGGATGCCCAAGCTTCGAGCGTTCGTCGCCCGAGCATCGGGGCCGTCGCCCGAGCGATCAGCGGTGATCCTAGATGCGCTATTTTTCGTTCTTGTCGCCTGGGCTTCGGGTTTTCCCTCTTCTTGGTGCCTTTTTGACCCCTTTTGAGCTCCATCTTCTTGACTTCTCACTTTTTCTTCCAATATTGCTTCAATCTTTGTCAAAACAAGGGGAATTTGTTAGAAAACTGTTGAAATCAACCTCAACTCTCTTATTCACACAATTTATTGAAAACAAATGAGTCTAAGCAAGTTTCTAAGTGAAAAATGGTGCTTTTAGTATCAAAATCACAGCATATAACGGTGTTTCAATCCGTTATCAGTCTCCACCCTTGTATTTCATCATGGGATTTAGTAATGTTATGTTGCCAAATTGTAGTCATACTCTTCCTTGATCAAGATAGAACAACCCTAGAGGCCTTTCTAGTCACCTACCTCATGGACTTCTTAGTTTACAAAAATAAATAGGAAAAATGACTTCTTAGTTTACATTGGTCATTATAACATCCCTACATAAGAGTAACATTACTAATTCCAAAATATAAAACCTTAACATGTAAAGACGACTTACAAACGAAAAATACACATATGTATCAAATAGTTACATGAATTCCACTCAGCCTTAGCCTATCTCAGAGTTAGGATACCCTTATCCTTGGAATCCTCATTCAATATACATCCTAAAAGCTACTCAATGTAGTATTTCCTTCTTGGAAATAACAACATTCCTACCAATCTCATATTAAATAACATTCCACATTAGATTTTTGGAAAAACCCCAAGATTTACTAGAGCACACACACTTAGTTGATTTTTGAAAGAACCTTAAACTTTACTACACCATACACACTTAGTAGATTTTTGGCAAAATCCCATACTTTACTATAGCACGCACATACTCAATAGATTTTTTTTTTTGCAAAACCCCAGTCATTTTTATCTAAAAAAATTGCATATCATTCATTCTAAAACTTGTTCTCTCTCTCACTCAGCGAGTATATCATATGGCAAGTGTATCGTTCAACGAATAGTTGGTTCCCTAAACATCCAATTCCAATTGAGCTATCTAAATTTTCATAAATTTATTTTCAATCAACAAGGGAACTGAATCACAAAATGATCTAGCCTTAGAGAAAAAATCCAACAAAATTCGCCCAATAAATCTAGACCTCACTTAGTGACCCAATCAACCTAAGCTAGTTGAACTTTTTAAAAATATTTTTTTGCTCAACAACAATATCACTCGCCTAACGACCCAAACCCCTAGGAGCCAAATCCACTAGGGTTTCCCAATAAGTTGGACTTATAAAACAACTGTATCATCTATAGCTCTCTCTAGAATGTAAATTTTTCACTCTTGCTCAAAGGGTGGTGGCTTATTCAATGAGTACATCAATTAACGAATTTGTATGCTATACTTAGAGATTGATAAATATATCACTTTGGTATGATTGGATTTATATTTTAATCACTTTTACAAGTCACAAAAAGGTATAATTTAGTTCTAAAATAGGTCATCTTGAAATAAATAATTCAAAACTAACGTACATATCCTGTCATTTAGAGGTCTCTCTATATAATTACAAAGACCTACTAGATATATCAATTGATCCCTTTGGTCTACTTGAGGTTTACCTTAAATCAAACCAATTTACTCAACTTATATATCTCAAGAATCTATTGATGGCAATCCCCTAGCTAGGTTAAACCAAATCTAGAGGGGAAACCATGGAAGGTGGTCATGAATGATGTTTGCAGAAATGATGATGCATTAAGTTGGCTAAGTGTCTCAGTCATGGGCTGTTTTATGGTGATGGATGATGTGTTTAGTGATGCTCTAAGAGAGGTTGGGCCAACTTTTAGAGGAAGGTGGCTAAAGGTGGCCACTTGGGTTGCTCTAGCCTAGGGTGACCTTACAAGAATAGTACGACATAAAAATGACAGCATAACTTTACTTTAAATCAAAAGTGAATACAAGAAGGGGAGACACCTTTATTTATAGGCTAAGGGTGTCTCCAAATTTGTACAAGATAGACCCACATTTGTTAACTTTGAGAGCAAAGAAAAAATCCTCTTCGTTAGGAGAAGGACAAGAGGCACAAATCCTCTCAAATGAGAGGGGAACATGTAGCCCCTACCTAGGAGGAAATAGTCTCCAAAGGGAGAATGACACATGGCATGGACGACCCATTCCTCCTTGTCTACCGACTTAGATGAAAACTTTGACCCCTTGGTTAACAAGCCCAAAATCATGTCCCACTTTGGTCAACATTGGGCCTTGGCTCTTTATTGACCTAAGTGGTCAAAACCCTATGCTACTTGGTCCAAAATACAGGACCCAAAATAAATCCTACACTAGTAGGCCCAAAATACACAGCCCAATTAAATCCTAGACTACTTGGCCCAAAATAAAAGGCCCAAAATTATTCTTAGTCTACTAGAAGCTTCATGATGGCCCAAGAGAGAGAGAGTTCAGGCCCATCTTCCATAGATGAAACACATGAAACACTTTGCCTTCCAATGATGCTTTTATCAAACATTGATGACATGTCCCAAAAATGCTTTAAACATGCAACGCGTAAAACTACAAAAACATATTCAAGTTTAATCATAAACATATTTCAAAATGAAATTTATTTTAGGTTTAAGGTTTGTTCTTACATTTTTTTCAGTGATGAACTGAGCTAATTATGAAGTCATATGCCCATTAGACCTAGTCTGAGTGACATTCTACATCTTATATGAAGGAGGTTGATATACTAACTCAACAAACTCTAACCTTGCCGCCTTTGTTTTAGACTTCCTATAAAGTTTCTCCAACAATGCATAACCACCTCACAATAGTAGGTGTGGCATCTTAAGTCTTTGCCTGTGTTGGGATAATACCCTTATGCTAGGGTTAATAATATTCTTGCATATGACATTGAAGAACAAACTTAAGCGTGTTATAAAACCTCTAACTGAAGGAGGTAAGATGTCACAAATAGTTCCTGACAAAAGTTGTTCCTTAAGCATATGACAATTATGAGATTTTAAACCAACTAACTTCAAATCTTTGTTGCTTAAGCATAAACACAAGACTCTTAATATTTGAAAAGTAACCCTGTGACACTTTCACACTACTTAAACACTAGCAACAACTTTGTTTTTCCTTTTGACAAAGAGTATGTCAAACTGGCACTAAGTATGTGCGTCTTCAATTGGCTGTGGATGTAATCAGAATGGATTCTTATGTCAATCAAATATTGTAGTGCTTTAACTCTGTCTTTTGTCTTTCCCTTTATGTTCAACAATGTCCTAATTACACCATCACGAACATTTTTTTTCAACATACATCACATCTATACAATGTCTTACATCAAGTTTGCACCAATATGGAAGATCACAAAATATTAATCGTTTCTTTTAAATATTTTTCTTAGTACTCTTCTTTTGATGCTTTCCAAACACAATGATATGATTTTGGCTTGGTCATTTACTTATTCAACATTGTGGGGTCTTGACTCAACTTTATCCTCTTATCTTCCGTTAAATGTTGTATTCTTTCAAATCATCAATCAAGGACTTCAAGTACACATCAATGTCATTTCCTAATTGTCTAGGTTCAGAAATCATCATAGACAACATGATATATTTTATCTTCATGCACAACAAAAGAAAAAGATTGTAAATCATAAAAAAAAAGTGGCCACAAACTATGTTTGCTACTTAAGTTCACGTAAGGATTCATACCATATGTAGCAAGCCTAAGTCTTCAGTTTCTTGACACCACACTAAATTTTGAAAAGTTACATGAACCTTTTTCCATTTTTGGGAAACAATTTGGTCTTAAAGAAGATTGTTACACTTTCTTCAGTCTAGGTATTATGGGAAAGTATAATAATATTTTAGTGGGAGGGACCATCTATTTCTTCATCAACACTATTTCCCTCAATTTTCTTTTTAAACTGTGATAACTCACATGTTGGACACACCTTTAATGTAGTAAATTCATCTCTGTATAATACAAAATCATTAAGGCATGTATGTATACTCTAAATCCATTGGACATGGAATTGTTTTATCTTGTAATTACGATTAAGTAACATGTTATTCTCTAGAAACATGTCTTTCAACAATTACAATAATCATGTTAAACTTGTATTAGTCCATCCATTTCTTATTTTCAAACAAAAATAATTTCAACACTGCAAACAATCGTGTAAAGTTATTGCATCTTGGGTAGAATTATTCCTCTTAATCAGACTTTAAAGAATCACATAAATAAGCTCTTCCAAAATTTTCTTCACCAACATCACATTCCATATCTTCTAAAAGATTACTCGTCCATTCTTTAGCATACTTTCTTATTCGTGATGTAGTAGGGTTGTCTAATATTTTTCCATGCCAAGTCCAAATTGAATAACTCCTAAGTATATTAAAGATGAATAGGTGATCACATATTTTGCCCAAACTGATGTATCTGATTCAAACAACGAACACAAGAAACTTAATATTTCTCGTTCACAAGTCTTGCATGTTCTTAAGAATAATGCAAGAACTCTGGAACCCCTTTTTCATAGTTGTCACTAACATAACAAGCATTCATTTGGGTTTGATTCATGGCTATGTTGGTAACAAACTCCATTATTCTCACATTTGACTTTCTCACAAGGTGAGAGACCTTACCCATTTGAAAAATCATTTTCCATAATTCATTAACACACACAAAGAAATCTATCATCATAAATTTGATAAAATTTTTGCAACATTTCACATCAATCTTTGAATTACACAAAATGAAAATGTGTATACATATTTCCTATGGGTATTTATTATAGGTATCCATTTAGTATTCGTTATGAATTTTACTTATGAATATCCTCAGATATGAATTATTTTCCCATCCCTAATGGTACCCCTTTATGGTCAGACTAGAGGCAAGAATAGATTATGAAGCTTAAGATGATGTTACTTGAAGGCCTCTGTCCGATATATAGGAGAAACTAGTCGAGAAGATTTTAAACACATGTTTGGCTTGCCTGAGACATTTGGTCATGCCAATCTCAATACGAGAAAATGTAATATGTTATGGTTTTTGGTTTAATTAGTAATTTAATCTCTATATTTATGTACTTGATTCTTTTTTGTCCTATATACTTTTTTACTCTATCGAGGCCTTATATGTTTTAAGTAGAGTCAATTTGGTCTCATTTGTTAAGGATGTCAAATTGGTTAACGATATAGCAAGACATATAACATAATTGGTATTTTATTCTCCCTCTTCTTCTATAAATGCACCACCACCTCTAACACTTCATCTCGTTCCTCTGCCTCCACCACATCCCACTCGTTGCCACCTTAACCTTTGTCACTTTTACCTCCATCAGAAACCTTCACACCACCACTTCCTACACCCACCTCCACTCAAACTCGTGCACCTCCATTTATAAGTTTCCAATTGTAACATTGATCCCTAAACCCCAACGTGGTCAATATTGGAACCCCACTACTGATGGCCTTTACCACCATCTTCTCTTTCCTTATCTTCTTTTCAAACCCCTTTGGCAACCACTTTTCCTCGCCTTCATCTTATTCTGATTTATTTTTTTGGTGAACCACCCATAATGTGTCACAAACCCTTCCACAATCTGTTGGCTTAACATCAAATGTTGCGATGTCGATGCCTTGATTAGCATCCCTTTCTTCTCATCACTAGTACAAAAATCACGTATACAACGTCGAATATTTTGGGCTTTTAACGGCGAATTCATGAACGACGTCATATCAGGAGACGTTAAATTGACATCGATTCGACGTCAAATTAACGTCGAATTTTTTCAATATACGACGTTAACTTAACGTCAAATCTTTGTCAATATTTGACGTTAATCAACTTTCTTTTTATATTTTTTAATTATTTGTGATCCTTTTTAACTACTCTACGAGATTTGAAAAGGAAAAACACAACAAATTTTAGTTTTTGGTATTTTTTAAAGCATGAACTTTGATCAACAAACAACAATAACCAACAACAAACAAGTTCAATCAAACAACAACAAACAAGTTCAATCAAACAACAACAAACAAGTTCAACCAAACAACAATGACAAACAAATTCAACCAAACAACAACCATAAGCAAGTTCAAAAGAAAAAAACAACAAACAAGTTCAACAAATAAGTTCTTCAAAACGAAAACGAAAACTAATCTTCAAAAGGTGGGTTCGTCGAAATAAAGTGTTGCCACCCGTGAGAGAGAAAGCATAATGCATCTATGAAGGACAAGAATACGAAAGAAAGATTACCAGTGATGTTCGTCAAACTTCGTTTGAGAAAAGTTCGAGAAAATTTTGAGAAGAGAAGAGGGTCTCGCGCTCTAAGATAAAGTGAATGAATTTTCAATCTCCCGCTCAAATTTTTATTGAATTTACTAACCTTTTAACGTCTAACGCTGAGGCATTCGACGTTTTATATTTTTTTACATCGAATTACAATTATAAACCACATTTAATAATTGTATTTATTTACAAAAATACCACCGGTCATTTTTAACGTTGGTTATTTAGTGGTTCGATATTGAACGTGTGACATTATACGTTGTTTTTGCACTAGTACCTTAAACCCCTCTAACAACCACTTTTCTTCTCTTTCTTGTTCTCTTTGTTTTTTGGTTGAACTACCCAGATAAAAGTGTCCAAAGGCGTGACCAATTCATAAATTTGCTTGTCTGAAAAAAGAGTGAAGCCTCAAAAACAAAAGTAGAGAACTAAGTCTTATAGGGATGAAGTTGGCACATTTTGAAAAAAAAAAAAAAGAAAAAATTGGCACTATCATCAACCAATCTAACGCCGTTTGAAAATGGAACCAAATTACCCTTTTTAAAAATTATAAAAACTCAATTGAATAAAAAAAATGTATAAGGATAAACCTAAATATAAAGACTAAATTACTCGCTAAGCATATATTTTTGTTTTTTTACTGTTGTGTTATTCTTACAAGTCGAACTAACTTTTTTTTCTTTGTTTAGGATGTTTTCCATTACTATAAACAAGTTATGAGATCCATAAAAAATTACCAACACCACAATTACATACAAATTTTGAATTATCGTAAGTTTTTATTACCTACGAAAAATTGCTATTATTTACATATTTTTATTATAATTAAATACAATTTTTTTTATAATGATTATTGAGGATTAAAATGCAAAAGTTAAAGATTCTATAACTCAACTTCTAACAATATTACTAAGTAAAGTTAAGGAAGAAATTATTGTAGTTACATTTAGATAACAAAGGTTTCGGAATTGGTACTTTAATTGTTCCTCTCTACATTTCCCAACCAAAACACATTTGAGATTATTGTAGAACTTCCTTGTTAAACACTACATTGTGGTGTGACTTTGTTTGTTCCTCCGAAAATCCACCAATAAAATTAAAAGCTTATTACAAGGATAATTTTCATATGCATTTATTCAAGCCCATGAAATCGAATTTAAAATTATCCAGCTTAATTATGTCTATTATTACCATAATTTGACATCAGAATTATTTACATAACCTCTATATCGACATAAAATATCTTGATTATGAATAGGGATGGCAAAAAAATTCGTACTCGCGGGTACCTGCAGGTAAAATTCGCTACGGGAATTTAGTACCCACGGGTAAGAGGTACCTGCGGGTAGCGGGTATTCTAATACCCGCTTGTTAACGGGTCGGGTTCGGGTATCACCCTATCCGTACCCGTGGGTACCCGCTACCCGTTTGAGAGATGAAATTACACTTTTATCCTGTTAAGTTTTCTTACTTTCGAATACTCTCTGCCTCTGCAGTCAAATTCTTCAAACCCTAACTTCCTCTGAATTCCTGAATGTTGAGCTGACCTTTCTCTTCTCACCAAATTCACATACCTGAACTTTCTTTCTCACTGTTGATGTTAGTTTTCTTGTGCGAAGAGGAACTAGATCCAGCTGCTGGTTTTCTTTCTCACCAAATACAGCTAAGGTTTTCTTTTCATCCCTGTTTTCAAACAATTTTTTTAAGGTACTTTTTTTCTTCTCATTTCCTTCATCCTTTTCTTTCTTTTTTATCGAGATGTTAGCAAAGCTCAATAGGTTAACTTCTTTCTTATTCTCTTCCCATTCTTCTCCTTCTAGTTTAAAATTTCAAAGATTAGTATGTTGTATCCTTCCTTAATAATTTATGATTTTCGGGTTTAGCAGGAATATGTTTTCTTCTTTTCTTTCACCAAACCATGCAGAATGTGGAATTGTTCTTAAAAGCCTTTAAACTTGAATCATCCAGTACTAAATTATATTTCCTATGTTTAATCTTTATATGTAGTGATGTAGTTGTTGGTTAGGCGTTGAGGAAATTGGACTCTTCAATTTCAAGCCAAGTGTGAGTCCTATACGGTTGTATATGTTTGAAAACATTTTTCTTTTTCTTTAGTGGTACCTGTTATGATTTTCTTCCCTACAGTCAACATGGTGGCTCTTCTTCCATGCTTCCGAGTTACGTGTGAGGCCAAAAATGTCTCTGAATAGTTGGAGTAGTTGCTCTCCAACTCTTTCTCTTCCATTGTCCTTATGTACACCTCTGGAAGAGACTCTTTCAGGCAATCATGTCACTTGTTACACAGATCTTGTCTCTTTTAGGTGTCTTGTTGGGTGAATCAATATAGGAAATAATCAGCCAATTTTTTTGTTTTATTGTTTTCCTTAGGAATTCTCACACATAAGCAGATGACCATCTTTAATAATTAATATTAGAAGTAGCATTTAGACAAAATGGAGGAAGCAAGTGCTTGCTATAAGGAAATATTTCACTAAGACATGAAGCACGAGCTGATATGAGAAGGAGTATAAAGTGTAATATATTAGGAAGCTTAAGTAATAAAATATAAGGGCTTACATCAGACTAAAATGAAATTAGAGGAGCAAATACATCACAATTTCCATACCTTTTTTTTATAAACATGTAAACCACATATAAGGTGATTGTACATGGTACTACTGTAATAAAATAATGTGATGATGGCAACTGTGTGAAAATACAACCAAATTGATATTGAGCAAAAGTTAAATATAAATTACTAAAGATCTTGGAAAGTGAAACAAAACACCGAGAATTTATCTCGAGGATTGGAAATCTTTATTTTCTTATGCTTCAAATTCACTTTAAAACCTAATTCTTTTTGCAACACTTGAAAAATCCTACACAAAATTTTCCATTAGAAATCATAAAGATAAAACTCCAAGTAATCCATTATAGTAGAGCCTGCACCACTTAGACCATCCACTTACTTCCACAATTTTCTTAATGAATGCATTTTTTGGAAGCTTAGACACATGAATCCACAATTCATTTTCCCATGAACCAATATTATCTAAGCAAATAGCATAGTGAATGATTACGTATTAAAGAATATTATGAAGGATTACATTGTCGAAAAAGAGAAATTGAAGTCATTGTTGTCAAGGATTCAAAGTCGAGTTACAATTACAATTGATATGTGGACTACTAGTAATCAAAATAGAGGCTACATGACTATAACAGCTCACTTTATTGATGATTTGTGGAGGCTACAAAGTCGACTTGTGAGGTAATAACAGTATACTATATTTTAAGTGTTTTTTTTTTACATTAACATTGTTCTTTTTCACTAAATTAATAAAATATGACTTTCAATTTTAGGTTTATGTATGTGCTTGCTCCTCATACTAGTCAAGTTCTTGCTGAATTATTGGTTGAATGTTTAATGGATTAGAATCTAGATAGAAAAGTTGATAATTGCACTACAAATGATGTTATGATTGATCGCATTTTAGACAAGATTTCACCTAGGTCTCTTATTTTGGGTGGCCAATTGTTTCATATGCGATGTTGTGCACATATATTGAATTTGATTGTGAAGGATGGTTTGTCCATAATTGCTAATGTCATTGAAAAGGTTAGAGAAAGTGCTAATCTTTTGACAGCTACACCTAAAAGAGAAGAGAAATATATAGAGACATGTGCTCAATTGAATATTCCATTCAGAAGAAAATTAGTTGCTGATTGCATAACTAGGTGGAATTCTACATTTTTAATGCTTCAAGTAGCCATACAATACAAAGATGTATTTGATCGTTTATTACAACGAGAAAGTCAATATAAAGTTTTGCCTAATGCACAAGATTGGCAAATGGCAAATGAAATTTGCCAAAAGTTGGAAATATTTTATGATGTGACACTTTTGTTTTTTGGTACCTCTTATCCAACTGCCAACATTTTCTTTCCAAAGGTATGTGAAATTAAGTTGGCTTTGATGGAATGGCTTAACTCTCCCAATTCTATTATTCACCGAATGGCTGCATCAATGGTTTTAAAGTTTAACAAGTATTGGAGTGTGATCAGTGGAGTGATGGCTATAGGTGTTGTCTTAGATCCCAGGTACAAAATTGATTTGTTGGATTATCTTTTCCCTCAAATATATGACAATGAATCTGATTGTGAAATTGAAAAGGTGAAGATTCTTTTTAAGGACTTGGTAAGAGAGTATGAAATGTGCATGAAAGGTAAGAAGTCAGTTTCTTCATGTCAAAATCCAAACATAAATGTAGGCCAAATTGTTGATGGAAGAAAATATGCTTGGAGGAGAGATTTTGCAAAACATCAGATTGCAAAGAAAAATGAACCAACAAATTATAAGTTAGAACTTGATTATTACTTGGAGGAACCGACACTAGCGGATTCAGATGAAGGATTTGACATTTTAATTTGGTGGAAGACTAATGGATTAAAATATCCAATCTTACAAATGATTGCAAGAGATTTTCTAGCCATTCCTATCTCAACAGTTGCTTCTGAGTCTTCTTTTAGTACTGGTAGTCGATTTCTTATTCCACATCAGAGTAGATTACACCCAGACACTTTAAAGGCATTGATGTGTGTTCAAGATTGGTTATGGAGTGACATACAAGATAATTAAATGAACAATTCAAATTACATATTTATATTCATTCAAATGATTGGCTATGACAAATGAATTTATTTTCCTTTTTCAGGTTCTTCAAAATTGAAACTGGATAACATGAAACTTAATACAATACTAGAGGAGATAATCGATGATGATGTTAGTAGTTTTGTTTATAATATTGTAATCTAATTTTATTAATAGTGTCACTTTTTCATCGATTGATGACTTTATTTGTATATATTTGTTTCAGGAATTAAGTGGTCAAAATGAAGATGTGGAAGAACAAACATATATCTTGAAGTGTTATTTTTACAACAATCATTTGAATTTAAGTTTTAATTTGTACTAATTTGAATTAATTTGTATTAATTTGAATTAATTTGAATTATTTTTACTATTAATTTGTATTAATTTGAATTTAAGTTTTAACTTTTATATACTTATCCATTGACTTTTTTATATATATTTTAAATATTATTTGCATTTTTTTACAATTTAATTTTAATTTTTTCATTTAAAAACTTATAAAATAAATTTTTTTAAATATTTGTGGGTTGAAAACAGATATCCAGCGGGTACCCGTGAGTTGAAAAAAATCCACATATGATTTTAAGGCAGATATCCAACGGATAGCAAAGCGTGTAGCGGATACAATTTTATCCATCGAATCGGGTTGTGAATAAGTACTATCCGTGTTCAACCCGACCCGTTCTTACTCTAAATGTCTCATGCGTGCACGTTAATCACAATTTGATTCAAAATATTGAATTTAGTGTGTATATAATAAAATATTTGGTGAATATTTGTAATTAAATTATGTAGGATATTAAAAATACAATGTTGTTAATCAGACTCTCTACATGGGGTGTTAAGAAATATAATATTACATTTATTTACTAGAGAAGGAAAGAGCACAAGGTTGGTGTATTTGTAAATTGGCATCATAATGGTAGCTAATTAAGTCAGTAGGGAAAAGGGTGGAAAAGGAGTCATTAGGTTCCAGCAGAATAAAGTTATCAGATCACTTTTGAGAAGAAGACAAACAAAATGTGCTACATCTGCAATATTGATTATTTACTGTTCAGAGATAATGCTTATGTAATATGGCCATTCAAAGATACCAAAAGTTGTGTTTGGTGAATGGATAAGGAATATAAATATTTTTAGGGTGACGAGATGTTCGTGTTCTTATCTTATATCTTCTGCTTTTTCTTAATACAAAATCAGGAAATGTTTAACACAAAACAATCTTGTTTGAAAAATAAATTAAACTTTCATTTAGGACTTATGCACCAACTCTCTTTCAAAAAAAAAATAAAAATATTGAAATTAGCTTTATATATATATATATATATATATATATATATATATATATATATATATATATATATATATATATATATATATATATATATATTAAAATTAACTCATACAAATTTAATATACAATTTTTTTTTCATATAGTTTATCTAAATTTTTATTTATATTTTATATATAAACTAATTTTAACTTTTTAAAATGAATAAAATTATTATTTTTTATTATATTCGATCTTCTTGAATTACCTAGAAAAGAGTTCTTCTAAACATACTATTCATTAATGTCTTAAGATTTGCATTTGAGTTTATTTATTGGCTTAAAAAAAGCACAAATATTAGGTCAAAATACATTTATGTCACTATAAATATAATTGGCTATTTTTATTAGCTATTTGTTTGACATTAGATTATCTAACAAAATATTAAAGTATTACTAATTACAAATGTAATTTCTTTGGCATAGAATATTGACTCTGTGTGTAATCATGCGTAAAGTTTTAGATATATATACTAGGGTTAAATATGTTTTTTATACTTTGGGGCGATTTTAGATTTAGTCCCTTTTTCAAACTATGGTACAATTTAGTCTTTCAACTTTAAAAAACTCTGGTTTTAGTCCTTTTGACTAAATTTTTTTAACTTTATTTGTTGTTTCAAATGCGTTTCTCAATTAACATTGAAGCAAAAATGTGTCAAAGAGTGTAAACAATCCAAATGTTATAATGAAACGTGCTTGAAACAATAAATAAAGTTAAAAAAATTTGGTAAAAATGACTAAAACCAGAGTTTTCTAAAGTTGAAGGACTAAATTGTACCATAGTTTGAAAGAGGGACTAAACCCAAAATCGCTCCAAAGTATAGGGACTAAAAATATATTTAACCCTGTATACTATTATAATACCAAAAGTAACGATTGAGAATTTTTAGGTGTAACAGATGATGATTATTTCACATTGAAAATAAATAAATGAAGATTACTTTTGCTGGATAGATTCCTTCGTCTGAAAATAAAATATATACTGGTAATTTGAAAAACGCTAAATTTTATACCTACTTGGGAAGAAATCTTTAAGGAACAAATAAATAATAGTTTCTCAGTTCTAGCAGGCCACATCAATATTTTAGATTGACACAATTCTTTTAAGTGTATAAAGTGAAAGGTCTAGAATGTACTGCTAAAAGCATATTTAGTAATAGTTAATAATATTTCAATCCATTCATATAATAATATGTAGTCAAGTCTCGCATCTATGCTTTATTTGGCATGTCATTTTAGGGTATAGAAAAGGATAATCATGTTTAAACAGGATTAATCTTGTTTAATCAACATAAAGCTGAAAAGAAAGCATTCCTGATCTCATATATCCTTCTTTCTCTCATTTTGCATGAATTAAGAGAGAGGGTATTTTCTTTTCCATTTTTCTAATTTTTTTTTACTTATTTTTATTTATATTCATTTTCATTTCATTAATTAACGAAGTACATTAAAATACTTTCACATATATTGAATTCTGACAATTAGCCAAGCTTAACTTCTCCAGTTTTACAACTATTGGATATAAATGATCTAATGACAATTAAATTGTTACTAAACAATTCTGTGGCTACTAAATATAAATTTTATATATATATATATATATATATATTATCAATTGTAACATTCATTAAGGTATACAATTAATAGGTTATGTTGCATAATCTAAACATTATGTTTATTGACAATTTATATTTTATTAGACTAATTAAGCATATTGCAAACGATTAATTTGTTAGTTAAAAATAACAACTTCCTTTTAAAATTATTCCACGCAAAATTTTTGGGGTCTATTACAGTATTTAACTGTACAAGGAATGTAAAATTAGTAATATTCTTTTAAATTGGTAAAAGATCATGATACTACCTTTTAATAAGAATCTTAACGTTCAATGTATATAAATTTCTTTTTTTCTATATCACTTAATTTTTTTATTTATTTTTACTTTAAGTTTTTCAACTCATACTTAGAATCACAATAAACGTGTGTGTGTATATATATATTTCTTATTTTTTACATTTAAATAAAAGTCAAACTTATTATTGAATTTGTAATAATCTAATTATTTCTTGACTGTTTTAAGAGAAAATGTCATTATTGATTAAAGAAATGGAGACGAAAAGCATGGAAGGATGAGTAGGAAGGGATATTTTATGGTTGACATGTCTTGTAATATTAGATTTGAATGAAGAGAAAGTAGTGCGATACGTGCGTGTCCATCGCTAAGAATTCTTCTGAAGTTTGGCTGCTGACCATAACTTTTCTGGCTTCCACAGTTCTTATTCTATGTATCTTAATTAAATGCTTTAGGCTTCCTGTTTCAGGTTTTCTTTCAACATTCTTCTTTCTTTGCCTTTGTCTAAAATAAATAAATTAATATATATACATAAATGTTAAAAGTAAATTTAAATCTAATTCAATCTCACGAAACTGATTTATAAAATGAAGTTTGAGCTCACTTATATATTATGAATTGGTCGATTCTCTCTAGTCGACGTGAAACTTTCACCGATAAACATATAAAGTCAATATAGAAACCAAACATTGGTTTTCTCTTCTACTAGAATATTGTTTGGTAGGACCACGTAAAAATACAATATCACCATAATAAAAAGCTACTTGTCTCCAATATTGCAGTTGTGGATATATATGGTTGATTTTCAAAGTTTAAACAAATGTCTGTTTCATGAAAATTAATAAAGCAAACCAAAAGATAAATATAGTGAAAATCACAGTACTTTAAAGGTTAGTCTCTTTTATCTCTTTTAATACAACGGCAGTACTGACTTAGGATATATAGGATCGTGCATGCACACAATCCTGAGTTGGATATAACAAGAACAAAATTTGACTTGTCTGAATATTTTTAATTATTTGATTTTTAGTCCTTATACTTTTAACTCAAACATTTCATTTTATTCTTACATTTTTTATGAACAAATGTATCACTAATGAAATTAAACACGTGGGTTTTAAACTCTCTGCAACACAATGTTGTCAAAGACATCATACATTAATTCATTCATAAGATGTACGAATGAAATTGGTATAATAGAAACAAAAGACAATTTTATTTTAAAGTCTAAAAACTACAAATATAATTAACCATTAAATATTTTAACATTGCGTTCATGTTCCACTGGTTTGTTTAGTTATAATGAAATGAAAATTCTTAATTTTATGATTAATATGAAACTAAAATTGTAGCAATAACAGAATAGAAAGGCTACGTCAATTTGAGGGAAAAAAAATAATATGTACACTACTTTAGTATAATATATGTCCCGTTTGTCTGTGGTTCATTTTAAAAATTATTTGAACTACAAGATTTTAAAATACTTATAATAATCATGAGATAATTTTTTTAAAATAATAGGAATGGTTTAAAAATACTTAAGGTATGTGTCCAAAAGAGATATAAGAGAGCAATTTTTTTATTAAAAAAGGGTTGTGTTTATCTTGGATAAGGTGTAATAAATTTGTGTAAAGGTAACAGTGTTAATACATCAAAATGGATAATGCTGTATGGCGTTATATTATTAAAGCAGAATTTACGCTAAGTTAAAAATAGCTTCTTAGAAATTTTGTATTTATTTTATGGAAATATTTAATTAAAATAATGAAAATCGTTTGACGGGGCCAATGGTTTTGCATTTGCACGACTGCTCACAAAAGCCTAAAGTTAGCATCACTCTTTCTTATTTGATAGCAATTAAACCAATCTTAGATAAAGACCTTAAAAAGAATGTTAAACCAAAAGGTGAGACATTGTGACCCTTGAAATATCCAAAAAAAAAATTACGACATATTTTACCCTTTGGGAAAAGAATATATTGACTTTTTGAAAGAAAATATGGATTTAAGGACGCCGTTTTTAATTCACTGTAACAAAATAAATATTTGATTCACAAAAAGGGGACTTAATAAATATAAATTTAGGTTAATTAGTTAATGTCACGATGCAAAGTAGAGTGATATTGTTAAAACCAATCACTATACATATAACATATTGTCCATTTTGGACATTTAAATTTTGGTGTGTGTGTTTTTTTAAAAGGTGCTTAAAAAGTTAGAAGAAAGAAGAAGTATTTAAAGTGTCTTTTGAACATTTGAGAACCTTGTTATTACGATCCATACATGGATCGTGGACTTATATTATCATTGAAATAATATTTACTTCAAATATATAATAACATTAATAATAATAGAATGATATCTCATCATAAATAATAACTATAATATCAAATTATCGGAATTAATTATGATATGTGAATATTTC
Organism: Vigna mungo; assembly: GCA_036885675.1. Lineage (NCBI taxonomy): Eukaryota > Viridiplantae > Streptophyta > Magnoliopsida > Fabales > Fabaceae > Vigna > Vigna mungo. Next base: position 46,751,595 of record CP144700.1, on the reverse strand, counting down.
CACTAGTGGAAAAACGCTGATTAACGTCGGTTATTTTGGGTTTTTAACGTCTATCAATAAACCGACATTTAAACTAGTGACGTCAATAGGACGTCCGACATCCTAACCACAGACGTCTATAATGACGTCAGTTAGTACCAGAGACCGACGTCAATAAACGTTGGTTCTGGTTTAACTGGACGTCTAAAGGCACTATATAGACGTCGGACAAAGCGTTAACCGACGTTTAACAGGCACTAAAGACTTTGGAAATGACACTGGCTGACGTCTAAGAGGTACTATAGACGTCGGTATGCACATTAACCGACGTCTAATACAGTGGTTGTGTTTTAGTGCAGTTTTGTTCCCATCTTTGGATAGCCTAGTAGCAAAATCTCCTTTTGCTAGTTTCCCCAAAAAAAAACTTGCGTCTTTTGAATTTCTTATGGTCTCTTCAACCCAAAACCGAACCTGGGTGGTTGCTTAGTTCCCTTTTTCATCTGCAAGATGCAAAAATCACGGTGAAACGAAAACTAGACAACGACCCAGGGTCGTTTTTGGGTTGAAATTATCAAAAGAAATTCAAAAAAAGCCGCAATTTTTGGGAGGCAGCTAGCAAATGGAGAATGTGTTACTACGTTACCCCAAGAAAGGAACAAAAATGCACTAAAACACAACACAAAGAAAGCAAATTTTAATCAGTTGAACCAGAAGATAATAGATGAAAAACTAAACAAAGTTTAATCGGTAAGCATAAAAAAAAAAACCACGCACTGGGATGTCGCAAGAGAGAAAAAGGAGAAGAGGCAGAGGATAAAGAAATCAGATACAACAACGGATTTCCGCAAGAGAGAAAAAGAAGAGGTGCCGCAAGTGAGAAAAGGAATAGGCCGCAAGAGAAAATGGAGAAGAGGAAGACGATATCAGAAATTGAATGCCGCGAAGAGTTTGCTGTTGTATTTAAAATGAAATTGGGCGTCGGTTGCTCCAAACACCGACGTCTATAGTCACCTAGACGTCAGTTTTGTCACTAATATGACGTCCAAGTTAACATCTAAACTGACTTTTTGAATACCTGTTAGACGTCAGTTTCGAGGGGATCCGACGTTTAGCAAGCTGAATTGATTGACGTTTGATTTCCTGTTAGTGATGTTCACGACAGTTGTGAAGGGGCTCTGACATCTATAATGATGAACATAATTACTTACAGACACATAGACGTCGGTGCCCCTTTTATCCGACGTCTAAGCCCCTCGAGTTTGGTGAACCTAATTAATTACAGGCATATAGACGTCGCGCCCCTTGTTCCCCGACGTCTAAATTGAAGATTTTTTGTCTTCCCCGTTCAGGCCGTAGACGTTGCTTTTTTACTAAGCGACGTCTAAGCGCCTGGGAATCAGGTGAAGAGCATTAATTGCAGCCCCATAGACATCGGCCCCCCTTGAACACTGACGTTAAAGGACTGTCTTCTCACCTACCTCTGAGAATTAGACGTCGGCTTGAGTCAGACTGGACGTCTACAGTGTAATAGACGTCGCCTTACCTCAAAACCGACGTCTAGGTTACCAATCTATTTATGATAATGCCACCATCCACTCAGATACGTCAGGTTACCCACAAACCGACGTCTATTGGGTGACGTTAAACAACGTTTTTGCACTAGTGTTTCCCGATAGACTTAGGTTTGGATTGTTCCATAATGAAGATGAGGCATTATTCAGTTGTGTTCTTTAATATGTCTATTGGGCTGGGTAGGAACATCGTTAATGTCAATCACCATACATCTGAAGTATTGTCCGCTTTGGAAACTGGAGATCCATCGTAGTTTTATCCTTAAAAACACATCAAAGGGTGGAAGGAGAGGAAGAAGTACTTAAACTAACTTTAACCTCGACTTTTAAACTATATGAAACTATTGGACGTGGTAGGAACCGTTAATAATGTCAAATTTACATTACACAAATTGCAGATTTTAAAATTATTGATGTTAATCCATTAACTCGGCATTAAAACTTAACTCTAGATAGTATTAACTATTTTAGTGCCATTTCATCTATAAAATTGTAATGAATTAATGAAATAAGTCTAGATGAAAAAAATATGTGAGAAGTTTTATACAGAGAAGTGAGAGAAAAAATTGAGTTGACAAAATTATGAGTAAAAAAGTTTGTCTTCTTTAAATTTGTACCCTTGAATTAAAGATAATATAAGTTACAGTTCCTATTTGTTGTCGTGAAAACGCACATATTCATAGCTCATAAATTAGCATATGCTCAGTCACTTAAATAAGTAATAAAGATATAATATTAGCATTGACCATATTAACAATAACTTAAGAAAATAATAAAATAAATAAAACTAGTGTCCATCAAACAAAAACTAACTTAAACCAATATAAATATTTAAAAATAATATTATGATATTTAAATTAAAAAAAAAAAGAACTTTTTGCATCGTGTTATCGACACTATTATTTAGAAACTAGTTTCAGCTTTTCTGGTAGTGATTAGTTATTAAGTGAACCAAAGTAAAAAATAAATGTGGACAAGAACAATTCATTTTGTTAGATGCTTAAAAATCAACAAAGGAAAGGTGTCTAAAACATGACTTTCTTTTTGTGCGAACATTTTCTTTTTCAATCTTCCTTTATCACTAAAAAAAAAAATTAATTTATAGATAATCAATATCTATTAGAAGTTGCAAAAATCCGTTAGTAATTGTTGTATTTTAACAAATAACCGCAGACAAAATTTGTCAGTAAAAATGTAATAAGTAAGATTTTCCAATGGGATACATCTTTCGATAATTACTGACAAATAAAATCTTCAACAAATTACTAACAGATGGATCCTCTTTGTTGGTAACTATAGAAAGTTATATTTCTCAGTAATATTCATCGATAATGAGATGCCTCAGGTATGGGACATTATCGATAAATATTAATAAAATTCATGGATAAATGATATGTCAATTTATAGTGTAATGGGTTGTATTCTCTACACTCAATTAGACCTACCAATCTTACAATACCAAACAATTCAAACAAACATTAAATAAACCAAGATGGATTTGTTATTCCAGGAAATCCACACAAACATTAATTACAATACCAAACAAACATCACAATATGTTTATAAGTTTTGCAATCCAGACAAACATCGAGTTTTTAAAATATGTCTATAACTAATGTATCCACACATAATAAAAAAAACACGTAATAATGTGAAAAGAAGTTCTAATAATCAAAAACTACAAAAAATATGGAAATCATCGACGACCTTAGTCCGTCAGAAACAGCCAAAATCCGTCGGTAATAGGGAATTACTGACAGCTTAGCAACAGTCATATATTCGTCAGTAAATCATTTATCAGTAACCATTACCGACGGTCTTTGTCCTTCGGTAATTATCGAAGACCATGTCCTTCGGTAATTACCGAAGGACAAAGACAATATAATTTGTCAAAGGGTGCATACAATTTGATACACTAGAGCAACTCCAGGCAAATGGTTCATGTCTAACTCGGATGTTAATAGATCTAAAAACTTTTTTGTTCTTAAATTAAAAAGCATAAATCACTACAACACTAGTACTATCAAAATCAAAAGAACATTTTGCTAAAAACTTACAAAACATTCTTAAACTATTGGCACACGAAGAAGGTTCTTGTTCAAAGAAATCTTTATTAAGCTCTTCAGCTTTACAAACCATTTTAGATGACATGTTTTAAAATGAAGAAGACTGTTTCAGAATAAATCTATATGAAGACTAATCAAAATAAGCTATAGTTCCAGTCATGATACTGCTACTGTTGAAACCGTAAAATTTTATACTTCCTTTCTAAAGATAAACAATAGTTTTCAAGTTCTTTCATCTCTCTCTCCCTCTCCGATCAGCACATTGCAAATTACTATCATTGTATTTTTCTTTTTTTATCTGTGTAGACTATCTCTATGTAAATCTGGTCTTCTTTTATGATTTAACTTTCTTTACATATATACCTTATTATTTTTGTTTAACTATTCTGTATAGTATCCTATTTCTCAGTATAATCAATTTTTTTTGTTCTAGTCTCATCCAGTTATGGCATCAAAGTCTAATGGGAAAATAAGGTGACATTATATTAATGTTAAGTTGACATGTATTATAATAAATCTGGCAAATGTTTTTATGAATTACTTTATTTAAATTTTGTATATATATAGTAATATAAAATCGGCTGAAGTTATGAATCGTGAATGTTTACAGGTCAAACCACAATTTGCTCACTGAGCATAATCTGGTCTTCAACCTGTATAATCTGGTGAATTGTTAAGTTGACATGTATTATAATAAATCTGGTCTTCAACCTCTAACAGGTCAAACTACAATTTGCTCACTGAGCATAATCAAACTAGGGGAAATTTCTCCCGAAAACAATATGTTTGAAGAATAAGTTTGCTTCAAAGATATCAACCAAGCCATAAATAACACGAAAAATATATAAGACTTCGTAAGATCAATTATATATCCCAAAAGAAAACAAAGTAGTCCATCTTGAAGTAAAGCCCAGTTAAAATGTTAGTGTTTAACTACAGATTCCACAATATGCACAACTAAACAAAAAAAGCTAAATGAACCAACATCTGAACCAATGTTTACTACAATCTTCGCTAGTGTTCCACACAATGAAGAATAATTTTCCCATCTAATAGGATTTGTTTGTTCACTCTGAAATAACTTACCTCTACAGCAGCGACAACCCTAGGTGTATTAGCACCTCCAATACCTTCTCCCGCGAAGCCCTTCTCACGCAGCGAAAGCCACTTCGTCACACACCCTTGGATTAACCTTCTTCGCCAACTAGAATCTCTGCCCACACCACGACACCATCCCCTAACGTAGCGATAACACCTCCTCACGCTGCCAAACCACCATCATAAACAATGAGGAGCTTGAGAAAGTGAGAAACAATGGCTCGAGAAATAGAGAGACAAAAATTAGGACGGGGGAGAGTGGAGAGAAATTGGGAGTGATAGTTGGGGGAAAGCTTTCGCGAGGAGAGAATTTGGGAAAATGGAAGAGGGAAATTCTAAATTCTGATTTCATTAAGTGCATGCCTATACCGATGGGCAAAAGCCTTTGGTAAATTCGATGCCCATTACCGACGGGCATAAGCCCTCGGTAATCATCATCTCACATGACCGTCGGTAAATCCTTCAATATATCAACTTTATCGACGGCCCAAAGGCCGTTAGTAATAATCTTTCGGTAATTAGCATATTTCTTGTAGTGATATAATTATCAAAATTATTTTCTTTTTCTTTCTGGTCTTATTGTATTTTTAAGACCTTTTTACAATTTTCAAAATTTATCATTTGATGATATGCATTTAGATGATGGCTTTGGTTTACAAATACATTATCAAGTTATTTCTTTAAGAGATTGCATTTAATGATGAGAAAAGCCAACCACAACTTCAAGCTTGATAACTAGAATTCTTTAAAGGTTTTTCATAACTTGTTTTCACAAAATTCTCCTTCTAAGATTAGTTATAGTTAAACGCCATATAATTTAAAAGAGATGAGATAAGAAGCATTCACACTATATTTTTATAATAGTTGATTAATTAATGAGGACTACATTTAGTTTGTAATCAACATAATGAGTTTCACTAGACAGAGTAACATTTCAAGATATAAAATAAGTATTAGTTGGACCTCAACCACTTTTGTCTAATACGAGTATTTTTTGGAATGCAACCATTCCTGGCTAAAACAAATATTCTTTATAAGCCTTCAGTTCTAGATAATGTATGTATTCTTTAGAGTGAGCTTCTCCTGGTTAAGACGAGTATTCTTTATAATGGGGCCATTCTTGGCTAAGACATTAAGTATCTTTGAAATTCAACCACTTTTGGCTAACTTAAGTATTCTTGGACAAGAACCACTCTTAACTAACTAGACATCACTTGTATAGAAATGTAATCACAAATATAACAAGGGATGCTTACTCAAGAGGCCTAACATTATGTGATGTATATAAAGTTTACTCACTCGACTAGTTTTTTATTTGGACACAAATATTATTCTCATGAAGATCTAGGTTCTTAGAGCTTAAAGCAATGAAACCTATAACATTTTGCACTTATGATCACTTCTCTACTTTTCTTCAAACAAAAGGATTTCTCTAAATATATACTACCTGAGAAAGGATCCATTTCAAAACAATTCTTCTCGTTGATATCTTTATATATATGTCTTTTCATTTTCTTATGTGCACCAACATTCAGATGAAAAGATGTGTTAAATGAGCTCCAAATAAAATTAAATGCATAACTTTTCTTCTATAAACATCTTAAAGGATGGAACCACTAACTGGATGTAATTTAGACCATACATAACAAATATTCCTTCCAAGTTTGACAAAATGTGTATCATGTTGATAGTGGCATTGAGCAACTTTAGGCATATCCTCCAACAGATCATTGATTTTGACATGAACTTTGTGACCTTCTTGTTAGATAAAGACATTCTTTGTAAACATACATATATAATATGTTGTAAGAAAGGTAACTTAATAATTATGTTTGTATTGTCTGATTAAGAATCTCATTTAGCAGACGAAGCAAAAACAAGGTGTTATATCAAACAAAGCATTTACTTTTACAATATGTTATGCTTGAACTTAGGAAAACACTAGAAAGGGGGTTGAATAGTATTTTCGTAACTCTTTTCATGGTTAATAAACTGATCGTGATATAAATGATTCTCATTAACTAGTTGTCCTTAACTTTACAAACACTATCCTGTTGTATGCATTTATAGAACTAGCTTTTATTAATTCTCCTAGGGTTTTTATACAAACACTATAAAACGTGAGGAATGGATTTTTACTAAAATTGTCATATGTTGAATGTGTGTGATGAGATATCACTTTTCACAAGATATGATTGGTTATAACATAGACTGTAACACACAAGCGTTTTATAGTGGTTCACTCAAACAGAGTCGTGCCCAGTTCTTCTCTCAGATAACTTAGAGGGTTTTATTAAATATTCAATGAAGTACATTTAAGTATTATAACCCCTCTTCATATTCCTAGTCACACCAAGTAACCATTGTTACCTTGACTAGTTGAGTTTTACCTACTCCTGATTGCACAATATTTTCACCACTCCTGGTATCTATAAATGCTCCTAGTATCTTCCAGATACACCGTCTAATAGATTTTAACCCACTGCTGGTTTTCGTTGTCCACCACTAACCACCTACTATTGTGACCTTGACTGAGTTTCACTCACTTTTAGTTGTGCAGTATTCTTCACCATTCTTGGTATCCCTAGACATTCCTGATATTCACTTAATACACTATCTAATTGAGTTTAATCTACTCTTGGTTGTCCTTTTCAACCCATTAACCATCTGTTACGGTGACCTCGACTGAGTTTCACTCATTCTTGGTTGTGCAATATTATTGACCACTCTTAATATCCTTAGACAATCCTGGTATCCACTTGATACTTTGCCTAGTTGAGTTTAACCCACTCTTGGTTCTCCTTGTCAACCTGGTAACTCCATGCTACCATGACCTTGACTAAGTTTCACCCACTCCTGGTTATGCAGTATTATTCACCACTCTTGGTATCCCTAGACAATCCTGGTATCAACCTGATACGCTACCTAGTTATGTTGCCTAATAATCCTTCACTCACTTAGGTAAATCAATAAGTGTTTTAATTATCTTCATAATGTGTAATCAACAAATTGCTTTCAATTCTTTAGACGATCACTCTCACAGAGAGGATATATATATTCAATACAAATCAATCTAACAAATTTTCTAACTATTTCTCTCTTTTTTCTCTTCTTACAATGGTAAGCTTATACATCAATGAAGCTTAAGAATAATTCTTCTTTCTTTCAGGTGTTTCTCTCTATATCTTTTTCTCTTCCTCTTTTTTTACTGTAGTAAGCATGTATAGCAATGAAGCTTGAGAGTAATTCTTCTTTTGAGTTCTTCTCCTTTTCTCTTCTCTTGTGTAAGAAGATTTGACTCCAATAATTCAGAGAGAGATCTTAATTCTTCTACATGAATGATTTTTTTTTCCTTAATTTCCCATCATCATCTTTTCATTCTTCTTTAATCCTCTATTTATACACCTTTGATTATATAGTAATAAACGACACTTGTTCTTAAGATTTGGTGATAATGTAACCGTTGGACGAAGCTTGTCCTTGTGATTTGACAATCTATGTCACTTTGTACAACATTGATTCTTTTATCAATGTCATATATCTTTCCAAACTCATTGTTGATGATAAAGTTTTCTCCATTCCAGGTTGTTCCTTAAGATTTGAGACTCTAATTTCAATTGTATTTTTTTAAAGTATTCAAAACATTTAATATTTAATTTTTTTTCCAAATATTAATTAAAAATGAAGAAGTTTCAATATTTTTATAAGATAGTAAAAGTATGTTCTTCATGCCATAATACATTACATATATATATATATATATATATATATATATATATATATATATATATATATATATATATAAAGTATATATAATATTGTATATATTTTAAAATACTTATATATTAAAAAATCTTATTTAGTGTTAGCTTCTTTCTTAAAAATGATCTTTTATTTGTATAAAATTTGAAATCAATCTTTTTAACATTCATAAAAAATGTGAAAATTTGTATTTTAATCTACATAAAATGTTTTTGTTTAATTTTTATGTTTCCAAAATTTCAAATAATATTTTTCTAATATTCATTTTAAAATAGATAAATAACATTTATGCAATAAATTTTATGAGTTTTTCTTTTTCCGATATTCAATGTTAACATGTTTTCTTTGGAATAATCAATTAATATTTTGTACAATACATAAATGTTAACTACAGCCTTAATTTATTATGTGAGATTTTTATTTGATTTTGTGGAGTATGTTTTATGTAATGATGATTCATTTTGCTTCAAAATCATTGTGGAAAAATATATGATAAATTAGAAGGAATGCATGACTTTTGGTAAGTTGGAAATCTAATCGAATCAAGCTGGTTTTGTCTTGTCAATGCACTGGACATCATAAATATGTCGATAAGCAAGAGATATCAGCTATCTAGCTGTGAATAAAAAGGGATAGTGTGTTATTGTGTGGTACGTTTCTCTCAACTTGTATAATCAACCACGTACTTTAATATGGTCTTCTCTTTTTAATATGGAACAAAGATATTTTAGTTGCAGTATAAGATTTTCACTTTAACCCTAATCACCAAATGGCATCACCCGCAGCCTTGCACGTGATCTCACTCAAAAAGTGATCAAAAAAGAAGAACAACAAAAGTTTACGTTTCAAAAGGGTCTTTGAATCGAAATAGTTTGGCGATAGATACTTCATTAACAAGTTTTAGATTTTAAATTCTTCTCAGAATAAGAAAATTGTAATTTGTAGAAAAAATATACGAGTGCTTTTAGTGTTCAGTATATTCTTTATTATGAATATGAAAAAAAGTATATATAGATCATTGGGACCAATGTAGAAGAAGCCTTTTGTTAGATGGTCAATGCCATCTTCTTCTTTTTTTCCCTTTTGTGTATCCAATGAGATATTAATATGGGAGAGTAATTTGATAAAGACATTTTTGTGAAAAATATAAGCTTTTGTTAAAGGAAGCATGGGTGAAGGGTATGAGGTGTGCAGTAAAAAGGAAAGTTCAACAGCACATGTATGGGTGCTGATCTGAAAGAGATTCTTCTTTTCAAGTATCTTAAATTATATGTGATCGTTTTGCTTAATTTGTCGTTGAGCGATGTAATCTCATATCTTAGTTGGTTCAAGATTGATAGGTTGTGTACTTTCATGACACTGTAAATTGATTTAGGGTCAAATATGTTTTTAGTCCCTATACTTTGGGACGATTTTGGGTTTAGTCCCTCTTTCAAACTATGGTACAATTTAGTCCTTCAACTTTAGAAAACTCTGGTTTTAGTCCTTTTTACCAAATTTTTTTAACTTTATTTGTTGTTTCAAACGCGTTTCTCAATTAACATTGAAGCAAAAATGTGTCAAACAGTGTAAACAATCCAAATGTTATAATGAAACGTGCTTGAAACAACAAATAAAGTTAAAAAAATTTGGTAAAAATGACTAAAACCAGAGTTTTCTAAAGTTGAAGGACTAAATTGTACCATAGTTTGAAAGAGAGACTAAACCCAAAATCACCCCAAAGTATAGGAACTAAAAACATATTTAACCCATTGATTTATATGTTTGAAACTATAATCTATTCATGTAGTTATAGTTGATTCAAGATTGAGGGGTCGTGTATTTTTTTATATGGTAGTAGATTGATCTATGTGAGATTAATTTTTGGGAAAACATTTTGAACTACGTAGTTTGATGTTGTTTGTTGTGGTTGGTAGTTAAATCTATAAGTCGCGATACACAATTTATGTGTATATAAATTTGTGGTAAATTTCTTTTATCTTATATGAGACTTTGTATTCAACATTCTAGTCTCATGTTTATTTCTAATATCAGAGTCTCTGAAAAAACTATTTAAGAATATTTAGAACTCAGTCAACAGAATTCACTTTAATGTATTTCATGACTTTTTTGTATATGCATTCAATTCAACACCTCCAAAAAATATTACTAAATCAACTCCCAATAATTTTACATCCTTACATTTTTAATAATTTATTTGCTAAACTATAATTATCTTATTTATAAAAAAATAAATTATAAAGAAATAACAAATAAACACAAGTACATAAGTTCCATTTATAAAGTGAAAATTTTCCTTTTGCGTCAACTTCTCACTCTTCCATTTCCCGTTCATTTGTACCATCAAAACCCAAAGTAGTGAAAAAACTTTTTCTCCCATCTATAAAAGTTGAACTTAATCAACAACAATGTTCAAAGATTCTTAACCAAAACCTTATCTACCAGGAAGACTGAGAAGTTATGAGAAAATAAAAATATTATTTATTATCACAAAATATTTGTGATGAAAATTTCACTCCATAACTCATCGACAGAAAACACATCATAACCTTTATTTAAAAAAAAAATACAGATTATATTGACCAGAGTTTCAATTTTGCATGTGTTGATACCAAGCATTAGTTTTTTTTCTTTGCCCATTCCTCTAACATCATAGAAGATGTTATTAATATAGTTGACCGATCGAACACACCATCCTCCAATGTGTCCTATAATGAGTCTTTATCAATAATAAGTTTTTCATAAATATCTTGAGAAAATGAAAGTGAGTTTCAGTAATAAATCAAACATAATTATGCAATTTCTTTATAAAATAACCTAAAGTCAAATCATCCAAAATTGAATACTATAAAAAAATTCTTTAAATAGCAACTAATTTTATGAACAAAAAATAATTTATTACTATAGTGACCAATAAGTTTAATTGGTTACTGATTATAATTTTTTATTCATAATAATGACAATTTTATAAACTAATAATTTTTAGTTTATAAATTAGTTTAACATTAATTATTAAGGTTTTGACTAAAAAAATAGTATCTAAATTGGTCGTAGCATTAACCTTTGTCTAATTGCTTATTTTTGTTATAATTGTTGTCTTATTGGAATATAAATCCAATAACAATCAAGAGTAAATGACGCTTCACATATTAGATAATGTCCATTGAACAATGTCTGTTTAATGATCTCTATTAAACATTTTGTGTTAGTCACACCAATTAGACACTATCATTTAACGATCAACTACATCAAGAAAAGACAAGGTAAGACTCAACATTAGTTTGCCTCAAATGAAATCTTTCATTAAAATTTGAATTTGGCCTTCCAATGCCGAAAAAAAGGACATGATTCAATCTTTCTAGTTGTGAATAAATTTTAAAGAATGATCCATTTTATTCCATGTCATAAGGTTGATGATTTATACCATGTTATAAATCTATTATTTAATGAAGTAATTAGATTGCATGGATTTCTTAAACTATAGTGTCTAATAAATATTCAAAGTTTTTAAGTCATTTTTTAAGGATCTTATGGTGATAACCTTAAAACTAAAATTCTATTTTCTACTACTTGTTGTCACTAAAAAGGTAACCATAGAGGTGACCAATAAAACTTAGTCTTAACTTTTGACAGTCATGCAATCTCAAAATCTAAAAGAGTGGAAATTTTTTTTTGTACTTTACATGGACCATGGATTGACTTTGCTCAACTTAGGCTCAAACCAACTTGGCTTGACTAAGACCATGGCTAACTCGACTCAACTCACGCTTGGTTTGACTCGGCTTTACCTACAACTAAGCTCATTCAGCTTGACTTAACTCTATCTCAAGGTAACTCGACTTGACTTAGGTTGGACTGAATGAGCTCAACTTGTTCCCAAACATATAGGTCGACTCAATTTGACATAGGTTCAAGTAAACTTAGTTTTTCCTATAAGTTGACAACTTAACCTTGGTTGGCTTGGTTGGGGCTAACTTGACTAAACCTGAGTCGACTCAACTTGAACCTAGCAAACTCGAATCAACTTGATTGAGTTGACTTAGGCTTAGGCTAAATCAAGTTAGATTGACCTTGACTTGACTAGACTCAACTTAAATCCAAGTTGACTCAACTAACTTAAATCCAAATTGACTCGACTAGGCCTAGATTCAAGTTTTATTAACTCGATAAGAACCGAAGTTGACTCAACTCAATCTTGTGTTAACTCAACTAAACTTGGACCTTATTTGACCTGTTTTTAATAGGGATGGGACCAAAGTTTTGATGGCTTAAGCTCGACTTGATCTTGACCAGAGAAGGACTAAGTTAGGACTATCCAACTTGGTTAAGCATGAGTCAATCTTAACTCAGATAAATGTGGACCTATCCTAACTCGTCTAAATGTGAACCTATCTCAACTTGAATGAGTTTGAACTCATCCTGACTTATCTCAACCTAGTATGGGTTGATTCAACTCAATCTAATCCCAAATGATTCAATTGACCTAAACTCATGTTGACTTAGCTTGAGTTTGACGAGCCGACTTGGTTCAAACTTGAATGAACTCAACCTAATGTTACCTTACTTGAATATGACTTGACCTATAACTTGAAATGATCTATTGATTTTAAATTTTCATAATCTAAAAATATTATATCATCTATATCCAATTCAAATCTAATTAAATAGATTGGACTTATAAAAAAATATAAATTTAAATATTATAAAGTAATATGTATTTAGATAATTATTAATTAAATTTGACAATTTAAAATTCGAATTTTTGTTTTCTTACGCTTACTTCAAACTAGTCATTTACCCTCTCCACCACATTTAATTTTTCGGAACATATCTTCTTCGATAAGGCTGACATTGATTTGGTGATATTCTTTAATCAAAGTTAATTTTAGTTGTTGCACAACACTTTGAAGTGGAAGGTTGTTTTTGAAATGTATTAGAAAGTGATTTATTACGGTTTCACTAAAATGGAACTGTTTTTGTTTTTGTTTACAAACATTGAAACAAATTAGTAACCTACCTCAAACAAGGGCAGCAATTTCTCAAACAAAAGAGAGAAAATGGAAGCTGCAGCTGCTGCCTCACGTAAAGGAGATAAGGAAAAAACTTTTATTATGAAACTTCAGAGGTGCAGGGGAGAATTAATGGGTACAAAAAGTCAACTCATTTATCACTAAAATTAACAACCATCATGACCTGGGCACTTCTTCCTGCACCCCTTTTCCTCACTGCATCCTCCATAAAACTTGTAATTCTCAAACTACCCTCATTAAAAATATAATAAAAATATCTGTACTTTCTTTCTTTATTTACTTTTTCAGATTGAATGCTCGAGAAGGTGTTTTCAGAACCTTAATGTTATGTCTGGATGAAACAATTTAACATAGTAACTCATTTATTTAGATAATTCGGAATTTTTTTAAATAAAATGATTTGTGTGATCAGAAAAATTAAAAATAAATTGAAATTAAAGAATTTGAAGAAGGTATTTGAAATAATTAAAATAATAAAATTTGAAATTCACTAGAAAAAGAATTTAAAATTCAACAAGTTGTGGAATTTCTCATTGTGTATGGTGAAAAAAGTCCACAGTTCCAAAAAGTTTATTTATATTGACCTTCAGTTTGGATCAAATCATTTTGACAACTAACTCGAGTCAATTCGACTCGATTATGAGTATGGACTAAATTAACTTGACCTTTGATCAAAGCTAAATGTCAAGTTGACTAGGTTTGGACCAATAATTAAATAGAATGGACCTGAGCCGAAAGTCACCTGAGTCATCTAGGCTGAAGGTTGACTCATGTCAATCAGTATCCATTTGGCATAAACTGAATGTCAAGTCAATTTTGTATAAACAAAAGGTCAAGCAAATTTAGCATAAAACCAAAGATTGAACAGAGTCAGCTCGGCCCAAAGGTCGAGCCAAGTTGCCTACGATGAAGGTTGAACCGAGCCGACCGAGGCTGAAGATTTAATTGAGTACACAGACCAAAGATTAAGTTGAGTCGACTCATACCAAAGATATAACCGAGCCGATTTAAGTCAAAGGTGATGCTAAGTTGTCCAAATTGACTCAAATCAGCTTAAACTGAATGCCTAATTGAGTTGTCATACCAAAAGTCAACCCAAATCGACTACAACTAAAAGACCAGCCGACTCACTCTCGATCAAATATTGAGTTGATTTCTAAAGTCGGTCAAAAGTAAATTATCCTGTCATTCATTTCATTGTAGAATGGGGGCACCTACGGCGATTGTTTATACCTCGCAGAACCAATCGGTGGTAGTATGTGGCTGCAAACAAAGTGGCATTTTATCATTGTTCATTTTACATCACAACTCTCTTTGATAAAACATATTATATCTTTTATACAAAGTCGCATGATTATTATATTAAATGAGTATACATAATTTTTATTAATATTTTATCTTTTATATTACAATTTTTAACCGATGTTTTAAAAAAAAATTGTTAACTATTTTTTAGAAATAATTTTTGTTTTAAAATATCTTGTATAAAACTATTATACTTTTTTCTTTTTTTTTCTCTCTTTTATTTTTTTATTATATTTATAGTTTCTCCTCCTAAAATTTATGTAATTCTTATTATTTTTATTGTTTTCTTTATATATTTATTTAATTGATTTATATATATTATTTACTTATAATATAATACAAATATTTAAATAATAGGAATACATTTCGTCCTTGTGTTTGTACTAGTGTATATTAAAGACATTTATCAAAAATTGAATATACATAAAATAAAAGTAATATACTTTATAGATATATGATATAATCAGAGAACATAAATAAAATTATATAATGAAGGGACATGAAAGTTTACATTACAAAAATATACTTTGATGAATATGTTTCCTTTTACATTCAAATAATAGGGTGAATTCTACATTTTTTTAATATTTATTAAAAGTAAAAGGGTAATTTTATAAGAAAAACTTAAAAAATATAGTGTCATTTTGGATGTGTTTTTGCACGTCGATGTGTCAACTTATCACAATTCTTTACATTATTCTTTTGTACCGAATTAATTGTTGGATCCCATTGTTTTGGCAATACGTTTTTAACAACAATTTGACGTGTCAACAATTTATTGGATAGTTTTATTTTTTTAAAAAAAAATGAATGGGAAATTGAACAGGGTTTCTGCATTTTGGGATTCCAAAAATACCCTTCTCTGTTTCATTAGCAACCAAGGTACTTCCTCCGTGTTCTCCCTCTTTCTCCGCGTTCTCCCTCCTCCTCGTTCTCCCACTTCTTCCTAGTTCTCCTTCTTGGTTTTCCCTCTCCGTCGTGACTCTCTTCTTTTTTGGTGGACGTCTTCTTCGTTGACGGTATTGTGCGAAATGGCAACGGCGGGTGAGCTTGGTCCTTCGAGCTTGTGTCATGGGTTTCTCCTATTCAGTTTTTTTTGTCTTGTTTTCGAGTTTGGGATTTTACATTATGGGTATTTTGTTTTGGTTTTTGCAGTTGACTGTTCGTCTTTATATTTTTGTTGTTGTAAGTGATGTAGGTTATGATCTGTGGTTTATGTTTTCATTGTATTGTTTCAGACATGACTGTGAAGTTATCATGTTAAAAGCAATGGAAATTTGGGATGGAGAGGAGAAATACAATGGGAAAAGCATGCCGCAATATACGAATGTAAGTAAGAATATGATTGTTAGTAATGCTTCATGATTGCGTTAAATTTGAAATTGCAATATTTTGATTTCAGGAGGATTTTCTTGTTATTAGAAAGCAATATGTATGTGATTGGATCCTGGACAACGAGAACATAAAAATAATTGATGCGCTAGCGGAGTATGGATTGTTGTAGGATCGTTTCCCTTTGTAGAAATGTAGTTTGTTTTTAGAGGAATATGTATTTTTTCAAAGCAAATTGTTATATGTACAGATTGTAGGAGACAATTATATATATGAAGAAGCTGTGACAAACATTGAGATATGTACACAAAGTTATTGGAATAAGATGATTGATTTGAAGATATGTTTATGTGCAATCACAATGTATTTAATTTATGTGTTTTATGATGACAAAGGAACGTGGTATATGAATAAGTGTTTTAAATTGATGGACTTTTTTACCAATTTAGGTGAAGTCCTATAAACTGTGCAGCAAAAATGACCCTTGTAATCGTTTATGAGAGTCTAGTAAACGATTACACGAGTGAATTTTGGTTTTTGGACAAGTAGTTGCACTTCAAGAGCCACCTGTGGTAACCTAGGTGACCACAGTTCAATTCCAATATTTTTTGACACAAGTCCAGTGATTTGAAGTTGAATTTGTTGTTTTTAAGTTGAATTTATTGTTTTGGTGTGCGTATATGGCTTGATTCATGTTTGGGGGAGGCCACCATGGTGTAGGGGACCACTTTTGATGAGAATAGCCACTTAGGTGAGGTACTGCAACCTCTACACCAAAATAACCTTTGTAATCCTTTACGAGAGGTTGGTAAACGATTACACGAATGAATTTTATGATTTGGACAACCAGTTGAACTACAGGAGCCACCTATGGTAACCTGGGTGACCACAATTCAATTCCAGTCTTTTTTTACACAAGTTTAGTGTTTTTAAGTTGAATTTGTTGTTTAGGTGTGTGTATATGGTTGGAGGTCATGTTTGGGGAAGCCCATGATGATGTAAGGGACCACTTTTGATGGGATTGACCACTTAGGTGAAGGTCTTAGACCAGTGCACCCAAAAACAACCTTGTAATCCTTTACCAAAGCCTGGTAAACGATTACGCGAGTGTATTTTGAGTTTTGGACAACTAATTGAACATAAGGAACCACCTGTGGTAACCTAGGTGACCACAGTTCAATTGCAATGTTTTTCTACACAAGTCCAGTTATTTAAAGTTGAATTTGTTGTTTAAGTGTGTTTTTATGCTTGGAGATCATGTTTGGGGGATCCCATCATGGTTTAGGGGACCACTATTGATGAGGTCATTCACTTAGGTGAATTTTTTACACAAGTGCACCCAAAAACAACTTTGTAATCGTTTACCAGAGCCTGGTAACCGATTACGCGAGTGTATTTTGAGTTTTTGACAACTAATTGAACATAAGGAACCACTTGTGGTAACCTAGGTGACCACAGTTCAATTGCAGTGTTTTTTTACACAAGTCTAGGGATTTTAAGTTGAATTTGTTGTTTAAGTGTGTTTTTATGCTTGGAGGTCAGGTTTGGGGGATCCCAACATGGTGTAGGGGACCACTTTTGATGAGGTTAGCCACTTAGGTGAAGTTCTTACACCAGTGCACCCAAAAACAACCTTATAATCGTTTACCAGAGCCTGGTAAACGATTACGCGACTATATTTTGAGTTTTGGACAACTAATTGAACATAAGGAACCACCTCTGGTAACTTGGGTGACCACAGTTCAATTGCAGTGTTTTTTTACACAAGTCTAGTGATTTTAAGTTGAATTTGTTGTTTAAGCGTGTTTTAATGCTTGAAGCTTAGGTTTGGGGGATCCCATCATGGTGTAGGGGACAACTTTTGATGAGGTTAGCCACTTAGGTGAAGTTCTTACACTAGTGCACCCAAAAACAACCTCGTAATCGTTTACCAGAGCCTGGAAACAATTACGCGAGTGTATTTTGAGTTTTGGACAACTAATTGAACATAAGGAACCACCTGTGGTAACCTGGGTGACCACAGTTCAATTGTAGTGTTTTTTTTTACACAAGTCCAGTTATTTGAAGTTGAATTTTTTGTTTAAGTGTGTTTTTATGCTTGAAGGTCAGGTTTGAGGGATCCCATCATGGTATAGGAGACCACTTTTGATGAAATCAGCCACTTGGGTAAAGTTCTTAGACTAGTGCACCCAAAAACAACCTTGTAATCGTTTACCAGACCCTGGTAAACGATTACACGAGTGTATTTTGAGTTTTGGACAAGTAATTGGTCAGCAAGAGCCACCTGTGATAACTTGGGTGACCACAGTTCACTTGCAGCTTTTTTTTACACAAGTTCAGTGATTTGAAGTTGAATTTGTTATTTAAGTGTGTTTTTATGCTTGGAGGTCAGGTTTCGGGAATCCCATCTTGGTGTATGAGACCACTTTTGATGAAATCAGCCACTTAGGTGAAGTTCTTAGACCAATCCACCCAACAACAACCTTGTTATCGTTTACCAGAGCCTGGTAAACGATTACACGAGTGTATTTTAAGTTTTTGACAAGTAATTGGTCAACAAAAGCCACCTGTGATAACCTGGGTGACCAGTGTTCAATTCCAGTTTTTAGTGCATTTTTCTGCATAATTAGCAACTGCTACTGTCCTTTGCTGCATCCAACTGTTTATGTGTATGGTGAACGTTTGTACAAGTTTATTTTAACATTTTAAGCTTGTATGCATTATTCAAATGGTAATTTGCAAGCCTATATGCAGAATCACCCATTTAACCACCAAATTTTGCACTTTGGAAGTGCACTAGTGATTTTTGAATGCAGTTTGTTTCTTTGTTGTCTCATTGTTTAAACACCTTCAAATTGATGATACAAAGTTGATCAAAACATCAAATTCTGTGTACAAATGTGTCTGTGCAAAATCACTTCCTAAACCATCAATTTTGTCTAATTTTGGAAGTGAACTACTGATTTTTTGCTGCATTGTGTTTCTTTGTTGTCTTAGTGCTTAAACACTTTCAAATTTATGATATAAAGTTGCTTGAACCATACAACATTTGAGTTTTGAAAATAGTACAATATTGAAGTAGCAACGCAATAATGCATAAATGTTCCTACTCAAAGTCAATACAACTAAATATCAAATTCTAACTACGAGGTTCGTTATCATAAGGGGTGCGGGAGTGCTGCAATTGTTCCTCTATTTTCCCAACTTGCGATTCCAAGGCGTCAAATCTTGTACCAACGAATGTCTGGAGTTGTTCAATGCGGCTGATTACATCACCTCCAAAGGGCTAAGTACATGCAAACACCACCTAAATGGTGTCATCCTAATGCGCACTAGATGAACGTCTCTGAGTAAGTCATTAATTTCAACAATGGTTGATGAATCCATTAAGATTCAAAGGCACCACTACACAACATTAAAAAAAACATTATTATTATTTAACAATGAGAGGATAAAACATCAACTACAACAAAAAAACAAACTTCATCTTACTCTTTTTGGGCTGCCATTGAACCTGCAGTTATAATAAAAAAATAAATAAACAATGGTGGAGAACATGGTTAGGGTTGGTGCAACACGCTAAAAACAATTCTCCAAAACATGGGTAGGGTTTGCCAACTTCTACTTACCAAATAACACCACGAAAGCGACAGGGACAAGGCACAATAAGCGAGACGAACATCCAATAGAGCAATGACAACAAGCGAGAGAGATGAAAACAAGCGAGATTTTAAACGACTATGATTTCGAAGATGAGAGTGATGATCGCAAACGAGTGATGAAAGCAATCAAAAGATAAGAGCAAGAGAGAGATTAGGGCAACCAACAAAGATGAGAGAAATTGAGAGAGATGAGACCAAGCGAGAGATGGGAGTAATAGAGAACACGAAATTGAAAATGAAGGATGAATATTGAAAACGCGAAACCAAATTTCATAATTTCTCCATTCCAAATATACCCTCCTCTGACCATTTGGGTATTGTTTTTATTTTTTAAAAAACAGTCAACGGACAACATCCACGTGCGTTGTCAAATCGTTGACAAAAAAAGTGTTATTAAACAAACATATTCCTTAATTGTTTCTGAATCCTACAAGCATGCATGCAGGGTGGCAGAGAACTGCGGCGTTCCACAAATCTCACAAATTCTAGCCCTTGGCAACAACGCTAATGACTTTGTAACATTTTTCACCTCGTATTTTGGTTTTGTTTTTGTTTGTGTTCTTATTGTTTTGAATCAGTAAAATTCCTGGAGTAGGGGACCATTTTGTTTCTTGTTACCATATATTTGGTTTTAAGTTCAGACCCTCCAAAGCCTGTAGTTTCTTTTGTGAATGACATTAATTTTCAATGGAGAATGTTCTGGGTCTCATCAAACTTCGTATAAAAAAAGGCTCTAATCTCAAAGCTTGCGACACTCGTACCAGTGACCCTTATGTCTTTGTCACCATGGCCGAACAGGTTATAAGCTACAACTTTCGATTATTATTCAGAAAGTATCTTTTCTCGTGAGTTTTCCCATAACCCTGTCCCTGTTCATTTCTTGTACAAGCAAAGCAAAAATGACGTATCAGGCTACGACAACAGATAACACTATTGTTGAACCAGAAAAACACAATGTTCCAACAAAAGTAAAGGATCATGTCTCAAGCTTGGATAGTGGTGATACCATGTTCATAAAATTGACTTTTTCATCATATATAATACGAGCACTATAACTGATCATTTCATATTATTTTTAATTCCTAAATAAAAGGTTGATTAGTATGCTAACAATAATACTTATAATAGGAAGAAATAATAACATATCCCTATTATGATTTGAGTTATTTTCTTATGAACAATATGATACTTTTAACATTAATACAAAGAGACTCTCCTCTTCAGAAAATATGATGATATATTTCGTTTTATTAGTCCAAAATTTATGAAAATTTTGCAGAACTGAAGGAATGACTTCAAGGGGGAAAAGTTCTTTGCAACGTACATTTGTGCGCGTGACATGTTTTAATGTATTTTAATTTAAGGAGTGGAGTGGATGTGAATTTTTTTTTCTGACCTATTTTTATCTCTCATTTCTGAAGTAAAACATTTTGATTGCTTGTTAAATGTTAACAACATTAATTAAGTTGAACCTAAAATCATGGTTTTCATTGGTAACCAAAGATTAAGTATACTTAATTTGCCACTAGCTAACATCTGAAGACGTCATTTCATGATGCAGCAACTGAGAACTAGTGTTGCAAAAGATACCTTAAATCCTGAGTGGAATGAAGAACTGACCCTTTATGTAAAAGATGTTAACATTCCAATACTTGTGGTGAGCACTGAAACAATCTATATCATGCATATCAGTAGTGATGTTGCAGGCTAGCATGAGAAGAGAAGTGTTGTGTTAAATTGATGATGTTGTTCTATTCAGACAGTTACAGACAAAGACACTTTCACGCCAGATGACAACATGGGTGATGCAGAAATAGACTTAAAGCCATATCTTCAGTGTGTGAAGATGGGGTTAAGAGATATGGCAGAGGGTCACATAGTGAAGCAGATTCAACCAGATAGGACTAACTGCCTTTCTGAAGGCAGCAACTGCATATGGAAAAATGATAAACTCATCCAAGAGATGACTTTGAGATTGAGAAATGCCAAGCATGGGGAAATAACTGTGGAAATTGGGTGGGTTACTCTTCCAGATTCAAAAGGCTTATCACAAGTTCAGTTTTAGGTGTGCCTACTTGCCTTAACTTTATGTTGTGTTCCATGTTTTACTATGTAACTTTGGAGTAACATCTAGAATGTAGCAAGTTACACAAATATATCTGTACTAATAATAAAGTGTTTTACAATTATTTTCTCTAAAAATTCATTTATGTGGTATTGCCATCAGCTTATCATTAAAAGTTTTGTTACACATCATTATATATTTTAGCATCTAAGTTAAATTAATACTTCTCTGAAACAGAGGACGAATTGGTTAAATTAATACTTCTCTGAAACTTTATCATTAAAAGTTTTGTTACACATCTTAAAAGTTTTGTTAAACAGTCAGCATTTGAGATAAATTTGCATTTGCACCCTGAAACAGAGGACGAATTGGTTCAATTTTGTTCAACCTGTTAGTAGACACCTTTACCATAAATGTCATAAATCGAGTGCCACATTTACTATAAAAAAACATATATTATAAGGGCAATAGTAGATTAATACACCTATATTTATTTCACTTGTTTTTTTTTAAAGAAAAATAAATAAATAAATAAATAAATAAATAAATATATATATATATATATATATATATATATATATATATATATATATATAAAATAAGTGTAGAAATGTGTCAGTAATTTTTTTCTATAAGGCATTGTGATGATAAAAAAAATTGTTGAATACGATCTATATTGACCGGTAGTGGTTCCATAGATAAAATAATATGTTCACACAAATTTTGTTAGGATAGACTCTAATATCGTATTAAGAAATAAATTTTAAGTTTAATTTAATTTCACAAAATTGATTTATAAGATAAAGTTTGTACCTATCTATATATTATAAATTGGTCTTATTTTTAGTCGATATGACATTTCTAACATGATTTAAGTTCACCACAAAAATATTGTGTAAGATATTTTTTACCATTTTTGGTTGAAGGCCACATGTATTTTTACAACAAGGATATGAACTCTGGTATGGGAGTTTTCTTCTTACAATATGTCAAAATTAATACCTTTATTAAGAAGAATGTTAATAGTCGTCTTCCTGGCTTTTATTTTGGAAAATTACACTTGATAATTTTATGTTATTTGACTAAAAAAAATGTTATTGATTTTTATTTGTAGTTATATGCAAAATAAAACCTAAGAAGCTACGTATATGGAATAACTTGTTTTTAATAGTTTTAGAATTATGAGTATTAAAGATATTAATCAAAATTTAACTATTTAGTTATTTATTTGTTGAAATCATCATTTACTTAGAACTTTATTTTCTTTGAACTATCGACGTTCTTTCTAATTTTTTTGGAATAATTTCTCATTCTTTTTCTTAAATGAAACATCAACGAGGTGACAATGAGTATAAATGGTCTCTAAATTATCAAAATTTGGTTGGAATTAGTTTTCCTTTTTTTTTAGTTTTTTCATCTTTTGTTTTTTTTTTCAATTTATTTTTTAATATGTTAGGATTTTACAGGTTTTCACTATGTGAAAAATTAGTATTTAGCATCAACTTTTGACTCATACTAATACGAAAAAGACGACTCTAAATAACTCTTATTATTCTGTGTCATATATGTATGTGACACTAAAATAATGGAGGTTAGTTCATTAAGCGTTGACTTTTAAGCCAACTTTTACTAGTATTGGCTTAGTTGACATTAATTTTAGGGGTGGACAAATGGAACTGTACTGCATTGTATTGCTAAAAACTGTACTGAAGTAAGAACTAATTTGTTTAAACTAAACTGAATTGTAAAATAGTTCAGAAAAACTGAACTGTTTTTATTTTACCAATTGTACTAAATTGTACTAAACTACAATATAAACTGAACTGAACTATTAACTGAATTGTAAATTGTACTAAACTACAATATAAACTGAACTGAACTATTAACTGAATTGTAAATTGTACTAAACTACAATATAAACTGAACTGAACTACTAACTGAATTGTAAATTGTACTAAACTACAATATAAACTGAACTAAATTACTAACTGAATTGTAAATTGCACTAATTTTAAGTACTATACTATTTTTACTTTTTTTAGAGGAAAAATACTCTTATTAGAAAGAAAAAAAAAACCACCTGAGTATATATATTAATTAATTTATGTATAAATTTGTTTGTAAAATGTCATCTCATTAACTTTTAAGGTATAAATTACATATAGTTTATAGAAAAAAGAAACTTTTTTTTTATTTTTCTTCCATAAATATTTTTGGATAAAGCTAATGCGCCCTACTAGTTTAAAAAGTATATATGAATAGAATGAAAAATAATATTAATATATTTAATACAATTTATATGAACTTCATCTAATACCAAATGTGTAAAAAGATAATGTTAACAATCAAATAGTTAAATTTAATTTATTTGAATTAACATATAACAAATTAAATTTAAAGATAAATTAACTCAACGTTTTTCACTTTTGTAACAAAGTAGACCATTTTTTTAATAAATTTACTTGTAAAATAATTACATAAGAGAAAAAATTAAAAACAATATAGTTATTTTAGACGAAGTGATTTTTTTAGACAGTACAATTAACTGCAGTTAACTGAATTGAAAATTTATTAAGTTCAGTTTTTAAAAACTGAACCATAAAACAGTATATTTAAGTTATAGTAAAAATGATTCAGTTCTTTTTAGTATAATATAGTACAATTAACTATAGTGCAGTGCAAATCAATATTTTTTACCCAGTCCTAATTAATTTATCACTAATTTTTAAATTTATTTTTTAATTAAATTAGTTTAGCATAAGTTTTTTTTTTTTAATTTTCAATATTAGTTTAATTTACATTAATTAACTTGGTCGACACTATTGATAATGATTAAAAAATTTAAAACATTAATATAAACAAATAATAATAATTATAATGACTTAAAGAGATAAATGTAAATGAAAAAGATTAATGAGAATGGAGATGAGTATGAATGAGGAAAATGTGAGAAAAATGTGGATGAAGAAATGAGGAGAAACAAAATAAATGGATGAGATGTGTGTGGATGGCTGAGATGTGTGTGAGTGAAAAAGATGAATGAAAATGGAGGAGATGAATATGAGTGAAGGAGATAAGTGTGGGTAAAGAAGATGAGTATGAATGAAAAATATGTGTGTGGAAAGATTTATATATGTGAATGAAGGAGATGATTGTAATGATATTTATATAGAAAGTGAGAGAAAAAAAAGTATTAACAAGGATATTCATCATCTTTAGATTCAAATAATCTACTGTCCATATTCAATGTAAAGATGAACACAAACTCAAAATATATAATTTAGTATTAATTAACCTAATACTGACTTAATTAAAAAAAATATTAAAAATAAATAAGATTAGCATTCACTAACCTGAATTATTTTTCATATTTATTTTAATGTTTTTTATGGTTAGTTTGTGCTTAATTGATGTTAACTTAAACAAATATAAATATTAAAAATAAATAAGGTTAACATCCACTAAAGTTATCTTTTATAGAATTATTTTGAGAAATAGACCGAAAACTTTTAAATTTTTTGGCTCTAGTCATATATATTTTTTTTTTAATTTTATGAAGTACTGTCACGACCCAGAAATTTGGGCCGGCCAATAGCGACCGGCCGGTCTTCTTTTTATTAAACAGCAAAGTTTTTAAAATTCTTTTTCTCGAAAACCGTGCAGAGACTGGAATTCAGTAAAGTGGCAGACAAACTCTGCAGCAGCAATAAATTCCCCAACCTCGGGATGCGTCCGGCTGCAAAAGGGAATGAAGGATTTTTGGGTTAGTGGGAACCACGTGGCACCGGAAGAAATGTCCAGCTGTCCGATTCTAGAAGAACAATTAAGGTAGAAACTTCGAAAATCTTAAAACTCTTTCTGCATGAAAATCTTCATCTTCTTCCCCACTGTCAACTTCTGAACTTCCAAACTCTCTTCCTTCTCTCTAGAAACTCAACCTTTCTCTCTCTAAAATATTAACCAAACCACTGTTCCGATCACCTTCAGATCACTTTTAAAGACTCTTGGAGCTCGTTCCCTACCTTTGAACCGTTTGGTTTCTGTATTACATTCGGTAAGTTCTAAGAACTTCATTTCTGACTTAAAGTTTTCTCTTTTCCAACATGCATGCACCATTAAAGCTTGCATGCACCTGTCGACCATGTTCTCTGAACTTATATTTTTGTGTTTCACTCTAGACTTTGAAACCTTAGAAGAGATAGTCGTTATCAACCTACTGTTGAAGTTTAGCTGGAACTAAGAGGTAAGGGAAGCTTATGAACATTTAAGTTTGATGTTCTGTATAATGCAAATGTGAATAATTCGATGTATGTTAATTTATAAAGTATGGTGTTTGAAATGCATGATCTGAATGTTGTTATATGGGTTATGAGAAATAAATCAAATGGAAAAACTTAGAGAATGTGAGTTGAGATTGAATATCATTAGGATCATTCATTCTTCCCCTATTTTACCGTCCGGTCTAATTGGACTGTTCGGCCAATTTGTTGTTGAACTTTAGATTGTTTCATTAAGAGTCTCAGTATAAAATATTTACTAAAAGCGATTCATAACTAAACATTTATTCTGGAAAGTGTTTGACATTTGGTTGACACTTAAAATTTTGTAAAAATTATAAACATAACTTCCTTCTCTGTAAATAGCCGTCCGGTTACTTAGTGACCACATTGACTAGTAAAGTTTATTTATTTGACCGATCGGTGTGTTTACTTATATTAATTTTTGGGATAAGTGTTCGGTCATAGACCAGTCTTATAATATGATTATAACATATTTTATTCTTTATCATAACCGGCCGGGTAACTAATAGTAATAGTTAACTTTGTGGTTGATACTTTATTCATTGTCGGTTCAGTATTCAACAAATCATTCTTCTTTTCCAATATCACCTTGATTCTACCGCCCGGTCATTTTTGTTATTCTCGAGTCCTTGATGATTAGTAGTTATCCGTTGCCAGAAATGCCTGTCTAAACCTATCAATGTCCTTTATCTTCTTCTCAAAGATTTCATTAGATTTCATCCTTATAATATTTAGTGATTTCCTTGTGGTTAATATGGTTATTGACCCGATAGCTTCGTTTATGAGAGTGAAAATAAATAAGAGATTTGACTAAGTAAGAGAATTCCTCGGGTGGAAGGTCTCATGAATTCAAATTTGATTGGTAAAGTATGAATGTGGGAATGACTCCGGTGTCGTCCTTGTTTCCGATATTCCGTGAGGACATTTTCTCAAATAGAGAGAAGTTGGTCATGTGTGGGAATGGCGGGAGGCCCGCGGATATAAGTGAGTATAACCGTTTGAGGGCTAACCTCGGGCGGCAGCTGTTGGAACAGTTATTACACCGCCCGGGTGCTAGGGACGACCGAGCTACACGTTCATACGGTCCGGACAGTGTCGTGTCGATTAATATGATGTATGAGAATGATATGTTGTGTTGATTGATTCTTGTGAAGTATGTTTGTTTGTATATTGAATGGATAAGTTAAATGTACGTAAGCTTACCCTTATTTTTCTTGTTTTGTACATTGTCGTCCGGTATCCGACCGGTCATCTTTTCTTTCTCAAATGCTATGATCATTCTTACGAATGTGAGCAGAAGTCACTTTGGAAGCAGCTTTGGAAGAGCCTTTAACAGACGTGGTACCAGTTGAAGAGCATTTTGAAGAAATCCCCGAGTTTAGTACTGGACCGTCCGGTCTCTAGAGATAGTTTCTTTTGCACTAGTTTATAAACTGTTATGTATAGGTTTTGCTTTTATTTTTGACCGACCGGTCTATACTCGTTTTGTAATCTAAATTGTTAACTCAGTTTTATGCTGTGTTGATTGTATCCGGTCTATATTCAATGTTAATATTAGCATATCCACCTTCCTATTTTTAATCGAAATTCTTTACTGCTTTCTATATTATATTGTAACTCCTAAATAAATCAATACTTGTATAGTAAAATTATTGGGATGTTACATTAATGGTATCAGAGCAGTTTCTTCCTTAGACTACCTGTAGGTTATGAGTATATTATGCTGATGGCTACGTACTCTACATATTCAATCAGAATTTTCTGATTTCTTGTGGGCTAACGGGTTCTTCTTTCTGATTAAAAACAGAAGATGGCTCCTAGACCACCTCCTCAACCGGTCGCTAGGGATCCGTCCGGCGAAAGTAATAATATGCTGGAGTCAGTGTTGGCAGCGCTTCAACAACAGAATGCCAACCTTATTCAGCAAAATGCCAACTTAGCTCAACAGAATGCATTGGCATTACAAAATGCAGAAGTCGCTAGAACTGCAGCAGAATCAACACAAAGGCAGATCATGGAAATATTATCAAGTGGAGTTTCAGCTACCAGGCCGTCCGGTTCTTCTTCAAATACTCAGACTGAATGGAGTCTGGAGAGTTTTCTCCAGCACCGGCCGGCCAAATTTAGTGGAAATTGCAGTGCGGATGAAGCTGACCACTGGCTTCGCGATATGGAGCGTATCTATGACGCTAAGAGGTGTAGTAATGAAAATCGTTTAGCTTTCACGGAGTATCTGCTGAATGGAGAAGCTGGGCATTGGTGGAGTAGTTCTAAAATGCTGTTGGAAGATGATAATATTCCAATCACATGGGAAGTATTCAAGAACAAATTCTATGAGGAATACTTTCCTAATAGCGTCCGGTTTGCGAAGGAAGTTGAATTTCTTCAACTAGTACAAGGCGGAATGACAGTGTCAGAATATGCAAACCGTTTTAAGCAATTAATGAGGTTTTATACGATGAAAATGAGTGAAGAATGGCAGTGTCGGAAATTCGAAAATGGGCTGAGGGAAGACTTGAAGCCGGTGATTGCAAGTCATTGTATTCAGAAGTTTCCGGCCTTGGTGGAAAGGGCTAAGGTATTGGAGAAAAATTTAATGGAAGCCGAGAAATGTAAGAAACAACAGTCATCCACTACCAGGGGATCAATTGTAACCAGAAATACTTCAAGTCCTAAGGCGACTCCGTATTCTCGACCACCGTCTTCGCAGAGTTCTTCTGCTTTGGCCGTTCAGCCAGTGAACTTTGCTAGACCAACCGGTCAATCTGGGAATGTCAGCTGCTTTACATGTGGAGGCCCTCATTACATGCGAGATTGTCCCAGGCAGAACAATACAAAATTTTGTGTCAAGTGTAGAAGGAATGGGCACTTGGAAAGAGATTGCAACATGGGTGGACGAGCATTTTCCAGGCCACCGAATGCTGGGAAGTCGTCTCCGAACGGTGGAAGAGCCCAAGCAGTCGGTAGAGTATATGCGCTCTCGGGAACCGAAGCTGCTGGTTCAGGTAACCTCATAATCAGCACTTGCCTAGTATATGGAATGTCTTGCTGTGTGCTTTTTGATTCGGGGGCAACACACTCCTTCATCTCGAAGGCATGTGTTGATAAAATGGGAATAGCTGAGAGTGAAATGCAGCTTGACTTGGTGGTGTTAACACCGGCAGCTGGGGAGATTAGGACGTCCACTGTATGTGTGAAGTGTCCTATTGAGGTAGAGGGGTACAAATTCAAGGTAAATCTTATATGTTTACCTCTTCAAGACCTTGAAGTTATATTAGGAATGGATTGGTTGACCACCAATCGTATTATTATTGATTGTGGGAAGAAGAAGTTAATTTTTCCAAGTGAAGAAGAGAAACTTACGATTACGCTCGGCCAAATGAGAGAAGACTTGATTGAAGGCGCTATGGGTTTTATTGTTTTTACGTATCTGGACGTGAGCGGAATGGACCGACCGGATCTGAAACGTCCGGTAGTGGAAGAGTTTGTGGACGTGTTTCCAGAAGAAATCCCAAGTCTTCCTCCACACCGAGAGGTCGAGTTTTCCATTGACTTGATCTCGGGAGCTGGTCCAATATCAATTGCACCTTATAGGATGGCTCCGGCAGAGTTGGCGGAATTGAAGAAACAAATTGAAGACTTGTTGGAAAAGAAATTCATCCGGCCAAGTGCATCACCATGGGGAGCGCCTGTTCTTTTGGTTAAGAAGAAAGATGGTAGTTCAAGGCTGTGTATAGACTACCGGCAACTAAACAAGCTAACCATCAAGAACAAATATCCATTGCCGAGAATCGACGATTTACTTGATCAACTCCATGGAGCTTCAATCTTCTCCAAGATTGATTTGAGGTCCGGATACCATCAGATACTAGTGAAAGAAGAAGATATTCAGAAGACTGCTTTTCGGTCAAGATATGGGCATTTTGAGTATGTGGTAATGCCGTTCGGTGTGACCAATGCTCCGGCAATATTCATGGACTACATGAACCGGATCTTCCGGCCGTTTTTGGATAAATTTGTAGTTGTTTTCATTGACGACATTCTCATTTACTCCAAAAGTCACGAAGAACATGCAGATCATTTGAGAATGGTTCTTGGAGTGTTAAGGGAGAAACAACTATATGCTAAGTTGTCCAAATGCGAGTTTTGGATGAATCAAGTAAAATTCCTTGGGCATGTAATTTCGGCCGGCGGAATTGCTGTAGACCCGTCTAAGGTACAAGCCGTTATGGAATGGGAAACGCCTCGCTCAGTTACTGAAGTTAGAAGCTTTATTGGTTTGGCCGGCTACTACAGAAGATTCATTGAAGGTTTTTCTAAGATAGTGGCGCCATTAACCCAATTGACCAGAAAGGACCAACCGTTCGTCTGGACCGACCGGTGTGAGTCCAGTTTCCAGGAATTAAAGCAACGGTTAACGAATGCTCCGGTTCTGGTAATTCCTAACGTCAACCTTCCATTTGTTGTGTTCTGTGATGCTTCGTATAACGGATTGGGTTGTGTATTGATGCAAGAAGGGAAGGTCGTTGCGTATGCTTCTAGACAATTGAAGATTCATGAAAGGAATTATCCAACTCACGACTTGGAACTGGCGGCTGTAGTATTTGCTCTCAAAATCTGGAGACATTACTTATATGGTGCTAAGTTTCAGGTGTTCAGCGACCATAAAAGCCTCAAGTATCTATTTGACCAGAAAGAGTTAAATATGAGGCAAAGAAGATGGATGGAATTTCTTAAAGATTATGAATTTGATTTACAGTATCATCCGGGAAAAGCCAACGTAGTTGCCGACGCTTTGAGCAGAAAAACCATACATATGGCGGCAATGATGGTACAAGAAATGAAGTTACTTGAGAACTTCAGAGATTTAAAGTTGCACTGTGATTTGGAGCCGACCGGTATTAGTTGTAGCCTTATGCGATTGTCAAGTAACATATTTGATCGAATAAGAGAAAAGCAAAAGGTTGATAAAGAGTTGCAGAGAATTTCCAAACCGTTCGGTACACCACCTCATCAAGACTTCAATGATGGAACGGACGGTTTGATAAGATATAAAGATAGAACTTGTGTTCCAAATGATGACGAGTTGAAAAGGATAATCTTGGAAGAAGCTCATCAAAGTCGTCTAAGCATTCATCCTGGAATTACTAAGATGTATAAGGATCTTAGAATGAGTTTTTGGTGGCCAGGAATGAAACAAGACATTGCTCGATTCGTGGAGTCATGCTTAACTTGTCAAAGAGCCAAGATCGAGTATCAGAAACCGAGCGGTCTCTTACAACCGCTGGAAATACCCGAATGGAAGTGGGACAGTATCGCTATGGACTTCGTGACTCATCTTCCTCGAACAGTCAGGCATCA
The DNA here is from genome assembly GCA_036885675.1 of Vigna mungo. Classification (NCBI taxonomy): domain Eukaryota; kingdom Viridiplantae; phylum Streptophyta; class Magnoliopsida; order Fabales; family Fabaceae; genus Vigna; species Vigna mungo. The sequence goes on along the minus strand of CP144700.1, from coordinate 46,720,063 downwards.
TGACGCCATTTGGGTAATAGTTGATAGATTAACTAAGAGTGCACACTTCCTTCCTATCAACTTGAAAATGCCTATGTCTAAATTAGCTCAGCTATATATTAAAGAGATTGTTAGGCTACATGGAGTACCGTCCGGAATAGTGTCCGACCGGGACCCAAGATTTACCTCCCGGTTTTGGCAAGCACTTCATCAAGAAATGGGAAGCAAACTCCAAATGAGTTCTGCCTACCATCCTCAGACGGACGGTCAGTCGGAAAGGACAATCCAAACTCTAGAAGATCTATTGAGAACCAGCGTGTTGGACCACTTAGGAGTTTGGGATGAAGTTTTGCCGCTAGCTGAGTTTACTTACAACAATAGCTTCCATGCAAGTATCGGAATGGCACCTTATGAAGCTCTTTACGGACGGAAATGTCGAACACCCCTATGTTGGTTCCAGGAAGGAGAAGCTGTGTTGACTGGACCAGAAATTATTCAACAAACAACAGAAAAGGTGAAACTGATCCAAGAAAGACTTAAGGCAACTCAGAGCCGACAGAAGTCTTACGCAGATAAAAGGAGAAAGCCTTTAGAATTTGCTGCAGGAGAGCATGTGTTCTTAAAACTGAATCGAACGACCGGTGTTGGGAGAGTCATCAAACCAAAGAAATTATCACCACGATTTCTTGGTCCGTATCAGATTCTCAGACGCATTGGGCCAGTCGCCTATGAACTTGCTTTACCTCCTCCCTTGTCTAACCTTCATCCGGTATTCCACGTTTCTCAACTTAGAAAATATATCGCTGATCCTTCGCATGTACTCGAAGCCGACCACATACAACTTAAAGAAGATTGTTCAGTTGAAGTACAACCAGTTAGAGTTGAGACAAACGTAACCAAGCGGCCGTTCGGTAAACGCACTATTTTGGTGAAAGTTATCTGGGACGACCGAACGGGCGATGTCACTTGGGAGCGCGAAGAAGATATGAAGGAAGCCTATCCACACCTGTTTGAAGGTATGTACTAATTTTCGAGGACGAAAATTTTTATTTGTTGGGGGGAATGTCACGACCCAGAAATTTGGGCCGGCCAATAGCGACCGGCCGGTCTTCTTTTTATTAAACAGCAAAGTTTTTAAAATTCTTTTTCTCGAAAACCGTGCAGAGACTGGAACTCAGTAAAGTGGCAGACAAACTCTGCAGCAGCAATAAATTCCCCAACCTCGGGATGCGTCCGGCTGCAAAAGGGAATGAAGGATTTTTGGGTTAGTGGGAACCACGTGGCACCGGAAGAAATGTCCAGCTGTCCGATTCTAGAAGAACAATTAAGGTAGAAACTTCGAAAATCTTAAAACTCTTTCTGCATGAAAATCTTCATCTTCTTCCCCACTGTCAACTTCTGAACTTCCAAACTCTCTTCCTTCTCTCTAGAAACTCAACCTTTCTCTCTCTAAAATATTAACCAAACCACTGTTCCGATCACCTTCAGATCACTTTTAAAGACTCTTGGAGCTCGTTCCCTACCTTTGAACCGTTTGGTTTCTGTATTACATTCGGTAAGTTCTAAGAACTTCATTTCTGACTTAAAGTTTTCTCTTTTCCAACATGCATGCACCATTAAAGCTTGCATGCACCTGTCGACCATGTTCTCTGAACTTATATTTTTGTGTTTCACTCTAGACTTTGAAACCTTAGAAGAGATAGTCGTTATCAACCTACTGTTGAAGTTTAGCTGGAACTAAGAGGTAAGGGAAGCTTATGAACATTTAAGTTTGATGTTCTGTATAATGCAAATGTGAATAATTCGATGTATGTTAATTTATAAAGTATGGTGTTTGAAATGCATGATCTGAATGTTGTTATATGGGTTATGAGAAATAAATCAAATGGAAAAACTTAGAGAATGTGAGTTGAGATTGAATATCATTAGGATCATTCATTCTTCCCCTATTTTACCGTCCGGTCTAATTGGACTGTTCGGCCAATTTGTTGTTGAACTTTAGATTGTTTCATTAAGAGTCTCAGTATAAAATATTTACTAAAAGCGATTCATAACTAAACATTTATTCTGGAAAGTGTTTGACATTTGGTTGACACTTAAAATTTTGTAAAAATTATAAACATAACTTCCTTCTCTGTAAATAGCCGTCCGGTTACTTAGTGACCACATTGACTAGTAAAGTTTATTTATTTGACCGATCGGTGTGTTTACTTATATTAATTTTTGGGATAAGTGTTCGGTCATAGACCAGTCTTATAATATGATTATAACATATTTTATTCTTTATCATAACCGGCCGGGTAACTAATAGTAATAGTTAACTTTGTGGTTGATACTTTATTCATTGTCGGTTCAGTATTCAACAAATCATTCTTCTTTTCCAATATCACCTTGATTCTACCGCCCGGTCATTTTTGTTATTCTCGAGTCCTTGATGATTAGTAGTTATCCGTTGCCAGAAATGCCTGTCTAAACCTATCAATGTCCTTTATCTTCTTCTCAAAGATTTCATTAGATTTCATCCTTATAATATTTAGTGATTTCCTTGTGGTTAATATGGTTATTGACCCGATAGCTTCGTTTATGAGAGTGAAAATAAATAAGAGATTTGACTAAGTAAGAGAATTCCTCGGGTGGAAGGTCTCATGAATTCAAATTTGATTGGTAAAGTATGAATGTGGGAATGACTCCGGTGTCGTCCTTGTTTCCGATATTCCGTGAGGACATTTTCTCAAATAGAGAGAAGTTGGTCATGTGTGGGAATGGCGGGAGGCCCGCGGATATAAGTGAGTATAACCGTTTGAGGGCTAACCTCGGGCGGCAGCTGTTGGAACAGTTATTACACCGCCCGGGTGCTAGGGACGACCGAGCTACACGTTCATACGGTCCGGACAGTGTCGTGTCGATTAATATGATGTATGAGAATGATATGTTGTGTTGATTGATTCTTGTGAAGTATGTTTGTTTGTATATTGAATGGATAAGTTAAATGTACGTAAGCTTACCCTTATTTTTCTTGTTTTGTACATTGTCGTCCGGTATCCGACCGGTCATCTTTTCTTTCTCAAATGCTATGATCATTCTTACGAATGTGAGCAGAAGTCACTTTGGAAGCAGCTTTGGAAGAGCCTTTAACAGACGTGGTACCAGTTGAAGAGCATTTTGAAGAAATCCCCGAGTTTAGTACTGGACCGTCCGGTCTCTAGAGATAGTTTCTTTTGCACTAGTTTATAAACTGTTATGTATAGGTTTTGCTTTTATTTTTGACCGACCGGTCTATACTCGTTTTGTAATCTAAATTGTTAACTCAGTTTTATGCTGTGTTGATTGTATCCGGTCTATATTCAATGTTAATATTAGCATATCCACCTTCCTATTTTTAATCGAAATTCTTTACTGCTTTCTATATTATATTGTAACTCCTAAATAAATCAATACTTGTATAGTAAAATTATTGGGATGTTACAAGTACAAGTTACTATGTACAAATTTTATTAAACTTTAAATTTTTATTTTTATTAAAAACAAATATTTTTAAAATTTTAATAAAGAAATTTCTATTTATACTAAAAGAAAAAAAAAAGCATTTGTGCATCTTTAAATTTTTATCAATAATGATATAGAATGAATTTAAATCTAACATGTTTTTTGGTTATAGCAACTTTTTTTTTATTCCGCATTAACAAATTCACAAACCCACATTTATTTATTTATTTATTTATTTATTTATTTTTATCTTATTACTATTTCTTTTATTTGTGCAACTTTAAATGTTAAATACGTTGATATAAAAGTTGAGTCCAGATTTTTTATTGACTTTTTGTAAATATTTAAAATATATTAATATATTAAAAAAATTATTATACAAAATGAAAACAACATATACTTTACAAGAATCAAAATTCGTGAAAATTTTAAAGAGAATTAAATATCATTAACTGGTCATATCCTTCATTTTTCGACCACATAATGACAAAATGAAAAGTAAAATAAGAAGTGTGGATAATTTATTATAATCTTTTAATAAATAAAATTACTGTATTTAAAATTATATTAAAAAATGTGCTAAGTGCATATAATAATAATAATAATAATAATAATAATAATAAATTATTTTTTTGAGTAATAAAAATATGTATTTTTTTTTAAATAAAAAATGTGTAAAAAAAACTATTATTCTATTTAAAAGATAAATACATGTCCCGTGATTTTACTTTGCTAGAAGAAATATGGAAAAGTGACTGTTATATGAAATAAGAAGAAATAATAACATATATAAAATAAAAAATAAATATTTACAAAAAAAATGGGAAAACTTCTTAAATAACTATTACATGACAGGGAGTAAGATTAATCTCTAGTTAAATAAATTTTAAAAAAAATGTATGTAATAAGACAAAAAAATAATCTATATTTTATTTACTATACTAATCAATCGTTTACTTATACTTTTAATATGCAGGTCTTGAAATACATGACAAGAATCTCCCAATCTCACTATCATCTTCTGAACATGACTGCTATAATTTCATTTCTGAAAGTTTGTTTTGTTTTCTATTTGTGTTCATGGTTTGTCTTGACAGATAAACATGTGAGTGTATGAACCCAAACTTAGATTTCAAAAAAAATAAAATAAACCTGTCCACTACCAAGTAGATATTAATTATATGGTTCTCAGAAACATGCAGAGACTACAAATTTCTGGTGGTCCTTTCTAAGACTTCACACCAGATATGGCTGCATGACTTTAATAACTTTAAACTCTATTACTACTACTTATAGTTTCTTCTTATGGTATCTTGAAGAATATGAATTTTGTGCATAAACATTTGATTCCCCAGTTTTTCACCAAATCAAAAACATGTAAAGAGAAAAATTCAGTTCTGGTGTAGTTAGCTCCACTTACTGATAGTAATTATTTTGGTATTCCAACTGACACTGGCCACAAACTCGGTCAATTTTGTGTTTGAACAATGGAAGTGAGTAATGACAAATAGCCATAAATTTCATGAACACGTTTTGGATACAGAAGTAGCTTATGCAGAATAGACCAGATGCTCAGTTTATTATGAAAATATCACATGCAACTCAATCAATTAATGACACAACAATTGGCATGAAGACAAAAGCATGTACAAAAATCTTGGGAGTTTGTAAGTTTGTTAAAGATATTTCTTTGTTCCTGAGATATTGGATTTGTAAGGTTATGGTTTAATGCTTCTGTGTTTACCTTATCTCCCGAAGCTTGATTTTTATTCAAACAAATCAAGTGCGCCAACAAAACCAACAATGGCTGCTTCTACTTCTCCAAACTTCTCAACATCTTTGCACAAGAACACTCACAAAACAAAGTTTCCTTCATCAGCAGGGAAGAATATACTGCATAACAAAGTTGGGTTCTCATTTTCTGCGCCGCTCAGTAAATCCATAAGTGTGAAATCCATTGGCACTGCGAAGTATGATGAAGTTGTGGTGGATGAAGAGTTGGACAAAATTAGAAGGCTTCAGAATGGTTCAGATGTTAGAGGAGTGGCATTGGAAGGTGAGAAAGGCAGAAAAGTTGACCTTACTCCACCTGCTGTGGAGGCAATATCACAGAGTTTTGGGGAATGGGTTATCAAAGGTTTAGAGAAGGAACGAGGATACCCTGTAGAAAATGTGAGAGTGTCTCTTGGACGTGACCCTAGAATTACAGGGTCAAAACTGAGTGTTGCAGTTTTTGCAGGTCTTGCTCATGCAGGTTGCATGGTGTTTGACATGGGACTAGCTACCACACCAGCTTGTTTCATGAGCACAATATTGTCTCCATTTTCCTATGATGCTTCAATCATGGTAGGTTCTCATTAACAGCAACAATTTCTAGTTGGTTAATGCTACTTTGTTTTGAGTCCTGATTAGGATTTTCTACAATCCATGAACTAAAATGAGAATGCTGCTTGTGACACTAGACTTGAAGACCAGTACTGAGAAGCTTATAATATGGATGTGATGGTTCTGTCATAATCAGAGCCTAACACAAATGCTTCAAATTAACTATGCATTTTGTGATGCAGATGACAGCTTCCCACTTGCCTTATACCAGAAATGGTCTTAAATTTTTTACAAAGAGAGGTGGATTGACTTCAACAGAGGTGGAGGAAATATGTGATAAAGCTGCTCGAAAATATGCAAATAGGATGGCCAAAATCTCTACTTTGCTTAGTGTCATTCCAACAAAAGTTGATTTTATGAGCACTTATGCAATGCACCTACGAGAAATCATCAAGGAGAGAATCGATCATCCTCTGTATCCTGACACTCCACTTCAGGGATTTAAGGTCTCACTGATAACTTTCTATAATAGATATATAGTCATTATTTCTTTAACTCATTTTATCCTTAATTCATTACATTGAGCTCATAGCAGCCACAGTGATTAGGGTAATTTACTAATAGTAACTTACAATTTATTTCAAAGTTTCTTAACGCCTTTATACCACAAGACATTGATATTTGTTGTGTTTAAATTGAAGTCTTCATCTTGTTTTGTCATTAGCCATTCTAGCTTTGAAAGTTTCACACTCTGATTGCAATGAAATCAACAAAATGTGCAGATTATAGTTAATGCTGGAAATGGATCAGGAGGATTCTTCACATGGGATGTGTTGGACAAACTCTGTGCAGATACCTTTGGGTCTCTGCATCTGAACCCTGATGGGATGTTTCCGAATCACATTCCCAACCCTGAGGACAAAACAGCCATGGCACTCACCAGAGCAGCAGTCTTAGAAAACTCAGCTGATCTTGGAATAGTTTTCGACACTGATGTAGACAGAAGTGGGGTGGTTGATAACCAAGGGAACCCCATAAATGGTGACAAACTCATTGCTCTCATGTCTGCCATTGTGTTAAGGGAACATCCAGGAACAACCATAGTCACCGATGCTCGTACAAGCATGGCACTCACCAGATTCATAACTGATAGAGGTGGTCACCATTGCCTCTACCGTGTAGGATACAGGAATGTCATTGACAAGGGAGTTCAACTTAACAGTGATGGAGTTGAAACACATCTTATGATGGAAACCTCTGGGCATGGTGCTCTTAAAGAAAACCATTTCCTTGATGATGGTAGGTTCAACTTATTAAGCTCCATGCATGGTTTTCATTTCCTTGTTTTCATTCACCATGTTTCTTCTTCCTTTTTCGTCAAGGTGCTTACATGGTGGTCAAGATTATAATTGAAATGGTGCGGATGAAGCTTGCGGGATCAAATGAAGGGATTGGGAGTCTTATAAAAGATCTTGAAGAACCCTTTGAATCAGTAGAGCTTAGGATAAATATTGTCTCTGAACCACGACATGCTAAAGCTAAAGGATCAGAGGCCATTCAAACATTTAGAAACTACATTGAGGTATATTATATATGTTAGAAGAAAAATATTATCAATATAATCTCTAACAAACTGCTTTGTTGGATATCTCCTTGTTCATTAAAAATCTTGAACTTGCAATCAAAATTGTAGTTTGTGGTAATTTTTTAAATCCTTGTTTCATATTTGGAGCACAAGGTTTGTTTCATAAATGCAAAATATAAAAGTTTGTTTGTGTGCAGGAAGGGAGGCTGAGAGGGTGGGAGTTAGACTCATGTGGTGATTGTTGGGTGAGTGAAGGGTGTCTTGTAGATACAAATGACGATCCAGCTCCCATTGATGCTCAAATGTACAGGTAGAAACATGTTAAACAAAGTTCAAGCAGATCAACAATTCTTATTTTATATTTCTTTATGATTTGCTAACCAAAACTAGTTTTGTTGTGGCTTCAGGGCAAAAGTGTCAAACGAGAGACATGGACAACATGGTTGGGTTCACATGAGGCAGAGTATTCATAATCCGAACATTGCTGTGAACCTTCAATCATCTGTTCCAGGAGGTTGCTTGTCTATGGCACGAGCTTTTAGAGATGAGTATGTCATTTCACCACTTCAACAAGGTTTTTAAAACCATTTGATTTGGTTAGTTGACTTTGCTTATTCAACCATTTCAGGTTTCTCAAAGCAAGTGGAGTTTATACATTCCTTGACATCTCTCAAGTTGATAAGTTTACTGAAAATGGATCCATAGCCTGATTTGCAGTCAATGTAAATGTTTGGATTTCAGAATGAACAGCTTCATCAAAGCTCAAACTTTTGTATCATTTCAACATGATATTAGTTTTATAGTTAATTATTATAACATAAACTTCAAGAATAAAAAGAACAGAAAGAATATGTTGGACCATCAACCTCACCCCATATGTCCAAACACGTACGTATATAGCCTTTCTGGTTTAAGGATTAGTATTTGCTTCATAGACAATAGCCCATCTTTGCTTTTGTTTTCCTGGAAAGGGCTTATACAAGAATAAATCCGTCTTGCCATGCTATGTAAGTGTAATGTTCCTCACGCAATGAATGAAGAATATTAGCTTTTAAATTTTCTTTTCTTTTACGTATTCAATTTTGGCAACATTAGATTATACTTAGTGAATCGCTATACATCAAGATGATATCGGCTTGATAGGAATTAATCTCTTGGTCTCCAAACATAATTACATTTAGTAGATGATATCATAATTAGAATACAAATTATATGATAAGAATCAGGAGCATGTAAACAAAATCTAGGTAAAATGTCTACTAACTTATAAATAATAAGTAAGTTTAAGCTAAGGTTATTAATTAATTATGTATTTATTATTGTGTCAAACATCTCGACTAACTTGAATGTGGAAATGACTTTGTAAATATTTTTACATAAAATGTAAGAAGAGAATATCTTGTTAGACAATAGAAAAACATCTTGATCACACAAGGAAGGTATAATCTACAACAGAAAATAAGTACACACACAGACACACACACAAACACACACACACAAAAAGAGAGAGAGACACACACAAACACACACAAAAAGAGAGAGAGACACACACAAACACACACACAGACACACACAAATACACACAGATGCACACAGACACAAACACATGCACAACACACACACGCACATAGACACAAATATAGACACACACACATACACATATAGACACACAGTCATACACAGAAAAACCAACACACAAACAGACAGACACGCACACACACACACACACAAACACGAACACACATGAACACACACGCACACAGAGCCACACATACAGAGACACACACATAGATACACACACAGACACAGACGCATATAGGCCAGACACACACATACACAAAGACACACACACAGACACAAACACAGACGCACACACACAGAGACAAACAAACCGACAGAACATGCACATACACACACACACACACGCACGTACACACACACACATAGAGACACACACACATACACACAAACACGCACACAGACACAGACACACACAAATACAGACACACACACGCACACACACACTGACATACAAACACATAAACACACACATTTTTATGAGAAGGCCTTAGTGAATTAAAGTAATAAATATTACTCAAAGCACTAGAAAATCACATGAATTAAAGTAATAAAGATCACTCAAAGAACTAGATAATAACCTTCTTCACCCTTTAAATACCAAAAAGATGAAAAATTCGAAAGGTGTAGCTATTCACAATAGACATAATCTTCCTCACTTCAATTCACATAAGGATGAAAACTCACTATAATGAAAGGAATGGGTCCTTATACCACACCTTTCACTATCGTACATGGGACATATTATGTCAGGTGAAAAGGGCTTACTATGTTGGTTATGTTGATATCATAGTTGCGGACAACAAAAAGTGTGTTCTTTCTTTGACACCACAAAACATCTAAAATAGTAAGTTGGAGTTACTATGTCAGGTGTTCAAATATGTGTCACAGTAAGTTTAGCTTATTATGATGTATATTTGAACACTTGACATAGTAAGTTTACTTATTATGATGCATATTTGAACACCTGACATTGTAAGTTTAACTTACTATATTAGGTATTGGTATACCTGACATCCTAAGCATAATCAAATTAGGATTCCAAATAGTGTCCAATGTCTTTCCGCTTCAACTATAGTCTCCAGATTCTTTGAGAAAGGACTATTCCTTGATCCTATAAAAGAAGAACTTGAGGAAGAGTCATTGCAATTCAAAGGACCTATGACAAGGTTAATGAGAAAATAGTTGAAAGAATAAATCTCCTAGAGACTCATGATGATCCATGAATATTGGAATTCAAGGGACACAAAAATCATGACTTAGAGCATAATTATACAATAATTTAGGCAATTAAAAATATTTGTAATTTTCTTTTAATTATAAACAATCTGTTTATGTTTTGTTTTTTTAATTTTCAAGTTATTTTTGCGCTCAATGCCTTTGGGCTTTCTTTTAGGGCATTTGTGCCTATATTTAGGGGCATCAAGTACATACGTGGAGACTATGCATTTGTATTTTGAGAGAGGATTCTTTTGGTTCTTGGATTAGAACTTTGATTCTTATCAAAGATTAACATCTTTGTAGTGAATCTTCACTTGACTTATGAATTTGCTAGATCGTGACGTCCCCATCTATGTCTTATTCTGCATTTTATTAGCAAAACGATGAAGTATAGAAGTTGTTATGATGCCCACATCAAGTCTCAGGTGCTCACTTTGCAAGAAGACCTTAATGAAGACTTGTTTTATGTGATAAAGTTTTTGTAATGAGTAGGTTTATGTATAGGGCTTTATATGTTGTTGATTCCAACTAAGTTATGCCTTAAAATTTGTTTTGGAGTCAAAAAGCTCTGCAATAATCGATTAGCTACTTAGGATAATAGATTATCAACTTAGAACTCATACCAATGAAAAATATTATGCAAAAGATAACTCCAAACAGAAAAACAAATCAACCAAACTAGTTAGCTCGCCTTACTTAGGTTGTTATTCTTGCTCTAACTCTTGATACTTTCATGTTTTTGCTTAACTCCCCAAAACCAATATTTTTTTCTCTCTTTTTCTTTTACCCTACCAATTCCTAAACTACACCATTTAGAAAATAACCTATCTCAAATCTTCCTCACTAATAAAATTCCTAATGACTACTAACAAACCTTATTTCAGACATAATGCTCTTCTCCAAGCCTAAAAGAAAAATATTTGAATTCATTAATCTCCCAAATTTAATTTTAGAAGACCTCAACAATAAAAACCATGCTAATGGAAGTTGAACTCTATACCTCTCATTGATTACCCAAGTATTCTAACCAAATGGGCTATATAACTTGTTTTTCCATTTTACACATTCTACTAAATTAAATTTTCTAGGGTCTTACAATTCAAATCATGGAAACTTTCTTCCACCAGGCTGGAAAACTATCTCAACTCAACCAATATGATAGATTTATTGATCTTGATGAGCATGTGGATGTCTACATTAAACAAGTCATCCTCAATTTTGTTGGGAAACATGTAGGCTTCGTTTTAACACCAAGAAGGGGGGTGAATTGGTGAGTTTTCAAAATCAGAGTATTTTCGCAATCTTTAATTCAAAGTACAAAACTTTACAATTCTTGAATCGCAAGTAATAGAAAATTAAGTGCAATGGAAAATCAAAGTAGACTACATGAATTGTAAAGTCGACTGAATGTAAAAGAGCAGGGATAGAGAATTCAAACGCAGGATTTTATACTGGTTCAGCCTCAACACCTCCATTGTGCACTCTGATCAAGCAATAAGCACAACACAATTCTCCTTCAGAAACTCTTCAAACATAGATCACAAATGTCTTCTTGATGAGTTCTTGGAGCTCAAATCTTCAAGGAAACAATCTGACACAGAATATGAAAATGTTAGGATTTCCAAAAGTTCTCAAAAGTTCTTTGAAACAACTCAGGTCTCGTCTATTTATAGATTTCTATAAAACAGACGCTCCTACAATCGAATATGCTATTAATAGAGTCGACTATATTAAAACAGTTATAACAGTTAAGTCAAAATAATAGCAATCCAGTCAAACAAATTAGTTCCTCATTCAATATAGTTGACCAACATTCAATGCTCAACTAACTTTTAAAAATATAGCTGTTACAGTTCATGAGCATAACAAAATTTCAAATCAAGGAATTAACACAGTCCAATGCTTGGCACAAACAGTCAACTTTGACACATTAGTTCACTTTGAAATTCTTCTCAATGTAAAATCTCACATAGCACTCTTTCTGAAAATTTGTGCATAGTCTCGAGCTTAATTCGACTTCCCCTGTAATGAAGTCGACTTACAGCTTGCAGATATGCCACACAATATAAGTTCATAAAAGTGCATGTGGTTTTCTTCTTTCAAAACATGTGTAATGCAACCAGATATGATGTAACATAAACAAGCTCAATAAAAGTGCATTCACATATCAAGATAAACACAAAAACATGTTCAACAAGATATCAATCAATAAGCAATAGAACATGTAACACACCAACAATACATGTGTTATTAAAAATGTGTTGTCATCATAAAAAACCAGAGTGACATAGATATTATGTTGTCAACAATCTCAACAAATTTGATAGAAGGTGTCATCTTATGTCGAGTCTTTCAAAGCTTATTCAAAGGCATCACATTAAACTAGTTCACACAATTACTAGCTTACTCCATTGATTGTTTTGACACATTCACGAATAGGTTTTCTCACCCAACATTCATTTTATTGGTGAATATTCTATAAAAGAAAGAGGAATCATTACCGACATTGTGAAATTGATAGATGACTATTTCTTGACATATATGAGAAGAACGTGAAGAAAAACATTTATAATTCAAAGTATCTATTATAAGATCAAAGATCAAAACACGTATCTTTGAATCTTATAATGTTTCATGAAGGAGGAAACTTAAAACATGAAGATCATGAGCACAATTGAAGAATAATTTAGAAAATTAAATAAATTATAATTTTATTTTAATTTTACATAATGTTAAATTTGTTGAGTGCGCTAGTTTGTGTTTGTTGGACGGTCTCGCTAGATCTACGTTTGTAATTTTTGTTTTGTTATTTTTATGTGTTTTGGGCTTTGGACTTTATTTTAGGCTTTTTATGTTTTCTTAAACTTATGTGTCTATATACAAAGCTACCAAAAATTGATGTAAATAATTTTTAGTCATATTATATGCATTTGCATTCTTTGAAAGATGATTCTCTTGGTTTTTGGATTAGAACTCTGATTCTTATCAAAGATTAACGTCTTTGTGCGAATCTTCACTTGACTTATCAATATGCTAAATTATGGCATACCTCATCCCTGTTTTATTCCACATTCTTCTCTGATTTATTTTGTTGTACCTCTTAAAGATTCAAATTCAGAAACAATCGTACTTTTTCCTAGACAAAATCGTATAATAAATGATTCAACAACGTAACTTATTAAGAAGTAGACTTTTAAATCCAACTCAACGTTATAAAACTAACTTGTAAGGTGAGGTTTATACATACTTATATACTTTAAGTTTACCTTATCTCTAGTCGATGTGAGAGTTTCAACACACTCTCCTCATTTCAAAGCATATACATCTCGAGCATGAGACTAGATATTAACGGGTGATTTGATAGTTGTCCAATAAAGAGTGGAATAATAAACTCAACAAATAATAACTTTTGTTAAAATAGACTCTAACTCATGATTTTAATACCATATTAAAAAGCATATTTTAAATCTAACTTAACCTCACAAAATCATCTCATAAGATAAGATTTAAATCCACTTATATACCGTTAAAAGACCTTATCTTTAACTCATATGAAACTTCCAATGTAACTATAAAGATAAGGAACCTGAACCCCTCAAAGTGTCTTTGCACCGCATGGTCAATGTTCTCAAACCCAAACCATTCATCCATAGCCTATGCAAGGAAACCATAGATGAGTTAAGACTTCATAGATGAGTTAAGACTTCAAAGGACACCACTTGAAAACAGAGCAGGTGACAAATAGCACAATCATATATCACAAATATTAAAAATCCAAGAACGTCATGTCCCAAATACCCACGGCTTGAGGGAACTTTAGCTTAGTAAAATGGATCGATATTTCTTTCAGCGAGAACTTTAACTTTTCTTTCAGCGGGAACTCTAGCGTTTCTTTCTTATTTTCATAATAACAATTCTATTATGATACTTCCACATATTATTCTATATTTTAATTTAAGTTATAAAATTCAATACATCAACGGTTCATAAATTATTGCCTCTTATGTATAAGAGTTTATTACATATTGTCTTATTATAGAAGCAACGGTTTAAAAAAAAAATTGGAGCACATCAGAATTAAAATTTTTATGCTAAGACACACTTTAAAAAATGTATTACATTTTTCCTACTTATACCACGATTTTATACCATTGTGAATTGCCTAAAGTCTAAGTTGTTCTGGTGTATGTTTTGGCCAAACATTTTCATAGATATGACCAATTCAATTGAGTCCAGGAAAAAAAGTTATTTAACATATCTCTTCGTTGTTATTGTCCATCACACTAGTATAATCTAATTTGTAATCAATGTAATGATTAGGCAAATCATGCAGTTGTGAAGAAAAAAAAAATTATCACTCACCATAACATATTTGCTCACTAGTGGAAAAATAACTTCCTATGACTGATCTATTATTGATCAATGGCAAAATTGTAATAAAAGTAAGACATATTATAAAGTAGTTATGTATATCAGTCATAATAAGAAATGCGGTGGCAAACTTGTAAATAAGTTTAAAATATATTATGACGTAGTTTTGTACATCAGTCATAATATAAAAACGCGGTGGCAAACTTGTAAATAAGTTCAAAATTTATTATTACATATATATAGATATACGTTATAATATATTAAATAATTTTATCCTCCCACACTCTCTGACCTCCAAGTCTCTTTCACGTTCCCTCTCACTGAGACTCTCGATCCCTCTCACTCACACTCTCTGACCTTCAAGTCACGTTCCCTCTTTCAAGTCCCTTCCTCTCAAAAATAGGTTTGCTTGCTTTTCTTGCTCCACGCTGTGCTCCTCCTCCACGACGCGCAAGGGACCACCACCAATTAGGTTTTTGTCTCCTCTACCAACGCAGACTGCCTCTCTGATCAACAGCTGGAATCGGTGGTGTCGTCGCACATACTTTACCCTAAAATCTAATGTTCGTTAAAAAAGTGTAAGCGTTCTCAGTTTTTCTTACTTTATTCTAGTTTTTCTTATTCAGTGGTTAGGAAATTTTTGAAATGCTTTTAGCGAATTGGTTAGGGTTTCTCTACTGTAATGGAATTTTGACATGTTTTATCTATAATGAGCTTTAAACAGGTATTGTTCTTCCTATGTCTTTGTGTAGAATTTGTTTACATAAATGTCAAATAGTTTCAGAAGTAATAATCAATTTCCCTTAAACGTGGAGGAACTTAGAAACCTGGTAGCCACCCCTTCCCTTTAAACTTAACTACTTCTTGTTGCATTCCTAATTTCATGAATGTATAATATTACGAAGTCTGTGTTGAAATGTACAATATGTTCTTATCTTAAAAAGATGTCTAAATAATATATAGTCTATTATCACTATGGCACAAAACCTAGAGGAGCAAGAAGAAACTTTATGTAAGGAAGTTGAATATTTTAGGCAGACAACCTTAATCGTGGTTGAAACAAGTGTTGTTTTGTTCAAAGTTAGTTTTAGCAGTAATTTAATTGTGTGGGGTCTATGTTGGTTTTGTAACTACTGAACATGGTGTGATAAAAGGGGTTGGAAAAGAAAAACATGCAGTCCCACTCTGAGCTCTAGAGCGCAAAATATCATTGAGGTTAATTTTTCATTAGTATGTCTGTGGGACATGTCTCATTAAGATGTAGGAAAAAAATTAGTGTGTTAGAGACTTTGGGATCTTGACTCGGTCTTTCTTTTTTTTCCTTTCTGATTCTTAAAAAGTTTTCATACAACTATTTCTTGTTCTTTTTTTACTCCATCAATTTCAATTATGGTGAAAAAAAGTACTAAAGAAGGTGGACATTGGGTACACAGTAGTGCGTACAATGATCAATTATGATTTGAATTTTAGTTGAGACTTGTCAGAATTTACCATCGTACTTTAAGATGTTTTTCTTCCTTCCAAAATTGATACTTACTACTTTAAAAGTTTATCATTCAATCTTACAATTGATCTGAACATAGAGGAATAACGACGTCAAAGTATTCAGGTGGTTTAGTAATACAACATTTAAACAGTGTGAGAAGTTAACACATGATATGTTTCTTAAGTTTCATGAGTTTAATTTTTTAGTGAGTGTGGGGAAATATGTTTCTCAGAAACAATTAGTATTTTAACTAATTGCTGTATAATATTGAATTTTTTGTATTTCAATGTTGTAATTTTCAAATATTGATTGGCTTCTCCACGCAGTTTGCGAGTGAGGTTATGCACCATCTCGTTTTCTTTAACAACTATATATTTTGTCTATGATTTGCAGCACAGAAAAGAGAATCACGTTTTACAAAGTTCTCCGTCCCTAAGCATTCAAGCAGTCAAGGTATGTTACGTGGTTAGTAGGTTGTTGAGGTTAGTTCCACAACAGTGTTATGAGATTTTAATGCTTGTTTATGCTATATAGAGAGCTCCAATGTCAAATTTTATTGCACACACTCTTCTTGCTGAACTTCAAAGTCAAAATAAAACATGCTTAAATGTTAGAATCACTCAAGTAGACATTAGTTGAAGAGGGAGGGACGAAAACACTTGGTAAAGCAACAATACAACAGAGTGAAGTCAAACCTTGCATAGATTCGTTTGAACTTAGTTCAATAAATCTTGCTGCAGTGGTATATGTTCAGTTATGCATTTATAAATAGGAAAATGAAGAGATAAGGGCCTATATCCATTACATCTAATACTCTCCCTAGATGATACATACAATTTTTGCTTATTATGAATATAATCAATTCTAAGTTTGTATAATGATTTAGAAAATACATCTGCCAGTTGTTCACTAAAATTAACAAATTTAGTCTTGATTTATGATGTAGATGTAGATACTATAACAATGTGAGAAGTTGTTATTAAATTGCAGTTCACTGACAGCTTGATATGATATATCATGAAGTTAGAAACCTATATTTGCGGTTCAAGGAACTCCATCGAAGATGAAGATTCAATTGTTGTTTCACTCTACTTATTTTCTTTTGAGTATGCACACATTCCTATATGATATTCACACATTGATGCCGGTGTTATGATGTGGATCAGTAAAAGGCTAGACTTTTAGTCTTTGTCTTCAAATACCTAATGTAATTTAATATTTTGATTTAGTTTTTATATGTGCCCAATCTTTTCTAGTGTTTTCTTACCTTATCTCTTTTAGAGAATTGATTTTCCATTTTTCCAAGACTCAAAATTTGGTATGTCTTTCTGTTCAGGCAATCGTGTCAATAAAGAAAGGTGCATATTTACTTAAGTGTGGTCGTAGGGGAAAGCCGAAGCTCTGTCCTTTCAGACTTTCCCAGGTAAGTTATAATGAGATGACAAATCATTTTAGGAGGTTATACGACCACTCCTTTAGTACGAAACTTGCCTAGATCGCATTCTTAGTGCATTTTCTTTTGCAGGTAAGATATTGGCTTTGAATTTCTAATGTTATTTTTTATCCATATTATCCTAAAAAAAGAAGCAAGTTGCTCTTCAATGAAGTGCTACTGTTTTTTTTTTCACTTTTCCCATAGATGTAGATTGATTTGACATTTATTTCTTTTGAACTATTGATATGCAAGGACAATGCACAAGCTGCTTCTTGGTTTATTGGCTTGAAAGTTGTCATCTCTAGGTGTCAGCATCCTAGAGCTTTTAGTAGTTTAAGAAGTTGCAAAGGTGTGCAGAGTTGTGTTAGTAGTGTAGAGTTATGTTAGTAGTCCTGCTGGGATCTTACGAAGAAAGAAAAATCTTGGCCTTTTGGATGATACCTCTCAGTTTACTCAGGTTTAACACATTTTCTTTTGTGCGGTTATCTCTGTATAATTAATAAAAAATCTTTTATAGATACCCCATATGCATGATAATCTAACATAAGGGGTTTATATAGGAGCAACAATTACTATAGTTATACCAGTGTGTCACATGCTTCATAATGACATCCACACATTGAATGCTCTTCATGATTTCTGTAAGACCCAAAAAAATAAAAAAAAAGTAAAATATATATATATATATATATATATATATATATATATATATATATGAATTGGTATAGTGTTGAAAAACTTATTAGAAAGGGGTTTGTGGTCATGTATTCAAGTTTTACCTTAGGTATTTTTCTTAACTCCTTGTTATCATTTTTTTGTTGTGAATGGAAGACATGTAGGACACATGTAATGAATGAAAAATAGAAAGTTTGATGGAATTTGATCATTGAACAAGTAAATGGCATAAGTGGTGGGTATGTTTTAATGTTTTATATTGCATTATTACTTGGTTTCTAGAAAGAAGAAATGATGACTAAATAGATTAGTATTTGTTTTGTTTGTTTCAAATTTATTTTGGTGCACTAGAAGATAGTATTTGGACTCCTTATTAGCTTGTGTTAAATTGATTTTGGCTTGTTGTTAGAGAGAAAAAAAAAATATAAATGATTGGTCTTGATTATGATTGAGTGGAAAAGAAAAGTTGGCCATTGTAGTCAAGTTCCCTAACATTTTCCTAAAAGACAAAATTGGTGCTTGGTAGGAATTATGAAAGTAGATATGGTATTAGTTTAAAAGGGATATTCAAATCACCTTAAGTAGAGTAATTACATAAGGTTGAAAAAAAAAGAAGAAGAAGAGAGAGCTTGGTTCTTTCCTAACAACCCAAAAAGAAAAAAAAAATTAGTGTTTGTGAGAGTAGAAGAAGAGTCTCTATTCTACTTCCTTAGAGGTGTGTTGAAGAAGAACCAAGAGGTGTGGAGGAATCTTGATATTACAACAAGAGGGGAGGAGCTTTTGTCACCAAGAAATCCTTAAAGATTTTCTAGAAACTAGAGGTAAGGGGAGTTACCTAGAATTGTCATGATTTATTGAGTTTTGTTGAATGATGGGAAGAGATATATGTTTGTAGGGGAAGCTAAGCCTTATATAAAATATGATAATTGTATATTTCATGAGCATATATCTGAATATGAGTATATTGGAATTTAGTATTGGTAGCTACTTACCTAATTTTGTGGGATTTAGTTTCCATATCCATGATTTCATTGTTTCTATATTTTCGAATTACCTCGGTAAAATGTTCATATTTCCTTAATTCACCGTTAGATTAAGCTCAAATTTTGATATATGACTTCTAAGATATTTTATTTCGATTTGACCGTTCAGATTTGGGATTAGAATTATGTACCAAGAGGAGTTAATTTCGTAATTGTGAATAGATACATCACCACTTTAATTCTGCTACTAAGTTCCCTTGGTAAAACATAAATTTCTCCCTAGTGAACCGTTAGATTGATCTGAAATTTTGATATATGGACCATAAGGGATATTTAATTCTTTTGACCGTTCAGATTAGAATTTGGAGAACTGTAATTAGAGGAATAAATTTCACATGTTGGATTAATTTACTGATCACCTGATTTTCTGCTACTAAACCCCCTCGGTAAAACATAAATCATAGTCAAGTTAACCGTTGGATTGATCTAGAATTTTGATATATGGTTTCGAAGGCATATGGTTTGAATTTGACCGTTAGGATTATCAATATAATGTCCCAAGTAAGAGATAGGGATTTCGTAGTTTGATCTGATGTTCAGCTTAGTTCTACCTCTAAACTATCTAAGGAAAAATTTTACTGCAGTTAGTATAGTTGTCAAAAAATTATGATTCTGGTGCCCCAAGAAAGATTTTTAATTCTAGAATCCAATAAAACAAGAATTAACTAATTCGGAGTTCTGTGGAGAGAGTTATGAATAAAACACTGATCAAAGGTCAAAGCTGAAAATACCAGAACGTGAGTAAATTTACGAGTTTTAACAATTTTACTGCAGTTATTATAGTTGTCCAAAAATTATGATTTTGGTGTCCCAAGAAAGATGTTTAAGGCTACAATCCAATAAAACAAGAATTAACTAATTCGGAGTTCTGTAGAGAGAGTTATGAATAAAACAATAAGCAAAGGTCAAAGCTGAAAATACCAGAAGTAACTAAGAGAGATTTGTTGATTTCTTTTGTTTGGTGTTATGTTAAACAATTATTGAGAATTGTTTTTTTTATATATTGCTTAATTTGTTATTGGTTGATTTATACATATTATTGAGAATGTGTATGAATTCGTGATTGAGCACGGTTATTTGTTCGTGTCGTGTACGTTAACTATGTTAGTTACTAGTAACTTCGTCAGACGTGTCAGCATTTAAATGCTATTTTAAAATTTGAGTCTCACGTGAGACTGAGATTCGAGTGTCACCTCCCTCTGCGCGGGGAGGTGGATGTCTCGCCCAATGACTTCGGCTCGTGTTGAGTATAGTGCACTGTTGCGCGTATCAGTGTTTTTACTCGTTAGTCCTTGAGGAGTCGGGGAGATAGGTCGGAAGTCGCGATGGAAGACGGCTCGAATCGTCTGTTATTGAGAACAGGTTACGATGACAAAATACAAGGAACCGACATTAGTTTACGAAATGTTTGTCGTCGATGACATGTCTCACATTTGTTACATCATGTATCTCATTTTAGTCGGTGTATAAAGTGTGTATGATGCATTGTTTTTGTGATAATACTGGTTACTCACCCTTGCATGTTGTGGTTGTGGTTTCCACCTACGATGATCTTACTTGTACGGGAGTAGATGATATTGCAGATAAAACTGGCATGGAATAGCTCGACGAGAGAGATGGGAAATAAAATTTGCTGGGGTTTTTATAACGGATTCGTATTTAAGTATGTTTGATTTGTGTTAATTTGAAGAACATATAAGATTTGGTTTGTTGTAATGTATGAACTTATGATGTGTGTATGGTTTGCTTCTCTATCTTAATGTATAAAAAAAAAGTTATTTCATAAAATCGTACCCCATGACCCAAAATTTTTATATATATACAACCCTATTTTATTAGGGGTGTTACAATTTCTTCCATCTCGAAATTCGTCTTGTGTCATTAATGTTAAGTCTGATCCACTCATATGGAAAATTTATCATCATTATTCTTAGAATTTTAGAACAATTTAATATTTCAACCTTCAGTTTTTTTTCATGTTTTTTTTCATGTTTTGATTCCTTCCTATATTATTATGATGATGTAATGGATGTTTAACTTTTGTGTAGGTCTTTGGAAGCTCATTCAAGGTTGCGGGGTGTTCCATATGTTTCTAGGAAGAAGATGCAAATAATCACACCTAATGTAAGAGAAGTTGACCTACTATACAAAAGGTTTTGTGTTTTGTGATTGCTATTTTAAAATTTGGTTTTCAGAAAACTAAAAGGCCCTAATGGGTATATTATCTTGTTTTACTCGTGACTTTGTTTTGTGAATTGAACCTTTACCGCAATAGCTACTTGTAGAAATTGATTTTGACATATTCAGCTTTTGAGGCATGTTGAATTGAATCTATGAAAAGAAAAACGAAACAATCTGTACATAAAAATAGCAGTAGAAAACAACCAAGGAGACCATTCTATACATTTTGTCTAGTTTCAGATTTTGATTATAAGTGCTGGTCTTAAAACAAGTAAATTGTTGAGGCAGTCCACAAGAACTCTTGTTCCCCATACATTCATTGATTTTAGCTCCAGCATTTGTCAACTAAGGCAAAAAGCCTATTCTCAGTTACATGGCGACAACTCCAAAGAACAATGGTCTGAACAAAAACAATAAGCAATCATTTCACTCATGATGCAATGGAAAATCACAAACATCGAATATGAAGCCACTGAAGATTGATGATCAGGTTGATAATACTAAATACAAACAGTGAGATGAATGAAAAACTTAACATTCAATTTCTTATAACTTACCTCCAACTTTGGACAACTTCTTGCAATGGCAAACAGAGATTCATCCGTGATAAATGTACCACCAACATTCAGATGTTGTAAAGATCTAGTTCTAGATATCTGTTATACCATAGTTGTCGTTAGAGAAGAAAAAGGAAACAAAAATAAAACAACACTTACATAGACTATGTTTTTGATTTGAGGACAAATTTTGTGGCTATAAACTGAAATCCACATAGGTTATTAGTCAAACTAGAAACACCAAAACAACAATTCCTTAACCTGATAAATGTTAGAATAATATAAGCACAATCTAGTCATGACAACCTTAAATTCTCAAAAGTAATTTAATTTAATTCCAACTGCAATAATCTGCACAAAATGAATATATGTATAAGCTATATACGTTGTGACCTTTTGAATGTGAGATTTTGGCTTGTTTGAACATTCTATTAGTTGTAATGCTTTCGGATACCATTGTTAATGCTTAAGATGGTTTAATGCTCTGGTATTTGCCACTACAATGTATGTATAAGCTAAGCATAGTCCTTGAGATTCTTGTTTGCTGTGATTAATGTCTGATTGATGATGCTTGGTGTGTGTCTATAAATATGATAGAAACTTGTTTGTAACTGGCTACTAGAAGGAAGCAAATAAATTGGCTGTGTTTATCTAATATAAGCTTGAAATTAGATGTTTCAAATTTGTAGTGGATCTTAGTTTTCAGAGTCAACTAATAATTTCATTAGATAAAGTGATTGCTATACATATGAGGAATTGACTGTGTTGTTGGTTTTGTGAAATTTGGTTTAGCAAAATATACAAAGCTACATGGTGCAAAGGCTAGTTAGAGTATAATCTGATATTTTGTGTCCTTGGTTTGAATGAGTCTTGATTATTTGTATTTAATTTGCAGTGTCGACGTCAATTGGGCAGCTATGAGTGTGGGTATTATGTAATGAAACACATGCATACCATTATTTGCACAAACATTACTAAATCATGGAATAAGGTATTAAAATACTAACTAAATACTTATCTAACTATTCATTACTATATTGTTTTAACTCTACTATTTTATTTGTAGATCTTTAATGATTCATCTCCCATGGAAGCTACAGACATTAAAGACATTAGAAGGAACTAGGCTTCTTTTATTTTAAGTGTTAGTAGAAACTTGGCTACAATTCAATAGTTAATATACGTTAATGTAATACTTAGATTTAATATATAGTTCCATATCTAAATGATGTATTAAATATTATTAGACATTTTAATGTTTGAAATGAATTCTATTTTGTTAGTTCCAATAAATTTGTTCATTTGAAGTTATATTGATTATAAATTGATTGGATGAGATGCTACAGGAATATTAATACAGGAATATTATTATAATTTCATTGGATGTCAAATGTAATAATCAATTTTTTTTTAAAAAAAAACATATATTATGACGTACAAAAATATCTACGTAATAATATATCACAACATATTATAACGTAAAAAAATATCTACGTAATAATAGATCACATATTATAACGTAAAAACCGCGCATATTATGACGGACTTCAGAAACTATGTTATAATATGATCAACATATTATGACGGACTTCAGAATCTATGTTATAATATGTTTTACATATTATGACGTAATTTTCTACTACGTTATAAAATCACAGACCTACTATGACTCCCAGAACTATGTCTCCAGAAACTACGTCATAATATATCATTTTTGTACGTCATAAAATATCATTTTTCCATTAGTGGCTTTCTCACTTGCAACTTAAAAGGCTTATAAATTACAGTTGCCCATATATGGGAGGAGATTATTTGTCCAATTATGAATGAAACTTTGGTCAATAAGATTCTATAAAAGTAGTATGAATGTGTTTTGATCGTGCATGCGGTTTCAACCAACACCATATTGTACACGTTAGGATCTCGAACATAATTTATAATGACTATGACTAGTGATACATGTAAAGTAGTGCTATTTATTTTGACAAATATATTGGTGTCAACATCAAATAATTGATTAATTATCTATTATGTTAATTGCTGTGTGATTCAAGACATTCAAAAGAACACGCTAACACAGTTTTTGTTTTTTACATTCACTATTTTTACTATTTATGTCTGTTTGTAGACACATATCCAGGATATGTAAATTTAAAATAACATACCTAAATTTATGTCTGATGTAAATGGATAAGACGTAAATTTTAGATTATATTTTCTCCTTTTTAACGCCAAAATTTATATTTGTTATTATATTAACATACGTAAATTTATGTTTGTTGATACATTAACATATGTAAATTTTGTAATTTATATTTAATATTTTGTTGTTTGGCATGAAACAAAAACTTGAAAATCAGAAAAAAAAAATCAAAATAACATATATTTGTTTTAAGAAGTTTTAACAAAGTCAAAGTACATATACATACATACATATATATATATATATATATATATATATATATATATATATATATATATATATATATATATATATATATATAATGAATAAAAAAGATAAAATAAAAGGAAAAGAGTACTTAAAACCTAATCCTTTTTAAATGTTTGAAGAGATAAGTTGACCACTCTCTACTTATTTTCAACATGGGGAGACATGAGCGAATTTCTAAAACAATACAATGTTAACATGTGTAAAGTTTCCTAAACATACAATTAAAAACAAGTTATAAGTGTTTATATACTTTTGTTCAATCTTTAATGATTTTTATCTTAGTGATAATTTTTATCCAATGCATCACATAATATTCACATTCAAAAGAATTATTGTGCCTACTACATTATAATAACAAAAGGGAAAAATAAGTTCACATATAACTTCTATAAAAAAATAGTTAACTTAAGGGGTGATTCCTAACCTTTGGAATTATAAATTGAACATTTTTTTTATCTCCTAGGCATTAATTTGTTTTTTCTTCCAAAACTGTGGTTAAATTGAAAAGAAGTAAGTCATAATTGTTATATACTAATTAGATGGTATGAAACTTATAAGATTACTTTTGTAGAAATGGTTAGTTCAGTAATTACCATAACTTAAAAAAATAAAAACTCATTAAGTAACACTAACCCTTCAATATGGAACTAAGTAAATATGCCTTAGTAATCAAATTTGTTATATATTTTCTGCATGAACCCTTGATTTTTACATTTTTACACTTGTAAAAAGTAAAATAATTTGATGTATAAAATTTAAAAAATTATTTTAACATGTAAATATATGTTATAACTAACCTTAATTACTAATTTGATCTTAAATTGAAGAGGGGCCAAATTGCTTTATTTTAAAAAAATAAGGATTAAATTAAATCGAAATTTTAAATATTGAGACTAAATTAAGTACAATCACTGTCATGTAGAAATAAAATTAATAACATGTGGTACTGGAACATGCCATAGCCTTGCCCTAACATGTGGCAGCTTATGTTTAAAATTATTTAAAAATTAAATAAACTAAAAAAGTTAAGATTTTTAAAAAATTTCACAAATTCACACGTGATATGTACAGACACATTGTTAATGTTAATTTAATGGGAAGAATCAAATTAGACTCTTTTAAAAGATAGAGAACTAAATTGAACATAAAAATAAGGGACAAAAGTAGAATCGATAAAAAAAATAAAAAATACGAGAACTAAATGTATAATTAAGACTTCATTTTATTAATGGAATATCATAAAAAAAAATCAGAAAATTTGGACGTAGTTCGAAAATTTTGAATGAACTAGCCTAAACTTGTTTGTTTTTGTACTTTGCTGTTGGTTGGGAGAAAAAGTCTTAATTAATTATAAAAATATTTGTATATAAATCAAATCATTAATCCACAATTTACTATATGAGTGGAAGCGGATTACAAAATTTCTAATTAAAAAAATAAATTGGATTAAATTCATTACTTTTTAACATAAAGTGTTGTGTCAACACATGTGTCGTCCGTAATACTTTTTTTTTTCTTACTTCTTTCTTCGAAGTTATCCATACCTATCATTCCCAATAATTTTATTTTTAGTATTAAATGTTGATCCATTCGATATATCTTTTCAAAATTTAATCCTTTTGTACATTTCCGCCTTTCACAATATATTTTCAAAGACCCATTTCCTTTGGCCCCTGACCCATACATCTTTTCCAAATCCTGCAACCACCAATAATTATATTTCGACTCAACCTTTTTTATCAATGTTTTCAAATCTCATTGAATACAAGAATGTTCTTTCACAGATTTTGCTAAATGCTGTTAATCTTCATTTTCATTTAACCAAAAGGACTCTACATTTCTTCAGAGATTATTGATAATAAATAAAATAAAAAATAAAAATAGCAAGAACTCTAATAAAAATATATAGAATTTGTATTGAAATTTGTTCGGATTTTGTCAGTAATGTCTGAAGTGGAATGTGTCATAATCAAGTACTAGATTTCCGATCTTATATTGATCTCAATTATGACTTTATGACAATGATAAAGAGGAAACAAACTATGTACGTGACACTTAACGATTACATCTTCCACCTTAGAGACTACTTGGTAGAGTCGGTACATAAGAACAAAATTTAAACATTTTCATGTGAATGATTCTCTAATTTGAAAAACCAAACG
This sequence comes from Vigna mungo, assembly GCA_036885675.1. Classification (NCBI taxonomy): domain Eukaryota; kingdom Viridiplantae; phylum Streptophyta; class Magnoliopsida; order Fabales; family Fabaceae; genus Vigna; species Vigna mungo. The sequence continues at coordinate 46,693,527 of CP144700.1, read as the reverse complement.
AAAAGACAAACGCTTATAAAGTAACTAACAAAAATTATTTTGACGTATCTGAGAAATGAAAAGTAAAACAAACAACAAAGCTAAAAAAAATAGTAAATAAAACCTTGAAAGTAAATGTTATATTGGAATGCTTGATCAGAATAATCAGTTCGCCACTTGCTCGAGGAAAATTAATATTTAATCACCATCTTATCGAAAAACTTAATTTTTTTTTCTCTATTTTGGTTAAAAAGTTATAATCAGTTCGCCATTTCTCTAGGAAAATTAATATTTAGTAACCATCTTATCGAAATGTGTGTGTGGGTGTTTTGAGGTTATATACAAATTTTGGTCGTATATAACTGTGATTTTTCTTGTAGTGAATATCAAAATTGTCTTGAAAAGTAGTATTTATTTGATAACTTCAACGATAGCGTATTAAAAGGGAATATGGTTGATGTGAGTTGTTTTAGAGAACGATGGCTATGCTAGGTTGGTATAATTAATGTGAGGCTATGTTGCTAGTGGATTATGAACGTATAATGTGCATATCATAGTGATGGTTTGTTAATGTTAACTTTGTTGGTGTGGAGAGAAATTTGTTTAGGTTGTCTTTGTGTGATGGGTGTTGCTATTTTGAAATGGTTATCATGCTGAGTACCCTAGTTGTTCTCGGATAATGGCTTAATGAGCATTAGGCAAAGTTGTCTAGCACAAATTTTGAGTCAGAGATATTTATAATATTACTCTTGTCATTGCACAAGAGTAACGAGTGGTCAATATTGAGGTTTGCTAATATCAAAAGTTCTTTTTTTTTTTGTTTTCTTTCGCTTGTGTGATGCAATGGAAAGAGGATGTGTTACTTTATGTGCGGTGATGGTTATCGTGATCATTATTTAGCTTAGTGGAATAGTCACAGTGTGGAACTAAGCATGTGGTGTGATGGAGGTCAAGTTCTTTTCTAAGTATGTCTTTTGACTTTACTTTGTTAATCCAGTGTTATACCTTTCCTCTGTCAAGGGGGTAGAAAGGTAGTCACCTTTCCTCTTGCGATGGGGTAGAAAGATGGATCTCTTCATCTTTAAGAGGCGGTGGAAGATATGAGCCTCTTCGTCCAGGATGGGCGGTAGAAGGGACTAGGATTCGAGTGCTTCCTTTCCTCTTGCAAAGGGGTAGAAAGGGATGAATGTATCGCCACTGAGTTTAGAGCTGATGTGAAACTTTAGTGGAGAACCACTCGAATTATTCTATTTTGGTAAATAGGATGAGGAAAAATTTGGAAGAAGACATATGTTTATGGAGATGGTTGGTATCAGCAGATTGCCTTTAATGGAAATGTTGTGTGGAACTAACAGGTTGGTCATGGTTCCTTATAAGTGGATGTATGGGTTGTTAATGTATTGTTTGTCATAGTCTTACTATGTGTTGATACTGTTTGATGTGATATAATTGTGGTAAGGATTTAGCATTTGAGATACACTATTGTATTGGTGTTTTGAGGTTGATTCAGTAAACTCACCCATACATTTATTTATGTTGTTTGTGTGTGCATTGTACAATATGTATGTAGATGTTGTTAGAGTAATATAATTGACGAGAAAGGGGTAGTAGGGATTGCAAAAAAATTCGCGCCCGCGGATATCCGCGGATAAAATCTGCGACGGATAGTTGATACCCGCGGATATTTACTACCCGAAATCCGTGGATAGCGGATATTTTAATACTCGCTTATAAACGGGTCGGGTGCGTGTATTATACTATCCGTACCCGCGGATATCCGCTATCCGCAAAAAAAAAAAATAAAAATTTAATTTTTATTTTATTAAGTTAATATAATTAAAATTAAGGTTAAAAGCTCTTTTTGGTCCCAGTTTTGGTTGGAAAAAATTCGAAATGGTCCCCATGTTTTTTTTGTGTTCAATTGGTCCCAAAGAACGTAATTGGTGTTCAATTAAGTTCTTTTCACTCACTCCGTTTAAATTGTTAACGACGACCTGTCCAGATGTGCAATCAGAGAGTGAACTGTCATTTATTCTCTGACGTGGACTAGATCAATCATCATCATAGGGACCACATTTGGAAATAATTAACAGAAATGGGGACTAAATTGAACAACTTTCATTCATTACAAAACAAAGAGCCACATCACCATCTTTTTCAACCTTCAGCCCAACCAAAAATTGAAACCCTACTTTCTTTCTAGCCACTTAACCCTAGTGCTGCCACACCTAAACCCTCAGGCCGCCACCGCAATTATAGCCCCAGAGAATCAAAAAACTTTCATACAAAGTGACCAAAATCACATTCGCACACCCTTTTTTTTATCAAAACCCTGTCAACGGTTTCAATCACAACATCAACAACTCTAACTTTACAATTGAAGACAACCAACAAGAAAAAAGAGGAAACTTGGACATTGTTCAGGACTTGGGTTAGTAAAAACTTTAACTTGTTGGGAGAAATAAAGAAGAACCCATTTATTGCAACAAGAAGAAGAAGATTGGGAAGCACACATGGCTCATTAACCACCAAGATTGGAAAGAAGATTGATTAACCTCCAACATCATTGTGGCTTTCATAGAACAAAATAAAAACCCTAATTTGAGAATCCACCCCCTTTTCACCTCAATCTCGCAAATCTGATTTCGCAAACTTGATTTCGCAAATCTGATTTCCCAAAGATGATTGCTTCCGATTGGAACAACACGTTACTCGTGTGGAATCCCAAAGTTGTTCTTCTCAATCTCGCAAGTATCACAAGTTTCCCTCCCAAATACTTAACTTTAATTTATTCCCAAAATAACAACCCTAATCAGAAATACAATTTAAAAAATCCTAATTCCAACTGAAAAGGACTCAAAGTCAGAAAAAAAATGACACCTCAGTTAGCAGTTGCACATCTAGACAGGTCGCCGTTAACAATTTAAACGGAGTTAGTGAAAAGGACTTAATTGAACACCAATTACGTTCTTTGGGACCAAATTGAACACAAAAAAAACATGGGGACCATTTCGAATTTTTCCCACCAAAACTGGGACCAAAAAGAGCTTTTAACCTAAAATTAACATTAATTTATATTTTACAATGTTAAATTTAATTAAAATTGTACTATATGAAATATACCGATCAAAATTAATTGTCATTTATTGACAATTAACAGGTATTAATAGGTTAGATTGTCTTGCTCTTTACAAAATATACGATTATTGATTATTGAGTTTGATTGACTAAAAATATAATGTACTAATTAATAGGTCAGATTGTCTTACTCTTTACAAAATATACTATATTAGTTATTTATTATACGATATTAATTATTTATTATTGGATTTAATTGCCTAAATATACTACACTAATGGTTAATCAATGGTCTTGTCTGTCATAGGCTCTATAAATATACAATTGATGTCTAGGTACAATCTTCCTCTAATATCCTAATAAAATTTAGACCTTTTTATATCTTGAGTATCTGAGTGTCTTCTGCACGTCAACAACCCATCGGAGTAAATGACATTCTCAAAAAGGATCGAAGATCAAAAGAGAACAAAGCAAAGAAGGACAACTAACCATCGAACCAATTCAACCCAAATAAAAATTAAATTTTAATTTATATTATATTTTATATTTTTTTTGTAATTCTATTTAAATTTTATTTTAATAATTTATAGAAATATATTTTTTTAAATATTTGCGGGTATCCGCGGATATCGCGAGTTTTAAAATATCTGCGGATTTTTTTTAGACGAATATCCGGCGGGTAGCAGGTCGAGTTTCGGGTACAGTTTTATCCAGCGGGTCGGGTTTGGGTATCACAGTATCCGACCCGAACCCGACCCGTTGCCATATATATAAGGGGTTGCAATAAGAATTTATATAAAACTTTATGCAAAGAATTAATAATTTGTATTAAACTATTTATTTTCGTATTGGATTTAAATAATTAATATTTAAAGTTGTAATAGCTGTATTAAAAGAAAAACTTTAATTACATAATCACTAAGCGAAACTTTTTAATTTTTGTTACTCTAATAAGTGACTCTTAGACTTGAGGTATTACAAAAAATGGACTCTTTTTATTAAATATTTTTATAATAATTTTTAAACCAACTATAATAATATTATTAGATTTTCATTTAAATTAATTACTTTTAATCCTATGAAAAAAACGCATTAATAATATAAGAGTTTTAAACACTTACATTTTTTTAAATGAAACTTAAATATATTTAATAAATACAAGAATATTTATACAATAAATAAAAACGTATTGTATGATTTAAAATAAAATAAAATATAAAATTCTATTTTTTCTTATTTTTTACTCTATTCCTTTTTTAAAAATATATAAAAATTTACATTTTTATGATATTTTACTTTTGTGTGTTATTACTTTTTTGTTAGTTATGTGTCAAATGAATAATATAGAAGTGTATCGTATTATTACCTTTGAATGGCAGTTACGTGGTGGCCAAGTCCAATTTTCCATATAACCTCATCCGCAGTCGACTTAAAAAATCTCCTCCACACAACTTATCTCCGTTTTCAATATGGTCCCCTTTCGTGGAAAAATGAGAACAGTAGAAATATCTAACTTTATTGTTTTGAACTAAAGTCGAAAAGACGAAAACACAGATATATTGAATCAGCGCAGCAATAATAGTTGAGCTCTCTATATATATATCTACAACTCTACTTCACTACGTCTCATACCATGTTTTCTAATGCATCCGTAAATGATATCACCAAATTCATATAACTTTAATCCACCAAATAGCTTCAACTTCGCTTGCTTCATCATCTTCATATTGTAGTTTTCCCATTCAGTTAAACAGTTTCTTCTCATAACAGCTTCATGGAGCCGCCAAAACTCACTCACGTGGTTCTCGTTTCAAGTCCAGGTCTGGGCCATCTCATCCCTGTCATTGAGCTTGCCAAGCGCTTTGTCCTTCTTCACAACTTCAAAGTGACAGTTATCGCCGTGACTTCCAAAACTTCACCAGCCGAAGCGCAGATCCTCAACTCACTCCTCACACCGTCTCTCTGCCACCTCATTGATATTCCTTCACCAGACATCAACGCACTCGTTGCCCAAAACGATGCCGTGGTCACTCGCCTCTGCGTCGTCATGAGTGAAGCCAAACTCGCCATCCGTTCAATTCTTTCCGAAATTACCCCTCTCCCTTCCGCAGTCATCGTTGATCTTTTCAGCACCGAGACCATACCCATAGCAAGAGAACTCAATATTCTCGGCTACGTCTACATTGCTTCACACGCTTCGACGCTCACGTTGCTTCTCTATTCGCCGGTTCTGGATGAGCTGGTAGAGGGACAATACGTGGACCAAACGGAACCGATCAAAATTCCGGGATGCAAACCGGTTCGACCGGAGAACGTGTTCGAACCCATGCAGGACCGGAACGACAGACAGTATACAGAGTATCTGAAAATAGGAAAAGGGATCCTGCAAAGCGACGGCGTTTTGGTGAACACGTGGGAGGAGCTTCAACGTGAAGAGCTTGAAGCGCTGAGGGAGGGAGGTTCGTTAAGTGAAGCGCTAAATATGAAGATTCCTGTGTACGCTGTGGGACCTCTCGTGAGGGAGCCCGAGTTAGAAACCAATTCTTCTACTGAGTCGCTGGTGACGTGGCTCGACCAACAACCGAGTCAGTCGGTGGTTTACGTGTCGTTTGGCAGCGGAGGAACGATTTCGTCTGAGCAAATGAAGGAGCTGGCTTGGGGGTTGGAACTGAGTGAACAGAGATTTCTTTGGGTGGTACGCCCGCCCATTGAAGGAATTGCTGACGCGGCGTTTTTCACCACTGGGAGTAGCGGGATTGATGAGGTCGCTAAGTATTTGCCAGATGGGTTTGTTTCGAGGACTCGCGAGGTGGGCCTGCTGGTTCCCGACTGGGCCCAACAAGTGACTATACTAAGTCATCGTTCGATTGGAGGTTTTCTTTCACACTGTGGGTGGGGCTCTACGCTCGAAAGTATAACAAATGGTGTTCCGTTGATCGCGTGGCCGTTGTACGCAGAGCAAAGGATGAATGCGGCGCTCTTGGCGGAGGAGCTGGGCGTGGCGGTTCGGCCCAGGGTGTTGCCGACGAAGAAGGTGGTGCACAGGGAGGAGATAGCAGAAATGGTGAGGAAGGTTATTGAGGGAGTGGAAAGTGTGAAGGGCAATCGCTTGAGAGAGAGAGCAAAAGAGGTGCAGCAAAGTTCAATGAAGGCTTTGTCGAAGGGTGGGTCGTCCCTCGTGTCACTGTCTCAAGTCGCGAATAAAATTTCAGGTTGAAGAGATGTTTATGGGGTCATTCTCTTAAGCAAAGGAATAATTATAATGAAAGGAAAATTACAAGTTCTGTATTCTGTTGTAATAGTTTAAAATATGATAATTAATGGCTTCTGTTGTGTGTGAGAAGAAGTGGAGTTAATTAACTAAATAATCTGTTTTGACGAAGTCCTTTTTACTCCTTATCTTGCTTACATGGTTCGATTGGAATCTCATGCAAAGAACGTAAGAGATTGTTATAGTTGAAAGAAGCGATATTTTGTGTGACTCTACTCTATTCGAAGTGTGATCGAAGGTTCCTGAAGCTTATATGGTTTATGGTTTATAGCCAATCTCAGTATATCTCTTCTTTTTAAGTGGTAGGAAGGAATTTTCATTATATCTTCTAGTTTATACGTCCTCGGACTGTGCGGTTAAAGCTATGTTTCCACTCCTCCTTTCTATGCGGTCTTTCGGTGTTTCTTTGTGGAGACCTTGATGAGTTTCTTGTCCATGATCGATCCTTCTTCACATACTTACGAAGATGGCCCGCACGAATGAGCACTTCGATTTTATCTTTGAGTGTTATAAACTCTTCGGTAGTCGTAGTCGTCGAACGTTTGCCTGTTGTCCTTTCTCTTTCCACCTATATCAGCTTCCTGTTGTTGCTTTCTTTGTGAGATTCGCATATCCTCCATGCGGATGAATTCGGCTACTCTTTCCTGGAGCTCCTCCATGGTTTTTGGTGGTCGCACATACAGTTTTTCAGCAAAATATCCTAGTTTCAGGCATGAAGGCAAATTGTTGATAATAAAAGAGTGATTAACCTCTTTAACTCGTCGTGCAGTTTCGTTGTATCTTTTTATGAAGGCCTTCAAGGTTTCATCCTTCTCCTGTTTAGTATTTACCAATTCTGCCGGTGTTATCTCCTGTTTCCGATTGGAGGCGTATTGCCTTCTGGAGAGGGTTTCTACAGTGGCAAAGCAATCCACTGTGTTTGGGGGAAGGCCGTTATACCACTCCAACGCTTTGTCCTTGAGTGATAAGGAGAAGGCTTTGCATATGACCAGATCACTGTCTATCACTCGGCCAAGTGGAGTCCAAAACCGAGAGATGGGGAATGTTCTTTGTGAACGCTGACTCTCGTCCTAAGCCGAGCGGTGAGGTTCTATGCAAACTCACTCTCGTCCTAAATCGAGCGGTGAGGTTCTATGCGGACTCACTCTTGTCCTAAACCGAGCGGTGGGGTTTTATACGGACTCACTGTCGTCCTAAACCGAGCGGTGAGGTTTCTATACAGACTCACTCTCGTCCTAAACCGGGCGATGAAGTTCTATACGGACTCATTGTCGTTCTAAACCGAGCGGTGGGGAACGTTCCCCATGAACGCTCACTCTCGTCCTAAACTGAAACAGTCACAGGTGTTCAGCCGTTTGGTCATCTACAAGCAACAAATAAAAGTAGCCTCAACTAGTGGAAAAACGCTGTTTAACGTCGGTTATTTTGGGCTTTTAACGTCAGATCCCGAACCGACGTCTATTCGAGTGACGTTACATGAGACGTCGGACCCCATAGGTCAGACATCTATATAGACGTCGGACTATATAGGTCAGACGTCTATATAGATGTCAGACTCATAGATCAGACATCTAAAATGTCGCCGTATTTGATAGGATCTTTCTCCGCTTGAGGCCTCTCGAGTTGCTCCTAGGTCATGATGATTCGAGTTTACAACTTTATATTTTAGTTGAAGAGAATGGATTGTATGTTCTTATTTTGTATTGGACGATTTTGATAATGTAGTGGAGAGAATTGGAGGAGTGCAAAACGCAAGAAATCGCCGTCCAAGAACGTTGCCTAAGGACATGAGCAAAACTGCACAAAAACTCAATGAAAACACATTTTAATCGGTTCAAATGAAAAATAATTCATCAAATAGTAATGTAATCGGAGTAAAATTAATTTTAAACGGTGCAAAAGTGAGAAAACGAACCTGAAAAACGTAGCCTGTGCAGAGAAAACGCGAGGAAGATGATGAACAAATGAGTGTGTGTAACTACTGCCTCGCATTCGCAGTGTTTTAATGCAGACATTTAAACGTCGGTTCCCTTTACCACAGACGTCTAAAGTGCTTTAGATGTCGGAGTGGCGGGATCAGACGTCTAATTGGAGTCAAAAAGTGACTTTTTAAATGTTTGAATTTTGGGTTTAGACGTCGGTTCCCATAATAACAGACGTCTAAAGTGCTTTAGAAGTCGGAGTGGCGGGATCAGACGTCTAAATGGAGTCAAAAAGTGACTTTTTAAATTTTTGAATTTAGGGTTTGGACGTCGGTTCCCATAATAACATACGTCTAAAGTGTTTTAGAAGTCGGAGTGATGGGATGAGACGTCTAAATGGAGTCAAAAAGTGACTTTTTAAATTTCTGGATTTAGGGTTTAGACATCGGTTCCCAGAGTAACAAACGTCTAATGTGCTTTAGAAGTCGGAGTGGCGAGATCAGACGTCTAAATGGAGTCAAAAAGTGACTTTTTGAAGGGTTTAGACGTCGGTTCCCAAAATAACAGACGTCTAAAGTGCCATATAGACGTCGGGGCTCCTTCTAACTGACATGACTGAAAGAAATGACTTTTCACCCACCTGTCAGTCATATAAACGTCAGTTAGGAGGGGCCCCGACGTCTAAAATATTATAAAGGTTTAAATACCTTCTTACTCCCCAGGTTGGGGACTGAATTTCTGTTTTGTACCCGGTTTTAAAAATGAAGACATTAGATTCTTGTGTTAGAAAAATTGTATGAATATGATAATTTTCGTTAAATTGACAATAACGGTGTTAATTTATGTTGATTTGGCATACTTTTTTTACTTCTCTCTCCTCTATCCTCACACACTTCAGTTTTTTCTCTCTCATGTTCAGCTTTTTATGAGAAATCAAAGAGTAATTCTCCCTGCACCTCACCTGCTTCTCCCTGCACCTCCCATTCTTTCTCTATTTCCAATTCTACCCTTAAAAAGAATATTTTGAATTTGTAAAAGGTCTGAAAAAGCTGACAATACACTCTTTTCATGCTGCTTTTCCATGCTCCTTCTCTATGCCGCATTTCAGAAGTTAAAGACTGTGCACCCCCCTTCTTTTTTCTTTGACCTTGTCCCTTTCTTTCCAGCAAATTAATGAAATCTAACTGCTAATCACTACTATTAATTACTCTGGTTTCACTATAAACCCTAACAAGCACTCCTCACCTCACGTCCTTCCCTTCGTCTTTCAATAGCATTTTCTTCCATTACTATTTTATTGGATTGAGCGTGATGGTGAACGTGGTGGTAATCGTGCTGTGGTGATCGTGCTGTGGTGCTAATTTGTGGTGGTGGTGCTGCATTGAAGTGAAGAGGGTATACTGGGACAGACATAAGAGGGACAGACAGAAAGAAGACAAACATAAGCGAGGGAGTTGCGGTGCTGCCATTAGAGGTAAGTCAGTGCAAAATCCAACCGCATTTCGATCAGCGGTTACAGGTGACGCCTCTCGAAAGGCGTTCTGTTGCAGCCGCATTTCGAGTTGCGGCTGCTTGCAACCGCATTTTGAGTTGCGGTTTCTTATGGACTTGCGGTTTCTTATAACCGCAATAGGACTTGCGGTTTCTTATAACCGCAATAGGACTTGCGGTTTTATGATTTGGGTGATGTTATCTATGTATGATTGATTATTTATGTTATGTATGGATGATAAGTATGATTGATGAATGATAGTTTTTGCATCTTCTCCATTGCACATGAACTCATGAACTTGTTTAGAAGCATATCAGAACCAAAAACTAGATACGTATATTTTGATTCGTGTAATTGAATTTTAGGGCAAGCGACGTGAGATTGTACGAAATTATTATTTCAATCCAATAATGGTTGAGAATGAAAGGATTCTTTGAACTAATGGTTGAGAGTGTCGCATTAGTCACGTTAGGAAAACCTATATCAATCATGGATTCTGTGAAGTAATTGTTGAGAGTGTCCCATTAGTCGCAAAAGATTTGGAACTTGTTAAATTAGAACTGTTGTTGCAGTTGAATATGGGTTATGAAGCTGTTTGCTTTGGTGGAGACATATTTCAATAATACGAACATTATAAAACTGGTCCAGTTTCTTCTAAATAATATAAAATATTCCCACTGTTTGGGTGTCCAAATCATATTCTTTCAAACATTGCATAATGCTTCAACATTCCATGCTCATAGTAAATTTTTGTAAATTTTATATAATTATATAATTTGTTATATGAATAATTAAATTTGAAGGGTAACTGTTATTAGACCTTATTTATCAAGGATATCAAAATGTTTATCATGTAAAAAAATATAATATTATTTATTAAATAAATTTTTTTAATATAGTAAGTAGAAACACGTTTCTTTATTTATTTTAATTTAAAAAGTTTTTGTTAATACTTTATTTGTATATTGTGAAATTTAAAAATTTGAACTTTCAATGTAGGTTCTATTTAACTATATAAGATGGATAACTATCCATTTTTGGATTCTGAAATGAATTCTGATTTTATGTCAGAATTTTCTTCCTTTATAAACGAAGTCGGTGAGGGTGATTACACAGATAAATTTTCGACTGATGAAATATTCCCATCACGCCACGATATGATTGATTGGGTTCGAAAGATTGCATTTCAGCTTGGATTTGTGGTCGTCATCATAAGATCTGACACAGCAACTGGTGAACCTGGAAGAAAGACATTTGTTGTCTTAGGCTGTGAAATGAGTGGGAAATAGAGGAAGTATAAGCAAGACGTGCAACCTAGTGTGTCTGGCACGAGAAAATGTGAGTGTCCGTTTAAGTTGAGGGGTAAACCTAAAGGACACGGTTGGGTGTTGAAGGTTATGTGCGGTTATCACAACCATGAATTAGCAGAGACTTTGGTTGGTCATCCTTATGTGGGGAGGTTAAATACTGCTGAACAGTCAATTCTTATTGACATGACTAAGAGTCAAGTTAAACCCTCAAATATTCTTGACTCTTAAAGAACATAATGAAGATAACGTGACAACTATTAAACAAATATATAACGCGAGATACACTTACAAACGATCTTTGAGAGAGTCGAGAACTGAAATGCAACAGTTGATGATGTTGTTAGACAGAGACAAATACATTCAGCATAGTAGATGTTTGGAAGATTCGGACGTAGTAAGTGATCTATTTTGGACACATCCTGATTCAGTGCACCTGGTGAATTCATTTAATATTGTGTTCTTAATGGATACGACGTACAAGACAAACAAATATCGTCTTCCGTTGCTTGAGATCGTTGGAGTCACGTCCACTGGTTTGACATTCACAGTCGCCTTTTCATTGCTTTCAAGTGAACGCCAAAATAATTTCACTTGGGCATTGGAAATGTTTAAAAGATTACTATTGACAACAGAGGACGGTCCACGCGTTATTGTCACTGATAGAGACCTTGCTTTGACAAATGCCATTACCACTGTCTTCCCTGAGACATATCATATGTTTTGTACATTCCACATTATGAAGAATGTGAAAGCGAAATGCAAGATGTTAGTGGATAATAAAGAGGCATGAGATGGGTTGATGGAAGTATGGCAAAATGTGATGGATTGTGACGACCAGTCCAAGTTTGGTGCTTATGTTTATCGTTTTGAGTATGCCTCTGCTGCATGGCCTTTATTTTTTGATTATGTGAACCGTACCTGGATCATCCCGTATAAGACATACTTCGTCAAGGCGTGGACGAACAAAGTCATGCATCTAGGCAACACTACAACAAACAGGTAATTGTTATTGATAATTTTTTTACTTATGTATTTCATATTTGTTGTCATAGTATTAATGTGTTTTGTCACAGGGTTGAGTCTGCGCACTGGAACTTGAAGAGATTATTGGGGTCTAGTATGGGAGACCTATGCTCGTGTTGGGATGGTATGCATAATGTCATTGTCCTACAGCATAATAAGATTAGAGCGTCCTTTGAAAAAAGTATTAACTTAAAGAGTGATGTTTATAAAGCACTGAGATATAAATTACTTCTTGGACGTGTTTCACGATATGCTCTAGAACTTATTGCTGATGAAGTAGAGCGAGTGAATAAAATAGGTTTGGACAGTGCTCGTTGTGGATGCATTTTGAGCTCCACGTATGGCCTACCATGTGCTTGTATATTAGCACGATATGAGCCTGGAATGATTCCTATTGGTGAAATACATGTTATCTAGACCCGTCTAAGCATTTCAAGAACTGTGTCTACTGAATCGCTTCCAGAGTTTAGCCTAAGTCGTGAAGTTCAACTGGTAGAGGAACGATTCAAAAATGTTGACATTGGTGAAAAAGTCAACATAAAACATAAGATGCTAGAAATTGCTTGCCCAGAGATGACATCTATGCTTGCTCCGCCGCATAAAGTGAAGACAAAAGGTGCACAGAAGACTAAAGTTGCACGACATGAGAGGTCTACGAAACGTGATCCATCATATTTTGAGCACGTTTGACACTTTTCTTTCCAGGACAGAGGCTTCTTCTTCACGAAAATCTCAAGTCAAATCGAAGCCGAAAGAATTTGCGCGAAGGGCAGTACCATTCTTAAATCAATTTCATCCGATTTGTCAACCGTACATTGTCAATGTTGTTGATGTTGTTGCCGATGGTCATTGCGGTTATCGATGCATTGCTGCTTTGTTGGGTTTAGGTGAAGAGGCATGGCCTACTATCCGACATAACCTTTATGAAGAACTAACTCAGTGGCGTGATGAATACGCAAATTTAGTAGGAAGCTACGATCGATTGGAAGAACTACGTCAATCATTAATTGTCCACGATCGATCACAGGTATTTCTTCAAAACCTCATAAAAATTACCTCATTATTTTTATGTATTTTTTTTTGCATAAATACTTACCTTCAACCATTACAGGTTAATGCTAAGAAATGGATGACGATACCGGACATTGGTTATGCCATTGCAAATAGATACAATGTGATCTTAGTATGTCTGTCCTATGTTCAGAGTTTTACCATATTCCCACTTCGCACTCCACCGCCTACTGATACTAGACAACATCGGATGTTATGCATTGGATTTGTTAATGGATGTCATTTCGTACAGGTAAATTTCCATTTTTATTATACCATAAGTATTACCCATTATGATTCATTTACTAATATTAAGTTTCCAGGTTCATTTACAAGATGGTTGTCCGTTACCCATGGTGGACATGATTTCCTCAAACCACTGTTACCCAGAGGCGCGAGCATGGTCAACATTTTACACACATAGGATGCAATCATTTATGGAATTAATGGGATCTAATAAAACTTATGTAGATCTTGGAGAAGACTAAAATGAAGTTTGTTTTGTAGTAGTTTTTTTGTACCCTTTCATTGAATTTGTATTTGATGTCATTTATAAATTTATTTATTTTTAATTGAGATTTTATTAAATTTTAATACACTCAATTGAAAGTACCTAAATTTATGAAAAAATTAAAATTTAATTAAACTTTTAATCATTTATATGAAATAAAAATAAAGCTTTACTCATTAAAATTTGCATAAAACAAAACACAGGCAAAGGTGGTGCATTCAAGAAAATGATGCACGTCCACGCACATGACGACCACCTCTACTAGTACTAGCAGCCTCGTACTCCTCAACAGATCTACGAGCAACCTGATATGTCTGATTAGTTTGCTCATAGACTACAACATTCTGTGTCACGTGTTGACAGCTTAACATGCCCTACAACATCTTAATGACACGCCTCATACCACCCTGAAATAAATATAACCAAATAAATAAATTAACTATGCAACCAAAATTCATATAATAAATAAACACACTTAGTTTCATTACTTACCAACAATCTAAATTCAGGTGACCGTCTACGACGAACTGGGGCCACCGGGATGTCATCCGGAAGGTGTCGCCTCATGCGCGGTGCAAGACTGGGTCGATCATCGTCATCAGCTGGAGTGATGTACGGGTGCGACACCCGTCTAAACCACACCAGGTATCCGTCGACACACGCAGAGGGGTCGTCAACTTCAACGGCACCAGTAACAGCATGTTCTACATAGCGCAACCAATTCAGATCAATGGTATGAATATCTGGCAGCGGAAGGCTCTCAGGCGAACGTGGTATAATCTGCACAAAACCGAACTGACGCAACACGCGTTCAGGCAGATGTCGGTGAAGCATGTCGCCTAGTCTGATCCATCCGGAAAACATACATATGGCCAAGAATGGACAACTACGTCTGTGCGAAGTGTATGGATTCCAGATGACCGCATCATACGTGAGCCCATCCAGATGTCTCCGCCCCTCCGTAAGACTCCAACCCTGTCTACCAGGTATGTATCGTGAAGCTCGTGGATGGTGGTCTGTGTACGTATCTGAGACTCGTCTCCTTCCCATCCCAGGAAGGTGCTCATATATCCAACTCTACAAAAAAAATGACTTACTTATATTATTTTATACATCCCTAAAATATAAAAAACAAAAAAATTGTAAAACTTAAATGTACCTGTAGAAGAGTGGAATATCCAACTATCTGTCTGACACCATAGTAGCTAGCATCTCCTAGCTGCTCATAAGTATGTGCCAGTGCAGCTGATCCCCAGGCATATCTGGAACATGCATTCAAGTCTCGCAACAAAAGGAAGTACGAGACACGAATCAATGTCCCACTCTTATTAGTAAAAATTGTGCATCCAAGCAGATGCAACAAATACGCCCGAGCAGCGCACTCCCAAAGCTCCTGCTGAATACAATCGTGGTAGACTTCGCGGAGCCAGCTTAGCCGTACTTTTGGACCGCGTGACTTCTTCATCTCAGCTGAAGCCTTGGCGCGGTCGACACCAAGCAAGTCCATAAGATGAGATCGAGCCTTATCGTACTCTAGGTCCTCCACCTCACAAAATTGCCCCATGATAGGTAGGTGGAGCAGATTGTGAACGTCATCTAATGTGACGCTCATCTCGCCTACCGGGAGGTGGAAAGTATTTGTCTCTAGGTGTCATCTCTCCGCAAGTGAAACGATCAATCCATGATCAGCATACTCGTAGGATAGGTTGACTAAGGAAGCCAACCCTGACATGGATATATATGGCTCGATAGCCTCATGATACATTCCAAAATTTTTTAATTTTTTTCCATGGGTCCTCAATTGAATCTCCCCTCGATCCTACATAAAAACACATGATTATATAACAAAAAAGAAAAAATAAGCAATTAAGATTTAGGTTGATTGCCAACCTGGCCTTGCCATATGGCATATGCAACATGCTGGGGATAGTGTGTAAGCAAGGAGGTGTCATGTGGGCCTCCTGGAAATCCATCATCTTCATCTTCATCTTCATCTTCTTCCTCACTATAGTCATCCTGCTCTTGAACATGTTCATGTTGAACATAGTCCTCCTCACGATGTCCCTGCTGTATAGATTCCTCCCGATCCTCATAAGGATGCTCATCAATGACGTCCGTGCGATGTTCCTCTACACGTCTTCTACGAACAGATGCCGTAGGTTGTCTCCTTTCATCATGTGATGAAGATGGTGGCTGAGCACGAGACGATGAAGCCTCTCCACGATGAGATGATGCGCCTCTAGTTCTTACCATTTCTATTAACCAATTATATTATTAATATATTCTATAAAAAATATTAAAATGAAAAAAAAAATAACTAAGAAAATCTATTAACAAATATTAAAACAAATAAAAAAAATTAAAAAATTTAAGTTAACAATAATTTATAAAAAAAATAAAACACAAAAGTATTACTTATTATAATACTTAAATAAATACAAATAAAAAATATAATATTTAAGCAAATAAAATTTACGCACAAGGATAATAATTATTTAATTAATAAATAATTTAATAAAATTTCTAAATTCATAAACAAACAAAAATAAAAAAATTAACTAAAATTATATACATAAGAAATAAATAAACCAAAACCCTAAAAATATATTTTACTAATAAAAAAAATTATTCAGTTCTATAAATTAATTAATACTTAATCTAAATTCATAATTAATAATTAATCAAAATTACATTAACAATAAATAATATATAAAATTTTAAAAACTTAAAAAAATTAACAAACAATAAACTTAAAAAACAAAAAATTGCAAACTTAAAGAACGCAACCTGAGTTGCGTTTTCCATAAACCGCAGTTCGAATTGCGGCCTTCTACAACCGCAGTGTGAAATGCGGTTAACCAGAACGCAAAAAAAAACAAAACGCAATCTGAGTTGCGTTTCCCACCAACCGCAATTCGAATTGCGGCCTTCTACAACCGCGGTGTGAAACGCGGTTAACCAAATCTGCACCCCCCCTCCTGCAACGCTGCTCGAGTAGCGGCGGCGCTAACCGCAACCGCATTTGCGGTTCATTAACCTACCCCTAACCCTCCTCCGATTCCATTCTCTCTTTCTCTTTCGATTCCATCCTCACACAGACAAAATATAACACAAGCACAAAAACATGCAATAACCACAGAACATGGAACAACCCGAGAACATGCAATAACACAACAACATTATTCATAATCACATAACTAGATCTACGGAAATAACAAAAGGTATAAATACTAACCTGGACTGGACGCACTTCAAACACCAAAACAAGTGCTGCTCAGGTACAGACGAACACCGCACACGCAGCAGCTCCACTTCACACGCAACAGCTCCACTTCAAAAACTTTTGCTCTAGGGGATGAGAGCAACTGTTGTAGGGGATGAGAGTAAGAAAGGGTAGAATGAAAAAAAGGAGGTGCAGGATTTATGGGTATGAGTTGCGGCAGAATTAGTCAACTTTTTATAAAAACGAGAATAACAGAGAATAAATCAACTTTATAGCTTGTAGGGCTACAGGCTAGTAGGGGTACAGTGGGAATTCACTTATAATATGGAGGTGCAGGACGAAACCAAGGAGGTGCAGGGAGGAATCCTCGAAATCAAATTTCAATTTCAACGTGTGGGCCCAAGAGACACACACCACTACTAAGTGAGCACCACGTATAAAACTATAACATTGTATTTTCCTCGTTCACCCTCTCAGTCACTCACTCTTCTCTTACCGTTTCATTGGATTCGATTACAATGGCGTCCAAAGGCATTCTTCTCGGCATGGACTTATTCTTATTAGGACCAAACTTAGATACAGTGGTAAATAGTTGCTTTGGGTTATATATATATATATATATATATATATATATATATATATATATTAAAATTATAATCAAAGATGTACTTTAACAATCAGATCAAAGGTCCGCATTAAAAGATTTAAGGTGAGATCTCAACTCTAATTGAAATATAACACAAGAAAATGTTTACTGGATCTAAGTTTTATATTAACTATAGAAGGAATATTCATATTCCGGCATGTCTTCCCTTAGATTCGGGCATGTCTTCCCTTAGATACCTGTTGCAGTAGTGCATTGGTATTCAGACTCATATTTTAATAAGATTTTGGATCTCTCTCTACTGATCTTTAATTGCATATATGGTTAATTTGGTAAGATGCTCCATTTTAGATATGAAGAGTAGTTGAATCCTTCTGATTTAGTGCCTACTAGAATAATAGTCCTTTCATGCCAAGTATCCTAGATAATATCTAACGTCCCACAGGTTCTGTACTTTGTATTACAACATCTATATTTTATTTAAGCAGCAGGGAAGTGTTTAGCTTTTCCAGAATTTAATTGTGGGAGCTCGGTATGCTGGACAGTTAGATGTTGTCTTCACTACTAAATGTTTTCTTCTATTTATTAGTTGAATTAAATGTATTATACCTAGTAGAGACCATGGGCCAAAACTTATTTTATTGTTGGGCCAATAATCCAGCAGAAGATAAAGTAATCAAAGGATAATCAAGAATATCTAATTAAAGATATTGATAAGTAGGTTATAAACAACCAACCAAGTTTTTAAGTAAGTCTGTTTATATTTTATTTTGTTTATATTTTATTGATGGACTTATGTCAGTTTAAGGTCCATGAGACAACTTATAAATAGAGAGCCAGAGCCACAAGCCTACGCTTTACTCACACTCCATTACATCATACTAAAATTCAATCAGAACTTAAACCTAAACCTACAATTGTGATACACAAATCCCAAAACCGCTTAGAGGCAAGAAGAACACGTCGAAAAAGTTAATGTCTCAGTCCCATAAAATACCTTGCAGTTGTCCGTATATGGAAGGAGATTATTTGTCCAATTATGAATGAAACTTTGGTCAATATTCTATAAAGTAATATGAATGTATTTTGATCGTGCATGCGGTTTCACGTGTTCTCATTGTTAGTTTGGAAATTATTGTTGACATCAACACCATATATAAGAGTTTTAATAGGGTAGCTTTTTTATAATTTCTAAACACTTAAAAGTTTAAACTTATTAGCACAACTTAGGATCTCGAACATAAATTATAATAACTATGAGTAGTGATGTAAAGTATTGCTATTTATTTTGACAAATCTATAGTTGGTGTCAACATCGAATAATTGATTAATTTTTTATTATATGTTAATTGTTATGTAATTAAAAACATTCACAAGTTAACATAATATAGAAAAAACTTTTTACATCCGATTGTTTTTTACTATTTATGTTTGTTTTAGGTCATACATACATTCGGGAGACATAAATTTATGTATGTTGAAATAACATATATAAATTTACATTTTGTTGCTAAAATAACATACATAAATTTATGTTTGGTTCTAAAATAAGAAAGGTAAAATTGTGTTTGATGCAAATGGCTAAATGTAAATTTTGGCGTATTTTCTTCTTTTTAGCATCAAAATTTATGTTTGTTATTATATTAATAGACATAAATTTATGTTTATTAATATACTAACTAATGTAAATTTTGTAATTTTTTTAATATTTTATTCGTTTTTGCATGAAACCAAAACCTCAAAACCACAAAAAAGAAAATTCAGAATAACATAAGGATATGGTACATGTAACAAAGTCAAAGTACATATATACAATGAATAAAGAAGATAACTAAATGAAAAGAAAAAATTAAGACCTAATCTTCTTGTAAATATTTGAAGAGATAAGTTAACCACTCTCTTCTTATTTCGAACATGTCATTATTTGATAATAGGAAGGCATCAATGAATTTCTAAAACAATGATACAGTGTAAAGTTCCTCAAACCTAGGGGTGGACAAATGAAATTGTACTGTACTAAATTGTACTAAACTATAATATAAACTGAACGAAACTACTAACTGAATTGTAAATTGTACTAAACTACAATATAAACTGAACTGAACTACTAACTGAATTGTAAATTGTACTAAACTACAATATAAACTGAACTAAACTACTAACTGAATTGTAAATTGTACTAAACTACAATATAAACTGAACTGAACTACTAACTGAATTGTAAATTGTACTAAACTATAATATAAACTGAACTGAACTACTAACTGAATTGTAAATTGTACTAAACTACAATAAACTGAACTGAACTACTAACTGAATTGTAAATTGTATTAAACTACAATATATACGTAAATCTTTTAACTGAATTGTAAATTGTCCCTCTCATGAAGCCTTGGACATATATGTTGTGTATTTTACTGGTTCTTTTACATCTCGTTAATATTGTTAACCAAAATATAAATAGATGACAAATTATTTTAAAAGGTAGTAATGTTCCAAATGAAATAAGTTGTGAAAAAAATATTAGCTAAATGTATTTAAAAATATGTGTACTTAAAAATACAATTTATATTGTGGTACATTATTGATGCTTTAATATATATATATATATATATATATATATATATATATATATATATATATATATTACACAATTCATTTAAAAATATTAATTATTTATTTGGTTATTTTATAAATATCCGTAAAAAGATATTTTTAGTCTTTTTTATACGTGGATGTTTATAAATATCTACACTATTTATACGTTATTTTAAAAAAATTAAAATATGTTAATTTAAAACTAAATCTGTAATATATAATTTTGATGAAAAAAATTAATTTGACCTTTCTAAAATAAAATTTTAAATAAATTGTGTCAAAATATATATTTTAAAAAATTAATATTTTACACTTTAAATCTTTTAGATCTAAATAAAACAATAAAAATATAATGTATAAAAAATGAAGATATACTGAAAGTATTTTAAGAAAATGATACTATAATTTTAATAATATATAAAACATGAAGATATAAAAGAAAAGGTAGAACTATCCTCTTAACCTAACAAATAAACTAACCTAACCACAAAGACAGTTAACTGAACAGAAAATTTATTAAGTTCAGTTTTTAAAAACTGAACCATAAAACAATATATTTAAGTTGTAAAAATGGTTCAGTTCTTTTTAGTATAGTACAATTAACTGCAGTACAATTCCATATTTTTTGTCCAGCCCTACTCAAACCATACAATTAAAGAATATATTATAAGTGTTTTCTTATTGTTGTCCAATCTTTAATGATTTCTATCCAATGCATCACATAATATCCACATTAAAAAAAAAAATATGGTGTCTATTGCACTAAAATAACAAAAAGAAAAAAATAAGTTCACATATAACTTCTATACAAAATATAGTTAACTTAAGGTGTGATTCCTAACACCTGGAGTTATAAATCAAACACTTTTTTATCTCCTATGCATCAATTGGTTTGATGCTTCACTGGTTAAATTAAAAAGAAGTTAGTCATAATTGTAATATACTAATTGGATCTTATGTATAAGATTACCCTTATAGAAAGTGCTTTAGACTAGAGTTGGCTATTTTATGAATGGAACAAAACCAAAAAATTAAACACTCTTTAGGAATCATAAATATTAATTGCCAATGAAACCTACAATGAAGGAGAAATGGTTAGTTTAATAATTACCATAACATAAAAATAAAAACTCATTAAGTAAGACTAACCCTTCAATATATGGAACTAAGTATAGAAAAATATTTTGGATGAATTTTCTTATTTAATCATTGGATTGCAATAGTATAAATATACAAATTGATAACCTAATTAGAAAGAGTTAAAAGGGAATAAACTCCACCAATTTAATATCAATTATTATAATATCAATTATAACAATTGATATTTAACACTAATAATTAAATTAAATAAAGGGAAAGTAAATATACAAGAATTAGCTAATAAAGGCTAACTATTGTAAATATACTATCTGTAAGAGAGATGCAACTTGAACAGTAATGAGTCAAACCGAGGATGAAGCAGAGAGGCTTTGTGTTCTACTTAAGTTGAGGAACACCTAATCTGCATCTTTAGACACCGTGTGGAGACACTCCTTTAACTGCTTGAGGAATAAGACGGTCCTGTCGACGCAGGTTTGATAAGCAGGTTTGAGGAGCGACGTCCTTTTGGTGGTTGGTGACGGCGACGGTGGCCGGTGATTGGGTGCTAATGAGAATGCCTATGATTGGGTATTATAGGAGGGAAGGCACCAGTTTTAGGTATTGGTCCAAAAGACCATGGCCAGGCGAGACACTACAAGCGAGGCTGAGAAACAAAACAAAATTCTAAAAGCTTAATTCCAAAAGACGAACTTGGCTAGGGCAATTATGTGGACTACACATTGAAGTATAAAGACACAGGTTGAAAAAGAGACTTTTAAGGGGGGCCGCCGATGGTGGCGGCCATAGGCCACCGGTGGCAACAAAGACAAAGTTGAAAAGGATCAGAAAACCTGCTCTGATACCATACAGAAAAATGTTTTGGATGAATTTTCTTATTTGATCTTGGGCAATAGTATAAATATACAAATTGGTACCTAATTGGAAAGAGTTAAAAGGGAATAAACTCCACCAATTTAATATCAATTATTATAATATCAATTATAATAATTGATATTTAACACTAATAATTAAATTAAATAAAGGGAAAGTAAATATACAAGAATTAGCTAATAAAGGCTAATTATTCCAATTTAAAACTAATTATTATAATTGATATCCTCCCGAAAAATATTTTGAAAAGGATCAGAAAACCTGCTCTGATATCATATAAAAAAATATGTTGGATGAATTTTTTTATTTGATCATTCGATTGCAATAGTATAAATATACAAATTGATAACCTAATTGGAAAGAGTTAAAAAGGAATAAACTCCACAAATTTAATATCAATTATTATAATATCAATTATAATAATTGATATTTAACACTAATAATTAAATTAAATAAAGGGAAAGTAAATATACAAGAATTAGCTAATAAAGGCTAATTATTGTAATTGATACTAAGTAGGCAATAATCCAATTTATCATATATTTTGTGCCATGAACCTTTGTATTTTTACATTTTTACACTTGTAAAAAATAAAATAATTTGAATATTTAGTAGAGTGATTTGATGTATAAATTCTAAAAAAATATTTTAACATGTAAATATATGTTGTAACTAAGTTTAATTACTAATTTGATCTCAAATTGGAGAGGGACCAAATTGTTGGGTACAAACAAAGTCCCACATCGAATAAAATAAGAGATGGACATGAATTTATATATACATAAAATACTTTCATTGGTAAGTGACCTTTTGCAGTGGTATCAAAATCAAATCTGTGAAAGTTTTGACCCACATGCCACTATCACTATCAAATTGAACATATGAGAACCAAATTGAAAAAAAAAAAAATTGGATGAAATTGAACCAATCAAAAAATACAAAGACTAAATGTATAATTAAGACTTAATTTTATTAATGGAATACCTTAAACAAAATTTCAGAAAAGTTAGACATAGTCCTAGAATTCTAAATGAACTAGCATGCATTTGTTATATTCTTTCACTTTATTGTTGGTTGGGAGAAAAAGTGTTATACTCTACAGAGATGTCAAAAATGAGTTTTAACTCGTGAGTGGATTTGTCTCACCATGGATTCGAGGCATGTTAAAATGGAATAATTTCAATTTTTTTAAATGTGGATTGAAGTGAGTGTAGCAAATTTAATACACTGATTAAACAAGTTGAAATCAAATTGAGAATGAACTGACTAGTAACCACCAACAACATTATTTTATTAATACTTTTTCTCTTTTTTATAAGTTTTTTACTAAATTTTTTTACTACCTCTAATTATATAGGTTCATAAGTTTAATAATATTTGAATAATTTAGATATTTAATTAATTTGTTTGTTAAATTAATACTTCACTGTTATATATATTTATAATAATATTTGAAGAATTAGATAAATATTTTAATTTTATTATAATAAAAAAATTGAGTTAATCCACTTTTATTATCCTAAAATAAATCGTGAAAACAAAATATTTTGAAACCACCTCGATGATGAGTTGAAACAGATTATAAAACTTGTAACTCAAAAAAATAAGTTAAATTATATTTATCATTATTTTAGTTAAATCAATGGTGAGTCTCATTTTATCGTCCGTAATACTCTATTTTACTTCTTTCTTCCATGTTACATACCTTTCATTTCCAAGATTTTTATTTGGACTATTATTTTTAGTATTAAATGTTGAACCACCAATAATCATATTTCGACTCAACCATTTTTAATGTATTCAGTTCTCATTGAATACAAGAATGTTCTTTGACAGATTTTGCTCAATGCTGTTAATCTTCATTTTCATTTAACCAAGAGGACTACATTTCTTCAGAGATTATTGATAATAAATAAAATAAAAAATAAGATAACAAGAACTCTAATAAGAATATATAGAATTTGTCTCAAGTGGAAGGTGTCATCATCAAGTACGATTCCAATTAACTTGACGACAATCATAAAGAGGAAATCCCAACGTGACACTTGACGATTACATCTTCCAGAGATTTCCATGTGAATGATTCTCTAATTGGAAAAGACAAACGAAAACCCAACTTAGTTTCAATCCATCAAACGCTTTGACGAGAAGATATTTCTCACAACCACCGATTCAACACCATAATAAAAGTGAAAAATAAAAAAAATAATAACTCAAAAATATAGTAAATATAACCTTGAAAAATGTTATTGGAATGCATACCTATTGGATAACCTTTACAAAAATTCAATATTTTCAGAATATATTAAAATCAAAATATTTTTATTCTAATTGATTCTAATTTCTCCACAGATAATAAATATATTTTTTTATTATTATAATAATATCTAATAATATTTTGAAATATCTTTTAAATTTATAGATACATTAGTATATAACATTATCCAAAACTATCTTTTAAAATAAAAATTTTTTAAATATAAATAACAAACTATTTTATCTCTTAATTAAAATAATTAACCACATTTATATCTCTTAATTATTAAAATTTCTAAAACC
This sequence comes from Vigna mungo, assembly GCA_036885675.1. NCBI lineage: Eukaryota > Viridiplantae > Streptophyta > Magnoliopsida > Fabales > Fabaceae > Vigna > Vigna mungo. The sequence goes on along the minus strand of CP144700.1, from coordinate 46,668,936 downwards.
TCGTAGTCAAATTTATTACCATCACCGCAACTCCTAAATATATTTTGAATGAAATTGAATGTCAAAAACACAACCACCTTTCTTCTTATACTTGACTTTAATATAAATATAAAATATATATATATATATATATATATATATATATATATATATATATATATATATATGAGTTTGCTAATTTACATAATATCTTAAAGTGTACTAAATTTTAGTTGATAAAAATATCTTCATGTATTATGAATTCTAAATTTCAAAGTTAAGAGTATTTAAATAATTTTTGATTTTATTATTGTAAATTAAAAATTAAAATATTAAAATACTCTCGTGTTTAAAGTATGTTTTTTTTATGAGTAGAGATTATTTTGTCAACTAAAATTTGGTATACTTTAAGAGGTTACATAAAATAACAAACCTCATACATATATATATATATATATATACATATATATATATATATATATATATATATAATGATATACAAAACAATGACACTGACACAAAATAGTGTGACAAATAGTGTCATGAGTTACATTACAAGACTTGTCATGTGGACAGTAGAAATTTTGTATAATAATATCAAAAAATTAAAAAATTTTAAATCGTTTATGCCCATAAACGATCTCATGTTTTGAAGTTTAATCCAATAACATTTAAACGGGAAAATAATCTGAAACAAACTTAGGGTGAAAACACAAGACTTAGAACCTGAATCCTAGACATAAAAAACCTACACAAGACTTAGAACCTAAATCCTCAACATAGAAAAGCTTAGGAAAACACTTAGGTTCTTAGGAAATAGAAAAACATATAGGTCAAAACATCCAGACGCAGGGCTAAACACTATTATGCCTAAAGCTTCTAAGAGAGTTGGATTTAAAATGCTTGATGCTTATCATACCTAATAAAAAAGGTATTTAGCTTAGCGCTCGGAAAAGAAAAGTCAAGACGATGTCTCTGACAAAACAAAGTAAAAGACATAAATATTACATTATAAAAGAAAACTTAAAACAAGTTAAACGTTATATGTCTAAAAAGAGACAAAAACGAAATAGGCGTTTACTTGGCTAAACGATACCATGAGCTTAAACAATACTTTGTCCAACGATAAAGTCTTTATATAACACTTGGTATCTTTAGAGAAGAGCTTAATTGTTAAAAGCTACCTAACGATAGGAAATAAAAAAAAACACTCTATTGTTCTGAGCAAACATTACATTTCATTAAATGCTCAACATTCAAAAACAACAAAGGCGATTAGAAAAGACATATCTACTGCATGCATAATTTACTCTACTATTTATAGATAAGCTACACGCATCCACAAAGCTAAAGATCAAATATTAAAAGTAGACGTTAGAGAGAAGTGATATTCACAAAATGTTTTCACTTGAAGTGATGCCTTAAAAGAACGTACAACCTATTTCAAGCAAAGTACACAAAAAGTATGTCTGCTCTAACAAGTTGACTTACCAACGACTGTTGTACGAAGAAAGAGAAAACACGAGTACCAAGGCTAAAAGCTCAAGTCTAACGGACATATATCCATGAAGCCTTTAAATAGAAGAACCTTCAAAAGAAAAATCAAAAGGATAGCTTAAGAGGATAAGCGAATAGCTTACAACGATATATCTATCCTAAAAAGCATTCAAGAGAGTAGAAAAGAAAGAGCTCAAGAAAAAGAATACATCTGAGTTGTAAAAAAGAAAAAGAGAAGAGAAGAGAAAAGTAAAAGAAAAATAGATACTCTCGAGCTTCATTGTTATATTGCTTACTATTATAAGAGAGAAGAGAGAAACACCTGCGAGTATTTAGACTATTTTGTGTTGTATTTACATCCTCTCTGAGAGTAAATAGTCTGAATGACTTATAAGCAATCGTTGATTCCAATTCTGAAGAGAATCAAAATACTCATAACTGAACTCAATTTGAGTTGAGGAATCTAGGCAATTTTGTGTTGTATTTACATCCTCTCTATGAGAGTAATAGTCTGAACGACTTATAAGCAATCGTTGATTCCAATTTTGAAGAAAATCAAAATACTTATAACTGAACTTAGTTTGAGTTGAGGAATCTAGGCACAATAGTCTAGAACTAGGAGTGGTTCGAGTACTAAAAGGAAATCTAGGTGCAATAGTCTAGTACCAAAAGTGGAGCGAGTATTAAAGGGAAATCTAAGCGTAGTAGTCTAGTACTAGGAGTGGTTCGAATACTTAGAGGAAATATTGGCAAGGTTTGCTAAGTACCATGAGTGATTCTAATACTCAGACCAAGAGTGATGATAATACTCAATTGTAATCTTGTGAAGATTATAGTGGAACCCTCTACGAAGGAGATTGGACGTAGCTTAGTTTGAGTTAACCAATATAACAATACTTGTCAAATTATCTCTTCTCGCTTCTAAATGATCCTCTTATAAAAACCTGGAATTGTGTTTTATTTTCAAATACAAGAATCTTCCAAGCTAAATGATTACTTTTCATAAAGGAAGTTCTTACAAAATGTTGCAGTATACATTCTGAATAGCACTATAAAAACAACTATCATTTACTAATATTTATCAAGTCGAGCACCTAAGCATTTCAAAGAAAAGTCTTTATGCTCGATAACATAGTATATCAGAAGGGTTGCGAAAAGTTTTCCATTAACACTATTCAACCCCCCTCTTCTAGTGTGTTTTTCAGGTACTTCAAGTGCAACTAATTCAATACTTAAAATTAACCATTTATTTAATATTTCCATCTTTGAAGTTTTAATTATTTAGTAACTCAAAAGATAACCCAACTATGAGAACACCAAAATTATAATTTCGATACCTTCACCTAAAAATTCACGGTAATTGCAAAAATGATTAAACTCTTACATGACGCAAAATAAACTAATATTATTTAATACTATTTTTCATAAACCCAAAGTTAAGAAAACATGTTTATAATGTCAATTGTCAAAAACAAAACCAAAATATATATATATATATATATATATATATATATATATATATTAATAATGGTTTAGGTTCGAAGATGTAACACAAAAGTTTCAAACAAACACACCAAATCCTACCACACATACATTTTGTTGATATGGGAGCAATGTGAATGCTAAACCCAATCCCTCATGTGGTTTCTTTTTATGATGACAAAACATATATGTTACCATGACAACAACATAAATGTGTCTTTATGTTTTATACATATGTTGCTAAACTGATTGGTCGCATAATCATTTTGGTCATAAATGTGTTTACATCTGTTGTATGCATACTCATGTTTTCATATGTTGAAATCTCTTGCACAGAGCAAATCTGTATGAAGTAATCGATTACAGATGTTATGTAATTAATTAATTTCATCATATAGCTACTGTTTAAAATTGTGGCAAAATAACAAGTTTTAACCAATTACATTATATGTAAAATCGATTAAAACTCGTGCCTTTGTAAACACCTTTTTGAAATGTATTGTGATGAGTTTTTGAGGTAAAAAAGTTTTCAAAATTGTCTAAGTTTATAACTTAGCCAATTACACTTTTTATGTAATCAGTTAAGTCTAGTATACTTTGAAAACTGTTTTCAAGCTTAGTCGTAACTGTATTAACAGTCATATTTTCAAATGTTTTGACTTATTGTTAACATGCAATCGATTACATTAAGTGCTTAATCAATTAAATCTATTTTAATCTAATCCTGATATAACTCTGTTATAAGTGTAATCAATTACATTATTTTAATAATCGATTAAAAAACATCAAACATGAGAACTTATATATAATGATGCGTTGTGCTCTATATTAAAAACTTTTACGACTTTGATCAATTTAGAAATTTCATATCTGATATCAGTGAGTCAAGAACAGAGATTGCAGGTGTACATAGTGTTCAAAGAATCAAGATTCAAAAGGATTTGCAGATTTTGAAGAATTCTTGAAGGCTAGCATTGAATGTTTATTGGTTGATCAACTACTGCACAATTAAGGTGTTTTCTTTTCTAATCAGACTTTGTTTTGCAATCAAGAGATTGTTGTTTTCTTGTGCGTGTTGCTAGGAAGAAGAACGTGGGGTTCTTAGTACTTTGAGAAGGGTCTCAAGGGTTACTACAGTAAAGATAATTGTTCTTCTGCAGGGTGTGTTTGCTATATTAGATTGGTGAGTTAGAGAGGAAATTTACATTTGAGAGTTTGTCTCTTTAAAGGCTTGTTGTAAAAACTCAAATTTTTATAGTGGAAAGTCTTTCGATCTAAGGTTGATTAGAAGAGACTGGATGTAGGCATTGAGGCCGAACCAGGATAAAAAAAACTGTTTGTTTTCTATCCTTAATCTCTCTACTGCATATTTTGATAATTGTATTGTTCGCTTCAAAGATCATCTAAAGTTTCCAAAAAGATTCAACAAGAAAGAGATTTTATTGAAAACCAATTCAACACGCCCCCCCCCCCCCCCCCCCCCCGACCTTGGTAAGAGAAACGAGCCATAACTTTTCTTACACATTTAATATAATAATAAAATAATTAAAACACAAGAATTGAACCCATAACCACCCAATCATACCAGAAAACTCTCGTCATATATGGTATATTTCAATTTAATAATACTTATATTCTGTTATTTCAATTCATGATATCGACACCTACAACCTTTCTAAATAATTATTCTTCCTGAGTCTTATATTCTCCCTACCATAAAAAATTTCTTCATCGAAAATTACACTTATGAAAAAGCATACACCATGCATATATATTCATAAACTTTCCAAAAACTTAAGGCAACATATCATATTATCACGTCAATATGACATAATAAAATACTTTTACTTCAACAATTATTTAATAACCCTAAATTATCTTACACTTTAAAATAAAAATTATATCATTTAATATGATATTATCTAATATAATTTTCTGAAAACTAGTATACTACCAACTATTATAAAACAAAGTACGTAACATATTCATCTTTTATAAACTATTTATAAACTTCATTGTTATCAAAATTCATCACAAAAATGCTTATCTCAATAAAATAATACTTAATTATTGCAAGAACATGTCATACAAATGTTCATTTATATATTACATTTTATAAAACAATATATATATATATATATATATATATATATATATATATATATATGAATATAACATCCCGCTCTCATACTTATAAAATCCAAAACCGAGATTTCAATTCTTATAAAGTAAAATAAACAACCAAAGAAGTATGGTCAATTCATGATATTTTCCCACGATTTGTCTTCACAAATATACATTTTAAAACACCTAATATTCAACCACTAAAGAAAACTAGAACATATAAATTCTAACTTTTATCCAAACAAACTCCCACATGTTATCAAATAAAATAATAACTCTTTCGGGATAAAGTGGTGCCGAGAGTCGAAGGTGGGATGGACGAAGCTAGAGAGTTCATGATGGTGTGGAAAGCCGGACGGTTGGTGAAGATTGGGTAGTTTGTGGGGACCAAATGAGCTTGTGAGGACTGTGAACCGATGGAGACCGGACAGGCTGATGAAGATTGGACGCTTTACCTGTTGAGACCGAACGTTCTCCTTCGTAGTTCTCCAAGCCGAGCGGGCGGGTACCTGTCAAAGGCACTCTGACGCTCAAGTCAGTTAAGTGACCGAACGGTATTAGAAAGGGATGCATAATATGCAGAGAATCAAATCTGCCCCTAAATCATACCTGGGACTCTTATTTATACTGGGTGTAATGGGCTTTTACCTTTCGTGGGCCCGATGACGGCCCAATCACGCCTTAACCCTCATTAGGGGCTTTAATCATTGATTATCCATAATCTGTCAACTTGGCCAGACGGGGTTGTCATTGTTGCCATCTTAACAAGCACTGATCGGCCCAAGGAGATGGAATGGTCGGACGGTACCGTACGGTACATCAGCCCCCCAAGCCCGAGCATGATTTTAATGATGCAAAGAGTTTGTAAATGGCCTTCCTGGAAAGGGCGGGTTCATCCAGTTTGTTTTCACTCTTTAGTCGCCTTTGCTTTGGAGTCCGAGAAGCTTGAGGCTATGGAGGCTGAGAGCTTGATGCCAATCGTTCTAGGTTGAGGGATGATGACAAAATCTGCTAAGAGTTTAAGATCGAATAATCGAGGGCTCACGGCGGAGATTTGACCAAGCTTGAGATCATAGGAGGCCGAGTAGTTCAGGCCGAGATATAACCTAACGGTACTTGAAGGCTGAGAAGATGAGGCCTTTGATGGTCGAGGGCTTGAGGGTTGTTATGGCTGAACAGTTTTGAGGCCATTCATTTGGTCGAGAGCTTGGAGGTTGCCAAAATTGGTTGTGGCTGAACGGCCAAGAGTTTGGGGCCAGATGGCCGAGTGGTTGAGAAGTTGAGGCTGAAAAGCTGATTTGTTGAGGCCGGACGACCGACATGTTTGAGCGTTGATGCCAAATTTGGCTAAGCGTCTGGGCTGAATGGCCGACAACTTGAGGCCTTTGGAGGCCGAGAACATGAAGCCGAAATGGCCGAGACGTTTGAGGCCTTTGGAGGCCGAGAACATGAGGCCGAAATGGTCGAGACATTTGAGGCCTTTGGGGGCCGAGAACATGAGGCTGAACGGCCAAGGTCGAATGTTGATGCCAGACTTGGCTAAGTATGTGGCCGAGGGGCCTAGAGGTTGAGGCCTTTGGAGGCCGAGTGCTGAGGCCGAATGGCCGAGTGGCGTAGGCCTTTGGAGGCCAAGAACATGAGGCCGAACGGCCAAGGTCAAATGCTGATGCCAGACTTGGCTAAGAGTGTGGCTGAAGGGCCTAGAGGTTGAGGCCTTTGGAGGCTGAGTGCTGAGGCCGAATGACCGAGTGGTGTAGACCTTTGGAGGCCAAGAACATGAGGCCGAACAGCCAAGGTCGAATGCTGATGAAGTCGGACGGTGTCCCTTTCCTTAAATGGGCGGTCCTTAACGACCGCCCGACCAAGTTGACAGGAGAGATACTTCGTTCGTCAACTTGGTTTTCTTCAAGATGTTGGGGGCGGCAGGCATAGTCGTTCACCGCTCGACCAAGTTGACAGGAGTAGTACTCCGTGCATCAACTTGGGTTTCTTCAAGATGTTGGGGGCGGCAGGCATAGACGTTCACCGCCCGACCAAGTTGACAGGAGTAGTACTCCATTCATCAACTTGGGTTTCTTCAAGATGTTGGGGCGGCAGGCATAGCCGTTCACCGCCCGACCAAGTTGACAGGAGTGGTACTCTGTTCATCAACTTGGGTTTCTTCAAGATGTTGGGGGCGGCAGGGATAGCCGTTCACCGCCTGAACAAGTTGACAGGAGTAGTACTCCATTCATCAACTTGGGTTTCTTCAAGATGTTGGGACGGCAGGCATAGCCGTTCACCGCCCGACCAAGTTGACAGGAGTGGTACTCCGTTCATCAACTTGGGTTTCTTCAAGATGTTGGGGGCGGCAGGGATAGCCGTTCACCGCCCGACCAAGTTGACAGGAGTAGTACTCCGTTCATCAACTTGGGTTTCTTCAAGATGTTGGGACGGAAGGCATAGCTATTCACCGCCCGACCAAGTTGACATGAGTGATACTCCGTTCATCAACTTGGGTTTCTTCAAAGTGTTGGGGTGGCCGTGAAGTACGGATTCCTTGAGGGGCTCGGTGGCCATGAGGGACGGATCCCTTAAGGGGCTCGGTGGCCATGAGGAACGGATCCCTTGAGGGGCTCGGTGGCCCTGAGGGACGGATCCCTTAAGGGGCTCGGTGGCCATGAGGGATGGATCCCTTGAAGAGTAGACGGGCGATTGAAGCTTCAGGTTGACGGCCCGAATTTTCGGCTGGGCCGAGAGGATGAATATTCAAGGTCGAACGGCCGAATCATTTATGCCAATTTTTTCGAAAATACCTGAGGCCTGAAAGGTTAAAGGTCGATTGGCCGAGAGGTTGAGGAGGACGTGAGACCGAATTGTTGAGGCCTTATGGCCGAGCGGCTGAGGCTGAGTCATTGAGGCCGAAAGGCCTAATGGTGTAAGGGCTGATGGCCAAGGATTTAAGGTCGAGAGGCCGAACTGTTGGAGCCGAAAGGCCAATTGAGTGAGGCCGGAGGGTCGAGTCGACACCAATTTTGGCCAAGCACCTGCGAAACCAACTTTGAGAAATTTACCTGAGGGGTCAAGCTATGACTGAATGGTTGAAGCTTGAGGCCGTCCGGCCGAGAGCTTGATGAGGCCGAGAGGCTGAATACTTGGAGCCGAGAGGCCGTACGGTTGAGGCCTGATGGCCGAACAGTTGAGGCTGGAGAAGCTTTTCTAAGGTTACTGAGAGCACTGCTCACCCTTACCTTATGGTTACAGATGGGGATGCACACTAGGCCCCACGGTGGGCGCCATTAATGTTTCGGGGTAAAGTGGTGCCGAGAGTCGAAGGTGGGATGAACGAAGCTAGAGAGTTCATGATGGTGTGGAAAGCTGGACGGTTGGTGAAGATTGGGTAGTTTGTGAGGACCAAATGAGCTTGTGAGGACTGTGAACCGATGGAGACCGGACGGGCTGATGAAGATTGAACGCTTTACCTGTTGAGACCGAACGTTCTCCTTCGTAGTTCTCCAAGCCGAGCGGGCGGGTACCTGTCAAAAGCACTCCGACGCTCAAGTCAGTTAAGTGACCGAACGGTATTAGAAAGGGATGCATAATATGCAGAGAATCAAATCTGCCCCTAAATCATACCTGGGACTCTTATTTATACTGGGTGTAATGGGCTTTTACCTTTCGTGGGCCCGATGACGGCCCAATCACGCCTTAACCCTCATTAGGGGCTTTAATAATTTATTATCCATTATCTGTCAACTTGGCTGGACGAGGTTGTCATTGTGGCCATCTTAACAAGCACTGATCGGCCCAAGGAGATGGAATGGTCGGACGGTACCGTACGGTACAATAACATTTAATATTAATTATTTTATACCAATTAAAAATTTAAGAGAACATTTGTACAAAATTTATGCGAACACTTAAAACAAAACCCTACCACAAATGTAAAACATGATTGTGTGATATGGCAGTTGTTCATAAAAACCTCAAATTTAATGTTATAGCATTAAGAAAAATACTCACACAACCAATTTTTGTAGTATCATAAATAATAAAAACAAATTCACTAAGCATCAACGTGCAAATTATACTCACATCCAACCACAATTACCAATAGCTCTTAAACTTGTTAACTCATAATCTTACTATTAGTTTATGTAAAATCATTAACACGCTTAAACACTAAGTCATTAACCGAAATTTTTTTCTAAGCCTCTCTATTTAATATCCAATTTCCTTTCACATAAAAATCAACAACTAAAAATTTTAATTTACCTTAATTTTCTTGTCACATATGAATTCATCCTCTAAAATTATTTTTTATAAACCCTAATGAAATTACACAAACCCGAAACACATACACTAGTGTAGTATAGGAAAACGACATCAATTATTTTCATGTATATGCAGCGGTTCATGAACCAAGGTATATACAGACGAGACAAAAAGAGGTAGGCTTTTTGCCTCAATTCAAAACAAGGCAGGAAGCGGGGATCTTTTACCTCAATTCAAAAACTGAGGCGGTGGAAGGTATTTCATATAATTTTTTTTTCAATTTATTTTATTGCGAGGTCTATTATCTCGGTTAAAAGGAACTGAAGCAGAATGTGGGGGTCTTTTGCCTCGGTTATGACATGTCATAAAGCCCATATTGTCTCAGTTATGGTCACAACTGATGCCTATTGTGTGATTTTTTTTAAAAGAAGGGTTTGTTTCTACAACAACCTATACTACATAAACAAACCTGCATATACAAAATTGTCACCAATACATAAATACAATCCAAAAGCTTATTTCGAATGAAAATTAGAATGAATCATAAATCAATTCAATGTACATAGAATTTAAACCATAAATCAACTTAGTATTCATATGCTAATGTGAAACTAACTATATCCTAATATCTACATATTATTATAGAGTTGAATTACATATTTTGCAAGTGCTTTCCTTATGTATTTAAGGGACTTCTCGGGAATTGAAAGAGCAAAATTGAATCTCTGCACGAGAGACAATAGTTTCAATTAGTGTATATGAATTCAAAACTATAAAAGAAAAAAAATTCTATAAAACCCAATATTACTGTTTCTCATCCACTTGTAATATGGGCACGAATAGTGTCCATCATCCAATACATTATGTAGTAACCACACTCATATGAATCGTTTTGTCTATTACACTAAAATATATCATCATAATTATAAAATGTTAAGGAACATCATTGGAATAAAATTATTATATGAAAGTAAGGCCTATCGATTTCTACACATATTGCTTATGCAAGTAAAATTGGATCTCAAAGTGTCTTCCAAATATAGTAGAATCCCATGAAACAATCATCGATGCATCTGCAATGATGTCAGAAAGCTCGTGTAACACATATATTTGGGGTCGTACCTGAATCAAATTAATGTGCAATTAAAGTGCAGTATATTAGGAGAATGACCTATAGGTGGTCTCTCAAGGAACAAATGTGGTTCAGGCAATAGGTCAAACACGTAATGGGGGGATTTGGATAGTTTCTATGACTCACAATTAACAAATAAACACGAATGCAAACACAATTTAAAGACATGTTGGTCATTAGCTTAGTTACAATGCTTCCGATCCTTGATTACCAATCAATTAAATGTTGCTCTCACCCTATTCCAACACCAATCAACCAACTAAGCGAAGATTAATTGAGTTTTCCTAAAATGAATTAAGCAAATGAATTGCACACATTTAATCAATTCTTAATCAAACAAATTAATTAACTAAGCGATAATGAACTCAAATTAGACCACTAAGTGTGTCCTAATCACAAGTGCACAACAAATTAAACGTGATGCAGGGTCAATCCAGCAGAACCACATTGAATGCCCATAAATATCAAGGAAAACGTTGCAACATCACTAATGAACAAACCAAACAGATTAAGCTTCAATTAAACTAATTACAAAACAGAACCAAGCATTAAAAATGCAAATAGAGAACCGCAACAATAAAGGAAAAACAAACAACAACCTAGAAAACGAAATGCAGCCTATGAAATGGGAATGAATGCAAAAATGAAATGGGAATCGTTAATCTAAAATGAAAACACAATTAGAGCTGAAACGAAATTATAACAGAAAGCCAAGGCACAAAAAATAGAAACGAAAATGAACATTGAAGAGAAACCCCAAATGTTGAAAATGAAATAACCAAATGAAGAAAAACAAAAATGGAATTGTGATAGGAATTTTAATTCGAATTCAATACAGTGAAGAGGAAATAGGAAAACAAAAATAAAAGATGAAACCTAAACTTTGGGAGCTCTCCCTCTGTCCAACAAGCTAAAGAACGAAAATGAGAGGGTGAGAGGTGATGTTGGGGTCTACCCCTTTTTGCACAAAACCCTAGGTTAAAATCTAAAATTGGGCTTTTCCAATTCTGGCCAAAAATGGGTCCAAACCCTAAATCTATCCAAAATAAAACTAAACGAAATTACATTTTAATTTAAACTATAATGTTGATGTGGATGAACAAAAACGATGTGACAAATGACGTGACGCCTCTCTTAATGTTCCAAAATAATATTCCAAAAATTTTCGTGCAATTAATAATGAAAATAATTAGCCTTAAATAATTCAAATTAATTAAAATAAAAATTTCTGGTCAAATTAAGCACAATTAGCAAAATTGGGGAAATAATGGACATTCAAGCATAATTCCCTAATTAAATCTAGTACAATAAGCTAAGTGAAGTCGAGAAAATATTGATTCATCACGCACCAAAAGGGTCTCAATAACAAGTTACATGGAAAAATAATTATGTTTGGACATCAATAACAAGTAAAGTTTAAAATTAAGTATATAGTAGGAGTCCATACCGAGGAGTCAAAAATAGAACAAACCAAATATTTAGGCCAGGCGAGAAAAGATTGAAATGCTTATGCAACAATGACAATTTCATCTGTTGGCATAGAAACTATCGCATTTCGTATGATAATTTCATCTACCTAACCTTCACCTCATCTTTTGCTAGCTTCAAACCATGAACTACAGTGGTAGCCTCAAACATTGTGCCACAAGCCACTTGCACCATCCCGGTACCATGTAAAACATATAACTAACATGGACGAGTCTCATCCATGTCGTCCCCTAGAACGTCTGGAGCTGAACAACTTCCTTTGTCGCTACTACTCGTCAAATTAAATGTTAGCTTATACAATAAGTAAATTATTGAACAAAAATGATTGTTAATTTTACCTGTGGGAAGCACAACATGTTTCGCTACAAGAGATGGTTGCGAGCGCATCCCATAACTCTCAAATTGCTATTGAAATTGATGCATAACCCTTTCAGTCACTTCTAAAGAGACTTCATCATAAAACTGTACCCTAACCTTCTTTGTGATCTCCTACGTCAGCCTTTATTCATACTCTTGACTGGGTGTGTATGAAGTGTGACGCGAGGAACTCCCAACATATTGTCTAATGCCTATGCCAAATCTAGTAGCATATCGTCCTGTGCTCAGGTCGTCCAATTGCAGTAGCAAGAATATCGTCACGACCTTCTTGAGTGAACTGACCTTGGGAGCTCTGCTCAACCAAAGAGTCTTTAACATAACAAAACTTCAAACTTATTTCAAAGATCTATGTAATATATATAAAGAAAATCTTCTCAAAATAAGAGAAATGATATCTCACAATTCATTATGATATTTCTCTAGCATTGTGAGAAGTGTAAGAGTTTGATGATGATAGACGAGCTAACTTCCACTTCTCATGCCAGGATGGTGGTGAAGGAGGATGCGCACTACCACCCTCAGATAGTGGGGGCCTACGATCTGACTTTTGCATGATTATTTTCTGTTCAAGCTTCTTATACCCACCACGAGACAATAAGTGTGGATTTTTATTTTTAGTAGTTATACCTTATGTTTTCGACCCTGTTTCTTGTGACATAATGAAATAGTTGTTATGATATCTCTAATTTAAAGTTTATTTAATTAGCAAATCAACCAATTTAATATAAACAATTGAAAATTCTATTCCCCTAATTTCTATATCTCTAATTCAAAACAATTCTTATGGATAAATATATAATAACTCTTATACTACATATTTTGTATCAGAAAAGTTTTAGCGTTCTTAATATTATAAAATTTCATATCAAACTTAATTCTTTTATTAATTAAAGAAAAAAAAATCTTCTTTTATGTGGCTAAACAATTCAGATTAACAATATCATTGCACTTTATTTGACCATTGTTATTCCTATGACCATTATATCAATCTCATCAACAAATAATAGTACATTGTTATTCCTATGACCATTATATCAATCTCATCAACAAACAATTCACGTTATATCAATCTCATTACTAGGCATAGACCAAAATAGAGGACGGTTTGAAAACTTATCAAGCAAAGACGAAACCGTCAAGAATAGTAAAGAGAAATGCACCATGGCAACGCGAACGGCTGGTGGTGGTGACGAACAATGCTATTCGCGCGAGTGAAATGGACACAACAATGTTCGCGTGATTGGAAATGAAGATGGAGACCACACCAGACACTTTGTCGAGAGAAATGAAGGCTACGAAAACGAGAGAAATAGAGACCACACCAATAACACTTCGCTTGAGAGAATGGAGGCAACGGAGAGGAAAACTGAATTCTCAAGTGAGAGAAAAAGAAGGAACAATAAGGTTAATATTTTGTACGTTTCTAAAAAATTAACTATCGAAAGAGATACTACCTCGGTTAAGTACTGAGGCAATACACTACTTACTGACTCGGTTATTAAACCAATTGATGCCTAAACTGGTGAGAAAAAATTCAAAATAAAATATGAAATGACAATTTTGAAATTATCTTCAAATTATACGCCTTGCATCGCGGATAAACCGAGGCATAAAACCTTTTTAACATCGGATTTGATAGAACTAAAGCCATAGGGGTTGACAAAATGAAATGGAACGTTCAAAAATCAAAACTATCAACTACCGGACTGGACATACTGCCTTGTTTTTATGCATAAATGATGTTGTATGTCATCAGTCCTGTCATATCAGTGAATTGCAAAGGTTGCAGAGTGATTCTGAAGGATTTTTGCCTTGATTGATCAAAGAATCAAGGTTGTATGTTCTTTTCAAAAAGGTGTCAGGTGAAAATTCTATTTTGTAGAGGGACAGGTGGACTTTTTGCAGGGCTTTAAGCCTCAATTGTTGATACAACTGAGGTAATATACATTTTATACTTTGGTTCCCCTTGAACTGAAGCTTATAAGTTCGTCGAAACTACGAAAATGCTACCGCGTTTTGTTAGACTTCGATCTTTTTGAAAAAATCGAAACCTATGGTGTGAGTTAAAAGTCTATTTCTATTTCTACACTAGTGATAAAAAAAATTTATAATACAATAACAACAACGATTTCGAACAAATCCAAAAAAAAATCACAAGAAGACACATACTCACATAAAAATATAATTTAGTTAGTTTCTCTTACAACATCATAACAAACTCCTTAACGTATTCAATTTCATAACCAACCAGTATGAATTTTCATATCATCCATAATATTCCAAGAAAATTATAATGTGATAAAAAAATACAAGCAATTTGGTCAAACACCATAAGTCGTGACCAAACATCAACCTTAATCACCCAACATGCAGGTAAAAACATCTTAATCTACAAGCCAAAATAAAAGTATAAAATTCACTTAACATCAATAATTATTCCAGCACTTAGACCACCCAACTGAGTACACCGAAAATTGCAAACAAACATTTATTTTGAAAAGAAAACAGCCAACATTTTTATCCAAAATAATGTAATAAAATATCTAATTTCATACTAAAAATCTTGCTCCAAAATAGCAAGGAAACATTTATTCTGCGGTCAGCATTTTTAACCATCAAACGTCATGCACCAAAACAATTTTTCCAGCCCACATCATAATATTGAGAATCCTTCGATTCTCTTTACTGTCGCTGCCTTTGACAGTTCATCACTGTTATGGTGAACAGTGGTTTGGTTGTTAGGTTGATTGTTTTACCATTTTCCGTTTTCTGTTTTTCCCCCCTGGAACTCTATTTATATAGAGTTCCTTCTCCCTTTCCCCGTTCAACAGATCAGAACAATTATCATGTACTTTGAATGCATTACAGAATAATAAAAGTTGTTGTTTTTCATACTCACCTCTTCTCGATCTCCAACTTTGTCTTCTGCGTCGACGGCATCCGCCGCCGTGCCGGAGCTCCACCGGCCACCGTAACTTTTCTCTCTCTTCAACCACGCAGAGCGTCTAGAGACGCTTCTCTCTCTAAAGTTCTCTCTGATTCTTCCAAATGCCACGTAAAACATCCACTTACTGCTTTTCTTCCTGAAACGGGCCAAAGATGTTTTGGGCCTTGGCTGCACAGTATTGGGTCAAAACCAATATGGTATCAGAGCAGGTCTAGTACCTGCTCTGCTTCCGCTGCCATCACTACTGTTTCTTGGATCTTCTTGGGCCATCTTCTTGAAATCTTTCTTTCGGCACCATGGATCAATCCGACCAGACATTCAACCCAGCAAGTCCTTTTTATCTTCATCCAGGAGAAAACCCAGGTTTGACCTTGATTACCCAAACTCTTAATGAAACTAACTATGCGTCTTGGAGCAGAGCCATGAGGAGGGCTCTGCTTTCGAAAAACAAAATAAAATTCATAGACGGGTCTATTAAGAGACCCCAGAAAACTGACAATACCTATGATGCCTGGGAAAGATGTAACGTGATGATCCTATCATGGATAACGAAGACTTTATCCCCACATATTGCTGAAAGCGTTATCTATGTGGAAGAAGCCAAGGATTTATGGGAAGAACTCAAAGAAAGATTTTCAAAAGGAGATTACTTCAAAATCTCAGATTTACTGCAAGATATACATTCTATTAAGCAAGGAGAACGTGGAGTTAGCCAGTTCTTCACTGACTTGAAGATTTTGTGGGAAGAACTGGAATCTTTACGACCGATACCAGTTTGCACTTGTGAAAATCCATGCAACTGTGACTTATCCAAGGTCTTGTTGAAGTATAGAGAAATGGAGCATGTTATTTGCTTTTTGAAAGGGTTGAATGATTCCTATAATACAGTTAAAACTCAAATTCTTTTAATGGATCCCTTACCCAATGTTAATCGTGTTTTCTCTTTGATTATCCAACAAGAAAGACAGGAAAAACAGAGTAATACTGAGACTAAAATTCTGGCAAACATGGCTGAAAGAAGCAACCAGTGGAAACCTGATCAGAATTGGAGGAATCAGGGACGTGGTAATGGAGCTCGAGGCCAAGGTAGAGGAAAGGGAAGAAACCCGAATTATGGAAAGCAATGTTCTTTTTGTAACAAGATGAATCACACTGTTGATGAGTGCTATTCTAAGCACGGATATCCTCCATGGTACAAGAAGGAAGATAAAAAGAGTGAATGGAATACTATCAATGCTTGTCAAAACAACAATGATTCAGAGGGAATTCTAAAGCAACAACAACAGACCAACAGCAGTAATCCTTTTACACCAGAACAGATGCAGAGACTTCTTAAGATGATAGAAAAGAATGAAGAATCCTCTTCTCACAAGATCAACCAAGTTCAAAGGCAAGAAACTGAAAATAAACCAGGTAATTTTTCCTGGGTTATCGACACTGGTGCAACAGACCATGTCACACATGATAAAACTAATTTCATTGCTTTCTACAGAATTAAGCCCATTCAAGTAAAATTGCCAAATAAAACCATCATCACTGCTGAATATGCTGGAACAGTACATTTTACTAAGAATTTTATTCTATTCAATGTTCTCTATATACCTGATTTCTGTTTTAATTTGATCTCTGTGCAAAGTCTTATTAAAGACTTGGATTGCAATCTAATAATTTCCCATGAGAATTGTCAGATAAGGGAGAATCAGTCATTGAGGACGATTGGATGTGCTAAACCTTGGAATGGCCTCTATTATCTACAGGATTTTCCCAAACAGGAACAAAGAAATATTGTTAAGACTGTTTTATCTTTTAAAAAGACTGATGTAAACCTGTGGCATCATAGACTAGGTCACCCAGGACACTATGTTGTAAAACGTATCTGTGAAATGTTTCCTTATGTTAAGACCAGTACAGACATTGTATGTGACACTTGCCATTTTGCAAAACAACACAAGTTACCTTTTAAGAAAAGCTTATCTGTTACTACTGAATGTTTTGATGTTATTCATTGTGACATTTGGGGGCCATTAAATACTGTTTCTATTCATGGGCATAAATACTTTCTTAGCATTGTTGATGATTACAGCAGGCACACATGGGTTTTCTTAATGAATAACAAAGGACAAACCAAAGATTTACTACAAAATTTTGTGATTAAAGTCAAAAATCAGTTTAATAGAATGATCAAAATCATTAGGTCCGACAATGGACCAGAGTTTAATTGTGTTAATTTCTATAATATGCATGGAATTGTTCATCAAAGAAGTTGTGTAGAAACTCCAGAACAAAATTCTGTAGTTGAAAGAAAGCACCAACATATACTTAATGTCACACGAAGTCTTATTTTTCATTCTAACATACCTAAGGTGTACTGGTCTTATGCTGTTGGCCATGCAGTGTACTTAATAAACAGGTTGCCTTCTCCCACTCTTGAAAATAAGACTCCTTTTGAAATTCTTTATAACCTATCACCTACTTACTTAGACCTTAAAGTTTTTGGATGCTTATGCTTTGCTTCTACCCTTGAAAACAATAGAAACAAGTTAGATCCTAGGGCTAGAAAAGGGGTTTTTCTTGGGTACAAAAATGGTGTTAAAGGATATACTGTTCTTGACATAAACACTAAAGAACTTTTTATAAGTAGAAATGTAATATTTCATGAAGAAATATTACCCTATAAGAATTATCAGGATAATCAGCAAGGAGCAGAAAATGGCAAGGAAGAAGAAGAATTCTTCACTGACTTCTCAAAGAACTATTTTCCTAACAATGAAGATGAACATGACGAGCTTCAGGAATCTGATCAAGAAGAAGAACTAGAGAATCTTACTGATGTGAATGAAAATCAGGAAGACCATGGATACAGAAGACCAGAAAGGATTAGAAGAACTCCAACATATTTGGAAGATTACATTCATCAGGTGAATCAATCCTTAACTATAAAAAATAATTTCAAAACTCCTTATCCAATTTCTAAGTTCTTGTGCTGTGACAATTTATCAGGAAAACATTTAAAATACATCATGGCGGTCACTGGAAATAGGGAACCACAGACCTATAATGAAGCTAAAGACAAAAAGGAATGGACAGAGGCGATGCAAAGGGAAATTAAAGCCTTAGAGGACAATAACACTTGGGTGTTAACTCAATTACCACCAGGGAAAATTCCTATAGGATGCAAATGGATATATAAAATTAAATATAGAGCTGATGGAAGCATTGAAAGGCACAAGGCACGATTAGTTGCAAAAGGATATACTCAGCAGGAAGGGATAGAATATCTTGACACTTTTTCACCAGTGGCAAAATTAACTACTGTCAGACTTCTAATAGCTCTTGCTGCATCTAATAATTGGTTTTTGCACCAATTAGATGTGGATAATGCGTTTCTTCATGGCGACCTCCATGAAGAGATATATATGCAGCCACCTCCAGGATTGGGTATTCATACAAAGGGAAAGGTTTGCAAGTTAACTAAATCCCTATATGGCTTGAAACAAGCAAGCAGACAGTGGTTTGAAAAATTGTCCTCATATCTAAACTCTGTCAATTATAAACAATCTAAATCTGATCATTCTTTATTTACTAAAAGAACTGGTACCTATTTCACTGCTTTGCTTGTATATGTGGATGACATTGTGTTGGCAGGAAACTCCTTAGAAGAAATCAACAACATTAAAGAACTTCTACACAACAAATTTCGCATTAAGAATCTTGGAGAGCTCAAGTACTTCCTAGGACTTGAAGTTGCTAGATCCAAAAGAGGTATTCACTTGTGCCAAAGAAAGTATGCATTAGACATACTTGAAGAAACAGGAATGGAGGGATGCAAACCTTCTACTACACCTTTTCTTAGAGACGCTAGTCCACTGTACAAACTGGATAGTCAACTTGATGATCCTGGACCCTACAGAAGACTTATAGGGAAGTTGCTTTACCTTACAAATACTAGACCTGACCTATGTTATACAATCAATTTACTGAGTCAGTTTATGCAATCTCCTACAGAACATCACTATCGAGCTGCTCAACATGTGCTCAGATACATCAAATCCACACCAAGTGAAGGATTATTCTTTGCCAGTGATTCCCCTATGCATCTAAAAGGCTTTAGTGACTCTGACTGGGCCACTTGTCCCAACACCAGAAGATCAACAACTGGATTTTGTATTTTTCTCGGGACATCTCTCATTTCCTGGAAGTCTAAGAAACAGAAGACTGTTTCCAGATCTTCTACAGAGGCTGAATATAGAGCCCTTGCTGCCACTGTATGTGAAATACAGTGGCTCCACTATTTACTTGCAGATCTTCACATTGAAGAATCTGGAGTCCCTGCTTTATACTGCGATAATAAATCTGCACGTCACATTGCCCACAACCAGAGCTTCCACGAACGGACCAAGCACATTGAGCTTGACTGTCACGTTGTTCGTGAAAAACTCCAGGAAGATCTTCTACATCTTCTCCCAGTTCGATCAGACGAGCAACTCGCCGATATCTTCACAAAATTCCCACATCGCGTCAACTTCAAACAGATTTTACCCAAGCTTGGACTCGTAAATATACACCGTCCAGCTTGAGGGGAGGGTATTGAGAATCCTTCGATTCTCTTTACTGTCGCTGCCTTTGACAGTTCATCACTGTTATGGTGAACAGTGGTTTGGTTGTTAGGTTGATTGTTTTACCATTTTCCGTTTTCTGTTTTTCCCCCCTGGAACTCTATTTATATAGAGTTCCTTCTCCCTTTCCCCGTTCAACAGATCAGAACAATTATCATGTACTTTGAATGCATTACAGAATAATAAAAGTTGTTGTTTTTCATACTCACCTCTTCTCGATCTCCAACTTTGTCTTCTGCGTCGACGGCATCCGCCGCCGTGCCGGAGCTCCACCGGCCACCGTAACTTTTCTCTCTCTTCAACCACGCAGAGCGTCTAGAGACGCTTCTCTCTCTAAAGTTCTCTCTGATTCTTCCAAATGCCACGTAAAACATCCACTTACTGCTTTTCTTCCTGAAACGGGCCAAAGATGTTTTGGGCCTTGGCTGCACAGTATTGGGTCAAAACCAATACATAACTCAAAAACAACAAATTTCAAGCATTAATTCATTCCAATTTATATTTCAAACTACACTTTTCTTTTTTCAGAATTTGAAGAAGACACCAAAACAAATTTTTAACCTTTAATTA
The DNA here is from genome assembly GCA_036885675.1 of Vigna mungo. Lineage (NCBI taxonomy): Eukaryota > Viridiplantae > Streptophyta > Magnoliopsida > Fabales > Fabaceae > Vigna > Vigna mungo. Next base: position 46,648,469 of record CP144700.1, on the reverse strand, counting down.
TCATGGCATCAAGACGATTTTCCAAACCACAACACATTGCATAAAATATCACTACACCAAACCTTTTCTTTTTAATTGATAATTTCCACTTCACAAGACTAATGTTAATCCAGAGAAGAAAAAATATTAAAATAAAACCCAGTCAAAATTATTCTTATAGTCAGAAAATAAAAACCCAAAATTACCCAACTTGTAAAATATTTTTATATTATATGACTTTAATCAAAACCAAACAATTAAATACCTATTGCCACAAACTAAACCGTTACTTATCAAAGGTAATAAATTAAATTGAAGGATTACATATATATTAATCTTTAGTAAAATCAAATACATTAAAATCATATTAATTTGCTACCCCAATAAAAGAAATATCATTATTATATACCTCTACGTAAATATGTTACCCTTTTCTTTCTCCTTAATGTCTTCAATTTTTCTTTTAATACCCAGAAAAATAAATTAAATTGTCCATGCTCAATTAAACTGCTTCAGATGCTGCTGCCTTCCAAATTCAAGCGTTAGAAATTTCTGTTTTAAAAAAACGTGGGTTGGAGAGTTCATGCTCAAAACAGCGTTAAATTTTATAAATTTTCTAGAAAATAAAACACTGTCCCATTACAACAACATTTGATCAGAAAAGAAAACAACCTTACATCCATTACTTGCATCAGTTTTTATTAAATATAAATAACAATAGAAATATAATTTTACATCAAATAAAATAATTTCAAACAAATAATAATCTCACCACTACAAAACAAAAACATTCAATTTAAATTGGATATTAGTAATTTATATTCTGGCAAAAGTCATTCAATTTGAATTGTATATTAGTAATTTATAATAAAGTTTCCACCATATGGGAATTTATATATAACATCAACATACATTAAATCTTTCACACTACTGACTATAGATTAAATTCCAAGTATACATGTGCAATATAATATTATAATAGTAGTACTTCATCCTTATCATAAAAAATTAATCCGCCAAAACATCCACTACATTAAAACATTGCGCCTTCCAATAATATGCAAATATATTTGCATCCCACAAAAAAAAAAATAATAGGGTGAATGTTTTTCAAGGAATAACCCAACGAAATAATGACTACGCACCAAGAATCGAGAAATTTATCAGGAAAGACTACGGCTATATCATCGACAATGAGCAACATTCAATCATAAATCCTCTTAATGATAGGAACTCAAAAAAATAATAATGCAATTAAAACTATGGCACAAAACATCCACGAGGTGTAATATAATGTTATAATAATAGTACCCCGTCTATTGACAGTAGTTCATGAACCAATGTATATATACACAGAGAAAACTGAGACAAAAAAACATAAATATTTTGCTTCAAAACTAAGACAATTATATATATATATATATATATATATATATATATATATATATATATATATATATATATATATATATATATATATATAAATATGGAATGGTCTAAGTTCGAAAACGCGATACATAAGTTTCAAACAAACATACCAAATCATACCATACAAACGTTTAATATATTAAATAAGATAATTAAAACACAATAAGAATTGAATCCATGACCACCCATTCATAATAAGGAACTTTCATCATCTATGGTATACTTCACTTCAATAATACTTATATTCTTGTTATTTCATTTCATGATACCCACACCTACCATCTTTTTATATAATTATTTTTCTTGGGTCTTACATAATATATTAAAATAGTAAAAATTATGACTAATGGGAGAGTGAGATACATCTATATTTATTTGACACACATTATAAAGATAAAATGATTATAAAAAAAACGAATTTATGTATTTTAAAAAAAGATAATAAGATAAAAAAATGTTTATGTCAACCATTGCTAAAAAATAACATATATTAGTCCCACTCGAATGACAAATAGGTGGATCTTGGATGTTCTTCCAAGTCTAATTGTCTGTAGGATCCTTATATTTTAACAACTTTTTGACATCAAGACACCTGTCACTATTTTATCGGTCTGCTTAACTTTATTTTCAGAAAAATATTGAAAACAGACCAATCACAAGCCACTACATATGCGTTGTAAAAAAGTTGTCAAATTTCATTGTCCATACAACCTCATTTGCAGCGACTTCCAAAATCTCATCCGCACAACTTTGAAAATCTCCATTTTCAATAAGCTCCCCCTTTCATTGAAAAATGAGAATAAATTAATGTTGAGATTTATTATTTTGAACTAGAAAAATAATTTTTAACAACTTTTTTGATAATATTTTTACAATAGAGTCTATGTGTAGCTTCTAATTGGTCAATCCTAAATAGGATCCTGATATTTTAACAACACTTTTTAATAAATTTTTTTATAATAGGACACGTGTCACCATTTAATTCGTCTGTTTGAATTTATTTAAAAAAAAATATTTGAAATAAACCATTCATAAGCTATCACGTATGCGTTATCAAAAAGTTGTCAAAAAATAGTTGTTAAAAGAAATTTTTTCCTTTAGACCAATATAATATTGACACAATGTCTATTGTGAGAAAGTTATTAAACAAAATGTGTTAACATATCATATCATATTACTTTCAACCAAAGTCGAAAAGACGAAAACAGATATATTGAATCAGCCCATCAATAATAGTTCACTGAGCTCTCTATATATCTATCTACTTCTACTTCAGTTCCTTCATCCTCTTCATATTGTAGTTTTTCGATTCAGCAAAACCCAAGCACACACCTTAAACAATTTCTTCTCATAACAACTTCATGGAGCCAAAACTCACTCACGTGGTTCTCGTTTCAAGTCCAAGTCTGGGCCATCTCATCCCTGTCATTGAGCTGGCCAAGCGTTTTGTCCTTCTCCACAACTTCAAAGTCACAGTTATCGCCGTGACTTCCCGAACTTCACCAGCCAAAGCGCAGATCCTCAACTCAGTCCTCACACCGTCTCTTTGCCACCTCATTGATATTCCTTCACCAGACAAAAATGCCCTCGTTTCCCAAAACGATGTCGTGGTCACTCGCCTCTGTGTCGTGATGAGTGAAGCCAAACTCACCATCCGTTCAATTCTTTCCGAAATTACCCCTCACCCTTCCGCAGTCATCGTTGATATTTTCAGCACCGAGACCATACCTATAGTAAGAAAACTCAATATTCTCGGCTACGTCTACATTGCTTCACACGCTTGGATGCTCGCGTTGCTTCTCTATTCGCCGGTTCTGGATGAACTGGTAGAGGGACAATACGTGGACCAAACGGAACCGATCAAAATTTTGGGCTGCAAACCGGTTCGACAGGAGAACGTGGTAGACCCATGCTGGACCGGAACGACAGACACTATACAGAGTATCTGAAAATAGGAAAAGGGATCCTGCAAAGCGACGGTGTTTTGGTGAACACGTGGGAGGAGCTTCAACGTGAAGAGCTTGAAGCGCTGAGGGAGGAAGGTTCGTTATGTGAAGCGCTAAATATGAAGATTCTTGTGTAAGTTGTGGGACCTCTCGTGAGGGAGCCCAAGTTAGAAACCATTTCTTCAAAGTGTGCTGAACTGCCTAAGTCGACTACATGCGTAGTGGATCAGACTTAGTTAGTTATTTGATTTGAAATTCTGTTAATACTTGTGTACAGTAACGACTGTATTTCAAATGTTTGTTAAAACATTTATGATAGTCAACCTATTAATTGCAAAATCAATTTGGTTGTTATGACTGCTACTAATTTGCTTAACTGTTATAACTGTCTGCTGATAGTCGACTTCATTAGTAGCACAATCGACTACAGGAGCGTCTGATTTATGGAAAACTATAAATAGACTTGAGTAAGTTGATCACATACGACTTTGGATATTCTGACACTTTCATTTTAATTTACAGATTGTGATCTCTGAGGAAAAGGCTCCAAGAACTCATAAAGAAGATGGTGGAGATCTTTCTTGTAAGAGTGTCGTAAGGAGGAATTGTATTGTGCTTACTGTTTGATCAGATTCTGCACAACTGGTGTATTGACATTGATCAAGACTGCTTTTAATCTATTGGAGATTGTAGAAGAGGGGATATCTTGCTGCAGATCTTTGTGTTGCTATCTATATTTTTGCTAGAGGGTTAGAGAGGTGTTTTATATTTTTGACGTAGAGGTCTGTATAAAAGCCTTATTGTAAAAACCTTGACCATTATAGTACATTTGCTTCCAGATTGTGGAAGGACACTGGATGTAGGCATTGAGGCCGAACTAGTATAAAAATCTGTGTTTGATTTCTCTATCCGTACACTTTTATATTAAGTCGACTTAAGTGTTTACATAGTAAATTTTACATTTCCGCTGCACTTAAAATTTTCATTCCTTGCAATTCAAGAAACTTTGTAAGGGTTTATACTTTGTGAAAAAGATTTTGAAAAGACTCTGATTTTTAAAGCTCACCAATTCACTCCCCCTCTTGGTGTTGAAACTGAGTCATCCTGTTTCCAACAAATTGGACTATGGGTGCAAAATTGATTAGACTTGTGCAATGTATTTGCTTAATTCACGTTTTTGCATATCGAATTAACATTCACTCAGTTGGTTAATTCGTGTTAGATTAAGGGTGAGAGTAGTGTTCAATTGAGTTTAATCAAGGATAGGAAGCATTGTAATTGATTTAGATGCCAACATGTTGTTAATCTATGTTGAATTTCTTGCTTTAGTTTGTTAATTTCATTGCACAATTCTGTCCAAAACCGCCCCCCACCAAGTGTTTAATCTAATGACTGAACCAATATTTGGTCCTTGTAAGACGACCTAGGATTCATTCTCCTAGTATATAATGCATTTAATTGCTCATTAATTTGATTTGGGTACGACCACAATTAATGACTTCAACAAATCCAATAGGAGTCGTTAAGAAAATATTTATTCAACTCAGTTGTGGATGATGTAACTCTATGAGCAATTATTTATATAAAATTGATTTATATATCAAGTATACTTATATCAAATGTAATTTTTTATTTCAGGTATATGTTTGGTGTAAGTAACAACTTAAGGTATAATGATGTCTATGAGTTCATCGATCCCTAAGTCACTCATGAAGAAAATAAATTTTGATGACATCTAAACATACCTCAGCTGTAGCTTTGCAAAGGGGAAGGAGATATATTTTATCCCTTATATATATATATATATATATATATATATATATATATATATATATATATATATTATGGGTAAGTGAAGTTTGTTAACTTCAAAGTTCCGTATGTGAATTTAATATGTAAAAATTAAGTTATTATCAATTTCAAGCACCATTGGCAACTACTTATTGTTTCCATACGAGAGAGCAATGATGTGTGGTTCTGCTCATTGCATAAGTCCTCCCAAACATCTCAGACAAGTAGTTGATTGGTAAGAACCTTAATGTTTGGACTTTCTTTGTTATATAAATGAATACTAAAGCCTATTTTTTAATAGTTCCATTGTAGCATGTATGATTTTGTTTGGAAGATCAACTGTTAACGGTAAAAAGCTTGCATGGTTAGCTCTCAAGGTTTAACATAGGCTAAAGTCATACTTTCTTATAGTTGTTTTTTTAGTAATTTTCACTAACTATTTACAATTATGATGATATATTGTGGTGTCACAGACAAAGTGGGTCATATGAGTGCGGATACTACATAATGTATTGGATGACACACACTATTCTTGCCCATATTACAAATGGCTAGGAAATGGTAAAATTTATATTTAATGAATTTTGTTTTTCTCCATCATTTGGAATTCATATACACTAATTAATATCATGTGTTTTGTGCAAAGATTCAAGACTCCTACTCCACTTCCTGAGAAGTCACTTACATTCCTAAGGAAGGTACTTGCAAAGCCTTTAATTAGATTATACAATAGTTCATATTTATTAGGATTAAAAATACATTAGCACATGTTGATTTATAATTATTAAACTTTGTACATTATGTTTTAAACATTATGTGTTGTAAATATTGATTTTGTACTGATTCTATGTTGATTCTGTGTTGTATATATTGTGTTTTATATGCATATTTATTTTTGTGATATATCACAAAAAAGACTGCTATTAAAAAAATTTCGAGAGTATAAGCTTCGGTTGTGACGAAGTAGAAAGTTTGTCTATATATCGCCTCAATTTAACCACAACCGGTCACATAAGGTGCTCGTGATTTAAAAATATAAAATTAAATGGACTTTTTAATCGGTTCTAGCTTGAGCCGCTGCACAAGCCTAAATTATTACCTCGATTTGAGAAGAATAATCGAAGCATAAACCTTGTCGATATTACCTTTTTCAACCGAGGCCGAAGTCGCACCTTTTTACCTCACAAATATAAATCTCGGTTAAAAAATCGAAACAGTTGTGGTTTTCCTTTCCCTGCAATTACGTGGATCATGGATGTTCTTCCAAGTCCAATTGTCCTTGTAACCTCATCCGCAGCCAACTTCACAAATGTCCTCCACACAATAAGGTCCCCTTTCGTTGAAAATGAGAATAGTATTAATGTCGAAATTTATTGTTTTAAACTAACGTCCAAAAGACGAACAGTTCACTGAGCTCTCTGTATATCTATAAAAAAAAATCAAGTTCACAACGTCTCATACCAAGTTTTCTAATGCTTTACGTAAATGATATCACCAAATTCACATAACTTTAACCCAGCAAATAATTTCTACTTCGGTTGCTTCATCATCTTCATATTGTAGTTTTTCGATTCAGTAAAACCCACGAACTCACCTTAAACAGTTTCTTCTCATAGCAGCTTCATGGAGAGGCCAAAACTCACCCACGTGGTTCTCGTTTCAAGTCTAGGTCTGGGCCATCTCATCCCTGTCATTGAGCTGGCCAAGCGCTTTGTCCTTCTTCACAACTTCAAAGTCACAGTTATCGCCGTAACTTCCCAAACTTCACCAGCCGAAGCGCAGATCCTCAACTCACTCCTGACACCGTCTCTCTGCCACCTCATTGATATTCCTTCACCAGACATCAATGCTCTCGTTTCCCAAAACGATGCCGTGTTCACTCGCCTCTGCGTCGTGATGAGTGAAGCCAAACTCGCCATCCGGTCAATTATTTCCGAAATTACCCCTCGCCCTTCCGCAGTCATCGTTGATGTTTTCAGCACCGAGACCATACCCATAGCCAGAGAACTCGATATTCTCTGCTACGTCTACTCTGCTTCACACGCTTCGATGCTCGCGTTGGCTATCTATTCGCCGGTTCTGGATGAACTGGTAGAGGGACAATACGTGGACCAAACGGAACCGATCAAAATTCCGGGATGCAAACCGGTTCGACCGGAGAACGTGGTCGAACCCATGCAGGACCGGAACGACAGACAGTATACAGAGTATCTGAAAATAGGAAAAGGGATCCTGCAAAGCGACGGCGTTTTGGTGAACACGTGGGAGGAGCTTCAACGTGAAGAGCTTGAAGCGCTGAGGGAGGGAGGTTCGTTAAGTGAAGCGCTAAATATGAAGATTCCTGTGTACGCTGTGGGACCTCTCGTGAGGGAGCCCGAGTTAGAAACCAATTCTTCTACTGAGTCGCTGGTGACGTGGCTCGACCAACAACCGAGTCAGTCGGTGGTTTACGTGTCGTTTGGCAGCGGAGGAACGATTTCGTCTGAGCAAATGAAGGAGCTGGCTTGGGGGTTGGAACTGAGTGAACAGAGATTTCTTTGGGTGGTACGCCCGCCCATTGAAGGAATTGCTGACGCGGCGTTTTTCACCACTGGGAGTAGCGGGATTGATGAGGTCGCTAAGTATTTGCCAGATGGGTTTGTTTCGAGGACTCGCGAGGTGGGCCTGCTGGTTCCCGACTGGGCCCAACAAGTGACTATACTAAGTCATCGTTCGATTGGAGGTTTTCTTTCACACTGTGGGTGGGGCTCTACGCTCGAAAGTATAACAAATGGTGTTCCGTTGATCGCGTGGCCGTTGTACGCAGAGCAGAAGATTAATGCGGCGCTGCTGGTGGAGGAGCTGGGCGTGGGGGTTCGGTCCAGGGTGTTGCCGACGAAGAAGGTGGTGCGTAGGGAGGAGATAGCAGAAATGGTGAGGAAGGTTATTGAGGGAGTGGAAAGTGTGAAGGGCAATCGCGTGAGAGAGAGAGTGAAAGAGGTGCAGCAAAGTGCAATGAAGGCTTTGTCAAAGGGTGGGTCGTCCCTCGTTGCACTGTCTCAAGTCGCGAATAAAATTTCAGGTTGAAGAGATGTTTATGGGGCCATTCTCTTAATAAAAGTAGTAATTATAATGAAAGGAAAATTACAAGTTCTGTACTCTGTTGTAATAGTTGAAAATATGATAATTAATGGCTTCTGTTGTTTGTTAGAAGAAGTGGTGTTAATGAATCAATATTATGACTAAATAATCTGTTTTGACGAAGTCCTTTTAACTCCTTGTCTTGCTTACATGGCTCGATAGGAATCTCATGCAAAGCACGTAAGAGATTGTTATTTAGATACTATGTAATTAAACTTATTGTTACTGTGAATTTTCTCTTTTGGTAATTATATAAAGCTTTATATTTTCGTGTTATACCAAATGATAATGTAATATATGCAGATAAAAAAAAGATGACATTTTTTTTTAAGAATATAGTTTATAAAATATATATCTGTACTATGCACAGGAATCTGAGTCGGGACATTGAGTTGAAAAACCATTAAGAAAAGCATCTTTGAAAGTGCCTTTGTATTTTACTTCTAAGCTCTTAAAATAATATCTTTCATGCGTATATGCAGCCAAAGCCTACTATGTAGCTGTTTTTTCCAGTATACAATATCGTTCACGTATGTGTATACACTAAATAGTTGCAACCTGTGTAGTCTTATAGTAGGATATCTTCAATGGTAATTGCGAATGTCTATAATATAAATAGGTGAAAATTCCTTTCTAGTTTTCCTTCAAATAGTATATGCATGACTCCATACATATATATATATATATATATAAGGGATGTGACGCTTATCAAAAATAACTTTAAAACTTTTAAAAACATAAAATGGAAAACCAAATTTTATAAGTCTTTACAATTAAACATTTTAATTCCAATTCAATTATAAAGTAAATTCTAAATAAAATAGTTTATTCAAACAATCATAATATTCCAACTCTCTCAGTCCACTCACCGCAACATCTAAACTATTTGCATGATAATATGCTTCCATAATAAACGATTATAGTAAGAAACCACAATGACAAACATAAGTGTGAATTAATTGAAAATCAATCATAAACAAAATAACATAACCTACAAACGCCAAACATTCATCACATTAATGAACCCAACAACAACATACTAACAACTTAAACATAGTCACACATCATCATATGAAACCAGCGGTCTATCTCCTGTACTTACCGTGACACCCATTCATCATAACCAATTCAGTTAGAGTCACACGACACCCCCTTCCCACATCATGCAGCCGAAGAGAACCACTTTTCTACTTCACATGGCCGAAAGAGTCATGAATACTGGAATCATCTTCTTTCCGCATTAAACGGCTGAAGAGAACCTTTTTCCCGCATCACACTGTCGAAGAGAACCCCTTCCATGCATCACACTGCCAAAAGTGTCATAACTGGATTTACTAGGTACGGCGAGACAACCCAACAACAACCTGTCTCCTTTCACAACTGCAAATCGCACGACCAACCACACATAACCCTGTCATCATTCACAGACATACAACCCCTTGAACTTGTTCACCAATCCATTTGCTTAAAAACATTCTCAAACAACTCCTAATAAAATGACATCACAACAAAAAGTTAAACTAACAATACACAATTTCTACAAGGTGTACCCTCTTTCTAGTCCCTTACACCTATGTGAAACCTTTCCCCTTTCAAAGTGGACCCCACATGGGTTCACCCTTATTCCATCACCATGCCTTTTCATGTATACACATTCACATAAAAACAATTGTTTACATTTAATGCTCACATAATCTCACTTTCACTTTCTCTTACGAATCAATTCGTAAATCCTGATATTATCTACGGATAGGTGCTTTCTTTTGCCTTGGTGCATTGGAAGGCGATGATCTGTAGGGGAGGCTATAGATGTCCTGTAGGGGAGACTAGTGGTCGATTGTAGGAGCAACTACAGTTGGTGAGGTAGGGTACAAAAGTGAGATGGACTCTTTCCACTATGATATTATGGTACAGTGATGCTCATGGTGTTGCTCATACTGGGATAGTCATGATGATGGGGTATCTATGATGATGATCATGGTACTTGAGACGTTCCATGTTATGTTATCACTATAAGAAATAATGGAATTACATACGAAAAATTATATACGGATTTTAATCCATATATAAGTCAGGCATTATATATGGAAATTATATACGGATATTAAAAAAGGCGTTATATACGAATTTTTCCGTATATAACATTGGCGTGTGGTGGCAGAAAAATTACCTAAGGATATATCCTTATGTAATTCCCATTAAGTGTATGTAAGTAGAATGAATTAATTATATACGGATCTGAGCAATATTTTATTTAAAAATATATATTTTTGATTAATTAGAAGCTGAAACCTATCATTCACTCAAATCTGAGCTTTGTTGTCCTCTCGAAACCTCGAGCTATCTCTCTCTCTCTCAAACCCTCGACTCCTTTCTCTCTCGAACCCTGGAGCTCTCGTCGTCCCTCTCTCAAGTCGTCTGCCCTCTAGTTGTCCCTCTCTTCAGCCCTCTTCCGTCGCGCTCTACTTCTGCCTCCTCTCTCTCTATCGAAGTGTCCGTGGTGTTTCGGCGTTCACCAAGCAATCTCCTTGTTTAGTCGAGGGCCATAGTTGAACACTGAAGGAGTATCTTCATCTGGTAAGTAAAGCCTAATGCTAATGCTTTCTTCGACCAATCGTTAATGGTGAAAATCGTGAACCCTAATTTTGTTCTTTCTTTGTTTTATTTGACACATTTGTGGTTGGTCTCGCAAGCCGTGGTTGGAGTGTTAGGAAACATCAATTGAGGCTAGTGTTTGGCGGTTTAAGAAGATTGTCAGTGGTATGTAGGACTGAGACATACCATTTGGAGTTGCGAAGGCCCTTAGCGAAGGAACCAAAGGTGACTGAGTTGCTTTGCCTTTAAAGTTTCTTAGATACAGAAAAATTTGTTTTTACTGAGTTCTTTTGCTTCATTTGCATAATAATATGTTGTTGTGAGTTTTGCTTCTTCTGCCAGATTTAGATTCATCGTGATGTAACCACCTTTGGTAATTTGTGTTTATTGAGAAATTGAATGCTTTTCTAATGTTTATGACGCAATGCGTTTGTAATTAATGAGTGTATTAAATTTTTTTATAATAAAAGTTATATGCTTTGGCTTGCAATGGTATGTGTAGTTCGTTGTTCATGGGGATCCGTTAATTACTCAGTTTGATTCTTTGTGATGTGTGTGCATGAGGTGTCACATGTGTTAAGATGCTGATGGGCAGGACTTTGGTCAAGATATTTGTAGTGCTTTGTTAAATATTTCCAGCGCATATGGTTGTCATGAATGCTCTATAATATCTTTGCCCAACATTATTTTTGGCATGTGCCAATGTGGCCTATAACTTGGAGAGAGTTCTAGAGCAATTGGAACACATAATTTTTTCCCTCGTAAAAGGATGTCCGAAGTAGGTCCAAACCCAATATCTCAAACACTACCGTGCTGATAGAGATCATCTTCGACCATGCCCATAATCATTTATTCCATCTTTTGCTCAGGTGAACCATTCAGTTATTATCGGACTCTTATATTGAGATTATTTCTTAATGCCATTAGATTAAGTACATGATGAATGAATTTGCACCTATACCTGGGAAATGTCTTCTCGTCGTTGATGAATCTTTTTCATTTTTCTTTGTAATGGAGGTTTTCAACTAACTAAATTTAACAAACCCATGTTTCAGCTAATGTTCCCAAATCATCATTCACTTATTAGGTACCCAATTTGTAAAATTATAACACCACTCTGTAGGTTTGCACTTTGAGTTTAATTTAGCATTTAGTCCTAGTTGATATGCATTTAGGTATCTGTTCTTGTTAATGTACCAATTCGTTTTTGTTTTTACTGTGTTTCTAAGGTTTTAGTTTCTATCTGGTTAGTAGGGACCAATGTTGTATTAGTAAAGACCTATAGATCAAAATTGTAGCTCCTTTTATACAAGGATAGGGACAAGTGGTTATTTTAAACTTGTTTATCGTTGGCTCTTTTAATAATTCATTACACTATTATTTGTTGGGAAACAAGTAGGCTTCGTTTTAACAAGAGGGGGGAGTGAATTGGTGATTTTTCAAAATCAGAGTCTTTTCGCAATCTTTTATACAAAGTACAAAACTTTACAAACTTTCTTGAATCGCAAGTTATAGAAAATTTAGTGTAGCGAAAAATCAAAGTTTACTACACAGATTGTAAAGTCTGAATGTAAAAGAGTAGGGATAGAGAATTCAAACGTAAGTTTTTATATTGGTTCGGCCTCAATGCCTACATCTAGTGTCCTTCTAGTACCAGGAAGCAAATGCACTGTAATGGTCAAGATGTTTACAACAAGGCTTTTATAGAGACCTCCACGTCAAAAATATAAAACACCTCTCTAACCTTCTAACCAAAGTATAGGCAAACCACATAGCAAGACTTGCAGCAAGATATCCCCTCTCTTGCAATCTGCAACCCACTTTGAACAATCCTCAAAGTGTACCAGACTCCACAAGTCCAACCCCTATAGTCACAACAGGTAACAAAACAATCACCATGGATGCCAAACAAGATTCTTGATCAACACAGAAACACCTCAATTGTGTAGATTCTGATCAAGCAGTATGCGTAACACAGTTATCCTTCATAAACTCTTCTAAGCAAGATCACAATCATCTTCTTGATGAGTTCTTAGAGCTCTAAAACCCAGAGAATCAATCTGAAACAGAATATGAAATTGTTAGTCTTCCAAAAGTTCTTTGTAAACGATCAGGTCTCGTCTATTTATGGATTTCTATAAATTAGACACTATTGTAGTCGATTGTGCTACTAATACAGTCGACTGTATTATAACAGTTATAACAGTTAAGACATAATAGCAGCAATCCAGTCAAACCAATTAAATTCTCAGTCAATGCAGTTGACCAACATTCAATGATCAACTAACTTTTAAAAATATAGTCGTTACTGTTCATGAGCATAACAGAATTTCAAAACAAGCAACTAATACAGTCGACTGCGTAGCGCACACAGTCGACTTCTACACTGTAGTTCACTTTGAAATTCTTTTCAATGTAAAATCTCACATAGCACTGTTTCTGAAAATCCGTGCATAGTCATGAGCTTAATTCGACTTCCCTCATAATGAAGTCGACTTACAGCTTGGAGATATGCAACACAATGTAAGTTCATAAATGTGCATGTGGTTTTCATCTTTCAAATCATTTGTAATGCAACCATATATGATGTAATATATACAAGCTCAGTAAATTCACATATCATAAAAACATGTTCAACAATATATCAATCAATAAACAATAGATTATGTAAACACATCAACAATACATGTGTTATTAAAAATGTGTTGTCATCATAAAAAACCAAAGTGTCATAGATATTGTGTTGTCAACAATCTAAACATTATTTAGGTTCAGTTAAATCCTTTCAGGCAACCCATAGTCGTGGAAGACATCGTGTTATTATTGCCCTACTACTCGAATTGCCTTTTTTTTGGGATGTAAAAAGTTACTCAGAATATCTTCATTCTTGAGTCAACAATATTGGCCGGAACCACAACCCTAATTGCATCAAAAGTAAACCATTGCTTTGTCTAATAGTAAATAATAATCAAAAGCTTTGCAAACATGTATCCCTGAACTAACTTAAACCTTGTATTGGGTTATCTGCAACATGTGCTACCCACTACAATCATTCTAAAATTTCCGCTCCGCATGATATACATCTAGGATTGTGACAAGGTCTTAGTTAGATGGTAGATTTGATTTGAAGTATCTCCATGTAGAGATACTGAACCATAGAATTCTCAATCAAATTATAAAAGTTGAACTATCTCGTGAGAGATGTTCCATAGAAATATTCTTGTTATTGTTTCATTCATATTCCCAAAAAGTATATCCAACACTAATAGTTCCATGCATTAATATATTAATATATGAAGGCTTTTTTTTACAACAGTAAAAACACTTTTTCACTCTTTCATATATAAAAACAAGCAACCACATCTCTTCCTGCCTGTGTAAGTAGTTTGATGTTTCAGCCATGCCAGAATTGGGTTAATATATTTCAGTTACCATTTAAGTATACCAAAATATAAAACTCTAGCTAATGGTTCTGATTAAATGACACAACTTACATTGCCCCTCATAATGCACAATGCCCTTGTATTAAAATTTATCGTTTGTTTTTAAATATAGTGGCAAGGCAATTATTATCTTAGTTTTGTATGAAGTTTTTCTGTGAATAATCAATAGATGTATGCTTCACAAGAAATGAAATGTGAATCCAATCTTTTTCTTTATTCTCAATGAGATATGAAACCTATCATCCTCCTTTGACATCAAACAGCTCGTACATTGAAACTCAGCATGTGTTTGATGAGAAAAAAATAATCTGACAGACCTAATCTTTAGGGACTTCAGTAACCCACATCTATCAGACCAATTTAGACTGTTTTACCTAATCTTATAGGCTAAACATAAGACCTAGAGTGACATCTTCACTTGAGAAAAATTTCACCACCTTTTCATCTCACCTTTACTCATCATCAACCTCAATCTCTTCTGCATCACCTTTCGATATTACTATTAACTCATATTTAGATATCTATAAGGAATCATCAACCCTTACTCATTTTCCTTTTTCATTATAAATGAAACAACTTGATGAGTTCTTGAGTACCAAAGTTGCCCCTAAAGAACTTGTTGATGAAATAAAGGTACTAGCTCTAATTATGCTGTGATGCATTTTGCAACTGTAATTGAGAAATGCTATATATGTTCCTGAAAGTATATCACTAATGATCTGTGAACCTTTTTCCCTCTTCCTCTGACCTTGTTCTCTTTGAATTGAATTGTTGGGGACACTAGGACATTGGAAAGGCTCTTCTACCAAGATGACTATGTCCATAGTTACATCCGACAGACACAAGCATCTTCTTCCACTCAACTAAACAAAGTTTTTATTAATCTAAAATGCAATCCAAAACCTACTATCAACATATAAGCTTAAACTAAACGTAATTAATGTTCAACAAGAAATAGAAATCTTCCTAGCTCCATCTTTTCAGAAGATAAGTTGTCCACTCCTGTCTTATCTGCCTAATTGTGTCATCTGGTATAGGAGATGTACTCTTGAAGCACTGCAAAATGAAGGAAGATTCATTATGTTTTCATATATGTTCAAAGATGAATTTGATTTGTAATGTATTGAAGGTAAGCATCATTACCTCATTTCACTCATTTGTAATGGCAACTCGAATGATGGTCTTAATCCAAAACATGACATAAAAGCCACATTCCCATGAATCTAAATGCTTGTTACACTAAAATGACAAACTAAATAGTCAAGAATTTAGATTATTCAATAACATAGAAAATGAATTAGAACTATAAATGACTTACAACCTTTGGATATAGAACTTGAACTAGCTCACCTTGGGATTTACTCGTAACTCTATTTAGATTGGAAACACAAGTTAATATTAATATAACTATATTTATCATAAAATTTGAAAGTCAACATGAATTTCAAAATCATTTTTGGAGAAACACTTACCCCTTTCATTTCCATTCAAACCCCTTCTTCCTTTTTCTTGAATCGGTTGCTCCTATATGTTTGGTTTTTTTATTGGTTGCGTTTACCATGTAGTTGGCATCGAGAATCTGCAAAGGAAATAGAGTTCAGTAAAGGGATTGAACAGTTTGGAGAAGAAGGTGGAGAATAGGAGAAGAAGAAGGAAAAAAAGATAACTAAAAGCATGAATATAACTAATATACTTACACAAAACAGTAAAAAAAACACAGTAAAAAAAAGTAACTAATATACTTACACATAACAGTAAAAAATGAACTAATTACACATGACAGTTATCATATGAACGTTAATGCTAATTTAATAAAAAAACAAAAACAAAACTGACTTGACTTTATTTAATTAATATTATACTCAATTGAGTATATATATATATATATATATATATATATATATATATATATATATATATATATATATATATATATAAATGAATTAAATTTACAAATCAAATTAATAATTAAGTTTTATTTTTATATTTTTGTAATGAATTACTAGTAGGCTTATTTTAAATAAGTTTTTTTCTTCACCCACCCAACTACCTAAATTTTAAAATGAGCATTCAGTAAAAGTGTCAGCAAGTTTCCTATTTTAGAAATCTTCTAAAACAAGCTTTTCGAATTTTCTAAACATGATTTTCAGAAAAGGTGTTCCAAACAAACTTTTCGAATTTTCTAAACAGGAGCAGGATGTTCGAAACAAAACTTTCATAACAAGATTTAAACAGGATTTTCAAGATAAGTTTTTTAAAACACATGAGTGTGACGGTGCACTTAGTAATTATGTGGTGTAGAAAGAAAACGCATATTACAATGTTGTTGGATTGGCTAATAATATTAGACGCGTACTATTTGTTGCCTTTTGTAATAAGTTTATGTTCATTTGATATTTGAGATAGAAAATAAGGTTGTGTTTGCTTTAGAAGATGGATTTGGGAAAGAGTGAGTTGATGGACTTGAGGGGATTTAAGGATAAATTAATTGTTGTTTTTTTTAGTGGATTTGGAGGTAACACGAATACTTTCGTTTAAGAGAATATTTTTGGTGTAGAAAGTCTCAAATTCAAGATCTTCCGCTGTATGGATTTTTTAAGAAACGAAGTCATAAGCACGTAAGTTCAGGGTCAAACCGACTACCCCAAAAGCACTCATCCATAAACCAGTTACTGGTACAAATAACATAAAGAAATGTAACCAACGTTTATTGGAAAAAGCAAGTGAAAGCAGATTTGGAAGTAAAGTTTGTGAAAATTAAGGTAGGATTTGACCGATATGACAGATAAAAAAATTGTTTAATTGGTAGAAATTGAATATTACCAAAATGTCCCTAGTTATAAAAGTAATATAAAATGATAATTGTTAATGTTATATTTAATTATAAAATTGTTTATAAAGAGAAAAAAATTAGAAATAATTATTAAAATTAAATTTTAAAATGTAAAAAAAATTATAATTTTGTAAATTGAAATGATTTTTTAAAATATAATATATTTTTAATATAATTTACTACCAAGTTGTATGATTTTTTTTGTTATTGAAGTGAAATTTAATATTTACAAAGAAACAAATAATTAACCGAAGTTAGAATACTACATGTCATAAAATAAGTGCGAACATAATAAGATACAAATATATTTGTCATGGTTTATGATGAAGTTGCTTCAGGTAGGTATGCAAACAACCTATTCAAACGATATTGTATTGGCATCACTATTAAACGTCTTGTATGTGATCGATGTAAAGATAGAAAGTCGAAGCACCGACTGAATAAGTTATCATGTTGAATGTTCATAGTCTTTAATAAGTTATCAATTTCTTCGGAAGTATGATTAGATAAATGATTCCTGACTATTAATAACACATTTTGACGCTTCATGGCTTGTAGTTGTCGTTCAACAACTGCATATAGTCTTCTTGTTTCAGTATTTCGCTTTTCCATTTCGTCAATTATTCGAGAATCCATCTGATTTGCAGTTCATTAAGGTGACATTCAGAATAAATAAAAATATGAAGGAATTGAGCAACTTGTTCCGCCACTATAGACTAAATGGTGTCCTTAACTAATCGAATTATTTGTAGTCTCTCATAAAGATTAATAAATGCTTCTGGACTCATCCGAATAATGTCGCGACACCAATTAGTATGCATAAGGTAGGACATGAATTGCTCCCTGTGATAGTCTTTGTCTGGTAGGAAAATTCTTACACTCCTTGAATCACTCGAGTACACACTCAAAATATTCAACGCATGTCCAACAATGGATAACATTGTTAGTGCGATCAGTGAGGTGGTTATTTGTAATTGTCGCGACTACATTGAAGTCTACATCAACCACATCACTTCACCGTCCAAATATGACAAATCTAATTCTTCTTCCATCTATATTTACTTAAAGAAATGTACACCTTATTAACAAATTCATCCATTCATCTAATGATTAAAAATAAACATAGTACATTCATGCATTCATTCATATATTGATTAAAAAAAACATAGCATAGTACACTCATGCATTCATATTGTTAAAACAGATGTGCTTTATTTCTCACACCAAGAGGGGGTGAATTGGTGATGTGTAAAAATGATTGCTTTTAAGATCTTTTTTGCAAAATAGTAAGTCTTTAAACTTTTCTTGAATCGCAAGTAAAAATATATGCAATGAAACAGTAAGTGTATTCGAACGCAATCATAGTATAATCGATTTAATGTAGAGAGAAGATAAGAAAATTCAAACGTTGTGTTTTATATTGGTTCGAAAAATACTGCCTACATCCAGTGTCCTTCCATTCAACCCAAGATGAAAGCCAATGCATTATAGAGATCTGAGTTTTTACACCAAGGGCTTTACAGCGACCTTACGTCGAAATGCAAATCACCTCCCTAACTCAGTAATCTAATATAGGCAAAAACAAAAACAGACTAGCAACAAGAACAATCCCTGTAGTCAACCCTTTGAGATTCCCCTCAAAGTCAAGAAACATGGTTTTCTTCCTGTATACACCACAGGGAAAGAACAACTCTCAGCGATTGCAACAGCTCGTGATCAAGCAGTAAGCACCATCTGTGTGCAGAACGATCAGATCAGACTTTACAAAACGAACAATCTTGCTTCACAAGAAATCCTCAAGACTTTATCACCATGGCAATTCTTGATTCTTGAAGCGTTTTTCTCTTCTGTAAGACTTCAAGGCATAATCTGAAACAAATATGAAAGTGTAAAGATCAATTCTTCTTACAGAATTCAAATCATGCGTCTATATATAGTATAACTCAAATCAGACGTGTTTTAATCGATTACGCTATTAATCTAATCGAATACATTTCACAGTTATAACAGATTAACAACAGTCAAAACATTAATTGAATGCACAATTAATGTAATCGATTTGTAATAAATGCTTGGTCAACATATTTAAAAATATGATCGTTGTGACAGTTATGTCAAGCATTGAAACAATTTTCAAAACATTGACTAACTTAATTGAATACAAGATGCATGCAATCGATTAAGTAGTAACACTTAGCATATTTTTGAAAACATTTCTTCTCAAAATACATCACAACACACTTGAAAAGTATTTGTACAAACATACGAGTTTTAATCGATTTAACCACTAATGTAATCGACTTAAAACTTATTGTTTTGCCATAGTTTAAAGCTTCAGCTGTCTGATGACCTTAACTGATTAACTCACCATTGTAATCGATTAAGGCAAGCAGATATGCTTGGTGCATGTGGTTTTTCCATTTCCAAAAACTCATATTATGCATACACAAATATAATCACATTTCAAACACAGTAGTATGCTATAATCAACACAATATGTTCACAGTTATGCTTATACAAATCTCACAGTAAGCATATAACATGTAACACATATAACACTGTACATACACATGTTTTTTTATTAACTATGTGTTGTCATCATCAAAAACACAGATACCACAAAGATTGTGGGTTTAGCTAATCCTGTGCTCCCTCTCTCAATAATCTCAACAGTTATATTGATTCAAAAAATCATATCATAAGACATACCTCTTGAAGACTTGTCATGATTTGAAGCAAGATTGATTGACACAAAATTTTCCAATATAGCTACAAGTTATATGGCCAGCAACTTCTATATACCAATTAGATGCTAACTTCAAATCTGAATTTTTGAATACAACAATAACAAATTGAACCTGTGTTGATCCAACTAACACATACTAATAAACATATAATTCGTAATATACTAAGTAAACATCCAATTAACACACATGCATTTAAAACACATACAATTAAACATATAGTTATTCATTTGGCACAATTAAAAGGCATACCTCTTCAAGATTTTTGAAGGAGGAATATAACCAAGGATGTTTCAAAAGACAAGCACCAAATATTGAGATTCAAAGAGCAAATGCACATAACCTCCAAATGGCAAAATATGAGCCAAACAAAAGGCAACCTCCAATTCCTAATATATTACTACAACAAAACAAACAGATCCTCCACTTTGCAAAATAAGTCTCAAGTTGTAACGAATCTGTCGCAACCGAAAAATCGCGACGGGACGACGACGATCCAAAAAAGGAAACGATTTTGAAAAAGAGATTTTGGAGTCGCCACCATAGTTTATTCTGGAAAACTATGGAAAAAAACCATAAAGAAAAGACATGGTCCACGAAAACCGGATTTCGGGTTCTGGAGTCGGTTACGTGTGGGGAAGGTATTAGCACCCCACAACGCCTGCCTTAAGGCAGTACCTTTAATTAAATACGCGAATAAAGATGTGGTTTTCAAAATGTTTAATTTCCCCAAACAGTAAAAATCAAGAGAGACAACATATATATATTTTATTTTTGTGCCCGACAAGGATTGACCTTGCTCCTACGTATTCTCATTCAGAATGAGAAATCAGGGTTACGTAGTTCTTTGTGAAAATTTGTTTGTTGTTTGAAGATGTTTTTAGTTTTTGAAGATTTTATATTTTTTGGTATTTTTATATAAAAGAGAAAAGGTTTTTAACACAAGGCCTACGCGAGCGGTCGCACGTGTGCTTAAACCTTTTCAAAATATTTTTATTTGATTTTTAATTTTTTATGAAAGAGAAGGAAAAGATTTTTAGCACAAGGCCTACGCGAGCGGTCGCACGTGTGCTTAAACCTTTTCAAAATATTTTTATTTGATTTTTAAATTTTGTAAAAGAAAAGGAAAAGATTTTTAGCACAAGGCCTACGCGAGCGGTCGCACGTGTGCTTAAATCTTTTCACAATATTTTTAATTTTAAAAGGGAAAAAGTCTTAGCGCGAGGCTGATGCGAATGATCGCACACACGCTTAAACCTTTAAAATATTTTGTTATTATTTTTTTTAATTTTTATTATTTTATTATCTTTTATTAACAAATAAGTATAACAAACAAATAATAATAAAAGCAAAGACAATAAAAATAAAACAGTCCAACAAGCCCAATAAGTGTAAGGGTGCAAAGATAAAAAACCGGGGGTGCTGAACAAACAGTCAGGCCCAAGCCCAGTAACGTAGGGGTGTATGGCCGAGAATGGGGGTGCAGCCTGAGATAGCCTATCCAGGCCCAATCTTTCTCTCCATCCTTATAATCTGTCAGGGGTGCAGCAGCAAAGGTGGAGGTGGCATATAGTAGTTGCTGGTCAGGCCCAATACCCTTTTTTCTATTTGCAGCAATGGAATGGGCCACATCTAAATGCAAAGTGGGTGCACAGATGAAAATTGGGGGTGCCATTTGGTAGATGCCAACCCAAACCCCTTTATTTCCGTTTGCAGACGCGGAATGGGGGACAGCCCAAACAAAATGGGGGTGTGAATGTGATTGTAGGTGTTGGCAGGCAG
Organism: Vigna mungo; assembly: GCA_036885675.1. Taxonomy (NCBI): domain Eukaryota; kingdom Viridiplantae; phylum Streptophyta; class Magnoliopsida; order Fabales; family Fabaceae; genus Vigna; species Vigna mungo. Next base: position 46,626,808 of record CP144700.1, on the reverse strand, counting down.
AGAAAATGCGGCCCCAGGGGCCCAAGGTCTTTTGCCCCAAATCAGCAGAATAGGGGTTCTGCAATCTTGCCCCATTCTTGACCATTCCATTCTTGCTCAAACAAGAGAAACGAAGCAGCCAATAGAGAGACCTCCGCCCATTCACGCACACGTGCCACTGTATCCGCCAAACCGGCCACCGCCAGCTATAGCCTAAGACACCGCCAGCGACAACACTCGCCACTGGAGACGTCGCCGGCCACGGAACCAGGCTCGCCTTCTCCTCCTCTTCTTCGCGCGAGAGAAACCCTCTCGTCCGTGAACGTCGCTGGCCGTTCGTCGCGTAGGTTGCTACTACCACCAACTTAGGGTTGTTGCTCTCTGTCGAGCTTTCCTCCTTCCACCCTTGCGTCGTTGTTGCCGCCTTCCTTTGGCTGACCAGGACCGTCACCGATGACGCCGTTCACGCAAACGGAGCATCTCTACCTTCCTTCTTTACCTAGGTTTTATGTTGGAGAAACCTTAGGCAAGACCTGTGGCTGAATCTGGCAAACACAAAGCGCAGGTGAATAGTAGTGATAGCGACTACGATGGTCGCCTTTGATGGATGAAGTTGATTGGCCGCTTGGTGGTGTCGCCGGAGATGGTAAGGGTGGGTTATGAGCACGGTGTTGACCAGAGACGGTGGTGATTTGACTCGTACCTCTCCAAACTCGAAGCTTTCCAAGCCCGAAGCTCTTCCTGTTGCCCCCTTTTCTATTGTTGTTATGCTTTGCTGCAAGTGAGGGCGGAATGGTGCTTGAGTGGCAAGTGGATTCTTTTCTGCTTTGCTTTGATTGGGTTCAACTGCTGGGGATTGATTTCTATTTTTTTTGTGATTTTTTGTTCATCGCAGGTTGAAGGTAAGGGTTATGATGTGTGAATGATGATGGAGAAGGTAGTGAGTGATTTGTTGCCTGGTGGAGGACGAATTCAGTTGGTGGTGTGTGTAAGAGGATTGGGCCGTCGTGAGTGATGAGGCGTGGTGCATATGGTTGTAATGGTTATGGTAGGGATAGAGTTTTGTTGAAGATGATAGTGATGGGCTGGATTGGTGTGTAGTGGTGTGTGTGACAAAACAAGTCTCTTGGGTAGTTACGGGTTAGAGCTGGAGATTAGAGGGGAGTCATGGAGAAGACAGGATTGTGTGACCCCATCTCATGGTTCAAAAACTGGGATTGTGATGGAGGTGAATAGAGAATGATCGGGGCCGAGGTTAGCTAGTGAATGGTTGGAGCCATGCAGCGTGGTTGGTGATGATTTTGTTGGGAGTGATCAATTGGGAAGGAAAACCGAAAACGTGATTTTGTGATTACCAGTTAGGCCAAGCAGAGGGATGGGGTGTGTGTGTGGTTTTTTGACAGAGTAGGGGGTGAGTGAGTTTGTTGGGGTGGTTATGGGTGTAGGTTCGTATGATGGTGATGGGGTGTGGGTGAGGCGAATCCCTTGAATCAGAGTAGTATGTGAATTGAGGGATCTGTTGGATTGAGAGTTGGTGTCTGCGTGAGGGAGTCGAGGGCCTTGCCGGGGTGCGGTCAATGATGATGGATAGGAAAAGGGTTGTTGTCTCTCCTGTGTGATGAGATGCCATGGGAATGAAAGTGGTGGAAGGGTCCAGAAAGATTGGGCGGTGGTGAGTGATAAGTTTGTTGGAGGTGGTTACGGGTGTGGTGAGTGTGTGTGGTAGGAGAATGAGAAAATGGTGAGGAAGCAAGGGTGGTTAATTGGGATCATGAGATCGTGTGCCTGTGTGAGGGAAGAGACAATTCTGTTATGTCTCCTTTTCCATATCACCAAAATCCTTTTTTTCTTTTTTTTCTTTTTCCTTTTTTCATTCATTTTTTCATTTTTTATTTTTTATTATTTTTATAGAAAATTAAATTAAATAATAAAAGCAAAAAGACTAAACAAATAGTAAATAAAAGGTAAAAATAATAAAACTAAAATAAAATAAAATAAAAAAAAAAGAAAATAAAAATAAGATAAAAATAAAAACAAGTTTTATTACTTAATCACCCGGACGAAATTGGGTGTTGACAGCTGCCCCTCTTTACTTAGATTTTACCGGATAATATGAAAATGTGATATTTTCGTATTATCTGAGTAAAAGTTAAGTAAAGATAGAAACACTAATTTCGTCTGGGTTTCAAGCATGAAAGAAAACAAAAACCTGGAATTGACCATTGCCTCGCAGAGGGCCAAACTTACAGAACAGAAATTTAAATCCGACCATTGCCAAGCAGAGGGCCGATAACAGAAAATTAAAACCTGGACTTGACCATTGCCTCGCAGAGGGCCAAACTCGCAGAACAGAAATTTAAATCCGACCATTGCCAAGCAGAGGGCCGATAACAGAAAATTAAAACCTGGACTTGACCATTGCCTCGCAGAGGGCCAAACTCGCAGAACAGAAATTTAAATCCGACCATTGCCAAGCAGAGGGCCGATAACAGAAAATTAAAACCTGGACTTGACCATTGCCTCGCAAAGGGCCAAGCTCACAGAACAGAAATTTATATCCGACCATTGCCAAGCAGAGGGCCGATAACAGAAAATTAAAACCTGGATTTGACCATTGCCTCGCAGAGGGCCAAACTCACAGAACAAAAAATTAAATCCGACCATTGCCAAGCAGAGGGCCGTTAACAAAAGAAAAACTTGAGCTTGGGGTGCCAGGCGAGCTGGGCTTTGGGTGCCAGACAAAACTGGGCTTTTGAAATTTTGAAAACTGCTAGATGAAACTGGGCTTAAGGGCCAGTGTAAAAACTGGGCTTTTGAAATTTTGAAATTGCCAGATGAAACTGGGCTTATGAAAATTTTGAAATTGCCAGATGAAACTGGGCTTTTGAAATTTTGAAATTGCCAGATGAAACTGGGCTTTTGAAATTTCGAAATTGCCAGATGAAACTGGGCTTATGAAAATTTTGTGAAATTTTTGAAATTTTGATAGAAATTTGATTTTTGAAACAATATGGCTTGAAAGAGAAAATCTGAATGTTATTCTTTTTGTATTTTTGAAGAAGAAGGATTCGATAACCATTCATATGAATGAAGAGGGTTTCGATCCAAAAAATTTCTTTTTATGAATTGATGAAAAACATTTGCTTTTTTCATTGCTTGAGTCAGTCATCTCACTTGCAATTATCAAACTGATCTTTATTTTCAAAGTTTTGTGAAATATGAGTAATGTCATACTTCCAAGGTCTAAACTTTGAGTTTATTATATTTTGACTTTTCTTCCGAGACATCAGTGCACACATGCTTGAATTTATTGGCAAGAGAATGGTTGGAGACATTTAGAAGGGTTTGGAAGAGACTAGGACAGCCACACAGGAACATCATCCCTCATGCACTCCTCAATGGAGATGTGATATGTGAAACTCAAGTTGAAATGAGACACCCAAAAGCTGCCCCAGTTTGGTGTTTGGGAAAATGGACATGGGGTTTGGATTTATGAAAATCAGGATGAAAAATTCTAGTGAGATTCATAACGTTGCCCCGGTCTTAAGATCACAGATGGGTGAAAAACTCATGAGAGACTCACAAAGTTGCCCCAGCTTTTGCAAAGGTTTGATGAATTTCAGGGGGAATACGTGTGGTGAAATCCACAAAGCTGCCCCAGTTTTTTCCTTTGGCAAGGGTTTGGTTTGGAAGAAGTAGTGGGCATGAAGAGGATTGGCTAAAAGGATGAACCCAACTGGTTTGATTCTCTTTTTGTGTGCTTCTGGCTAGATGGTAGGATGACCCCCTCTTTCCGAGACATTACCTTTTTTCATCTTTTTTTTCAACTTTTTTTTTTTTTTTACGACACATTGAAAGTCATTTTATCGCAAAGTCAAGCTTTATGAAAATTTGAGCAAACATTATCCAATCAGTGTGGACTTTATTAAGCTTGTAACGTGGCTAAGGGCTACAAGGTATTGAAGAAAAGGATATAAAGGCCCAAATGAATGTTTGTTGGTTATATTTTTTGAAACAAGGGTTATCCTCTAAGTATTGCATCAACTATTTGACTTTTTGAGCACTTTGTTTTTTCTTCCTTTTGTTCAACATCACTTTGTGATTTTTTGTTGTTCTTTTTGTTTTTCTTTTGTGATTTTATTCACTCTTCTTGATGAATTCTCTTCGTTTGATCATTGAGTGCTCTTTATTTAGACACTGAGTTGACTCCTACCTGATGACAACCCTTGCTTGGGGATTTTTTTGAAAAAAGAATTTATTTTTGGCTCAAATGGGGTGACAATGGATATATTTTTGTTTTTTAGATAAAGACAAGAAGGCCACATATCATTTTGAACTCAGATTGCTTTATTTTCAAAAGATTAATTTTGCAACTAGATGACCTCAACATGAGTCGTTTTTTTTTCCTAGACCGCCTTTTCGGGTTTTCAATCTAGTGAATGTTCTTTTTGTTTCTTTTTTTTTCGTTTTGAAGTTATATTTTTTCCTCAATGGATTCAGGGATCACCCAACCAATGCAAGTGAGAAAACTTTTGGCCAAATCAATCTGCCCCAGTGTGAAGGTTTTTTGTTATTAAGGGTAGTGACAGTGTTTGTTGGGAAAAATCCTTTATTTTGGGGAAGTGAAGGATGGAGGTTTTCAAGCGCATGTGCACAAATGTTTTTGAGAAAAATGTCAAATTCTTATTTTTGATTAAATATTTGACCTCGGAAAAGTCTGATATTGCAACATTTGTTTTTGATTTATCATTTTTTTTTAAAACAAGAGTTTGATGATTTGTAAGAAAGACAAATGACTCAAGATTGCCTTCATTTTTTCAATTTTTTTCAATACCCTTTCAGGACTCGATTTCCAGCACTACTTGGAGAAACCCTGTAACGAATGTTTGTATTGTCAATCATGGATGACAGCGCGATATCAATGAGCATACTTCCCCGGTGGCATGACTCTTCACAACATCGAGTTCACTTGTACAATGACCTATGCCTTCTTATGTGGTCCTAAAGCCCACTTCATTTCTCCATGGCATCTGTAGAGACATTCTCAAGTCTTGCCTAAGTATTTGGTTGTCTTCCTTTAGACTTTAACCATCTTGAATCAGTCAAAGGTTGTATTTGAACTTGAACACCAAACACTTTTTGGTTGAACGACTAATAGCCACTTCATGATGATTACCCTTTATATATGATGCATCATGAATCTTGGGGTACTGAGGTTTTAAAGGCTTCATGTAACAAGTATAGACCAAACCTTCTTGGGCATGAGCCTTGGAAGAAACGTTGCATATGTCAAATGTATAGGAATGATGCTCGGAGCCTTTTCTCTTGATCGAATCATCTCTGTCCAGCGGCTTGGTGAGAAGTTGAGTTTGGGTTGAGTCCCCAATTTTGTCTTGGTCATGTTTCAACTAGAGAGTAATTCAACAATATTTGAGTGATGGGATATGGTTGAGCTCTTTCTTCTCTCCTCTTCCCCAGCTTCGACCCAAACTCCTTCACGTTTGCTGTCATGGTATGACTTTGCGCGATCTTTCCAATCTTTACACCAATTTCAATTCTTTCTTTGATTATCATCAAGTTTGCGAAGTTTGAGGAAACACTGCTCACCATGGTCTCACAGATGGGTGATTGCAGAGTATTCAAGAATGTGTCAACCATCCTGTTATCACTCATAAGAGGCTTTCCTCGAGCAACATTCTTTCCATCTTTGGGCATGCTCTTTGAATGATTTTGACTCTTTCATCAAGCTCTGTAGTTACAGTCTATCAAGTGCCACATCCATATTAAATTTGAAATGCTTCAAGAAAGCATCCGCCAGGTCCTCCCAAGACCGGATGCAGGAAGGTTCTAGAGGAGTGCCCCAGTTTAGTGTCATGCCAATCAAACTATCATGGAAGAAATGAATTAGCAACCTTTCATCACATGCATGAACGACCATTTTCTTTCAACATCGTGAGGTGGCTCTTGAGACAAGTGGTCTGGCTATATTTCTCGAATTCGGGCAATTTAAGCTTTGAAGGTATCACAATATATGGGACCAAGCAAGCCTTGCAACCTTTTTAAGCTCAACAGTTCTTTCACCTTCTATGTTTGTTAGCATTCTTCAAAATTTCAAATTTACCACTGTCAACCTCAATATCTATTGGTGTAACGACCTGAGGGAAAGATTTAACCTCAGGTTACTTTGTCATTATCTTGCTCACAACACTTGATTGAATCACTTTTGTGGGGACCATGAAAGTGGTTGCCCCAAGCTTGTTTCCTCCTTCAACTGTTATTCTCGGCCTTTTGAGTGTGACCTTGCCCAAAGTACGCTCCTGAGGGTGAAGTGTAATTTGAAGAGAGGCCATACGAGGGAAGTTTTGGGCCTTTTGAACTCTATGTTGAGGTTGTGGTGTTCACGAATCCCCAAGGTTTTTCAAGGCATTCAGGACCTCTAGGGCTTGGCTCATATGTCCCTTCAATTATTGAGCATCGACTTTCATCCATTGTTGGACTTCTCTTTGGTTCTCCAAGATTTGGTAACTGGTTCGAGTCCTTCGGGGTATCTTGTTTTTTTTTTTTTTTTTGAAATTTTATTAGATGAAACAAAAAAAGATAAAAAGAAAATAAAGATGAAAAGAAAAAGATAAAACAATGTAGTTCAAATGCTCTAGTCAGAAATTATAAAGCCATGAAAGCATCGTCCTGGTATAATTTGGAAATTAACACAAAACAGAGTCAATAGGGTGGCCCATCATTCAGAAGTTCCTAAGATGTGAGTCATAAGAAGTCCTGGTCAGCCATCTCGGACCTTGGCCATCACCTTCTTCATTTCTCCGATCAATTCTTGCAGCAATTGAGGAAAGTTTCAATCCCCTTATGCAGGTTAAATATCGACACTGCAAACTCAACATCAGCTAATAACTTAGGGATGTATTCAATGACTTCATTGGCAAGGGAAGCTAGTTGTGAGAGACTTCACTTTCAATTCACCCTTGTTCAACCATATGCTCACTTGCATCTGAACCATCAATTCTTGATGTCTTCTTTTTAGCTTGATGCTAACATTCCTTCTTCAATTTTGCCACAGTTGCTTTCACATCCTGTTCAACATCGTGAAATTGTTTTCCACAATTTGGGTAAGGATAAATTAACTTGAATGACAACTTGATTGTCTTGACCCTTTCTGCGACTCATTGGCTAAAGGAATGTTTCATTGACAGTCCATGATCTTGGACCTTTGTACGAAGCGAACCACATTGCCCCCAAGCGTTTTTAACTTGATGAAGCATTTCAGCAAAGATTCATTCTTCATTTGATCTGCAATGTGTCAAAAGATGCAGGTGTTGGTGACCCTCTCATGGGATACCCAAATTGTTTTTTTTTCGCTTTTATTCTTGTTTTTTTTTTCTTTCTTTTTTTTCTTTCTTTTTTTTCTTTTTTTTTTCTTTTGTTTCTTTTTCTCTTTTTTTTTTTTGGTTTTGATACACACAACAATGGATACCCATGAGGGGGACAATAGGGTAATTTCTGCAATGGTGTATGATACACGATCTTTGTTGCCAAGAAAGATGCAAATCCACATTTTCCTCCTCTGAGCCTGTACAAAGTTGCACCCATTCATTTGCCCTTTTCATCTTTGGTTTACATTGTAGTAGTTCACCTAGGGAACATGTAGCATTCAAGACTCCCTTACTCATGTGAGATGGATCATACATACGACACCAGTAAACAACATAATATCTTCCTTGTCTTTGGTTCACAACATTGACTAAGGGTCCCATAGGTTTCAACTAAGACAGTATTGATTGACTTCTCAGAGCGAACATTGTATCCCACAAATGCATTCATGGTGGTGCAGTCGACCAACTCCCTAGTATTAGGAAAGAGAATGACACCACAGTGGATAAAAGCTAGTGCTTTCACGAATGTTTCCCACTTTTCCTCCCGGTCAATCAATGCAAATACTACTCTACGCATCCTTGAGCTACTACGAATTCGCTTTCCAACTTTATAGGATGCATTTTCGTGATTCTCGTTAGCTGCAAGACAGTGGTATATTGCCCAAGGTGATTGCTTGGATCTTTGCTCTTAAGAAATGCATCTAAGATCAACTCAAATTCTCCTATTGTAGGCACCAATTAGAAATGGGTCATAGTGCTGGGTTGAAACAATAATTGTTGTTACCCGGACCTCCACCTCCAACAAGATCAACAAATCCTCACACTCCTTCTTAAATGCATTTTCAAGGTTATCCTTTTTCACCATATCCCTCAAGTGAACGACATTGCCTTCCTGGGCTTCACTGTGTATGTTTTTCTTCAAAAAGTCAGAACTTGAATGCCCCTTGACTCAAAATCTCATGTTAATTTCCATCTTACCATAATCACGACCTTATAATTTCCTGACTAGAACTCACAAAATTTGACAAGACCATAAAAACATGAGCAACAAAGAAAGAAAGAAAAACGAGGTGTTTGATTTTATTAAGCAACAATGAGGGTTATAGGACCGCACACATCTCCCTTTGTGCCTTAGAATAGGTTCACTGCTTTGGATTTAAGGTCAAATATATGTAACCTCACCAGGATGGTTCCCTGAACCTAAAGGTCAAAAGTCACTAGAGCTATGGCCCTCTCCACAGCATCTCCACAACAGTCGAGTAATCAACTAGATGTGGAGACACAAATGAAGAGAACAGACTCTAGCTGGAGTTCTCACGATAGCCAAACAGGAAATACATCCCAGAGTGACACTGCTACACAACTCCTCTAATTCTAAGCTGCACTCAGACCCGGGTATAGGGCCCCACTCATGATATGCACAAAGTGTGTGTGTGAAGGGAGAATGCAATGCACCCAAACCCTCACCTGCAAAACAACCAGAAAAGTTCCCAGGCAGATATATACAAGTTTTCTAGCCTAGGATTCAATATCCAACAAGCACAATTATTCACACGCGATTATTCAAATATCAAACATAGATAAAGAAAAGGGGAAGAAAAACATAAAACAACACCACATCGAACTCGCGCATCTAATTAAATGGCTTGACTCTCTAGTATCCCCAGCGGAGTCGCCATCTGTCGCAATCGAAAAATCGCGACGGGACGACGACGATCCTAAAAAGGAAACGATTTTGAAAAAGAGATTTTGGAGTCGCCACCATAGTTTATTCTGGAAAACTATGGAAAAAAACCATAAAGAAAAGACATGGTCCACGAAAACCGGATTTCGGGTTCGGGAGTTGGTTACGTGTGGGGAAGGTATTAGCACCCCACAACGCCTGCCCTAAGGCAGTACCTTTAATTAAATACGCGAATAAAGATGTGGTTTTCAAAATGTTTAATTTCCCCAAACAGTAAAAATCAAGAGAGACAAAATATATATTTTTTATTTTTGTGCCCGACAAGGATTGACCTTGCTCCTACGTATTCTCATTCAGAATGAGAAATCAGGGTTACGTAGTTCTTTGTGAAAATTTGTTTGTTGTTTGAAGATGTTTTTAGTTTTTGAAGATTTTATATTTTTTGGTATTTTTATATAAAAGAGAAAAGGTTTTTAACACAAGGCCTACGCGAGCGGTCGCACGTGTGCTTAAACCTTTTCAAAATATTTTTATTTGATTTTTAATTTTTTATGAAAGAGAAGGAAAAGATTTTTAGCACAAGGCCTACGCGAGCGGTCGCACGTGTGCTTAAACCTTTTCAAAATATTTTTATTTGATTTTTAAATTTTGTAAAAGAAAAGGAAAAGATTTTCAGCACAAGGCCTACGCGAGCGGTCGCACGTGTGCTTAAATCTTTTCACAATATTTTTAATTTTAAAATTTTGTAAAAGAAAAGGAAAAGATTTTCGGCACAAGGCCTACGCGAGCGGTCGCACGTGTGCTTAAATCTTTTCACAATATTTTTAATTTTAAAAGGGAAAAAGTCTTAGCGCGAGGCTGATGCGAATGATCGCACACACGCTTAAACCTTTAAAATATTTTGTTATTATTTTTTTTAATTTTTATTATTTTATTATCTTTTACTAACAAATAAGTATAACAAACAAATAATAATAAAACAAATGTTAAACAAAAATAATAATAAAAGCAAAGACAATAAAAATAAAACAGTCCAACAAGCCCAATAAGTGTAAGGGTGCAAAGATAAAAAACCGGGGGTGCTGAACAAACAGTCAGGCCCAAGCCCAGTAACGTAGGGGTGTATGGCCGAGAATGGGGGTGCAGCCTGAGATAGCCTATCCAGGCCCAATCTTTCTCTCCATCCTTATAATCTGTCAGGGGTGCAACAACAAAGGTGGAGGTGGCATATAGTAGTTGCTGGTCAGGCCCAATACCCTTTTTTCTGTTTGCAGCAATGGAATGGGCCACATCCAAATGCAAAGTGGGTGCACAGATGAAAATTGGGGGTGTCATTTGGTAGATGCCAACCCAAACCCCTTTATTTCCGTTTGCAGACGCGGAATGGGGGACAGCCCAAACAAAATGGGGGTGTGAATGTGATTGTAGGTGTTGGCAGGCAGAGAAAATGCGGCCCCAGGGGCCCAAGGTCTTTTGCCCCAAATCAGCAGAATAGGGGTTCTGCAATCTTGCCCCATTCTTGACCATTCCATTCTTGCTCAAACAAGAGAAACGAAGCAGCCAATAGAGAGACCTCCGCCCATTCACACACACGCGCCACTGTCTCCGCCAAACCGGCCACCGCCAGCTATAGCCTAAGACACCGCCAGCGACAACACTCGCCACTGGAGACGTCGCCGGCCACGGAACCAGGCTCGCCTTCTTCTCCTCTTCTTCGCGCGAGAGAAACCCTCTCGTCCGTGAACGTCGCTGGCCGTTCGTCGCATAGGTTGCTACTACCACCAACTTAGGGTTGTTGCTCTCTGTCGAGCTTTCCTCCTTCCACCCTTGCGTCGTTGCTGCCGCCTTCCTTTGGCTGACCAGGACCATCACCGATGACGCCGTTCACGCAAACGGAGCATCTCTACCTTCCTTCTTTACCTAGGTTTTATGTTGGAGAAACCTTAGGCAAGACCTGTGGCTGAATCTGGCAAACACAAAGCGCAGGTGAATAGTAGTGATAGCGACTACGATGGTCGCCTTTGATGGATGAAGTTGATTGGCCGCTTGGTGGTGTCGCCGGAGATGGTAAGGGTGGGTTATGAGCACGGTGTTGACCAGAGACGGTGGTGATTTGACTCGTACCTCTCCAAACTCGAAGCTTTCCAAGCCCGAAGCTCTTCCTGTTGCCCCCTTTTCTATTGTTGTTATGCTTTGCTGCAAGTGAGGGCGGAATGGTGCTTGAGTGGCAAGTGGATTCTTTTCTGCTTTGCTTTGATTGGGTTCAACTGCTGGGGATTGATTTCTATTTTTTTTTGTGATTTTTTGTTCATCGCAGGTTGAAGGTAAGGGTTATGATGTGTGAATGATGATGGAGAAGGTAGTGAGTGATTTGTTGCCTGGTGGAGGACGAATTCAGTTGGTGGTGTGTGTAAGAGGATTGGGCCGTCGTGAGTGATGAGGCGTGGTGCATATGGTTGTAATGGTTATGGTAGGGATAGAGTTTTGTTGAAGATGATGATGATGGGCTGGATTGGTGTGTAGTGGTGTGTGTGACAAAACAAGTCTCTTGGGTAGTTACGGGTTAGAGCTGGAGATTAGAGGGGAGTCATGGAGAAGACAGGATTGTGTGACCCCATCTCATGGTTCAAAAACTGGGATTGTGATGGAGGTGAATAGAGAATGATCGGGGCCGAGGTTAGCTAGTGAATGGTTGGAGCCATGCAGCGTGGTTGGTGATGATTTTGTTGGGAGTGATCAATTGGGAAGGAAAACCGAAAACGTGATTTTGTGATTACCAGTTAGGCCAAGCAGAGGGATGGGGTGTGTGTGTGGTTTTTTGACAGAGTAGGGGGTGAGTGAGTTTGTTGGGGTGGTTATGGGTGTAGGTTCGTATGATGGTGATGGGGTGTGGGTGAGGCGAATCCCTTGAATCAAAGTAGTATGTGAATTGAGGGATCTGTTGGATTGAGAGTTGGTGTCTGCGTGAGGGAGTCGAGGGCCTTGCCGGGGTGCGGTCAATGATGATGGATAGGAAAAGGGTTGTTGTCTCTCCTGTGTGATGAGATGCCATAGGAATGAAAGTGGTGAGTGATAAGTTTGTTGGAGGTGGTTACGGGTGTGGTGAGTGTGTGTGGTAGGAGAATGAGAAAATGGTGAGGAAGCAAGGGTGGTTAATTGGGATCATGAGGTCGTGTGCCTGTGTGAGGAAAGAGACAATTCTGTTATGTCTCCTTTTCCATATCACCAAAATCCTTTTTTTCTTTTTTTTCTTTTTCCTTTTTTCATTCATTTTTTCATTTTTTATTTTTTATTATTTTTATAGAAAATTAAATTAAATAATAAAAGCAAAAAGACTAAACAAATAGTAAATAAAAGGTAAAAATAATAAAACTAAAATAAAATAAAATAAAAAAAAAAGAAAATAAAAATAAGATAAAAATAAAAACAAGTTTTATTACTTAATCATCCGGACGAAATTGTGTGTTGACAGAAACCAATAAACAAATCTTCTTCGAACCAATACCAACTTCAATCACAATAAACTACACAAAGCACCAACTCTAACCACGATTGAACTAGCAATGCATCAAACCAAACTCAATCTCCAACAAAGGTACAAAGAACCTCCACCACAAAAGGAGCCAAGAGTATTCGTCCTACACTCTTCACACCTCAATGACCAACCACACCACATGCTTGTAAACCTACAAAGAACACCATAACAATCATACAAAACCACATGAAAACATAAGTTTATAACCCCAACAACCACCTCCTTCACCCTACCACGATCAAAATCGCAACCAAACCAAACAACACTTATTCCTTCGACTAACACATATCCAAGTTTTGCACTGTCACACTAGTTGTGTCGTGGTCATGCCCACCATTCAACGAACAATGACAATGACTAAGAGAAGACGTACACCTTCTCCTTCCAACTTGATAAACTCCTTCTTTCACTTGCAAAAGCAAAGAAACAACTGAGAAAGCCATCAAAACCTGGCTACAACCCAAGATCTCTTGCACTGGAACCCAATATGAAGCGTTGTATTCGGTTACAGCAGCCTCGTAATTGAATATGAGGTGTTGATGAACTTCTGAGCGTGATGGAACCGAATCCGCACAACTTTGGAATTGAATATGGTCAAACCAAAACTGTTGGAACTGAATCCTTCATCAAGGGAACCGAACACCACCTCTAGCTCTATGTCTTCATTGCACTGGAACCGATTCCAAGGCCACCATAACTGAATACACCTTCTTCTATGGGTGGACCTTTGCTGAAACTGAATCCACACAGCTTCTTCCTCTCTTTTTCATCTTCTTCACGATGAATTCGCCCTCTCCTTCCTCTTCTTCATCTTTAACATCTCTCATATTCATCTTCAAAATCCATTCTTCTTCATCTCCTGCAAAAAAAAAAAAAAAAAAAACTCACAAGAACAAGACATTCACCTATGCTTTCCTGCTTGCTTGCTACACTCAACACTACACCACACCACAAAACAACAAGGATTTCGGTTGTTGCTTTTAAATACACTAACTTCATAATACACCACCAAACTATACCAACCACAAACCGTGTTATTAATGGGTCTGTTGGTCAAAAGATGTCCAAAGTTGTAACGAAGGAATCAAACTTGAAGGAATCTCTGTAAAATACAATGTATGGTTGTGTCAAAGCAGAGAAGGGATTCTCTGCACATAACCCATGCACCCTATTATACATATAAATTAACAGTGTTTCACACTGTTACTAGTGTAACACCCAAAATTATTGGAATCTATTATGCAACTTGGAATTGATTACTTCCATTTCTCATGTGATAAAAAGGTGATGGCATTTTACAAAAAGGTTGAAGGTAAGAGGGACATTTGATACTGAATCAGCTCAAATGATCACAAATCCTTCTTTGCTCATCCCTCCATACAAACACGTTTTTACTCGCAAATCATTCCTTCCTAATCTTCGTCAACAATAATTCCACACATACGAACAACGTAAATGTTTTTCGATAGAAATTCTCTTTAGATTTTTGCTGAAATTTTTTTTTTTATATTTGAATTATTAAGATAGAAAATTTGCATCAATTTATCAACCTTGATTATGACATCATTTTCATATACATGTATCCTTCCACGTTTTCTATTTATAAATTCTTCGATGAAATTTTTCGTCAACAATCTTTATTAATTGTAAAATATTTTCTTTAATTTAATTTCCCTTAAATTTAAAGTTATTTTTATCATAAAATTCATTTTAAAACAAACAATAACATTTTTTTTCAACATCACTTGTCACTTGATACCACATACCTTAGAGCAAGTGTTACCTAATATCCATTTATTTGACTTCCTAAATAAATAAACCACAACCATAACAGCAGAAGTGATAGCAAAAATTCTAAATATTCGAAAAATAAAAATCAATTTTTGTTTTTGTAAAATCTAAAACGAAAACTAACCCGTATGATCAGATTGATACGAAGTTTCTAAGCTGTCATTCTTAAATTTGGTAACATTCGCAAAAGGTTATTATTCTCTGAAATAATTAAACCAGGCCCACACAAAAACGTGTCAGAGGAGTCTGCAGAATTTGGTTCGCATCGAAGGTGTTTGACAAAAAAACTCATCTATGAGCTGTTCATCGCATTGCTTAGTTAGTGTCCTGCTTCTCATTTCACCATTGAAACTTAGCGGGCATTACGATTCGGGCCCTAGCATGGGCTCCATAAGCACAAGCCGTTTTTGCTAAGGATCCAGTTGTCATGCCATATATACAAAATCTGGCTCCATTTCCAATGTGCCAGAACTCCATTGAATTCAATGACCCATAGATTCTTCTCCAGCTGCAGCAACAATGGCAATTTCCAATTGCAGACTCACAAAATTTCCCTTGCACAATATATTTTTCACCAGTAATAATCCTTGGCTGGCATATGCCAAAAAGACAATTTGAGGTAATAAATTCATAACGGTATTGTCATGCTCACTAAAGAGTATTATTAACAAATCCTTGCCATTCACTTAATTTTATTCATGGGAGCAGGGTCTACGAATTCAATTTTCATATCATATATAACGTACGAGTAGCTTCGGTAGGGTATATAATTTTTGCAATTCAACTGAGACAGTTGGAGGAAAGAAACACACAATGAACTGCAACATTAGCGTAATAAACAAAACGTCAGTGTCAAACATCAGATCTATTACTTATGATGAAGACTTAAAAAACCAAACTTTCACGGGCTTGCTTCACAGATTCCACTTCTCGTCATGATTATTTAAATATTTAACTTGTTCCAATTGAATTCTCAGTGCATGGTTTTACCTACATTTCCTGATCTTGCCCCTTGACTTTGATATTCACATTAAAAAACCAGTACTGTCTAATCAGCATATGGTAATAGTAGGTTGCCATAGGCATTGAGAGAGAAATTGTGGTGATTAAATCCCTCAGTTCCATATATGCTGCAATTAGAACATTCCCGTGTAAGTATATGTTGAAATTAACATAGAAGCTAGGTAGCTAGATAGACATATACATTTCTTTGAATGTAAAACCACATGTACAATGGAAGAAATGAATGAATGAATGATGATGATGATGATGATGATGAACAAAGGTTATCATTGCAAAGTTGTATGAATGTGACCCTCGTTGGTTCACATTTATAGAGCCTTTATTTGGGCAGTTGATAATATTTATAGAATTATGTTCCCAGCTAACTTTATATGTTTGGTGGGACCTTGATTTTGGTTATAAAGGGTTATGGGCTTCCACATCAAGTACCAAAATGCTCCCTCAGGACATGCAGAAGACAGCATCCTAATTGGAGAAGTTGTGGGGGTCAGCGAGAGGAGGTTGGTTATAGTAATTAGTCCAGCAAGTAGCATTATCATCATCTCATAAAGCAAAGAGTAGGGTGTTGGAAACAATAAACTATGTTGTTGTTTTTTGTAAGATGGACAAAGTGAGAGATAAGGTAGTTGCACTACCATCACTACCTCTTTAACTCACACATTTATGTTGCTGCACTATAATGCCTCCAAGCTCCAACCAACCAAACATTCATTTCATGGGGAAACTCCATTCCCCTTGTAAAGAGGAGTGAGAAGTGGGAATAAACTAAGAAACACTGCTTGTTCAACAGTGTATTTATAAAGGATCAGAAACTTATATTAGGATTTACGATAAATATATCTGCTTCCTTCCATTCCCCCACTTCTCTCTAGCCATTCTTTCGGTGGGGTTTTTCTGGAACTTTGTTCAAAAAACTCATTCCAAGGAACTTTCCGTGGTTTATATATATACTCTCACCTAGAAACCATGAACCTGTTTTGTCCATATCTGAGTCTAAAAAAAAAAAAACAAACAAAGGAAAAAGCCAATGTGTATGTTTTGAGAGCATGCATGGTCCTGTGTGGAGCGTTCTGAAAAATTAATGGTCCTGTTTTTTCCCCAACACACAAGGATGTTTGTAGGTTAACTGAACGAAGGCCAGTGATGTGTTTTCCTTAGAAACAGTGCCTAATTTATGAAATACATTAACTCTAGTTATACTTTTTTATCATGTAACCCCAGTTACCTGTACAAGACTACACTTGGTATGTATGAAATTTTTTTTAAAAAATAGTTCCTTTATTTAATGTTGTCATGAACAAGTTGTGTAATTTTTCTAGAATTGCCCTTAAAACTATCTATTATAAAAGCGTGTGATATTTTTCACTTGATCAGTTAATTAATTAATACATTTTTTCTTGTTGATATTATTATATAAACAATTTAGGGAATTTGAAACTACTTTATAATTTGTATGAAAAACAATGAAAAAAAATATTAATTAATGTCTATAAAAAAAATTAACAAAACCTCTAAGGAACAATGAGTTTTGGTGAGAAGGGGGTGACACAAAGTTTTGTGCCAATTAATGTTCATTTGATTGAGTTTTGGAGTCTCTGAACCGAAGCTTGTGAAAGCGTGTTGGAACATTAGGACAGGCATCCTGTTTGAGAAAACTGGGTGCATTTAAGTCAAAAACCGATGGGAACTTCTAGGAATAATCTATCAAACAAACAAGTCCTACTTTCACCCAATAATTAATGCCTACACTCTCTATCATCTTTTACCTTCTCCATCACTTATAATAAATCATGTTACACATAACAAAGGATTAATTCTTCAACACTTTTTTAATGTTTCAACATTAGATATCTTATAACTGTGTTTGTTTTTCCCAAATAATTGCATATTTAATAAAAAGTTGTCTTATTTAATGACCTAAGAGTGTTAATTAAGATGATTAAATCAGAGACTTTAAAAGTATATATATATATATATATTCATTGATGTGCAATTATGGACTTAGCCCTATTTTTTTCCATTGAGGCAAAGAAAGCGAACCGTGCCTAACAATAATTGGACTATGAGCGTAGTAAATGCAGTGTCAGTGATCTGACCCATTTGCTAATCACAACATTACACGTATAAAATTGAACGAGTAAATAAGTTATTTCTCTTTCTGTTAAAAAAAACAGTAACATTTGAGTCATCGAAGAAGGAGAAACAGATTGACCTCTCCTAGATACAAGATCTTAAGATCTTCGCAGCACCTATTCCAGAACGACCTTAAACACGATGATTAAAAGATGCGTGAGAAAACAAAATTATTAACTCGTGAGATGTTAATGATTATTAAATCCATGGTAACCTTAATTGGTGAATTTGAATGTTTGAAATTCCGCACAAAAGTTGAGTCTCAGACAGTGAATCAATGGCGTAGCAGCGTGCAGTGCAGCAGAAGCCGTGACTGTAATATTAGCGTACTTTGTACTTATTAGTTAGGTAGCTGCGTTATATGCATCACATTGGTTACAGATTCAGTGATTGAGAGCATAGTAGTTAATATGTTGTGACCACAATAACCTTCAGCGAGATATATACCAGAAGAAGAAGAGTAGATCTTGCCAATTAATTCACACAGTGATTTTTCAGTTTTGCAGAGATGGATACAGAAAAAGAAGGAAAATCATTACTTGTAAAGAAACGAGAGCATTAACACTAGCCTCTTCATTTTTTCTTCCACCCTTCACCCAACTCCTATACCCTTTTTCCAGTGCACAAACTCACTCACACCCTTCTGAAAAGGCTAAAGCTATGCTCTCATTCTTCCCAAATCCAAAACGTAGGATAAATGCTAAAAAACAAAATGATGCAATGTAACATAGGGATTACATTGATATGCACTTCAAGTTGAACTTAACTAGCATGCGTTAATTAAACACTAGCATTCAAAACTAAACCTCCTACCATGGATGATGCAATTGATGAACACTACTAGTTGTGAAGAGGGTTTGGCCCGGTGTGAATTATTCTTTTGTCATCACCGTAGATGTTAGTGGGGTGTGGATCACGCTCAACCACCTTGGATTTTTGTTGAGGGTAGTAGCTCCTGCTGCTGCTGCTGCTGCTGCTTGAGGGTGTGTGAAACAAGATCCTGCTGAAGCTACGTTGCTTAAGCAGATGAGTGGTTCTGGTTCTGGGTGTGGGTGTGGATGAGGTTGTGGTGGTTTTGCTTTCCTTGTCCATGGAGAAAAACAAGCTTATTAGAGAAAAAACTAGGATGACCCACAAGACGAAAATTGCGAGTCTGGCCCAAGAAAGCCTTCTTTCTCTTGTCCTTTCTCTTTCTCTGAAACCTATCATTGCAGTTGCTGTAGATGTGTCACTCACACAGAGAGAGTGTAGCAGCTTCAGAACAGCCACAAGGCCACCATGAAAGTGCACAAAAAAAGATGTCTCCTTGACCCGCAGCACAGTGTATGTTAGTAGAAGAAACAAACAGAACAACAACACAAGTGAAGTGAGGATTTTGGACGATTCGTAGAGGGGAAAAGTGATGGAGAGTAGAAAAAGAGAGTCAACAAAATAAACAAGACATAAATAAATAAACAAATAAAATAAAAAAACATGTAAACAAAAAACATAAAAGTTTGGGTTATTTCCTTGTCTTATGGGTCTAGTCACATGATCTTGACCCTTGATTCCTGGAAGCTTCTTATAATTCTTATATTTCACTATCTCAGTCCTTTTTCTTTGGACTTCGCACCTACCGCTACAAACGGATGTCATGTTGGACTTTATTTTAAACCGCTGCAGATTCTTTTCAAAAATACAAGGCTTAACCGTGACTATCTTACACGTTTCATCAAATTTTTTTTATCATAGCTCTTTCACTTTAATAAAAAAATTGTTTCCTTTTATCAAATATCATCATCTATGTATAAATATCTCGTGCCTTAATCGTATTTCTTTATTCGATGTATACTTTAACCTAAAAAACGTTCTAGAACAAGTTTCAAGCATGTATTTAACTATCTTAAACGGCTTTTAAACAGGTTAGTAAGTCAATGTTTTTTACAAGATTTGAGACTTTAAACGAGTCAACAAAAGTAAAATTGAAAATGAAGATAATAAAACATGTTTTCAGTTTAACCGGCCAACTTCTTAAGATTAAAAACACCTTTTAATAACATCAAACTTTAGCTTTTAAAATTGAGAATACATTATTGAAAATTCTTAACCTAATATATAACTTGATAGAGTAGTTTTAACCTATACATACCCCATTTATGGCCGGCTGGTTTGGCTTTTTATTTGTGCTTTCGCATGTTTTTAACTTTTTTACATGCTTGTGTATGCATATTTTTCTTACTCGTTTGTATTTACTTGGTAACATAGAGTTAAATCTTTCTCGACAAACAACCCTTTCCAAGAAAATATGTATCCAAAATGAGTTATATTTGTGTGAAATAACTCCATTTATTATCTAGTTGCTATGAGACTACTCACTAATATCTAATTCCATACTATGTATATGACTCAGTGAGGGGGTGTATTAGAGATCTCACATCGACTACAAATAAGATGAAATTATAGTGGATGCAAACTTCACCTGATGAACCAATTTTGTAAGGTTAAGTTAAGCTTTGAGTTCATTTCTTAAAATTGTTCACACTTACAGAAAGGGCTTTAGACATCTGTTATTTTTAGCTTTTAACCTTTTATCTCGGTCTGACATCTTTATGGGTGACGTTAATGAGACATCGGACTCCATAGGTCGGACGTCTATATAGACGTCGGACCGTACAGGTCAAACGTCTCTATAAATGTCCGACCATATAGGTCAAACGTCTCTATAGACGTCTGACCATATACGTTAGACGTCTATATAGACGTCCGACCATATACGTCAGACGTCTATATAGACGTCCGACCATATACGTCAGACGTCTATATAGACGTCCGCTTGGTGTAAATCGACGTCTAAGCTCGTGGAACTTCTTTGGCCACTATGATCCATTGGACGTCTGCTTGTGCATTAACAGACGTCTATAGACGTCGAACAGTGCCATAACCGACGCCTACTGGGTGTTTTTTTTTAAAAAAAATAATTTATTTTTGCAATAAAACCACACCTGAAAAACAGTGTGTGTATATATATATATATATATATATATATATATATATATATATATATATATATATATATATATATATATATATATATATATATATATGCGTTTCAACTAAACAAAGTTCAAATTAATCTAAAATACAATCCAAAATCTAAACTATACAAATATAAACTTAAACTAAATGTAATTAATATTCAACAAGAAATAGAAGTCTTCCTAGCTCCATATTTGTAGAAGATAAGTTGTCTGTTCCTGTCTTATTTGCCTAATTGTGTCCTCTGGTATATGAGATGTACTCTTGAAGCGCTGCAAAATGAAGAAAGATTCATTATGTTTTCATATATGTTCAAAGTTGAATTTGATTTGTAATGTATTGAAGGTAAGCACCATTACCTCATTCCACTCTATGTAATGGCAGCTCGAATGATAGTCTTAATCCAAGACATGACATAGAAACCACATTCCTATGTATAGTTTTTCGCGACTCTATGAATATAACTGCTTGTTACACTAAAATGACAAACTAAATAGTCAAGAATTTAGATCATTCAATAACATAGAAAATGAATTAGAACTTTAAATGACTTACAACCTTTGGATACAGAACTTGAACTAGCTGACCTTGGGATTTACCCATAACTCTATTTAGATTGAAAATACGAGGTAATATTAATATAACTATATTTATCATAAAAATTGAAGGTCAACATCAATTTCAAAGTCAATTTTGGAGAAACGCTTACCCTTGAAGCATGTTTCTCAATTCATTTTTCATCTTCCTATGCAACAAATAAAACCGTATAATTTTACATTGTCTGGGAATTATGACCATCAATTGCCAGTGAGACCTATCATGAATCATAAATAGTTAGTAAACTAATTAAGTAAACTTTAATGAACTTTTGCATAAAACAACCTATACCCATCAATGTGTGACACAAGGTACACGTCTCTATTTGAATCAGCCATCCATATTTGCAAATAATTTTTTTTGCTTTCAATTGTGTTACCAGAAGGTTGAATGGTCTGAGATTCAACAAATCCGTACAGGGAAGACCGACCTTGGTCCACAATGATTGTGTCCATGTACCTAAAACAACAAAGTTAAGTTGTTAGAAACTAGGAATCTAAATAAAACTAATATGGAAGATAAAATTAACTATCTTACATGCACCATAGTTGAATGATGGAAATATTCAACATTATGTCTCCCTCAATGATCTCCAGTGCATCACTGAATGTGATATATACTGGTGTAGCAATGTGTGACATGATCAATGCTCTAGGCCAGGCTATAAATGTTCCTATGGCCTCCCCCACAAAATGAATTTCTGAAGTGGGTACAGGCACCTGAGCCTGGGGATCCCGAACCTCGTCAATCGTCACACACACATGGAAATGTTTCGTCGATCTTGTTCTATTGTGGTGAATCAGCTAGGTGTCGATGAAGATTATCGCACTTTCTACCGACAAGTGTCATTTAAAGTTCTTTGCATCTTCTTTAACAGAGAACATACGTTCCAACCTAGGTATTATAGGCAAATACCACATCACCTTAGCAGGTGCACCATCATTACCTTCATCACTAATGTTTCTGTCATTTTTCTTTTTGAAACGGGATAAACCACATGTTGGACAATACTTTAACGAAGAAAACTCCTTTATGTACAAAACAAAATCATTAGGACAAGCATGTATCTTTTAAAATTCAAGACTCATTGGACATAAAATTTTCTTTGTCTCGTAATTATGAATAGGTAGAGTATTATTTTCTGGAAGCATCTCCTTCAACAACTCCAACAACTCTGTGAAACTTTTATCGATCCATTCATTCCTTTCTTTTAAACTAAACAACTTCAAAGTTGTAGACAGACATGTAAAGTTTGAGCATCCTAGGAACAACGATTGTTGTGAATCATTTATAAGAGAATCATACAGATTTGCTCTTCTAAAATTATCTTCACCAACATCACGTATCATGTCCTCTAAATGATCGCTCATCCATTCTTCCACATAATTCGTTCCTCCATGCCAAGTCTAAACGATATAAGTTCTCATTATGCCGAACATGAATAGATGGCCACACATATTGCCTAAGTCTTGGAGTATTTGATTAAGACAACAAACATAAGGACAAAAATATGTTATGTTCACAGACTTTGCATTTTTTTCAACATATTGCAAGAACTCTGAAACACCCATCTCATATTCTTCACTGATGCGACGTTCATGCATCTAGTTTCGATCCATACTATGTTCGTAACATACTTCATCAGTTGGTGTTTTTAACTCCCACAAGGTTATAGACCCTACCCATTCAGAAAAATTATTTTTCATAATTTTCTAAGTCATGTGCAAAGAATTCGAACATGATAAATTTGATAAGATCTCGACCACATTTCTCATTGGTCTCTGAAATACGCGAAATGAGAGTGGTCATGGATGACCACAATCAAATATGCATCCGGAGAACAACACAAATAATCTGAACTGAAATTTTATCAATCTTATCCATAAACTCCAACATACATGTTATAGCAAATTATGAAAAATGATTTTTCCAAATTGTCTAATCGAACAATTAAAAATTAATACAAACGATTAAAAGATTAATCGTTTGTGTTAAATTTCAAACGGGAACTAAGTTTCACTAAATGATTTGATACTTATAATCTAACTTGCCAATCATAATAGCACAACAAAACTTTATCACATGCATATTCAAAAGCCAATAACACATGCATACCTAAAAGCAAAAGACATGCACACACAAAAGCCAATAACATGCATACGCAAAAGCCAAATAACATGTATACACAAAAAGTTTTCAACAAGGAAGCTAACCTTCTTTTCTTAGCAGATTAAAAAGTGCAATGGAAGGAAATGAAGAAGTGCACGTCAAAAAACGCAGGCTGAAAAGGGTCTAAAACGCCGCCCAAGAACACGCTAGAAACTGGACCAAAACACAACAAAAACGCATTTTAATCGGTTCAAATGGAAGATATTTCATTAAAGAGTAATTTAATCGGAGCAAAACGAAGTTTAAACGGTTCAAAAGAGAGAAAACGCACCTGGAAATGCAACCCCACGTAGAGAAAACGAGAGGAGGAAGACGATGAACAATGTGCGTATACCCGTGGGTTCGCGAACTATGATATAATAGGACTTCAGACGTCGGTCCCCTAGGTGACTGACGTCTGAATGACCATAGACGTCGGGCCCCCCACTAATATAACGTCTAATCGATTTAAAAAAATAAATTTCGCAGTGCTTGTGGACATCCAATGTAGGGGTAGCTGACGTTTAAATACATTGTAGACGTCGGGGGATGACGAACCGCCGTCCAGGACCACCTTTTCACCTACTTTTGCAGGCCATTATTTGTCGATTCTAGGGAGGGTCGACGTCTACATGGCCATTTAGACATGGGGGTGGCAGGATCAAACGTCTAAATGGCGAAAAAAATGAATTTTCGCATTCTGGCGCCACCATTTTGGCATCCAATGGAACAATCAGACGTTTGTTGGCGTCGGGGGTAGCCAATAACCGACGTCTAAACGTTGGTCCCCCCTAATATCAAACGTCTACATATTCAACTTATTTACGGAAATGCCACCGATCAATTTTTACGTTGGGTATTATGTGGTCCGCGTCTAAGGGGTGACGTTAAAGGTCTTTTCTACACTAGTGGTTGAATATCCCACACCAATTAATGAGAAGGAAAATTTACATATATAAGTGGGTGCATACCTCATCTTACAAACCATTTTTGTTAGGTTAAGTTAGACTTAAAGTCCACTTCTTAGAATGCTATTAGAGTCATATGAAACATATCCTAATAGGATTTCTTATTTATTGGATCTATAGTGTCACCTGCTATCAGATCACTTATTACTGTCTAGTCTCATATTCGATATGTATCTGCTCACTATGAAGGGGTATATTGGAGATTCCACATCGACTGGTTATGAGACAAATTTATAATATATAAATGAATGCATACCTCACCTTACAACACAATTTTGTAACATTAAGTCTAGTGAACACTTGTTATGGGAGGGGAAGAATTATGAGACTGTTGTAGCAAAGCAAGAATGGCTTCATATTAATCTTTAGGAAAACCAAAGGTAGAACTAGAGTTATTATTTTGTGCATTCAGAAAGTCAATGGCAATGAAAGGTTCAACATTAACAACATTAGTAAAAGATTTTAAATTGTGCATGTTGTTGTGATTAAATCCAAGTGGAATACTATGTTTTATCAGGCAAGTTTTATAGGTGTGATTTATTATTTGGTAGTGATCACAGTATTTTGCGTCATGTTCAATGGATTGCTTTGAACATCCTTGTTAGCATAAAGCTAAAGAGAAGAAATTTTGATGATGTCTCAAAGTCAAGTCTCAAGTGCTCTTATTGCAGGAAGATCTTCATGAAGAATTGTTTTTATATTAAAGATTTTTTTAATTTAGTAGATTGATACATAGGATGTGGTTTATCTTTCACTTTATGTATTGTCTGTCTCAGATTGCGTTAAAATTATTTTTTAAATCAGAAAACCTAATTTTATACTCAAGATAATCGATTATCAAATTATAATAATCAATTATTAATAATTAATTATGACTTGCCATAATTGATTATCACGAGAAATTATGAGAATTTTTAAGGAAGGTTTTTACCGTTGTGCATTCATTAAATGCATAATCAATTACCATAAGTGGATAATTGATTATCACAATTAATTAGTTGACAACGGATTTTTGTAGGTACCCTTGAGTGAGATCTCTATAAATTATGTTGGGACTCTCATTCTAAAATACAAAACATACAAAGTGTATTTCTAAATTCTTATCTGCAGTGTACGGTGATAAGTGTTTTGGGGTTTGCTAAACCCTTGTGCTATGGCTTTGAGAACTTGGCGTGTTGGCATAGAGCGAGAAATTTCACAGGTGGTGTGATTGAGTGTTATTGTTGTTGGCATAAAGCGAGAACTTTCACAGGGAGTGTGATTAAGTGATGTTGTTGTTGTTGTTACTGAGTTGAAAGCCTATCATCCTTTGAAACATACGTTGGAGGTGTTCATCCTTTGTGAATACTCAGAGGAGGTGTTCATCCCTTGTGGGTCACAGAGGAAGTGAGTTTCATCTCTTGGGGTAACAAGAGAGGTGTTCTAACCTTAAACTGTTTTATTTTCTTTGTGATTGTAACAGTTTGTTGGTTTGTGCTATTGAAGCGTTAATTCTCAGTTGAGATTAAGAACTGGATGTAGGATCTCTATGATCCGAATCAGTATAAAAATTACTTGTGCAATTTTCTCTCTTCCTTACTCCTTTAATTTGTTTAAATTTTTTTAAGAAAATTATTTTTATTAAGAAAATTATTAAAAGAACAATTTGCGATAAGAAACCAATTCACCCCCCTCTTGGTTTGTTGAACGCGTTAACCATTCCACTGCACCGCTCTGACAATTGGTATCAGAGCTTGCTTTGATAGTAATTCAAAATAGCGGGGCAACATCAAATCTGTTTTTAGGGTGCCTCTATCAATAGACCTCCATTGTTTACTGGAGAAAACTATGCTTTTTGGAAAGTGAGAATGCAAATTTTCATGGAATCTATTCATAGTGAGATTTGGGAAACTGTCACAAATGGTCCTTTGCCTCCTATTGTGTTTATTAACAATTTGCAGGAATCCACACCGCGAGAACAATGGAATGGTGATGATAGAAGAAGATCCCAATAAGATGTAAGGGCTCATAACATAATATCATATGCTTTAATTATTGATGAATTTTACAGGATCTCAACCTGTAAGACTACTCAAGAGATGTGGGAGAGGCTGAGAGTCGCCCATGAAGGAATTAATGATGTTAGGAGAGCCAGAAGAAATACTCTAATCCAAGAGTATGAGATGTTCCGCATGAAGCAAGGAGAAACTGTTGTAGATGTTCAAAAGCGTTTCACGCATATAGTGAGTGAATAATTTCATTGGGTTAGGTAAGTCCTTTGATAATGATGAATTAAATATAAAAATTCTTAAATCTTTGGACGAGACTTGGCAACCGAAGGTGACTGCCATCAGTGAGTCACAAAACCTCAACACTATGTCAATGGTTGCATTCTTTGGTAAGTTGAGAGAACATGAACTGGATCTTGGGAGATTGAACGAGGATGAAGAGATTGTAGCGATTTAATTGGGCATTTAGGATCATCATAGGGCAGATGGATCATCTATTTTGCAAGAGAGCATAATAAAAGTTGGATGGAAAGTGGATGTTATTCAATGCTACCACACTAGATGCAGAGAGACATTTTATGAATGTCACAAGTGAACACAGTATCTAAGGTTTTAATACATATTAATGAGAAAAAAAAGAGATTGTTGTAGACACCAACTCTTATTAATCATGCTTACTATCCTTCTAGCTTCACTATATGATAAGAAGGCTAACAATGGTATACTTTTTTCCATACGAAGTTATTTCTTGAGGATTGGTAACGAGTGTCATGAATGAAACAAACAGATGCAATTAATGAATAATCACATACAGATAGAACACTAGAATATGTAGAATAGCAGATGATTTAAAGTCATAACTTAGTTGTTTACATAAGATTCTCCTCCGCTACTGGAGCTGAGGCTCCTCTCAGAGCACTCAGTCAAAAACCACAATACTAAGATGATTCTCAACTAGTCCCCTATACCTTCATATGGGAGACTTACTTGGACATGGACCTAAATGCTAACCCATGTACACCATCTACATCATCCAACCTTAGATTTCCACCAAGTACAGTTAAATCAATTTAAAACCAAATATATAGATGCACATAGAGGACAAGAGCATCACTTCGTATTCAAACTTATGCATCCCTTCAACCACTGACACAGTCCAACCAAACATATATGCTCAGTGAAGTTTCAGAACAATATTGTAAAACGAAAATGAAAAAATAAGATTCAAACCTTGCTATGGTATGAGAGTGCTAAATTGTAGTATAAGTGAGACTTTGTTGGCCCATGATTGGTAACAGCCAATGCAATTTCAGTGAGTTGCTCAACTAAAAAATGTTGACTAGTGAAGAAGACATTATTTGCAAGATAATTCAGAGCCATTGCACAGTATGGGTATATCTCAAATGCCTTCTGCATTTTTACCAATCATTATCTGCATTCAGAAAAAGGTAAACATATGGTTGATTCTTCAGCATATAAATATTGATTATCTTCTAAACCAATTATAAGAATTTACATAAGAAAACTCAAATTAGATACATGGAACATAAGATCTTTTTGTACTCACAGCAAGAGAGCTCGGTTGCATTTATGACATTTGCTATCGAATAGACATACTCATTTAGGCACAGTTGCAGATGAGATAAAATATCAGAAAATTTTATTTATACATACAGGTTGTGAAAACTGAGAGCCATTTCCACCATTTCTCGTTGGCAAATTACTATATTGTGCAACCTATGTGGAGGCATGCTAATTAAGAAAAAGTTATTCAAAAGTGAGTAAAAAGTGGTCATCTAACGCGTCAGTACATTAGGTATACATGGCAAATTTCAAATGCAAACATTAGATATTCAGCAAGTAACTATTTAGTAGGTTTAACTGAACAATGCAATAAGGAATACAGTAACAAATTCTTCTTTCCTAGCCATAGCTTTCATAGAACACAAAAAGAATCATTCGGAAAAAGAGGATAAAGTGAAGGAATGGGATTTCCAAACTCTAGAGGAATTGGTACTGTTAACTAAGTCATTCTTAGATCAAACACACCCTTAGATATTTCAACTCGCCCAATTCTCTAGGTATTAATAAGTGAAATTGAGAAAGGGAAAGCAAACCTAGAGTGAAGGAATGAGATTTCTTGGACGTGAAAGACGAGGAAGAAGGGAACGTTGGTAAGTGGAGCTTCTTGTCCGCAGAGAACGACTGAGACGACGACGTAGCGGCAAGAGCTTGCTTTGATGTGCCGTCCTTCCTCGGTCGCTTTTGTTTCCTCTTAGTCGGTTCCAGCTGCGACGACACCACCGAGACCATAGAGTTAGGGTTCTCAGAGACGATTGTGGGCGTTGGTGGAGGAAACGAGAAAATGGCCGCCCCTAGCACGTCGTAGAGGAGGAGTGTTCTCAGAATAAAGAAAAGCACGGTGTGGTAGGCGTTGGTGGAGGAGACGAGAATATGGCAGCCCCTAGTGCGTCGCAGAGGAGGAGTGTTCTCAGAGCAAGCACGGCATGGTGGGCGTTGGTGGAGGAGACAAGAAAATGGCAGCCCTAGCACGTCACAGAGGAGGAGTGTGAAAAGCACGGCGTGGAGGATCGAGAGTTTAGAGAGGAAGAGAGGATCGAGACTGTGAGAGTGAGAGGGAACATATGAGACCGAAAGTGTAAGAGTGAGAAAATTTCAGAGGTAGAGAACATATTATAATGTATATCCATATCTACGTAATAATAGCTTTTTAACTTATTTATATGTTTACCACCACGTTTTATATTATGACTGATGTACAAAACTACGTCATAATATGTCTTAAACTTATTTACAAGTTTGCCACCGCGTTTTATATTATGACTGATATACAAAACTACGTCATAATATGTCTTACTTTTATTACGATTTTGTCATCGGTCAACCTATTATGATGGATACTTTTTGTACGTCATAATAGCCTCGTCATAAAAAGCTATTTTTCCACTAGTGTCTGGTGTTCAAATATGAGATTAATAAAAGCAAACATCTTAATGAAGAAGAAGGCTCTGAAGAAGATGAAGAAAACATGGATCTCTTAATTAAGAAATTTAACATGTTCATGAAGTCCAAGGGCAAAAGAATATTTAAATTGAGAAGAAGGAAAACAAAGAATCTTCGTCAAATTATCGTTGCTATG
The DNA here is from genome assembly GCA_036885675.1 of Vigna mungo. Taxonomy (NCBI): domain Eukaryota; kingdom Viridiplantae; phylum Streptophyta; class Magnoliopsida; order Fabales; family Fabaceae; genus Vigna; species Vigna mungo. The sequence continues at coordinate 46,597,402 of CP144700.1, read as the reverse complement.
ATTGCGGTGAGAAAGGACACATGAAGGCAAATTGTCCAAATCCAAAGAAGGGTGAAGAAAGAGGTCAAAATATGTTCTTCAAAAAAAAAAGAAGGCATATATTGCTTGGGAGGAAGACAATGATTCTACAACAAGCTCAAGCGACTCTAATGAGCAAGCCAACATATATTTGATTTGAAAGTAAGTAAGTATCTCTAGCGATTCTGAAAATTCAGATTATAGTTAAAGTGAATTACTTTATACGTATAAAGAATTATTATGTGAATCAGAGAAATTAAATAATGCTCATAGAAAATTAAAGAAGGATTTTAAAGAATTAAAATCATATCATGAAAAAATTCTTGAAGAAAATAAGGATTTGAAAAATAAAATTTTATATTATGAAAAACGTAAATATACCAAAATTGAAGAATGTGTTTCTTGTTTAAAGAAAAAAAGGCCTCTTGATAAGACAACCAACGCTGAATGTAGCAATAATTTAAAATGAAAAAGGTTGTTAATGACGTTCCTAAAAATAATTATAATTACTATGATTATAATTATGGTAATAAAATTGAAAATGTTCCTAAATATAATTATAATGGTTATAATTATAAAAATAAAATCGTGTATGTTTCAAAATATAATCAAAATTATTATGATTATAATTATAAAAATAGAAATTATAGGAACCCAAATGTTGTTACTTGTTTTTATTGCATGAAAAATGGTCATATACATCAAATAAATATAAAATAAAACATTATGGTGCTCCAAATGGAATATATGTATGGATTCCTATTATAAAATAACTTGTCTCTAATCTTAAAGGACTCAAATAAGTATTTTTGGGTACCAAAATATTGTTTTTCTATTTTGCAGATTATTTCAAAATTAAGGAAGAAGCTTTTGGGTGTGTACCAAAACTTGGTAAAGTATGGTTTGTCAAATTAAGGGGGAGTTTTTAAAATGAAAAAAAAATGATAATTTTTTAAATCTACTTCTCTTTCTTCCTTAAGGTATCAAATTTATGGACAGTTTAAATTTTGTAAGTTACTAAATAAGGAGAAGTACTCCTTTATATATATATTTTTTATTTTTATTTACTATAACTTATAAATTTATTGTATTTACTATGTTTTGAATTATGCCTCATGTTTCCCTTTAATAAAAATTATGATAACTATTAGTTATTTGTTTTGCCTTAATTTGTTTTTTTTTTCTTATATTCAGGGGGAGTTTTATATTATGGGGGAGAAATTATTTAATCATACATAGCACCTTTTTAATAATGACCAAAAAAGGGGGAGAAATATATTTAAAGGCCTATTTATATTATCTCTTATCTACTAATCTCTCTTCTTTAAGTTATGTATGAGTTACAAATCAATACAGATTACAAAAAGCTTTAAATCAAAATAATTTTTATCATCATCAAAAAGGGGAGATTGTTAGCATAAAGCTAAAGAGAAGAAATTTTGATGATGTCCCAAAGTCAGGTCTCAAGTGTTCTTATTGCAGGAAGATCTTCATGAAGAATTGTTTTTATATTAAAGTTTTTTTTAATTTAGTAGATTGATGTATAGGATGTGGTTTATCTTTGATTCTATGTATTCTCTGCCTCAAGTTGTGTTAAAATTATTTTTTAAATCAGAAAACCTCATTTTATACTCAAGATAATTGATTATTTTTTAAGCAAGTTTTTTACCGTTGTGCATTCATTAAATGCATAATCAATTACCATAAGTGGATAATTGATTATCACAATTAATTAGTTGACAACAGATTTTTGGAGGTATCCTTGAGTAAGATCTCTATAAATTATATTGGGACTCTCATTCTAAAATACGAAACATACAAAGTGTATTTTTCTAAATTCTTATTTGTAGTGTGCGGTGATAAGTGTTCTGGGGTTTGCTGAACCCTTGTGTTGTGGCTTTGGCGTGTTGGCATAGAGCGAGAACTTTCACAAGTGGTGTCAATGAGTGTTGTTGTTGTTGGCATAGAGCGAGAACTTTCACAGAGAGTTTGGTTGAGTGTTGTTGTTGTTGCTGCTGAGTTGAAAGCCTATCATCCTTCGTGAATCATTCGGAGGAGGTGTTCATCCCTTGTGGGTCACAAGGGAAGTGAGTTTCATCTCTTGGGGTAACAAGAGAGGTGTTCTAACCTTAAACTGTTTTATTTTCTTTGTGATTGTAACAGTTTGTTGGTTTGTGCTATTGAAGCGTTAATTCTCGGTTGAGATTAACAATTGGATGTAGGATCTGTATGATCCGAACCAGTATAAAAATTGTCTGTGCAATTTTCTCTCTTCCTTACTCCTTTAATTTGTTTAAATTGTTTTAAGGAAATTATTTTTATTGAGAAAATTATTAAAAGAACGATTTTTTATACACCGCTCTGACAATCCTTTATCACGAGAAGTAGATGAAGCACCATGTTTGGGAGAGGGATTTTGTTGCAGTTGTCTTGAAAGTTGAAATTTATAATTTCCTATTGAAAATTAAGAGAGAAATGGTCATGGAATTCTTATTCTTGTTATAGAACTAAGGAATTGGTTTTTGTAATATTTGCCATAGGTTTTGCATAAAATGAGAATGAACTTGAGAGAAATTATCATTAAGATTGTACTGTATGTAGCTAACAACCCCTCGACCCTGTTAACTACAGTATTTAAAGACAGGTACATGATAGCATTTACCGAGCACCTAATGTCAGGAACCTATAGCCAATATAATTGATAGGCCGACTACCGAGTACTCTATAAAGGATGGATCACCTAGCCGAATATCAAGGACTGTACTTCAAAATGGGTTAGATCAATTATCACTAGCTGGTACTAAATACTGGGTAGCGAGTACTACGTTTCCCATGCCAAAGCCTGCATTTATTCTTTGATAACCAAGTTGGTCATTGAGTTAAGGTACCGCCTATCGGTACTTTTTTTATGCCTACCGAAAAGACACTCTAACATTAGGTAACTTAGCCAAGAAACAAGTGAAGGTGCTCACAAGTAAGCTGACCATTAGGCATCTAGTCCAATAAGCCTATAGTCGTGGCCCTTTCATATGAGGGGCCATGATTAGCAAAATATACCTATAAATACTATTTTAACCATACTTTGATTTCACTTTATGCATTAATCCAAATTTGACCAGAATCTTTGACCAAGTACTAACTTAAGTGTTGGCAGATCTTCTGCAAGCACCCCCCATTGGGTAGAGGACGAAAAGGCTTGAAGGATGAGTATTGGGTAGTGAAGAGTTTATGGAGTATAAAGAGACTTTGCAGGGTACATTCGGTTTCGCAAGAACAATTGGTGCCCACTATAGGGCCTATTGGTATTTTATGAAGAGAAGTTAGCTATGACAAGAAGCGGAGTTCGCAAGTATGGTTTCCACAAGAATTGGAGCTGCTGGAGAAGTCGACCCTTCTATGGCCAACATCACTACAATCTTGGAAAATCAGACAAGGATGCAATAGGAGTTTATGGATTTCCATAAGAGAAGCAATGAGGATATGGATGCCCTGAAGGAGGAAAACGCCCGGTTGAAGTGAAAGATTGAGGCCAATGTTGTGGCTGAGAAACCAAAAACATCTTTTTTTCAAATCTGATTTTTTTTTCTTTTTAAAAGAGATTGACATTTTATTATTTTTAAAAAGACTACTAAAAACACCTTTTTAAGCAACTTTTCACAAAACTCAAGATTTAAAACAAAAACTCAAAACTATCTTAATTCTAAAAACCTAAGAACTAAAAGGAACTAAAAAGGACTTCTAAGAACAAAAAAAGACGAAAAAGTGGAGAGTTATCACTCCGCTATCTTAGACTTAGGTTCCTCACCGGTTTCTATAATCACCTCTCAAGCTCTAGAGGACGAGGCACTTAAAGATGACATAGAGCCATGGTCGTTCTACCCAATCATTTACCAGTAGAACATAGATTGGAACTGTTAAAAGACATACTTGTTAACACGTCACAAGAAAGCTGTAAACTCTTTGAAAAGATACCAGCAGCAAAAGGAAGCTTTGGAAAGTAGAGTTCTCAAAGTAGACAAATGTGCCTCCTATTTATAGCAAAGGCTTGGTGTTTTTTCATCTTCCACCTTTTATATCTCAATTGTTAGATCTCTTCTGATCTATCGACGAAGGGTCACAATGGTTGAACTTTTCAATGTCACGTCAATCTCCATAGGTTTGACACCTATCAATTAAAACCTCTTCTTTGTTACGCTCTTCGATACTGGGAGGGATATTATACTTATAGGATGAGATGGTCAAAGGAATACAAATTTTCTTTGCACATACGGCCAAACTGAGACTGACATCAATTTAGTAGCATAAAGACTCAAACATATATCATGTTAAGTTTAGGGGGTTAGTGCATTATACATGTTTGATTACATCTTGACTACCTGGACTAAGATGTACTCAAGATGTACTCAACCTAAGTATACCCAACCAAAGCGACATCATATTAGCCAGGACATTATTAGTGACAAAATGTGATTAAGTTAAGCCAATGGCTAAAGCATATTGCATAGTGACAAAATTAATCAAAGTAATTAACCACATGAATTAAGTTCATTCAGGTAAAAGCACATAAACATGGTATAAATAGAACATACACGAGATAAATTAATTATGTTACATTTTACAATACTTAATACTATCTGAAATACTTGGTTGATTTGAACATTGGAGTGTTTCCTGTAGACACACCTCGTTCGGCTTTGAAGAGACAAAAACCTAAGATCTCAACATAAAAACGTGAGTTTAGAATTTAGACTATAGGTGAGAAGTTTGTAAACATCTTCATAAAATATATTTAGCCTTAAAAAACATATTTAAAAGTTATGTTATATACTAATCATAAATTATTTTATCGATATCAATGAAAATAACTTTTTTACATGGTTTCATATTTTTTTTTCTGACTTTTCAATTAAAAAACACTTGTTAAAAATAATCTAAACAAAATATTTTCGATATTGTGTTTGTATTTAGAGTAGGTGGGACAAAGAATATGCACTAAAGAAATATAGCATAAACTTTCTTGTTGTTGATAATGTATAAATAGATTGGAACATCTCAATAGTTCTTTTATAGATATAGTTTTTCTTTACTAATAAAATATAATATAACAATTACTTGAGTCTGGGTCATGTAATAAACTACTCACATGTTCATTTAAATAAAACTACTTATTTTTCTATCAGCAAAAAAACAATACATTTGTTGAATTCCACAAAAGTGTTCCCCATCTATATATTACCTTTATACATATACACACTACCTTCATTTTCCTTGTCTATAAAGTAAATGAATCACTAATTGTCGAGATGAAAAGAAAATACATAAATAAGAGCTATAAAGGTAAGGAAGAAGATAGTATAAAATAACTTCATACTCTTATTTTTTTTAAATGAAATTTAAAATTTTATAAATTAAAATAATTATAGTGTTCTTTTAGATTTATAATCTTGTTTAAAACAATTATAAAATATATTTTTTTAAATGTTTCAAATTATTTTATAAAAATAATTACTCAATAATTTTCATTCATATCAAATTTCTCAATTGTGTGGGACTGCCAGCATTAATAACCGCTATCTCCGGAATAATTTCAAAGCAAGACATCGGAAAACAATCTCAGCGATCGATACTATTTTTTTTTCTCTCTGACGACGACTTGATAATTCTGTGGGCAATTTAGCATTATTCTCTCCTTTTAGGTTTTTGGGGTGATAATTAAATCAATATTTGTATATAAATTCCATGTTGTTAAATTGGTAAAAGTAATGGTTTATAATTTATCGGCTTTAACTATTGCCAATTGTATTAAAAATATAATTACTACATATACTCTATTAGATTACAAATTAACATTTTAACGAAATATTTATCTGTAAATCAATACAAAATTCCACTGGAACAGCGATAGTAAGTCTATCAATATTTAAATTCCATAAGCCTTAGTTCAATGTATTAACATTCTATAAGCTAAGTCATTACTCTCTAAAAAAATTGATTCTTGTGTTTTTATCATAACAATAATATTTTGATCGATAAAGATAAATTAATAATCATATAGTCATCAAATTATATCAAGAATCAAATTGTCTACATTTTATTCAAGCTTCAGATGATGCAGGATAAAAAGTTTCATCAGTCCGACACAATTTTTTTATGAATTTGAAAGATTGTCTAGAGCATATAGAAATTGACTTAAAAATCCCAATTAAAATTATGATAGGCAAACCTTATTATCTTATATGAGAATGTAGGTTGAATTTGGTGTTGTCAATACAACACTGATGTTTCCATCACAAAAGGTATTGTAAAGATGGTTTTAGTACTATGAAAGAAATTTTGGAGAGAACATTGTTTGGTGTTGTTGAACAACGTTGCGTATTATAGATGCAGGTTCAAATGTGAAGGTTTTCATGGTGCATAAATGTCATTTTAAATACATAAAAAAAGTTTTCTATAATATGGAATCAGTAAGTATTGAATTTTCTATTTCTAGAATCAATATAGAAAATTTTAATTTTATTTCGATTAAAGTTACCATCAATATAAAAAAATTACAACCTTATAATTAATTATAGTGCATGGATTTAGCCCACGGTTTATAAAATTAATTAAAAAAAATTTTGGTGTTTTCCTAACAAAGCCTTTTTAATAAAAATATTGAAATTGTTGACGTAGCAAATATAAGAATGGCAACCGATTAGATGGAACACGGATAGTGTCTACGTATTATTTGACGACGAGTTGGATTGGGTATAGATAGTGTTTACCTGCAACTCGAAAACTCAATCCGTAATCTGTCCGCTACCTTTACGGGTATCCATTTCAAACAAATCCATGGATATTTTAAAACCCACAAATATTTTCAAATATTAAAAATATATTTTTTATACATTTAAAAATAAAATTTAAATAACATTAAAAAAAATACATAAAATTTAATATAAATTAAATTAAATAAAAAATTAAATTTTATTTTGAGTAAATCTAATATAATAAAATATAAATTAATTTTATTTTAAATTAAGTTCAATTAAATAAAATATAAATTACATTTTTATTTTTATTTTTTGCATATAACGGGTATCTCTGTGAGTCGACTAGTATAATGTCCACATCTGACCTGTTTATAAACAGGTATATTAAAACACCTTATACTTGTAACTCGCAAGTAATGAATACCTGCAGGTACCAACTACCCATCACGGATTTTATCTGCATATACTCATGGACACGATTTCTTTTGTCATCCTTGTACCCGATCCACAACAAAAAAAAAAATCACTCGCTACATGTCGGATATCAAATATTTAAAATATCTACATGTATTTTCAAACTTGGATATCCGCAAATATTTAAAAAACATCTTTTATAAATTTTTAAAATAAATTTTGCATAAAATTACAAAAAAAAATATATATAACATAATATAAATTAAAATTTAATTTTTAATTAAATTTAATCTAATAAAATATAGATTAACTTTAGTTTTAATTAAATTTAACTTAATACAATATAAATTAATTTTTATTTTAAATTTTTAATTTTAACTTTTTGCGAATAATGCGATACCCCAACTAGTCCATTTATAAACTACCATTAAAATATTTGCTACTTATAAGTATCAACTATCTATCACAGATTTTATTCACAAATACCTACAAGAACAAGTATTTTTGTTATTCCTAATTACATCTAATACTAAAGTGAAATCATCAATATTTAGATTTACAAATCTAATTCAAGTTATAAATTTGGTTGATTTTAATAAAACTAAATTCCAACTCAGTTTAAATATTTCAATGAAACACCTACTAATGTAATTTGATTCTAAATCCAAATAAAATTAAAATTGAAAATATAAGATGGCTTGAGGTGTAAAATTTAAGTCCCAAGTTGAAGGGTGTTGCTCCCTCCACCTCCCCAAATGGGACCTGCACCTCCCCACTATTTTAAATTATTTTAAAAATATTCTACACCTCCCCATTATTTTCTTTTATTCCAAAAATACCCTACACCTCCCCATTATTGTTAACAATCTTTCTCTTTCTCTCTCTACATTAATGGAGTATTTACATGGCTCATTAATGGAGTTGAATATATTTTTTTCTTTTCAAATTACTTAATAAATGGTAAAATTTTATTCTAAATTTCTAGAAAAATGTTTATATATATGTGTTTCTTTTACATATAATGTCTATAATTTTTAACATAAAATTCAAAGAAAACTTCAATATTAGTATTTCCACCATTTCCATTTTATAAAATTAAAAGTTAGATGCAAATACAGAATAATAAACATAATAATATTAATAGTAAATAATGATATATTATTATTATTATTATATATTAACTTTATAATGACGAAAGAACTAAATAAATTCTAAATCTTTAACAAATAACTTTTTTTATATTTTAAGTATTTAATAATATTTTTATATTATCTATCTAATAAATTAAATATTTTATTCATGTTATTTGAATCAAACATGTCGGTGAGTTAAAACATAATATAATGTTAAAAATTATAGATATTACATGTAAAAAAAACACACATGTATATAAACATTTTCTAGAAATTTAGAACAAAATTTTACCATTTATTAAGTAATTTGAAAAGAAAAAAAATATATTCAAGAGTAAAAATAAGATTGAATCAAACTTATTTAAGAAAATATATCACAAGTTCAAATTTGAATCATGTAAATCTTCCATTAATGAGCCATGTAAATGCTCCATTAATGTAGAGAGAGAAAGGTAGTGGGAAGGTGTAGGGTATTTTTGGAATAAAAGAAAATAGTGGAGAGGTGTAAAATATTTTTAAAATAAATTAAAATAGTGGGGAGGTACAGGTCCCACTTGGGGAGGTGCAGGGAGCAACACTCCAAGTTGAATTACAAATCCAATTTCAATCCATACTTTGAAATTCAAGGTGTATATGGCTAATTAAGCCCAATTCCAAAGCAAACATTCAAAAATCAAGGTAATCGAACAATATATCAATGCACAAAGTAATCAAGCAATAAATTACTCCAATGTGCCAATGACCATACATAAGCAATTCATAAGTATAATAGTGTAAGAAAAACGGTTCAATATTTTACTACCATGGCAAAATATGGCAATAAACACATGTTAAACCACACCAACCATGACTCTATAAACTCTTGGAATGTTGAACAACGTGGCATGATTTCCAAAATCCAATGTAAGGTGTCAAAACTAAAATCCATTACATATAATTGTCTTAAGACTTCATTTGAACTATTTGTTGAAAAATAAATCACACTGACAACAAAAATTATCACAGAAAAGATGTATATGCAAATAGTGAAAGATTACAAAATAAAAAAGAGTGACTTCTCAATCAATAGACACACCGCCACTTGAGGGCCTTGTGTTGAAGTCGAGGGCAAGCTTGGAGAGAGGCTTCGAGATGCAAAAGAGTTTGTGCGCAAAGGCTTGGTCTAAGTGACAATCATCGTTGTACGGTGGTGTATCTCCAAAGTCAACGGCCGACCTTACAGGGGCCCATCATAGTGCCAATAGTTATTGGGCTCGAGGCCCAGCACCAGAATAAAAGATTTCCAGATATATCAATCATATATATTCTAAACAGAAATATATCAACCAGATATATTGTAAGCACAAATAAAATCCAAACGAAGATATCATATCAGAAATATGCCAAGTAAGGTTATATTTTATTCATATCAGAGATATGCCAAGCAAGATTATATTTTATTCATATCAGAGATATGCCAAGTAAGGTTATACTTTATTTTATTCATATCAGAGATATGCCAAATAAGATTATATTTTATTCTGTTTATATTTTGTTCATCTTATATCAATCCAAAGCCTATAAATAAAGGCCTGAGGACTCCAAACAAGGTACGAGTTATTCACACTCCCAATACACTCCACTGATAATTCCTTAGCACATTCTTTGCTATCATACATCATCAATCCTCTCCCATAGAGGATCGAGTTCTCTCCTACTGAGAATCTATCATACACGCCTAACTTGGGCGTCGGAGCGCCTTTTCAGGTACCTCCCCCTCCGGTCAAGACTTGAAGATCACCGGACGGTCGAAATCAACACAGAGCATGCGGTTGAGATCCAGAAGAAGCAGACATAAAGACAGAAAGCGACGTCATCAAGGTAAGTCCTTCGGTCCCAAAAATTTATACCGAAACATTTTGGCGCCCACCGTGGGGCCGAGCGGCAAACCCAAATGGCGACCACGAGGAGCATGAAGGAACAACAAAACACCAAGAAGTTTCAGCAACAACATCAGTCATCATCTCTACAAGGAGTTTCATCAACAAGATAAGTATTTTTTTATTTAAAAAATGAAATAATAAAAACCTACCGTAAATTCTATGGGAGCACCAATCACCTTTTTCATTATAAAAATATATCAGGAATCCTTGGAAAGATTAAAGCTGCCCTATATAAGTGTCAAGAATACATACGGCAATTTCTTCACCAATATTTTAAGATTTATTCTGTTTCATGCAGAATCATCATTAATTATCATTAATTTATTGCTGCATAATTGAATACCATGGTATTCAAAACTAATTTTGATATCACTGCTCAAGATTTATTCCAAGATTTATTTACATATATTCGGTAATCATGTATCAAGATACCACTTTTCATTATTATATCATCAAGGTAAAAGAAAAACTTCAGGGGCACTACGAGGATAAATCAAGATAGCCGCAAGAATACTGAACATGATGCAGAAGGTGGCGCACTCTCTCGGCCGGTCGATTTTTATAACATGATCTATTTTGTTATGAATTGTCTAACCATGTAAATACATTGGTTTGTCTCATTACTCTTTTCGAGTTGTTATATCTCTTCAATGCAGATGACAGGATCTTGCACACAAATCATTTGGCTTATCTGGAGCTTACCATAAATCAAAGACCGAACGGTCTCGCCTATATTTCTAACCTGCAGATTATTAAAGCCGTTAAATTTCAACCGACCGGTCTCAATATATCTCTCTGATATTATATCTCTTGCAGATTGCTAAAGCAGTTACAATCTTAACCGACCGGTCTCAATATATCTCTCTGATATTATACCTCTTGCAGATTGCTAAAGCAGTTACAATCTTAACCGACCGGTCTCAATATATCTCTCTGATATTATATCTCTTGCAGATTGCTAAAGCAGTTACAATTATAACCGACCGGTCTCAATATATCTCTCTGATATTATATCTCTTGCAGATTGCTAAAGCAGTTACAATCTTAACCGACCGGTCTCAATATATCTCTCTGATATTATACCTCTTGCAGATTGCTAAAGCAGTTACAATCTTAACCGACCGGTCTCAATATATCTCTCTGATATTATATCTCTTGCAGATTGCTAAAGCAGTTACAATCTTAACCGACCGGTCTCAATATATCTCTCTGATATTATATCTCTTGCAGATTGCTAAAGCAGTTACAATCTTAACCGACCAGTTTCAATCAACCGACCGGTCTCAATTATATCTTCAATATGTATCTCTTACGGTTGCATCTCAACCGACCGGTCTCAATTATATCTTCAATATTATATCTCTTGCAGAAGTGGTTACTAAAGTCGTACAATCTCAACCGACCGGTCTCAATTATATCTTCAATATATATCTCTTACGGTTGCATCTCAATCGACCGGTCTCAATTATATCTCTAATATTATATCTCTTGCAGATTATTAAAGCGGTTGCATCTCAACCGAACGGTCTCAGTTATATCTTTCCGATTATTAAAACAGTCATATATCTGGACGCCGCCGACCATTATGACTAGAGAGATTTTGATTCTCCGCTGTTGCACTAACAATGCTCCATATACGTTAACATATCTTATATTCCATAATTTCAAATGCAGGTTTGGATTCAAAAGCAGGTTTAAAGAAAAGATTTCCTTCCGCTCAACGATTTCAACGAGGTATTTCAGTTCAAAATTCTATGTGCAATTCATCTTTACACTGCAGGACCGGGCGCCATGTCCGCCAGATTCACTCTTTCAGGACGCAATGTCCCACCGGACGCCATGTCCGCCACTTTCAGGACGCAATGTCCCACCGGGCGCCATGTCCGCCACTTTCAGGACACAATGTCCCACCGGACGCCATGTCCGCCACTTTCAGGACGCAATGTCCCACCGGGCGCCATGTCCGCCACTTTCAGGACACAATGTCCCACCGGACGCCATGTCCGTCACTTTCAGGACGCAATGTCCCACCGGGCGACATGCCCGTCACTTTCAGGACGCAATGTCCCACCGGGCGACATGCCCGTCACTTTCAGGACGCAATGTCCCACCCGGCGCCATGCCCGTCACTTTCAGGACGCAATGTCCCACCGGGCGCCATGCCCGTCACTTTCAGGACGCAATGTCCCACCGGGCGCCATGCCCGTCACTTTCAGGACGCAATGTCCCACCGGGCGCCATGCCCGTCACTTTCAGGACGCAATGTTCCACCGGGCGATATGCCCGTCACTTTCAGGACGCAATGTCCCACCGGGCGCCATGCCCGTCACTTTCAGGACGCAATGTCCCACCGGGCGCCATACCCGTCACTTTCAGGACACAATGTCCCACCGGGCGCCATGCCTGTCACTTTCAGGACGCAACGTCCCACCGGGCGCCATGCCCGTCACTTTCAGGACGCAATGTCCCACCGGGCGCCATGCCCGTCACTTTCAGGACGCAATGTCCCACCGGGCGCCATGCCCGTCACTTTCAGGATACACAGTCCGACCGGCACAACATACAATGCGACAAAGATACACCGAGCGCCAAACAAAACTAAGTCCTTCGGTCATGAAGAGGCAAACCCCTCCCTTTCCCTCGGACTTGGGGGGGATGATGTACGGTGGTGTATCTCCAAAGTCAACGGCCGACCTTACAGAGGCCCATCATAATGCCAATAGTTATTGGGCTCGAGGCCCAGCACCAGAATAAAAGATTTCCAGATATATCAATCATATATATTCTAAACAGAAATATATCAACCAGATATATTGCAAGCACAAATAAAATCCAAACGAAGATATCATATCAGAAATATGCCAAGTAAGGTTATATTTTATTCATATCAGAGATATGCCAAGCAAGATTATATTTTATTCATATCAGAGATATGCCAAGTAAGGTTATACTTTATTTTATTCATATCAGAGATATGCCAAATAAGATTATATTTTATTCTGTTTATATTTTGTTCATCTTATATCAATCCAAAGCCTATAAATAAAGGCCTGAGGACTCCAAACAAGGTACGAGTTATTCACACTCCCAATACACTCCACTGATAATTCCTTAGCACATTCTTTGCTATCATACATCATCAATCCTCTCCCATAGAGGATCGAGTTCTCTCCTACTGAGAATCTATCATACACGCCTAACTTGGGCGTCGGAGCGCCTTTTCAGGTACCTCCCCCTCCGGTCAAGACTTGAAGATCACCGGACGGTCGAAATCAACACAGAGCATGCGGTTGAGATCCAGAAGAAGCAGACATAAAGACAGAAAGCGACGTCATCAAGGTAAGTCCTTCGGTCCCAAAAATTTATACCGAAATAATCGTTTAAAACCTCGATGATGGTATAATTGACACAATCTCGAGGCCTAGGAGGAGGATGAGGTTCTGGAGGCTCACGTCAGGATCAATGGCCACCACGAAAAAGGATAAGGCAGTGAGAGAGAGGCCAATGTTGGTCGTGGAGGGATACGAGGTTTGGGTTTAGGGTTATGTTTGAGGGATTAAGAATACGGTGGCGGCGGAGAAAATGTGGAATGATGACATTAACAAAGGGCTTTAGGAAATTTCTTACCAAATTTATGATTTTTTATCCTCCCGCTTCACTCATAGTTGTTAAGACAAAATCGTTTATAAGACTTATATGTCTACACACTCTTACATGTTTTCAAGTTTAACAAAATAACATTAAACAGAATGAGAAGTTGAAGATGCTATATGATAACGTTGTTGTTGACTCGATCAAATTAATACTACTAAACTATAACAATTTCAGTATTGCTAAGATAGTAGCCAACAAAATAGAAAGGGTAAATTCAACCTTAAGTTGTCTCCCAACGAACACAAAATTGATTCTTGTTGGAAATAGGATGGCTTAGTTTCAACACCAAGAGGGGGGTGAATTGGTGAGGTTTAAAAATCAGAGTCTTTTTAAAATCTTTTTCACAAAGTACAAAGCTTTACAAATTTTCTTGAATCGCAAGGAATAAGAAGTTTAAGTGCAGTGGAAATATAAAGTTGACTGTGTAAATTGTAAAGTCGACTTAAAGTAAACGTGTAGGGAAAGAGAAAGCAAACACAGTTTTTATACTGGTTCGGCCTCAATGCCTACATCCAGTGTCCTTCCACAAACAGGAAGTCAGTGCACTATATTAGTCAAGGTTTTTACAACAAGATTTCTATAAAGACCTCCACGTCAAAAGTATAAACAATCTCTCTAACCCTCTAACTAAAAGTATAGGTAGTCAACACAAAGATATGCAGCAAGATATCCCCTCTTCTACAATCTTCAACCCACTTTGAACAATCCTCAAAGTGTCCAGACTCCACGAGTTCACCTCCTGTAATCCTAACAGGACAGAAAAAATCTTTCCAAAGATTGATAAAAAAACTTGACCAATATGATGAACATCAACTGTTTGATCAAACAGTACGCGTAAATCACTTCCTTTTTAAGAAACTCTTCCAACAAAGATCTCCTTCGTCTTCTTGATGAGTTCTTAGAGTCTTTACACAAAGATCACAATCTGAAATATCAAATGAAAATGTTAGAATATCCAAAGTCTCTATGATCAACAAAAACACGTCTATTTATAATTTTCTATAAACTAGACGCTCTTGTAGTCGACTTTGCTACTAATGTAGTCGACTGTCATCAGACAGTTATAACAGTTAAAACAGTTGAAATATTGTCGTTAAAGATCAATAGCATTAACAGAATTTCAAAATAAATAACTAACTAAGTCGAATTCACTGCGCATGCAGTCGACCTGGACACTTCAACTCAGTTTTGAAAGACTTTTCAATGCAAAATCACTCACAATACCGCTTTTGAAAATCTATGCAAAGTCACGAGTTTTAATCAACTTACTTCATAATGAAGTCGACTTAAAACTTGCAGTTCTGCCACACAATATAAGTTCATCAAAGTGCATGTGGTTTTCTTTTCTTAAACATATGTAATGCAATCACAAAAGATGTATCAAGTATAAAATCAGTGAATATACATACATATATGAGAATCAACACAAACATGTTCTTTAAGAAATCATTCACAATAAAGAATTGAACATGTAACACATAACAATACATGTGTTATTAATAATGTGTTGTCATCATCAAAAACCAGAGCACTGTGAGATTAAGGTTTAGTTAAACCAATGCTAAATTTCTATAGTGTGAAGATCATCACTTTTACTTGATTAAGAAGCAAAAGATATAGATAAAAATAAATCACAACAAGAATCAAAAGAACAAAAAAATTTATTCATCTAACCTTAGAATCCAATTAAGAAATTACAGCACAATCAACCTGAGAGGCTTAACACTCAATGGAATGATGAAATAACGTGAAAATAGAAGAAAAGAGGTGGAGAACATGAGAGAAGAGAGGGAAGATGAAATTTGAACCCCCAAAGGCTTCTTCTGCTCCCCTAATGTGTTTTCCTAAGTCTCTTTGTATAGAAATTGGATTGGGCTTTGTTTCAGGCTTTTCTGTTGTTGTAATCTTCTTTATGATAATGTAATCTCCTCCAATCATCTTCTAAATAATTCAAAATCTTTAAAATATACTTGATTGTTGTGGAGATCTAAAAATATTTGAGAAGATATATGCTAGATTAAAAAAGATTTGGTAAATATTGTCTTTTGATATTTATTGATATAATTAAATAAGGTAATTATTTTTAACAATATCGAATAAAATATCTTAAGATATGTTTTTCCCAAATTATCTTTAATCATAAACATTTATCAATTATCAAAGCCCTTTTGGTAGAAAAAATAGAGAAAATCGCAAGATCTTATTTTTGTTGTTTGTTCCCTCCTCTTAGCTTAGCCAAATTTCTTTACTTTTTCATGTTATGCTTGGATTGACTTCTTGTGGTCTTAATTATTTGCTATTGTTGGATTTAAATTTAAGGTGTCATGATACTTTAACCAATTTATTTCTACACTCTCAAGCTTCATTGTAATATTGACTTACTATTCATAGAAAGAAAAGAGAAAAACACCTATTGAGTCTGTAAATAGTATTGTATTGAACATATATCCTCTTTGTGAGAGCAATCGTCTAATTACTTGTAAGAATCAATTGATTGCAAATTCTGAAGAGAATTAAAACAATTGTTGTATTACTCAGGTGAGTTAAGGATTATTGGGCAGTGTATTAGGTTGATACCAGGATTGTCTAGTGGAAACCAAGACTGGGTGAAACTCAACTACATGGTGTATCAAGTGGATTCTAGGAGCGTCAAGGATACCAGAAGTGGTAAAGAATACTACGCAACCAAGAGTGGGTGAAACTTAACTAGGTAGCATATCAGGTTGATACCATGATTCTCTAGGGATACTTGTAGTGGTGAGAATACTCAGTTGTAATCTTGTTGAAGATTATAGTGGAACACTTAAAGGTTAAAGGAGACTAGACGTAGCACAATTGGAATGATCCAATATAAAAAATATTTGTGCACTTATTATTTTATCTCTCTCAACGGTTCTATCAATGCCTCTCATATAAAAACCTATAGTAGTATTTTCGTTTCAAATACAAAAGCTTCCTATATCAAATGATTATTTATTCAAAAGGGAAGTTACATTAATACACTGTAGTAAATATTTTGAATAGCACTTGAAAAGAATTTATTTAAACAAATCTCAAAATCTACTACTACAATAAAATGCATAGGTAGCATATTTTTGTTATCATAGATAACATTTTTTAAACGCTATCTATGTGAGCACTATATCTATTAATAGATAGTGCTTTTATAAACAACATTATCTATTGGTGTCTGACAATAGATAACGCTTATTGTTAGACACCAATAGATAGCGTTTTTTTTTAAATAAGCATTATTTATTATTAAACACTAATAGATAACGTTTTTTAAAATAAACGCTATGTATTAATCTAATTTTTTTTTTTAAAAAATAATTTTTCAATAAAATATTTTGAAAAATATAAAATGTTGTTTTCAAAAGAAAATATAAAATATTAATTCTATTATATAGTTATTTATTGGTTGTATTATATATAAAAAATATAAAATATTTGACAATTATTTTACTATTTTAATTTAATATTTTTGTATCCAAAGCTAATAAAATAACAATGGACATTAACAAAGTACTCTTTATCCATGGATAAATTCTAAGGAGAAAATTAAATCGACAAAAAAATTTCAATTTTAACTAATTATCTTTGATATTCTTTTTATCAACTTTGGGTTATTTTTCTGGTATGTTTTATCGCTAAAGTAAATTGTAATAATTCAGGCATTAGTTATATTTACATTTACATAAATAATCACTAAATTAGTGTCTTGATTGATATACCCTTTCTTATATAATCCTAAAACTATTTTGGACTCATTTGTTGGGTTTAAGAAGCCCGGTATAGAAAGGCTTTCGTGCTGTGTGGCCTGATAGCACTTTATATGAATTTCTTGGAAGCTTGTCCCTGCAGCTCTACCAAATTCTTCCTTTAATCTCCACATTTTATTAAAATCTCATAATTAGCCTCTGTCAAAAACAAATTACCTTTAACATCCTCTGTCAAAAAAAAGTTTACTTTTAAAATCACTTATTTTACTTTTTTTTTTTTTTCAAAAACTCTAATCTTTATTTTCTCTTCTCCTTTGTGCCCCTACATCAATCTTTCTTTTCTTCTTTTCTTACCATCGCACCACCTGCATCTCCTCTCTCTCTCTCTCTAATCTAACTTTTGTAATCACTTATTCTCTCTTAATCTTTGATTTTTGTCCATTGCATATTGTTGTGGAGTATTTATTTGTTGTTGTGCCCAAATTCTTGTCCAACATTCCCATTCAGCACCTTTGAGAGCTAATTTGTTGTGTTTAATAATTTTAATCGTATGGAAATGTTTGAAATTGTTTAAAAGTGTTTTGAAATTGTTGAATGTATGAACATTTGTTTGAATATGCAAATAGGAAAGAGTTTGAAATTCGTCGAAGCCTTCTTAGAAATCCGTTGAAGGTCTCGACAAATTTTGAAATGAGTGTAATGATGGTTTAATGATTTTTCAACTATCAACAATCCTTAATCTTGTACTGTTGTACTATAACCCTTGCATGCATCTCATCTCATTTCTCCGGTGTTAACCATGTACTATAAGCTTATGCATGCACCCCAAATCTCATTTCTCCACTATTCCATTTCTTCTTTCCTTGTTTCATTTATTTTTATCTGTAAGAGGTACTGATACATTGGTGGTGGTGATCATGATGTCTGTGCTGTGGTGGTTCTTGAAAGAAAAAGGTGATGAAAGAAATTCGCTTGTTTTAAGTCTTTCATGAGATTTGTATAGGGTAATACACATTAGCACCTTTAACCGACATTGGAACCTCGGTTAAGGGTGCCCTGACATTTAAACACCGGTTATGGAGTGCCGTAGTTGGAAGTGTCGCTGTGAAACTTCGAAGTTGCACACCGACATTGGAACGTCGATTATGTACTTGTGCGTTTTAACTTCCATATATATTATGCTATTTACTGTGCGAGTTGTTTCAACTTTCATATATAGTATGCTTTTTTTATTATTTGTTTAATGTTTTTATATTTATTTATTCAAATTGCATTATTTATTATTTTGTTTTATAAATTTTTTCTTATTTATTGTGTAAAAGGTAATTTTGTAGAATTTTTTTATATAGTAATTAATTTGTTGTTGTTATTAAATATTTTATATTTGTTATTAAATTTTTTATTAAATTTTTGTTATTAAATTATTTTGTCCTTTTGTATTTATTGTATATATTTTTTTAAGTGTTAATTATTTTAACTTTTGATTTAATTTATAAGATGTTTCTATTTATATAATATGTTATATGCTGTTTTTTAAATTTAGTTTTATATTGTTTTAGTTGTATGCTGTTTTAGTTTTATGCTTTTATTTAGGTGTTTTAGTTTTATGCTGTTTTTTATTTCCTTATATATATATATATTATTACAATAAATATATTTAAAATAATCAGTTAAATATTAATAATAATTAGTTAATAAATAATACTTAAAAACTACAAATTATAACAACAACATTAAAATTTAAAAAATAAATTAAGAAAGAAAATAATAAGTCAAAAACTAAAAATTTACCCATAATAAATATTATTTAAAAAAATAAATAATTTCAAAAACATTAAAGAATAACAAACAAATATAAATTTCAAATTAATTACATTATAAATAATATTTAAATAAATATCAAATATAATAAAAATTAAAAATTATAAAAATGTTAACAATCAATAAAAAAAGTTTAAAAAAACCACAAAAACACAACAAATTAAATTTAAATTAATAAAAGAATCAAAAACTAAAAAAAATATACAACAAATAATTAAATAATAACTTATATTGAAAATTAAAATATCAATAAATAATTATAGATTAAAACATTAACAAAATAATTTAAATTTCAAATTAAGGAAAATTAATTACATTAAAAATAAAATATAGATAAATATCAAATATAAAAATAAAATCCAAATTACAAAATATTAATCGTAAAATATTTAGTTTTTAAATAAACTGATGAAAAAAATATAAAAATCAAATCAAATTCATAAATAATTAAATATAATAAAGCAAATAAATAGAAAGAAAAACAATGCACTTGACCGCAGGTCAAGATGTGGCAACAGTGAAATTGCACTTTCAAGTACGATAAATGCATTTTCAATTGTGGTACGGTATGACCCGCACTTCCAACTGCGATTAGATCGCATTTCAAACTGCGGCGAGCTCTCAAATGCACTTCGAAGTGCAGAGAGTTCTGCAACCCATTTTCCAATGCCAATGTGCTCTCAACCAGTGCGGTTAAGGCATCGCCTTCATCCCATTCAGCCCAGAAATGCATCCTAGCACATAAAAATACTTCATACAAACAATCCGTACAAACTAGAGTTGTCAAAATGGGTCACAACCTGTGGGCCAACCCGGCCCACCACAGGTTCAGGCCGAATTGGTTTGAAAAAATTGTATTCTTTTATGTGGTCAGATTTCAACCCGACTCATTTAAACTTGGCCCATCAATCCACCTACCTAATTTTATTTTATTAAAATTTAATTTTAAAATTATAAAAAATATTTATTATTATTTTTTGCTTGAAAAAATTATTTAAATTCCCTATTTTAAAAATTAATTAAACATCATGTTGGAAGTGAAATTTGTTTAGATTTGAAATATAGAAAGTTTGTAATTTTTTTTATTTAAAAAAAATTAATTAAGTGAGCCAACTCGTTTACCCACCAACCTGTGGTAGGTCTGGCCGGGTTCGAATTTTTTTGGGTGATCCGTTTTGACAACTCTAATACAAACAACACATACAAACGAATATCGTCATATACAATCTTTCTATCATACAAAGCTTAAGGAAAGAACAACTAACCTGGAATCCCAAGCTAAGAACCACCACTGCAAGCGCTTACCACGGTACCACTACGACGGCCATCGAGGAGAGGTCTATGCGTGGTAACAAGTAAAGTGAGGGAGGAGGGGAGGATGAGAGGAGCACTACACGTAAGAAGAGAAAAGAAATGGGTGTAAGATTTCATAACGTGAAATGCAGTAGAAGAGTAAGGGGTAGGTACTTTTTTTTAACTGTTGAATGGATAAAAGCAGCTCTGTGGTTCTGACAAGGACACAGTTGGAATAATAGAAAAATAGGAAGGTGCAGGATGAGATTGATGAAGTGTAGGAAGTATTAACTCGACAGGTATTATGCAGAGAATACGAATATAGCAGAGGTAATGAAAGTCGTAATTCACATTAACCATTGAGAGTAATACAAGCAACGTATATATACAGTGAAAAATGAAGAAAGAGTCAAAATGTGTAGAAAAGAGTTGTGACAGTTTTAACAGTTACATTTTAAACACTCAACACACCCCTCTTAAAATGAAACTGCTGAAATCTTTAACTCCAAGTTTATCTCTGAGCTTTTCAAAGCGGGCCTGGCGAAGAGTCTTTGTGAAGATGTCAGCGGTTTGATCTTCTGTTGAATAGTACATCATTTCAAGCTTTCGTTTATTGACTTGCTCTCTCAGATAATGAAACCTGATCTCAATATGTTTACTCCTACCATGTGAGACAGGATTTTTGGCTAAATTAATAGCTGATCTGTTATCTACCCAAACCTGGATTGGTCTGCTGCACTCAATAGTCAATTCTTCAAGCATTGTTTCAAGCCATGCGCTCTGACATGCCGTTTTAGAAGAAGCGATATACTCTGCCTCGCAGGATGATAAAGCTACGACACTCTGCTTCTTCGAACACCAGTTGAACGTTGAGCCCATGTATTTGAATACATATCCAAAAGTGCTCCTCCTATCCATTTGGTCTCCACACCAATCAGAATCGATTTATCTTTATGGAGGGGAAGTTGAAATCTGAGTTTAAAAGGTGTAATTAGCATGAAATTCTTTATACTTCCTTGTAGAAGAGTGTGTAAATGTTACAGTTCTCATATTATTTATATATATAAAATAAATTAAGTGTAAATTATGGGATGTTACATTTGCCACGAGTCTTAAAGTTTTGTTTCGATCTTGCTTGCAATGCTTGACTCGTCGCTTGCATAGTAGCCTTTTCCGCATTCTTCCTTTCCAGCAACCTCTGTTCGTGTGCCACGAGTGAATTCTGCAACTCCTCTATCTTCAACGCCTCCAAGTCTTTACATTCTTCTATGGTGATCACAATATGATCATATTGTGGTGTCAAAGTGCGCAGAATTTTTTCAATTATCTTTTTGTCTTTAACGATCTTCCCGCAAGCTCTCATGTTGTTAATAAGAGCCTGTATTCTTCCCACATACTTCGTCACCGTTTCTTCCGCACCCATGCCAAGAAGCTTGTATTGTCGTTGGAGAGACTGTAAGCGTACCTTCTTAACTTTGTCGGAGTTTCCAAACGCATCTTGAAGAATGTCCCATACTTCTTTGGCAGTTGAAGCTTTCGAAACTTTCTAAAACATAGCCGGAGTGATGCACTAATGTAGTAGCATCCTCGCTTTGCAGTCAAGACGACGATTTTCTTTATACTTCTTCTTCACAGCTTCTGAATCATCTTTCAGGGGCTCTTGAAGTCCTATCTTCACCACTTCATCAACTTCTTGAAATCCTAAGATGGCCTCCATCTTCACGCACCAGTCGTCGTAATCTTTGCCGTCAAAGATCGAAAGGTTGTTGTGAATCAATCCCGCCATCACGCCGTTCTTCTATCGTTACTTCTGAGCTACACCAATTCTCAAAACCTAAGAACTTTGGATACCACTGTTAACTCGGCAGGTATTATGCAGAGAATACAAATATAGTAGAGGTAATGAAAGTCGTAATTCACATTAACCATTGAGAGTAATACAAGCAACATATATATACAATGAAAATTGAAGAAAGAGTCAACCTGTGTAGAAAATAGTTGTGACAGTTTTAACAGTTACATTTTAAACATTAAACAGGAAGAAGCCCTATTTTGAAATTCGTTGAAATTCTCACTTAATTTCGAAAGCAATTTTTATCTTTTAACAGATTTCAAAACGTGCTGTTTAGAGTCATTCACGCGAGTATCTTTTTCTGCTTCCTTCACGGGACCACCTCAAAGCACAGGACCATAAACTTCCTCCACAATCACTCTACACCACAAACAACAAATTATAAACCACAAACACAACCACACTAGAAATAAGAGCAAATGAGCACGATTGAATGATCGAAAGAGTATGAAGATACTTAGGTTGGTGTGCATTAAATAAACTTTTTACCAATTTTATTTAATTTTTCTTTTAAATTAATTAGAAATATTTAAGGAAAGAAGAGACGCAGGGAGAAATTGGTGGAAGTAAACGAGCACCCTCATTTCATACGAATTTGTGTTTGCAACCAGTTATGGGTATCTCTTCTGCACTCCCTTTTTATAACCCTCCATCTCCATAAAACCTTTAATTCCCAAACTACCTCTCATTAAAAATATAAATAAAAATTTTTATATATTTTATTTTTCATATTAAATATTCTGGAAGGAATCTAGAAATACTTTTATAGAACCCTCAATCCAAAATATATTTTTATATTAAAGATTGAATGTTTTAGAAGTATTTCCAATTCTAAAATAAAAAAGATTTTCGAATTGAATGTTCTGTAAGATATATTCGTCAATTAGTGGTGGGGAAGAGGAGATGCAGGTACGGCTCAAATATGGAGGAAGAAATAATGTTATTAGATGAATGAATGCGAATCTTCACAAGATTCTTGAGTGACTAAGAGGAATAATGTTGAAACTTTGCACAAGTTAATGGATAAGTAGTTGTTTCGGTAGTGGATCCGGTCACACACATCTACACATTTACTTCTCAACACTTCGAACCGTCCGGTTGCTTCCGTCCGCTCCTCCCTCCTTCGTCGGCGATCTTCCTCCTCCAAATGGGTCGGTCTGCTACCTGTTAAAGATGCTCCGACGCTCAAGTTAGAATTAAGTCCTTTCGGTCTTAAGCTCACAGTATTAAATGCTATTCAATTCAAGTTACCTACCTCTTACTGTTGACCTTTATTTATAATGTCAGTTTTGGGCCCGTGGTTAAGGTTCTACTAATCAAGGCCCAATGACACTTTAAACTCCTATTAAAGTTAATTTACCTCGGGGTTCTCCGGGTATGACCGGTCGGCCATAGCCTTCTTTAATTATTTTTTAGGCCGCCCGACCATAGGTCGGTTTTACGTCTGGTGTCCCTTCGGGTCGGCCTAAAGCCGGACCAGGTGACCGGTACATCAAGCCCCCCAAGCCCTAGGCAACTTGTTGCCGTTGGGTTTTAAAACACATTCCAACTTTGGGCGGGAAAACGCGTGTCGCTCTGTGGTTGGTTGAGTACCTCGGGTAGTGGAGTAGTCCTTCAATCTGAGCCCTTGATCGTGGTCCCTTTCAACGGTGGGGATGCGCTGGCGGTTACAAAAATTTTACTATAAATAGGGGTAACTGTTTTGTTATTTTTCACCTTTCTCTCTTCTCTACCACTCTGCCCGTCGGCTTTCCCAAAGATTTCTTTATCTTCAGGTAAATAAATGGCTACGGTTTCCTTGTCTTCCTCTACAGGGTCAGCAGGTGGAGACGGCGGGGGCTCCTCCAACGATGGTGGGGAGTCATCATCCATTAATGGTTCGGGTTCTACGCTGTCGGGAGGCGACCGGATTTGGCACGGTGCCACCCTTTTCTTCCTGGAAGGCGGAGTAGTGGTTGACGGAATGGATCCGACCTCGGCCGGGGGGTGGCCGGCCATAGGTGGATATGCCTGGGCATCATCTGATGTGGCGGCTCACGAATCTGACATTAAGAGCCGGAAAGACTTATTGGCCTAGTCGAACCAATCTTTCGTGGTTCGGGACGAAGAGGACGCCCGGTTGATTCGTCTCGGCGTCTGTCGCCCCAATGAGCGCGTCTTTCACGGGAAAGAATCGAGTGTCGAAGATTTTTTCTACGTATATACCGTTTTATTTACGAGGATGTTTGCTCGGATTCCCTTCTCTAATTTCCAGGCGGCGGTACTCCGCCATATGAATGTCGCCCCCTGCCAGCTGCACCCAAACGGGTGGCCTTACATCCAAGCTTTTATGGTGATGTGCGCGGCTTTGGGTATTAAACCCTCTCTCAACGTGTTTTTTCACTATTATCATGTTCGGCTGCCGCCAAGACATGTTTGGGTCTCATTGACCTCGGTACAAGACGTTTGCCTTTTTAAAGCGTACGCCGACTCATTCAAAAAGTTCAAGACGAGCTTTTTCAAGGTGATAATAAAGGAGGTCGGACGCTCCCAATTTCGCGACGCCGCCGGCGAACCCCTATTTCCCTATTACTGGACCGAGAATCCCGCCAGGGTTTGTGTCGTTTCTACCGATGACATGACCCCTGCCGAACGTGAAGCCGTCAAGACTATCAATGGTCTTCCCCGTCGTCTCCACTCCCGACAATTAGTCGGCTGCCTATGCTACGAGAATTTTACTCGCGTGGCGTTTGGTATGCTTTTTACCTGTATGTGCGTGATTTTATTGTTAACTTAACTAAAACTTTCTTTGCATTGCAGATAGGATGTCGCTCCCTACTCCTCGCCGAACGAGCTTTATTCCCCCTCCTCCCAAGAAGGAAACCCGACCGGCCGGCTCCAGCAAAGCGACCACCGCTGCCGAATCCCGCACCCCTACTGCTGGTGCCGCGAAGACTACGGCGACTGCCCATCACGTTCCCATGGTGAACCTTGAGTCCTCGCAGGCCGCCCACATCCTTTCAGCTCAGTCCATTCCGGTTGGTCAGGCCGGTACGTCTGCTCAGGCCACTCCTTCGGCTCATACCGACCCTTCCTCTAAGAAAAAGAGGAAGTCTAGGGAGTCCTCTTCTAAGAGGGGTCGGCGAGAGGGTAGCGACCCTCGCCCGTTGACCGGGGGCTTGCTTGATGCTGCTTTTGGCGTCAGCGACCGGATAGACTTCCAGATGAGTTCTGCTGAGAGGGAGATTGTGGAATCTCTTTCTGAGAAAGAGCTTACAAAGGCGGCCCTAGAGTTTCACTGTCGCGGCGCCTTACTGAATTGGTACCTTAACCGGTTTGCTGATCGCCAGGGAGCCGAGGAAGTCCAACATGAACTGGCGGCTGTGAAGAAGGAGACCGAGGAAGTTCGGACAGAGCTGGCCATGTTGGACCTAGAGCACTCGAAGTGCAAAGAAGCCCAGACGGCCTTGACCAAAAAGTACGAAGGCGCTTGTATAGAGGTCGCCACTCTTACCAAACACTTGACTGGCCTTCGGAAAAATTGTCGGAAGTGACCGAGGAGAACGACCAACTGAAGGTGTCCCTTCAGGAGGCTGAAGGGAAGGACCGAAAGCAGCAAGAGGAGATTGCTCGGCTGGTCGATGATGTTGCTTCCGCCCAGGAATCGATCAAGGTCCTTCGTGCCGATGTTCAAATAGAACACGAGGAAGGATTTAATAAGGCCCTCCGCCAGGTGGCTTACTTGTTGGGGACCGACCCGTTGGTGGCTGGCTTTGATATTGCCCAGGACGTGTTCGACGGAGAGATGAGGCCCCTTCATTTGGCGGACGGCGCCGGAGAGGAAGCCGTCGAGGAGGAAGAGATGGCCCCAGGTGATGGCGACGCTGAGGACGAGATCGACGTGGATGCGGATGGTACTGCCGGGCAGTAGCCTCTGGGCGAGGCCGGGGGATGTGGGTTTTTTGTGGGTTTTTTGGTAGTCTGAAGTTTTGATAGAACTATTCGGCGTATTTTGCTGTTGCCGAACGAATGTACATCTGCCCCCATTTGATACTTAATGCATTGGACGTTTTTAATTTTTTCTTTTTACCAAGTTATGACGCCTTTAAATTGCCCATGTTATCCATCGATTTTTCTTTCGTGTGTTATTGTCGCTCAGGGCAGCCGCGCCTTACCGTTTGTAATTTCGCTCCTTAATTTGGACTTCGTAAGTGGGGGCGGCAGGTTGATGCCGTTCACCGCCCCGGCCAAGTCGAGAGGATAATTTCATTCCTCGACCTGGATTTCGCAAGTTGGCGCGGCAGGTTGATGCCGTTCACCGCCCCGGCCAGGTCGAGAGGATAATTCCATTCCTCGACCTGGATTTCGCATGTTGGGGCGGCAGGTTGATGCCGTTCACCGCCCCGGCCAGGTCGAGAGGATAATTCCATTCCTCGACCTGGATTTCGCAAGTTGGGGCGGCAGGTCGATGCCGTTCACCGCCCCGGCCAGGTCGAGAGGATAATTCCATTCCTCGACCTGGATTTCGCAAGTGGGGGCGGCAGGTCGATGCCGTTCACCGCTCCGTCCCGGTTCAGGGGATAATCTTTCGTTTCTTAACTCGGTACATTAGTCGTTGTAGGTTACTTTGGCGTTAATCCGGAGACACTTAGAGAGGGTGCTGCAAATTTCAATATATAAGGGAAATAAGTACATGGGAATCTTTAACTAAAATAGAATTTCAAATGCGATGCATTCCATGTGTTCGGTATAGGCCGTCCGTCAGGTCTACTCAAACGGTAGGCACCATTCCCCAATGCTTCTGTGATCCGGAAGGGGCCTTCCCACTTTGCCGCCAACTTGCCGTGGGATGTGTTCTTTCTAGCCTCCTCGGTCTTCCGCCATACCATGTCCCCATCATTAAAATTTCTGGGCCGCACCTTCGTGTTATATCGTCGTTCCACCATAGGTCGGCAAGCTTCCGCTCTTAACGCTGCCTGGTCTCTTCGCTTGTCCAGAGTTTCCAACTCCACTCTGAGTTCTTGGTCGCTTAAGTGTATATCCTCCATCTTCCGCCTAAGAGACGGCTCTCCTAACTCAACCGGCAGCATTGCATCGGTCCCGTAAGTTAGGTTGAATGGCGTTTCCCCGGTGGTGACGTGCGGCGTGCACCGGTATGCCCAGAGGATCTTGGGCAACTCTTCTACCCACGCTGTCTTCTTCTCTCCTAAACGTCTTTTTAACTCCAGAACAATGGCTTTGTTCACGGCTTCGGCTTGACCGTTCGTCTGCGGGTGCTCAACTGAACTAGTGGTGTGTTTGATATCCAAATTTTGAAAGAAAAGTTCCAGCTTCTGGTCGATAAATTGCTGGCCGTTATCAGTCACGATGGTCCGTGGCAAACCGAATCGACAAACCAACCTCCAACAGAACTTCTGTACTTGGGCCGCTGTGATCGTTGCGAGCGGCTCGGCTTCCGCCCATTTGGTGAAGTAATCGATGGCGACCAGGAGAAACTTCTTTTCTGCCTGGCCGGGTGGAAATGGACCGACAATGTCCATTCCCCATTGGGCGAAGGGCCATGGGAACACAATTGAGTGTAATTCGTGGGGTGGTTCGCGTGGGTTGTTGGCGTGAGCCTGGCATCCAACGCACTTTTGAACGAAGACTTTGGCGTCTTCCTCCATGTTCGGCCAATAATAGCCGGCCCTGAGTATACGCCCCTTAAGGGCCCTCCGGCCAGTATGAAACCCACATATGTCGTGGTGAAGCTCGTTCATCACGTAATGAGCCTCCTATGTGCCTAGACACTTAAGCAACGGCGTGGAGCAACCGCGTCGGTACAAATCTTTCCCGATGATCACGAACCGTGCAATCTTCTTGGTATCAGCGGCAGATAACGCCGAACCGTCGTCCTGAGCTTTGATCAGTTCCCGAATCTTTGTCCTCCAGTCCGGCTCGTCGCTCGTTGTTATGGCGTGGCATTCGACGGACGGCTGGAGCAAGACTTGCCTTATGATTGTGGTGAGTTGGCCATTTTCCTTCCCCGAGCTAAGCTTGGAGAGGAGATCTGCCCGGGCATTCTGTTCCCGGGAGATGTGCTGAATTCGAATGTCCTCGAATTCTCGGGCTAAGATCGTCGCCCTGTGAAAATATTTACATAGGTTCTCCTCCCTCACTTGGAAATTCCCATTCATCTGGCCAACCACCAACTGGGAATCGGTTCGACACGCCACCCTTCTCGCGCCCATGTCACGGGCCAGTACTAACCCGGCTATCAGGGCCTCGTACTCGGCCTGGTTGTTGGAAACCTTGAACTTGAACACCAAAGAATGTTCGAGGAGGAAACCGTTAGGCCCTTCCAGTACTATCCCGGCTCCGCTAATCGTCCGCCCAGATGCTCCATCCACAAACAAACACCATTCTTCGCTAACTCCCAATGGTAACTCGGCGGCAAAGTCGGCCAGATGCTGACCTTTGACCGATCCCCTAGGCTCGTATCTAAGTCTGAATTCGGACAATTCAACTGCCCAATCGACCATTCTGCCGGCGAGGTCGGGCTTTCTCAGAATCTAGGATATGGGGTGGTCGGTCTTAACCACTACTTGATGGCTTTGGAAGTAGGGCCTTAACCTTCTTGCCGCGTGGAGGAGAGCCAACGCTACTTTCTCGACCTGATGGTAACGGGTTTCGGCATCTAGCAGCGCACGGCTGACGAAATACACCAGCCTGGGTTCACGACCGCCTTGAAGTAAGGCGGCACTCACGGCCGAATCAGACACCCCCAAGTACACCTGCAACTCTTCCCCCGGCCTAGGCCGGTTCATGACCGAAGGGTTCTGGAGTATCAGCTTGACGTCTTGGAACGCTCGTTCACACTCGTCATCCCAATTGCAGGAATTCCCCTTTTTTAACTTTCGCAACACGGGACGTACTCGTTCGGCCATTTTGGGAATAAAACACGAGAGGGCCGTCAACCCTTCGACCAAGCGCTGGACCTCTTTTAAGTTGGTCGGGCTCTTCATGGTGATTATGGCGTCGCATTTGTCCGGGTTGGCCTCAATTCCCCGCGACGTCAACATGAATCCCAAGAACTTCCCGGCCGATACCCCAAAAGTACATTTGGTCGGGTTAAGGTGCATTCCGTACTTTCTGATCTGCAGAAAGACCTCTTCTAAATCCTGTATATGCGCCTCTGCTTCTGCTGAACGCCCTACCATGTCGTCTATGTATACGTCCATGCACCGGCCGATCTGGTTGGTAAAAATTTTGTCCATCAAACCGAAAGGCATGACCTCATAACAATAACTGGCCCTTTCGGTAATGAAGGTCGTCTTCTCCCGGTCGGGCGCATACATCGGTATCTGGTTGTATCCCGAGTAGGCGTCTAAGAAACTCAATATTTTGTGCCCAGAGGCCCCATCGACTAGGGCGTCGATGCTAGGCAAAGGATGAGAATCTTTGGGGCAGGCCTTGTTAAGGTCAGTCTAATCCGTACACATCCTCCATTTGCCGTTCGATTTCTTGACCATCACGACGTTGGCCAGCCACCTGGTGTATGTCACCTCTCGGATGAATCCCGCTTCCCTCAGCTTCCCGACTTCCTCCTCGATCGCCCTCCTCTCCTCTTCGCCCAACCGTCGCTTCTTTTGGGATACCGGCCGGGCTTCTTTAAACAATGACAATTTATGGGATGCCACTGAGGGATGAATCCCAGGCATGTCGGCCGCTGTCCAGGCGAATAAATCTCTGTTATGCCAGAGGACGTTCCTAAGTCGTCCCTTCACCTCTTCCCCCAGGCCGTTGGCGATCGCCGTCGTTTGGCTCGCATCCTTTCCTATGATTATAGGCTTGGTTTCTCCGATCGGCTCGAGCCGATCCTCCGTATTTGTCCTAGGGTCTAGGTCGGCCATAGCCACCTCAGAGCGGCTGATCTTCCTCCTTTCCTCCCTCGGGTACAGCTTCAATCCAGCCGCATAGCACTCCCTGGCTGTCTTTTGGTCGGCTCTGACCGTGCGTATGGTTTTCCGGTGGTTGGGGTATTTCAGCGTCAAATGTGGGGTCAATACAATAGCCCCGAAAGCGTTGAGACAGGGCCACCCAAGGAGGACGTTGTATGACGTATTTGCTTCCACCAGCAGATACCTCACCCTTCTCTCGTCCCCTTCCCGGCCGGTTCCCAACCGGGTAAGCAAATCCAAGTAACCCCTTGTATCTACCCTCTCCCCTGCAAACCCAACTATTTGCTCATTATACGGCACAATCAGGTCTTCAGATATGTCCATTTGTTGGAAAGTTTTCCAATAAAGGATGTTGACAGAGCTTCCTTGGTCAACAAGTACCTTTCTGACCACATACCGTGCGATCTCGGCGGTTATCACCATTGGATCGTCCTGCTCCGGGTCGGGCGCATGGAAATTGTCATCTGTGAAAGTGATGGGCGGCATCGTCCTTTTAGGGACGTCGATGGCGTGAACCGACCGCAGCGCACGGATGTGTTTTTTGCGCGTGTTAGACGAAGAACCTCCCCCAGCGAACCCACCGAAGATGGTGTTGATCATCCCCCTCAGAGGACGGTCGTTTCCTCCTCCTCGACTCCGGCTTCGCCTCCTGTCATCTCGAGGGTGCTCCTTCGCCGGTACCGCGGGTCCCGGTTACAGGCATCCCTCCTATCCTCCCCCCGTCGAGGACTCGCCCTCCGGGGGCTCCTCTCCCGGACGGGTGATCGATCCTGCCGATATGTTTTCACGTATTTCAATAGTCGCCCCGCTCGAATTAACTCTTCGATATTGTCCTTCAGGGTGACACAATCCTCAGTGTCATGACCCAAATTTTGGTGGTACAAACAGTGCTTAGTACCATCTGCATTAAGCGGTGTCGGCCGCTTATGCGGTGCCTGCAACAGCTGGGTGTTCAAAGCTTCGTGGAAGATTTGAGCCCGGGGGGCGTTCAATGCTGTGTACTGCTGAAAACGGGGTCCTCGGGGGCCGTCCCGAGGCCTGGGACCCCCGGCCCGATAGGTCTGGTTTTTCGCCCTCTTTCCCTCACTCTTCTCCCCCTTGACCTTCTGAAGCTCCTTTCGGTAACTTTGCTTCATTTCCTCCACCCTAATTTCGTCTGCCGCCCGTTCGCGCAACTCCTCCATTGTCTTCGGTGGTGTCCGACACACACTTTCTTTGAAGGGACCGGGCCTTAAGGCCGGCATGATATGTTGCAATGCCAGTTCTAGAGTCAACCCTTTGACCCTCCAGACGGTTTTTTGGTACCGGTCCATAAAGGTTTTCAATGGTTCCTCCTTTCCCTGCTTGAGGTTCATCAAGTCGACAACAGTCATGTCCCTGGCTATACATGCAGCAAAATGTTTCTTAAACATAGCTTCCAGTCCTTTGAAACTGGCTATGCAACCGGTCGGTAATGCATTGAACCACTCTAAAGCTTCCCCCTCCAAGGAGAGAGAGAAGGCCCGGCACCAGACGACATCACACCCGGTGCGGAACGACATGGCGTTAGTGAAAGACTTGACATGGGCGTCCGGGTCGGTGGTACCGTCGTACATTTTGAACTGAGGCGGGACGAACTGTTTGGAGATATGTACGTCCATTATAGCCTGGACGAAAGGGACAGGCACGGTCGGTCCCTCGACCCCTATCGGCAACACCTTTTCGTCCTTGTCCCCAACCGCCTTCTCCCGTTTCTCCCCCTCACGGGTTGGGGCGCTGCTGTGCTCCTCTCCCTCGTTCCCCGTGCCAATCACCGTCTTCTCCTGCCTCCGATCCTCCACGCCCTCCTCACCCCGGGCAGCAATGGCCCTGGTGATATGTGCCGCGCACTCCGCCCTAACCGCCGCCATTTCGTCCTCATGTTGCTTCCTCATCTCTTCCAAACGTCTCTCTAACATCCTCATCATCTCTCCTTGCTCGTCAGCGTTAGTGGTTCTCGTGGTCACCATTGGTTTTTGTCCCCGAGCCCCACGGTGGGCGCTAAAATGTTTCGGTAGTGGACCCGGTCACACTCACCTACACATTTACTTCTCGACACTCTGAACCGTCTGGTTGCTTCCGTCCGCTCCTCCCTCCTTCGTTGGCGATCTTCCTCCTCCAAATGGGTCGGTCGGCTACCTGTTAAAGATGCTCACGCTCAAGTTAGAATTAAGTCCGTTCGGTCTTAAGCTCACAGTATTAAATGCTATTCAATTCAAGTTACCTACCTCTTACTGTTGACCTCTATTTATAATGTCAGTTTTGGGCCCGTGGTTAAGGTTCTACTAATCAAGGCCCAATGACACTTTAATCAAGGCCCGAAAAATGTTAAACTCCTATTAAAGTTAATTTACCTCGGGGTTCTCCGGGTATTATCGGTCGGCCATAGCCTTCTTTAATTATTTTTTAGGCCGCCCGACCATAGGTCGGTTTTACGTCTGGTGTCCCTTCGGGTCAGCCTAAAGCCGGACCGGATGACCAGTACAATAGTGTTTTTTTGTTGTCATCTTTCTTAATATTTTTAAAAGAACTTTTTAAATGGTTTTGTTTTCGATGTCCAAGGGTAAATTGACATATGTCTGCTGAATTGTGATGATATTTGGATTTTGGTCAAAAGGAGGAGAAAAAAAATGAGAAAAGATATATTGGAAAAAGAATTAGTTAGGATTTTTTCGATTACATAATTATTTTTCAATTCATATTAACAAGTTTTTTTTTTTTTTTTAATGCGAGTAAGAATATGTTTTGCCAATGAAAGTTTGAATGTTTTAGTCACCATAGAAAAACAGCTATTTTTCTGGTTGACATTGTCTGTTTATCTAGTTGTCCATATACAGTTAGAGTTATTTCTCATATAATGTCACAAGTTATTTTTTTTAGTGATATGAACTAAGTTTTTTTAAAATGACTTTTATTAAAAGTTATTTTTTGATGGATATATGAAAACAATATTTTTTTCAATCATAGTCACCAAATTTATTTTATGTCCAAAATTGGTGATAATTTATTATTTTTTATAATTTCTTTGAGAAAATCTTAACTAAGATTGTTTTGGGCTAATGTTAATGGAAGTAATTTTTTAACCAAGACTGATAAAAAAAAAGTTGTTAAAAGAATACAGATGACCAAGGAGATAAGAGAAATAACCTTGATGATTTTTAACTGAAAATAATCTTAATTGACATGAATAAAAAAAACAATATTATCAGTATCAATTGAAAAAATAATAACAAACTTTAAATAAAAACAATTTTGACGAACAATAATTAAAAAATATCAACAACTAATATTTTAAATTGATTAAATAACTTTAATATTAAAAAACTTATATAATGATAAATTAAATATTTCTTTAAAAAAATTACAATTACTCTATTCAAACATGATATTTAAAAAAACAAAAATTTATAGTAAAAGTAATTTAAGTCCTATATATTTTAATTTCCTTAAAATTATAAAATTCCATATATTGAAGAGAGAAAACAGCTAAAAGAAACATTTCGTTTAGGTGTATTGAAAATAAGGATTACTCCTAAAAGAGAATGATTACAATCTTTAGGTTATGGAAGCTAGAAATAGAAAAAGCTGATAATATTCGAAATAAATTTTAAATTTACTTTCTCAAATAAGAGTAACAAAACATATAAACTAATATATTTTCTTAACATTTTTCGAACTTTCAATTATCGAAAAATATATTGATATTATAGCCATACGAAGGTAGTAACTAGGTCAGATTCAATTGGGCTTCAAGCCCAAACTGAACTGTATAAAAAAAAAAAGAATGACAGCGTGAGAACAAAGACAGTGAAGAAATCGTCACGGTTACTATTCGAGGATGACGGTGGACTTCCACATGAACAAGAAGCTTCTAGAAGAAGTGGCGATCATTCCCTCAAAGAGACTTCGGAACAAGATCGCAGGCTTCTCCACTCATCTCATGAAGTGCATTTAGAAGGGCGCTGTTCGTGGCATCTCGCCCAAGCTGCAGGAGGAGGAGCGCGAACAACGCATGGACTTCGTCCCCGACGTCTCCGCCATCAACACCGATCACATCGAGGTCGACAAGGAAACCCTCGAAATGCTCCACTCCATCGGAATCAGCGACATCGCTGGCATTACCAAGGTCGATCCTGTCGCTGTTCAACCCAGCTTCCTCTTCACCAGGAGGTACTGATTCATCTATCAGACCTTTTTTTCTCCCTCTATTTTCGCTTTTCATCTTCAATTTTGGTTATTGTTTTACAGGTTTGAATTTTACTATTTTTCTACTTAATCAGTTTTTATTTAACGTAATAAAAAAACTCCTTATCATCGCAATATTTATGTTTTAGTAACGCTAGGAACCCTAATTATTTTTCTTTTTCATCCTATATGCAAACCTTGGATTGACAATCCAATCAAACGTACGTTTTGATCAGTTTCAAATGAATTTGGCGTCACGCATTTTAGATTCTTTTACTTCAGGTAAAACCAAACATTTAAAGTAACTCTCAATCTCTGCAAAGGAATTTCTTTTTCATGTATAGATCAATGACTAATATTAAAGACGCTTCATGTACAAATAACTTATTACATGATACGGAAGTACAGGTATGAGAAACTTTTCCTCCATAAACACATTTTTTACGAAAAGAAATTTGCAAATGAATTTGGGTCTAACCTTATTTGTTAAGATATATTGGTTGTTGTTCCCTTCACCACTATCCCTTGTTCTCTCCATCTTCCGATTCATGATTTATTTATCTCTCCATTAGAGTGTGGTGGAGTTCATTAAGTGGTGTGCTTAGTCAGAGGTTGCATATGATGGCAGAAGGAATTGATCATTGATCTAGCATGCCAAAGTTCAGTCTTGGTAGTGGTGTGATGGTGCAGTGGTGAAGGTACAAGATAGAGGCTTCGTGAGGTACGTAATGAATCTTAAAATTTGCACGTTATACATAATTATATTGTAGTTATATATAATTATTTTATATTTATATTTTTCATTTTGCACGTTATATATAATTAGTTTTTAAATTTTATATTTTTGTATAATATATATTTTTGTATAATATATATTTTTATATATGAATTTTTATTCTTTAATTAATGGTTTAAAAATTTTATAATTATAAAAAATTACTTATTAAATTAATTATATGAAATATATAATTTAATTATATTAATATTTTTATATTTGTTTGATTAATTATTAATTATCTTATAATTTTATAGGTGATTATTGATAAAATTGATGAATATCTTCATATGGATTTTCAAAATTGGTTTTAGTTTGATATTCGATTTCTTTTCATAACGGAAGTTGTAGAGTCAGATTTGACAAATAAATTTAACATAAATGAAATATTTCGTTCACGAGGTAATAGGATTTAAGATTAGGATTTAGGATTTGTTCTTGTAATAGTAAGATCTGACATAACTATTGGTGTACGTGAAAGAAAACCGTTCGTCATACTTGAATGTGAAAGAAGGGAGAAATATCGGAAATACAAAGCCGATGTGATGACTAGTGTATACGACACTCGTAAATGTGAGTGTCTCTTTAGATTAAAGGGTAAACCATGTTCAGATAGGGACGAATGGGTGTTGAAGGTGATATGTGGACATCACAACAATGAGTTGATTGAAACTTTAGTTGGACACCCTTATGTTGGCAGGTTAAATATGAGTGAGCGATCATTACTGATTGATATGACAAAGAGTGGAGTTACACTTGCAAATATTTTATTAACCATCAAACAAAATAATGATCAAAATGTCACAATCATTAAACAAATCTACAACACAAGGCAAGCGTATAAATGATCAAGGCAAGCGTATAAATGATCATTGAGAGAGTCCAGAACTGAATTACAACCGTTTATGATGTTGTTGGATCGTGATAGGTACATTCATTGGAGTAGGTGTGCCGACGATTCAGACGTTGTTATTGACATGTTTTGGATACATCCTGATGTAGTTAAATTATTTTATGTGGAATCCATCAAAAATACAACACTAAATGAGTTTAACAATTTCACTTTATCTGTTTATTTTATATGTGGAATCCATAAAAAAATACAACATTAAATGAGTTTAACAATTTCACTGCATCAGGATGTATCCAAAACATGTCAATAACAACCTCTGAATCGTCGGCACACCTACTCCAATGAATGTACTTATCTCAATCTAACAAAATCATAAGTTGTTGTAGTTTAGTTTTGGACTCTCTCAATGATCATTTATACGCCTGCCTTGCGTTGTAGATTTGTTTAATTGTTGTGACATTTCGATCATTAATTTGTTTGAGGATAAATAAAATATTTGCAGGGGTAACTTTACTCTTTGTCATATCAACTAGTAATGACTGCTCCCTCGTATTTAACCTGTCAGCATAAGGGTGTCCAACTAAAGTTTAAGCTAACTCATGGTTGTGATGTCCACACATCACCTTCAACACTCATTCCTCCCCATCTAAACACGGTTTACCCTTTAATCTAAACGGACACTCAAATTTACGAGTGTCAGTCGTATATACTAGTCATCGCATCGGCTTTGTATTTTCAATATTTTCTCCTTCTTTCACATTCAAGTATGACGAACGTTTTTCTTACCCGTACACCAGTAGTTATGTCAGATCTTACCATTACCACAACAAATCCTAAATAGTCATTCTTGTTACCCGTTCAATTAAGTGCTCCCGTGAACGAAATATTTCATTTGTGGTAAATTTATTTGTCAAATCTTCCTTTACAACTTCGTTAATGAATGAAGAGAAATCGGATATCAAACTAGAACCAATTTGAGAATCCATATAAAGATATTCATCCATTTTAAACAATAATCACCTATAAAATTATAATCAGTCTTATTAACATAATTAATAATTAATCAAACAAATATAAAAATATTAATATAATTAAATTATATATCTCATATAATTAAACTAATAAGTAAATTTTATATAATTATAAAATCTTTAAACAATTAAAGAATACAAAAATCATATATATTAGACAAAAACATTAAATTTAAAAACTAATTGGATATATAACATGCAAAATAAAAAAAATAAATATAAACTAATTATATATAACGTGCAAAATTATATTATTAAAATACATCAAAACATATAAATTACATTATTAAAATATCTCCAAAATTAATATAAAAAAATAAACTAATAAAAACAAAACTTAAAATAAATATGTAACTTTTAAATAGATGTGAGCATCCGATAGCGGGCGGATGTCAACATCCGTTTAAGGCAAAATGGATATCGACATTCATTTTTTCTTTAACGGATGTTGACATCCGTTTTACCTTAAACGGATGTTGACATCTGCTGACGAATGTTTACATCCATTTAAAGGTTACACGTTTATTTTAGAGTTTATTACGCACATGATGAAGTTCTACCCTGCACCTTCACCGCTTTCACCACTGCACCTCCAAGCACCACCACACCACCAAGATCGACCTTTGGCATGCTGGATCATTTCCTTCCACCACCGCTTGCAACCTCTCACTAAACACACCACCTAATGAAACTCCACCACAATGAGAGGAGTGAGTCAAACGTTAAAGAGAAAGAAGAATTTGTGTGCTTGCTACTACATGCATTCCTGTATGAGATTGGAATGGGTAGAAGTTATAAAATATTAATCATAAAAATAAAATTGTAATGAAGGATAAAACAACAATGGAGAGATGGCGGGAGAAAGGGTGGCGGTGGAAGGAGCAACACCCTTGAAATGTGATCAAAATTCCTAGAACTTTCAGCCGAAGACATGGAAGAAGTCACATGAAATATGATGTCCCACGTAATAAGCCTGAAATAGGCTAATTAGGCTACTAGTTTTGTGGCTCATATACATGTGTGATGTCCCAAATTGATTAGTCTCATTTTTTTCTCATGGATTGAACATCTATAAATAAGACCTTCGGTATGTATACAAACTTACCTTTTTGACGAATAAAAATTTGAATTGCCATTATGCATATTTTCTTGTTGGAGAGGAATAATCTAAGTTAGAAACTTAGAAGTTTAAGAGTTTTCGTTTGCATGAGAATTGCATTGGTCTAATAGAGGCTCAAAACAAAAAGTTATACTAAAACATAAAAAATTTATTCTAGGTACAAGTTCACTTTGTGATTCTTAAGAAGCATTTATCCATGACTAATGCCTCGCTATTGAAAAGCGAATGGTCTTTCCCGCATATATGATTGTCCGTGGCTGGCCTGCATTTTAAAACCTGGACATTTTCATTTTAACACGTTTGTAACCTGGACCCGAAGTTTCATGCTGCAATCTGAGTGCATTCTAAAAACCTGGACATATTCTTTTCACCAATTTAACCACATCCACAAACTTGCTCCACAAAACAAGCAAATCTGGAAATTCCATATATTGATCAAATATATCGTGAATGAAAACAGAGCCCCATAATTACATTACTTGCAGAAGAAATAAAACAGAAGTAGATCCATAGGACTTACCCACAATTATTTAAGCCGTAAATCCAATAAACATTCCATGTTCAGAACTTTAGCAAGGCAAACTTACATATATTTTTAGGGAGAAAAATGAAACAAATTAGTAAACTGCATACATGTTCAGACCACATGCCTCATCATAAACGGTATGGGAGCAACTGAACTACCGACGGAAACTATAATTCAAGGGTAGCTGAGCTTTTCAGATCCAAAACAAGCTTATGCTTCGGGATATAAACATTTCAAGGAACAAAAATACATTCGGAGAAATCTTAAAGCAAAAACTTGTCCAAAGAGCAGCTTTCGAATCAGTAACAAAGAGCAAGAAATAGGTTTGCAATAGTTAGCTATTACTTCAATTTAGTCAATAGAAAGTATATATATATATATATAGACACACACACACGAGTTATTGAGTGCAATGGTCCAACAAGCAATATCAGAACCATCAACTTAAATTAAGAAAGGATAAATCACAATCCAATTCTTTAATCAGAGCAATAATTACTTGAAGCCTTAAAGCCAAGCCAAGTGGGATTGACTATCTGAATTGCAAAACCTACCAATTAGGAAGGAAGAATACAAAGAAGATACAAATAGATACATACCTTTTTGACAAAGGCAGACCAAGAGAGGGTGACGTGAGAAAGATGATGAAGAAGACAAGTTTCAAATTGCTCGTCGCAGCTCGTTTCCGGTGAAGATGGGGGTTCCTTCCTCGTCCCCGGTGAAGACAAAGAAAAGAGCCGCCGCTGCTTGCTGGGGAGAAGAAGAACAGTGTGTTGTGTTTGGTGGAGAGTAGCCGATCGTTGCCGGTGAAGATGGGGTTCCTTCCTCGCCAGTGAGCAGCGATAGGGTGAATCGCATTCTCAAAGATGAAGACTACGTTGGGTTTCTGATTGAAGGTGTATTCTGAATTCAGGAATGAGATGAAAATTGTCAATTGTTTTTACATTTAGGATTGGGAATTGGGGGAAAAGAAGAATAGTTAAGCGAGTCGGATTTCAGTGGCAGAGGTCTTACATTGTCATCCTAGTATTACATACAAACCAACATACCAATATAATTTTTTTTTAAAAGAACTCAAACCTAAAATAATTCAAAAATAAAACTTTATCTAAATTAATATTTGGATAATGTAAGTATATCTTATTATTAATGTGTTTGAAAATGCTTATGATCATATGTCAACTTGATAACCACATTAAATATTCTATTTACGACAGAGAGGAAGAACATTCTTTTATATATATATATATATATATATATATATATATATAACAAAAGTAAAAGTATAAAGAATGTCACTAAAAGAACAAATTTTAAACGAAAAAATATTTATGCAAGCTTTTCAACTTGCTTTTAACTACTAGAGCAATTGACACATATATTTCAGTTGGATCGTTTGATTCACTGTTCATTGAAGACTTAGATAGTGGAAAGATGATTGATAAATTGTCTGTTTTCTTCTTTCTCTCTACTTCTTTGACATTTTGATCATCAACAAACTTGAGCAATTTGTCTTTTACAAAACAAGGATTTCCAAGCTTAGATGAAGAGATTTTATATATAAAGCTAACGATGTTGCATGAGGTTGTCTAGGTTGAGTTCTTATGCATTTATCTTCTCAAGAGGCACTCTTAGATGCATCTGTTTGATGTTGGTTAAGGAGAAGATGAATTGTTTCACAATGCATCCAACCATCTTTGTCATCTCTTCACTAGTTGGGTTGTCTATCTTATAGAACTTATGATGCCTTAATGCCATAGAACATGCTTGATCAGGAGAATATATGGAACATTTGACATGCCTTCTCCAAGCTACTACAAGATGTGGAAAATGTTGAGAAATAGGAAATGAGACAAATTGAAAGGAATACCCACTAGCACATTGTCAAAACTCTGATGTGATATCCTTTGAACCGTGTTTGACCAATAGTGACTTGTTGCCAATTTTTCCCCTAGCATAAAGCTTCTTATAATCCACTTGTTGACCAACAAGACACTATATATAACTATTATTCATATAACACCTTCTCCATTGTTTCAGTTTAAGCGCAGTTGTCTTCACCCTGTTGTAGCCAATGGCCTCAGAGATGGATACCTAGTTAAAAAGCACTTTGTGACCTAGCACTCACGATTGGATGTCAACCTTCTTCACATGCTTTACATTATTATGACATCCTTCTTTTGGTTGAGCTTCCTTACATGGATGTTGGAGAGAGTATGATTGTAGAAGCTTAAAGATAGGATAGGATATGGTGAGGTTTGGTTTCGGTGATGAGAAGAATTCCTAAAGACAGGTGAGACCAAGTCCTAAGGAAGGAAGCCTAAAGTAATCTAGAAAAAGGAGACTAGTCTAGGATGATTTTAAAGATATGTAAGAGGTAAATTGGATAACATTTCATTACTAATTTTGAAGTGATTTTACAATAGAAGTGGAATTTTATTTATAGGCTAAAGACTGAAAACTAGAGCTACAAAAAGAGAGGGAAGAATTCAAATTTGAACTCTTCAAAATTAACTCCAAAAAAGACATGGCTTATTTTGACTTGCCTTGTGGCATACTCATGCTTTTCACAATAGAACATGTGCAAAGTGTGAGCTAAAACACACCTTTTCGAAACAATCGTTCGAGGGTTCCATGTAGACCAAGCTAGCCTAATGATGGAAACCCTAGATTAGGGGTGTTGCTCCATCCACCTCCCCAACTAGGACCTGCACCTCCTCACTATTTTAAATTATTTCAAAAATATTCTACACCTCCCCACTATTTTCTTTTATTCCAAAAATACCCTACACTCCCCACTATTATTAACAATCTTTTTCTTTCTCTCTCTACATTAATAGAGCATTTACATGGCTCATTAATGGAGTTGAATATATTTTTTCTTTTCAAATTACTTAATAAATGGTAAAATTTTATTCTAAATTTCTAGAAAAATGTTTATATATATGTTTTTTTTACATATAATATCTATAATTTTTAACATAAAATTCAAAGAAAACTTCAATATTAGTACTTCCACCATTTTCATTTTATAAAATTAAAAGTTAGATGCAAATACAAAATAATAAACATAATAATATTAGTAAATAATGAAATATTATTATTATTATATACTAACTTTATAATGACGAAAGAACTAAATAAATTCTAAATCTTTAACACAATTTTTTTTTATATTTTAAGTATTTAATGATATTTTTATATTATTTATCTAATAAATTAAATATTTTATTCATGTTATTTGAGTCAAACATGTCGGTGAGTTAAAACATAATATAATGTTAAAAATTATAGATATTATATGTAAAAAAAACACACATATATATAAACATTTTTCTAGAAATTTAGAACAAAATTTTACCGTTTATTAAGTAATTTGAAAAGAAAAAAATATATTCAATAGTAAAAGTAAGATTGAATCAAACTTATTTAAGAAAATATATCACAAGTTCAAATTTGAATCATGTAAATCCTCCATTAATGAGTCATGTAACGGAGAGGTACATGTCTCACTTGGAGAGGTGCAGGAAGCAACACCCTTAGATTAGCCACACACTCAAAAAGCCCAACTTCTAAGCTTAAAACTACATTACTAAAACTACATTACTAGGTCCAAAACCAAAAACAGTTCAAAGCTCAAACATTCAACACTATGTGATCCAAATACAACACCCAACGTAAATTTATTCTAATTATTTACATCGGTTTCATGGGAATAAAAACTTAGATCCATTCAATCCAACTAAAACCTAATATTTTTGAATGCCCGTGTCCATGTTTGGTGTTTGCCATCACATTATTACTTTATAAAATTGAAAATAATGTTACAAAATATTTAAAATTTAATATATTAATAACTAATTACAAATCTATGTTAGAAAGGATTTCACATACCAATTAAAAAAATTAAATTATAACAAAAGAGTTTCCAAATAAAAAAATGGAAGTGAAGATTAAATTAAAAGAAAATTTAATAGATATAATTATCACATTAGTAAATTTTTATCTATTACCAATATATTTATTTTTTATATAATTTATTTGGTACTTTGTAGATAAAATTATTAAGGATGAATAAAAATTTAAGAAATGTAAAAATTTAAATCAATTTCAGATTAAATTTCATTTTAGTGTATATAACTTTATTCAAATCAATGTAGTACTAATGGAGAAGTGCGGATTACACACTATTTCAACATTATTTTTCCATACAATTATTCAAAATATTTATTTGAAATCAGAGTTAACGTATAATCCAATTTTTAATAAAAGATATTCATTGTTAAATTTACATCTAATATGCCAACTTTGTATAATTTTTTTTCACACACCCAATTTTATCAAATTTCTTAGTCATTCTATTTTCTTGGAATCAAAATCCATTAAATCTCAATTCTTGGCTCAAT
The DNA here is from genome assembly GCA_036885675.1 of Vigna mungo. Classification (NCBI taxonomy): domain Eukaryota; kingdom Viridiplantae; phylum Streptophyta; class Magnoliopsida; order Fabales; family Fabaceae; genus Vigna; species Vigna mungo. The sequence goes on along the minus strand of CP144700.1, from coordinate 46,553,988 downwards.
TAAACCCAAAATTATTAATATTCCACTGTTTAAAATTTCAGATTCCTCTAAAATTACTCAATTCCGAAAAAATATATCTTTCAATATGAGCAATCTTCAATATCCAGTGTTTTTTTTTTTTTTACATTTTATATTTCAATCACCATCTATTGACCCACCACAGATTATATATGGGATTCCAATGAATATTATATGAGGTCAAAAAGAGCTTGAAATAAAACATGATTAATTGAGTGATTAAAACGTTCATTATTTTTCACTGAAATTGGGTTAAATTATATTAAGACTTTTTGTTTGTAAGAAAATTCTGAATTACTATACTGTCATTAATGAATTTTGTGTAATAGTTAAAGAGAGAAAAAAGTAATGTTTATGAAATGGAAATTTAGAAATTCTTATATAAAGATTAAAATAATTCTTTTGTCGTTTATGAATTAAAATCAAACAAATAATATTAACTTTAAAAATTAAATTTCTTACCGTTGATAATTTATAAAGGGTTAAATATGTTTTTAGTCCCTATATTTTGGGACGATTTTGGTTTTAGTACCTCTTTCAAATTAAGGTACAATTTAGTCCTTCAACTTTAGAAAACTCTGGTTTTAGTTCTTTTTATCAAATTATTTTAACTTTATTTGTTATTTCAAGCACGTTTCATTATAACATTTGGATTGTTTACACTGTTTGACACATTTTTGTTTCAATGTTAACTGATAAACGTGTTTGAAACAACAGATAAAGTTAAAAAAATTTGGTAAAAACGACTAAAACTAGAGTTTTCTAAAATTGAATGACTAAATTGAGGGACTAAAACCAAAATCGCTCTAAAGTATAGGGACTAAAAATATATTTAACCCATTTATAAATGACATAATATATGTGAGAAATGGAAATGCAAAGTTATATGTATGCTTACATATCTTACACTCATTTTCGTCTATAAAGTCAACAAGGAGTAAGTGAAAATTTGTTATGATATCTAGGTTACTAAAAATTCTTTATTTTAGTATATTAGGTATTCATTGATTATTTATCTATTGACAGATATTCTATGCTGATATAGTTTTTTTTTTTATTAAATGTCTTAACGTAATAATTTTATATAATTTTTTACTCAATTGTTAAATTATAATTTCATGTCATAATAATCATTTGTTATATTTTAAAATTATATTATTGTTTTAATTTTGATCTATTTAGATAAAGTATTAAATGATTTTTTATATTAATATAATATGAATGCAGAATATATGAACTATGTTTTTAGAAATCAAACTAATTTGATTTTAACCTACTTTAATCTAAATTTTAGATATTTGAAAATGAGGGGTATTGATTTATAATATTCTAAATTTTTAATTATTATATTATTCAATGATATATAGAAGTAATGATTAACATAGTTAGGTGACTTGATATACTTAAAAATCTTGAACGATCATAGAGAAACGTATATTTTTCTCCCAATATAGTCCATGTCATACCTAAAGTGGGTCATTACAATTTAAACTATGAACTATTTTATTAAAGAATATAAGTCCTTACTACTTGCGTCATTTAATATTGGTATTATGATTTTCTGTATAAGTCTGTTATTTTCAATTATTATTTTTATTTATAGCACTTTATTATTTATGTTTAGGACAAAAACTATACCATAAGAGTTAACAATATTAGTAAACTTTTTTACAATATGTAAAGGTAATTCCTTAAATTATATAACTACATATAATGTAACTCATCTAAGTAAAAACATAATGATAATTATGAAATTATAGCTAAATCGAAAATTAAGGTGCGGTTGGGGATTAAGTAGGGATTGTAAAGACCTTATAACTTTAAGACCATCTGAACCTTAAGTAAGGCTGTCAGGCCCATAAGGCAAAGGTCAGTTTAGTCTTAGGAGTGGAGGAGTTTCTCCTTTATTATAATTAATTTCACAAAAAGTCACTCTCTCTAAAACTTTTGTGCCCTAAATCCTCTGCCTTCTCTCTACATTTTCAGAATCTTGAACCGCTAAATTTTTGATTTGGTGCTACCAAATCATTCCTGGCGTAGAGAGCTTCTGTTCAAACCAAACATTTCTCCATTCCGACTGGTAAGTCATTTTTTCCCCTTTCTCTTCATTGTTCTTGAGCTAGAGCATGCCACTTTGCTGGTTCCATGTGCCTCATATGTTTTCCTTCCGTTTCTCTGTACCTTCTGGCTCTAAGAGTTGTACGCTACACCAAATTGGTGGCTTGTAGGGTTGGGTAGAGCTCTTGTTGCTGCGAGAGGTACTGTTGAAGTCTTTAGTTAGCAGTACTGTGAGAACCCAGGTAAGGGGAGCTAATTATATTTTTGTATATTAATTTGCATGATGAGTATGTTATTGTGTTTGAGTTAAATTCTAGTAACTTAAATATGTATATTTATGGGCTTGAATTTTCTGTTGTTGTGCTTAAATAGTTGTGCTCTGTCGTTGAACTGATGCATGTGGAAATTGATGCTTATGAATTGCTTCTGTTGAAATTGATTTGTCGAATTGGTCCTTGATTGGAGTGGTTGCATTAGAGACTCTATTGAAGTCAATCTTAGGTTGAGAACTTAGTGTTAGGTAGTAAACATGTCCTGTTTATAACAAGTTGAGTAGTGAAATTGGGCATTTGAGGTTTAGAGCATAATAGGACAGTGTGGGTAACTTAAATAAATAAAAGGGGATTATGAGAACACTTCGTTGGTAGGATAGAGGGGACTTAAAAACCTGAGCTGGCACATCCCTAATCATAGAGCAGCCTTGGCTTGGTCCTGTACGTTGTGACTAGTCATATGTATTGGCGTCAAAGGTGAGTCTGATGCGTCAGACATCTGAACCCTCTCTGGTGACCAATTGGGTAGGAAGGGAGTGTTGGAAGGGAAAGTGTCTCATTTTGGTGGCAATTAGTTAGGAAGCTTAGCAAACAAGAACCATGTTGGGCGTGTGAAGGGAAGTGAGGGAGTGATTCTGAGTCCTCGGGGTTTTGGGCGCATTTAATCTGTATAGGCAGTTTGGGTAAGTCTATTTAGACTTGTTAAGCTTATAAAATTGAACCAAAACTTGTAGAATTGGTAAGTCAGAAATAGAGTCCCGAAGTCCTGGAAATTGGTAAATTAGAGATAGATACAAGCCTAAATCCCTTCAAAATCACAATAGGAATGTGTAAAATCCATTTAGACACGATTAAATGAGTCCATATCACAAATTATGGGTCTTAGAAGTTGGGGAAGAGGTGTAGAACGAATTTCGGGGTGTTGGGTGGTTAAAATCTATAGAATTTAGCTTCCCTTGCAGACAAAATTCGTTTAGTGCACAAGGGGGGTGCGTTGAGCGAATTATGTGCGACAAATTGAGTGTTTTTTATGTTTTTGATGTTTTGGGAGTTTCGGACGTCTGTTTCGGACGTTCTTTAGGTCGTTCTAGGAGTTTTTGACCCTTCCAGAGCCATTGGTGAGGGTCTTCAAGCTTTTTAAATTACTTAAGAGGTGGTAATAATATGCTATAAAGAAATTTGTGTTAATAAGTGATGTTTCTGTGAAAATATTAATGTCTGAGTATGTATGAGTTGTTTTTATGACATGACTAAAGAGTGTCTTGTATGTTTATATATGTATAGCTTGTGTGGTTGGAAACAATATAATGGTGAATTTTGGTTCAAAGGTATGTAACTTGGGAAAGAAAGAAACATGATTTTAAGGTATTCGGTGGTGGTTCAAATGTAGAATCTCTTGGTGAGATTCTTAGTGTTTTAGAATGAAAGTAGGAGCTCAGTCTTGGGGGTCTTCGTGACGCTCCAATGGTCTTTCTTCTCACGTAGAGAGGACTGAACCATGTGGTGAGGAGTAACAGGTCTTAGTCTTAGAGGCTTCCATCATGCTCTAGGGTGCGGAACAAACTAACCTCGTGAGTGTGGCAGGGCGGGGGAGTCCAAGGCGAGCGAGCCTAAGTATCACAAGCCACTACGGGTGCATGACCCACCATAGCTCGACTGTCATTCTAAAGTCCAGACGAGTCAAGTCTAGAAGATAACATGCTAGGATATGTGTTATATATATTGCCTTGCTTGTATATACTTTACTTGGGTTGAATCCAGTATGTTCATGTTGGTATAATTGCATGCTTTTTATATAATTAGCTCACCCTTGCTTGCTTGTGTTTGTGCCATGTTTGCGTTGTTTTCTTTTGCAATGATCATCCACTTGGATGGGAGCAGATGGCGAGGAGGTTACTTTGGTAACAGCTCTTGATGGGGATGGCAGTGCTGCAGTCTAGTCCACTAGACCTCATTTCTCTTAGTCATGTTATTTTGAAGAACTTTATCATGTTTTAAAATTTTTAATTCCTTGAATTTTCAGGGAGAAACTTTAGTACTCCACTTCCAAATTCTAAGTACTGTTTAAGGATGATTGTAATCCTATTACTCTTAACTGCTTTCTAGTATTATTCATGGTGATGCCTTTATCATATTTTATATCTTTATAATTGTTAGATATTGTGTGTTTATGTTAATTAGGGAAACATATTACCTATATGTTTATTAGGGAAATATAGTCCCTATGCTTGTTATTTTATTTTTACATATTCATTTGTATTTGGGCTTAGCCCACATTCTTATTATTATAAATACATTGCCCTATGTGTATGCAAAGACACGCAAGAGAGATTTCTCCTCATCTCTTCACTATTTCATAATAATATAATTGGGATGTCACAGTTATGGTATCAAAGTCGTTTGTTCCTAGGATAACCTATGGGTTACGAGTTTGTCGGGACTTTCCTGTGGAAAGTTGAGTCGGAGTGGTATGTTCTACCGTTCCCTCCAAGTCTAGATAGTAAAGTTGTGTATCTAACCGGAAGTATTGATAACAGAAAACATCTTGATAAGAGTGGTGAGGGTGCACACTCATGACTCTATATCAAAGATGATTTCCCTTTCTTGATTCTGAAGGTTCTAGTGTTGTTTTCCGTAGTGATTCTTGCCTTGTTCTTGCCCTTATGGTAGTGTACTTTGCTCTATGGTGGTAGAGAAATACAGGTCCAAGGACAACTTGACATGCATACTTTCATTAGAATTGGTTAGAGCCTTTGAGACAAATTCTTGCCTCGAAGATAAGGAGTTAGAAGACCAGAGCTTAGGTTTCAAGGGATGGGTGAAGATATTGGAGTTTAAAGGTAATGTTTTTGGGATGAAGAAGTTTTCAAGAAGAAAGTCAAGAGATCAGATATCGTATGTTTCACAAGAAGAATTAAGTTCAAAAGCTAGAATAAAAGGCTCTTCAGGTAAGCATTGGTGTAACAAAGTTTGAGGAATTAGTTTGGTTCTATGTATCAGTATCGTTGGAGGTCAAAAGAAAGGAAAGTTTCACTTTGTGTTGAGGAAAAAGATTTCAGGCACGAAAGGAAGAAGTACAACATAATCTCAGTTATGTAAGAAAAGGTAAGGTAAGAGAATTAAGAGTACAATATGTGAGGAATCGGGAAGAAAGGTCTTGAAGTAGATAAAAGAGGAGTGACTACAAGATAAGTTATCGAATTGGTTATCAAGATTATCAAAGAGTTAGGTTGGTTGAGAGGTTTAGAGATATGAGACTGCAAATTGAGTTAAAGTCAGTTTTCGTCAAGTATGGCTGTGTGGTGGCATTGAGTGACCAATTGAATTTGATCAAGAGAGAAGCAATTGTTGGATGCTGGGTTACCGAAGACAGGAAAACTGTGAGATTTAGAGCAAGTCAGAAAGTTTGATTGAGGGGTGTTGGTACTCTTTGGGTTAGAGGCAAACTTTGCGTTTCTGAGGTTTCAAGTTGAAGAGGTAATTCTTGAGGAAAGTTTGAGGGTAAGTTGATAATGTTTGTTATGGTAGGGGTTCGATGAAGATTCTATGTTATGAGGCACTTGAAGAGGTGATCAAAGTACTTAAGTTGGAGGTTTATGTGAAGCAATTTCCTTGCAAGTTTGAAGCTTGACCTTATGAGAGAATAGGTTGCTTATAACCCTTGTTCTAAGGGAGTTTTAGTCTTCCAGGGGACTTTAGTGTTTTTATAGAAGAAAATAGTGGTGATACATCAAGGATGGGTTAAGATTTAGTTGGCAATTAATGTTATGTGAATCAAGGAAGTTTGGCAACCACAAGTGAAAGAAAGATGAAGTTGTTTCTTTTATAAGATAGGAATGTGATCCCAAGGATGGTATGGTTGGGTGTCAATCTCTTTGCTAGTGGTGTTGATCTTCAAGAGAAGTGTAGTGTTTCAAGAAGAATAGTCAGTGGGTATACGTCAAGCGTGGATCAAGTCAGAAATGAGGATAAGGGTGGAAATGAAGAGTAAATCTTTTTGATGTAAGAGTTTTCAGTTGGTGTCTTGAAGCAGGTACTAGGACTTCCTCATTTGAGTGGTGGGGTTCACTATTACATTGGTGTCTAAAGTAGAACCAATGTTAATAGTTCACAATGGGATAGCTTTTGTTAACGGTAAGAAGTGCAAGTTGCAAGGGGTGGATTAGTTAGAGCAGTAGTGTTTGGACTCAGTGTAATCGTAGGAGAACTACAATGGTTGAAGAATCTCAAAAGAGAAGTAAAAGGCAGGTTAGAATATTCTAGTTTAAGTCTTAGCAATCAGGAGTTAGTTCAAGCATGTACGTTTTTCGAGAAGTAGAAATAATGTAGAGGAAATGGAATGTCAAGGTTATCGTGGAAGAGAAGAGTTCTCAGGGTTTTTGCAAGATCGTAAATGCTTGCAAAAGGTCTTCAAGGGGGAACTTTCTGGTTACAATTGTCATGAAGGAAGTGTTATTATCAGTAAACGGGTGAGTAAGGAAATATGAGGATCAGAGTAGCGCAGCGGATGATGATGGACATGCCATTATCAATAAAAAAGTATGCATGAAGAGTTGTCTTAATCAGGTGTTGGTAGTTTGGGTAGTGATGTCTTTATCTGGGAATGAGTTGAGAATGTGTAGTGATCTTCTAAAGTTAGAAGCGAGTTTATGCATGCAGGAAAAACGTAAGAGATAGAGAAGACAGAGTTAGCCTACGGTTTCGAGCTACAACGTCAACCTTAAAGTGAGAAAGTATTAACGGACGATGAACAAAGTAAGTGGTTCAGGGGATCAAGAAAGATGAGTTGAGATATGGTCTTGAGTTATGGTGTCAATCTAGAGGTAAGGAATGTTAACATATGGTTTGAACAAAGAGAAGATTCAGGTTCTTGGTTTGATAAGGATTGAGTAAGAGTTGGTTGAAGAATATAAAGATTGGGGTCTCCAATGAAGTTTTAAAGTGATTTCATTAGTGTAGTTGAATACTATAACTACTGGGTTTCTCAAAATGGTTGAGAAAGCACAGTCCGGACAATCTTAGTTTGAGATGTATCATAAGTTGACATGATGTTGATCAAGCTAGTGATCTCAAGTCGAGGAGGTTGCAGATCTAAGTATGAATTACAGGCTAGTGAGTCAAGGATTACATATGGTTTAGGTCAGTAAAATAACGAAGTGAGGTTGGATTGCTTAAATTGGTCTTGATGTTGCCAAGGAGAAGAGTTTTACTTTGGTAATGAGATAATATAGTTGGAAACTACGCTACTCAGGAGTGAATATCAGTAAGGCAATGTGGAGTCCTCATAATGAGTGTGGTAGTAGATGATCAAGAGCATAACATTTGGTAGTTAAATCAGAAGTTCCAGTGATCGAGTTATGGTTTTTGGAGGAAGCAAGAGGAGGTAAAAGAGTATCAGTCAAGGCTAGCAGAAATTTGAGAGGAAATTTACAAAGAATAACAGAGAATAGATGAGTGGTTATCAGTGTGGCAGACACTTCAGAGTGAGATGGGCAGTAGATTGCAGATAAGTTCAACCTATCATCCCCAGATTGATGGTCAGTCAAAGAGAATGATCCAGTCACTTGAGGACTTGCTGAGGACGTGTGTCTTGTATCACTTAGGAGTTTGGGATGAGGTGTTTCCATTGGTGGAGTTCACCTATAACAACAGCTACCGAGCTAGTATTGGTAGGCGCCGTTTGAGGCATTTTATGGGAGGCACTGCAGAACACCGTTGTGTTGGTTTCAAAATGGGGAAGTCGTGTTGACGGGGCCATAGTTAGTACAACAGACCACTGAGAAAGTGAAGCTCATTCAAGAAAGGATGAAGGCGTTTCAGAGTAGACAGAAGTCCTATGCTGCACAGACCTTTGGAGTTTGTAGTCGGGGATCATGTGTTCCTCCGAGTGATTTCTACTACTAGTGTAGGAAGAGTCATTCGTGCTAGGAAATTTTCTCCTAGGTACCTTGGTCCTTACCAGATTTTGAGGCGTATAGGATCAGTTGCCTATGAGATAGCTATGCCGCCTCAACTTACAAACCTTCACCTGGTGTTTCATGTCTCGCAGTTAAGGAAGTATGTACCTGATCCCTCTCACGTGTTAGAGGCTGAAGACGTCTAGGTTAGAGAAGACTTGTCTGTGGAGGTGCAACTAGTCAGAATTGAAGAGAGACAAACCAAACACCTCAAGGGAAGAGTGTTAGACTGGTCAAAGTCATCTGGGATGATAGAACAGGTGACTCCACCAGGGAGCTAGAAGAAGCGATGCGGGCGTCCTATCCTCACCTATTCCCTGGTAAGTTTAATTTTCGGGGACAAAAATTTTAAGGGTTAAATATGTTTTTAGTCCCTATACTTTAGGGTAATTTTGGTTTTAGTCCCTCTTTCAAACTAAGGTACAATTTAGTCCTTAAACTTTAGAAAACTCTGGTTTTAGTCATTTTTACCAAATTTTTTTAACTTTATTTGTTATTTCAAATGCGTTTCTCAGTTAACATTGAAGCAAAAATGTGCCAAACAGTGTAAATAATCCAAATGCTATAATGAAACGTGTTCGAAACAACAAATAAAGTTAAAAAAATGTGGTAAAAAGGACTAAAACCAGAGTTTTCTAAAGTTGAAGGACTAAATTGTACCTTAGTTTGAAAGATGGACTAAAACCAAAACCGCCCCAAAGTATAGGGACTAAAAACATATATAACCCAAATTTTAAATTGTTGGGGAGAGTGTAAAGACCTTATAATTTTAAGACCATCTGGGCCTTAAGTAAGGCTGCTAAGCCCATAAGGCAAAGGTCAGTTTAGCCTTAGGAGACAGGGAGCTTCTCCTTTATTCTAATTCATTTCTAAGAAAGCAACTATCTCTCTAAAACTTTTGTGCCCTAAATCCTCTGCCTTCTCTCTACATTTCTAGAATCTTAAATCATTAAATTTTTGATTTGGTGTTGCCAAATCATTCCTAGCGTAGAGAACTTCTGTTCAAACCGAACATTTCTCCATTCCGACTGGTAAACATTTCCCCCTTCTCTTCATTGTTCTTGAGCTAGGGCATGCCACTTTGCTGGTTCCATGTGCCTCATATGTTTTCCTTCCCTTTCTCTGTACCTTCTGGCTCTAAGAGTTGTACGCTACACCAAAACTTGCTAGAATTGGTAAGTCAGAATTAAAGTCCTCAAGCCCTGGAAATTGGTAAATTAGAGATAGATACAAGCTTAAATCCCTTCAAAATCACTATAGGAATGTGTAAAATCCATTTATACACGATTAAATGAGTCCATATCACAAATTAGGGGTCTTAGAAGTTGGGGAAGAGGTCTAGAACGAATTTCGGGGTGTTGGGTGGTCAAAATCTACAGAATTTAGCTTCCCACTAAATTCGCTTAGCGCACAAGGGGGGTGCGTTGAGCGAATTATGTGCGGCACATTGAGTGTTTTTTATGTTTTTGACGTTTTGGGAGTTCCGAACGTCCGTTTTGGACGTTCTTAAGGTCATTCTAGGGGTTTTTGACCCTTTCGGAGCCATTGGTGAGGGTCTTAAAGCTTTTTAAATTAGTTAAGAGGTGGTAATAATATGCTATAAAGAAATTTGTGTTAATAAGTGATGTTTCTGTGAAAATATGTAATGTCTGAGTATGTATGAATTGTTTTTATGACATGACTAAAGAATGTCTTGTATGTTTATATATGTATAGCTTGTGTGGTTGGAAACAATATAATGGTGAATTTTGGTTCAAAGGTATGTAACTTGGGAAAGAAAGAAACTTGATTTTAAGGTATTTGATGGTGGCTCAAATGTAGAATCTCTTGGTGAGATTCTTAGTGTTTTAGAATGAAAGTAGGAGCTTAGTGTTGGGGGTCTTCTTGACGCTCCAATGGTCTTTCTTCTCACGTAGAGAGGACTGAACCATGAGGTGAGGAGTAGCAGGAGGTCTTAGTCTTGGAGGCTTCCATCATGCTTTAGGACGCGAAACAAACTAACCTCGTGAGTGTGGCAGGACGGGGGAGCCCAAGGCGGGGGAGCCCAAGGTGGGGTAGCTCAAGGCGGGGTAGCCTAAGTATCACAAGCCACCACGGGTGCATGACCCGTCATAGCTTGACTATCATTCTAAAGTCCGGACGAGTCAAGTCTAGAAGATATCATGCTAGGATCTGTGTTGTATATATTGCCTTGCTTGTATATACTTTACTTGGGTTGAATCCAGTATGTTCATGTTGGTATAATTGCATGCGTTTTATATAATTAGCTCACCCTTGTTTGCTTGCGTTTATGCCATGTTTGCGTTGCTTTCTTTTATGATGATCGTCCACTTGGATGAGAGCAGATGGCGAGGAGGTTACCTTGGAAAGAACTCTTGATGGGGATGGCAGTGCTATAGTCTAGTCCATTAGACCTCATTTCTCTTAGTCATGTTATTTTGAAGAACCTTTTCATGTTTTAAAATTTTTAATTCCTTGTATTTTTAGGGAAAAACTTTAGTACTCCTATTCCAAATTCTAAGTATTGTTTAAGGATGACTGTAATCCTATTACTCTTAACTGCTTTCTAGTATTATTCATGGTGACGCCTTTATCATATTATATATCTTTATAATATAATTGGGATGTCACAGGGATTATGTATAAAAAAACTTATTATAATAATATAAATAAATTTATTATTATATATTTATTATTTCAATCATATAAATTTACTTTAAGTTTTATATATATGGTTTCTTCCCATTAATACTTACATATACTATAGGAAACACGTCACTTATTAATTAAGAATACATCTTAACTTAAGAACAAACACCATTTCAATCTTAAAGATATAACTAATTCTAATAAAAATAAAATAAAATTTAAGTTATATATAGTTATTGAACTTACATTAGAAACATGGTAACCTTGACTTATCAATTTATCAAAACTTGATAAGTTAAATTCGAGTTTTCAATCTGAGTCCACTTTTTGTTTTGTTTCATCTTGTTTATTAAAATAGTAGGTCGGTCGGTCAAAATGAGTTGACCTGTAGTTTTAAAATTAAAAATTAAAATAAAAAGTGAAAAGACTAACTTTCATAAATCATCTTATTTCAAGGGTCCAAATGTATATTATAATTTAAATAATTAACATTTACAAATTAAATTAAATTATTAATAATAATAGAATAATTTAACATGTAAGTATAATAATTTATTTATTTTGTTTAACTAGAGATATTAATCAATCAAATAAAATCTTAGAAAATACTTAAATATGATTAAAAAATATTTATACGATTAAATACGAAGAGTTAACACATTCGTTAATGGGATAAATCAATATTACAACCTATTTTAGTATGATTAGTCAACTTGGCTCATTCCATTTTTGTCGAACCAATAACAACCGAACACTATGCTTTACTAACAACTTTTACTATACATATAATTGTTTTATTTTGGTTTAAACCATTTAGTTGTCCCTATTTTTGAGAGGTTTTTCCATTTTGATCCCTGTTTTATTAGAATTCTCAATTGAGTCCCTATAAGTGCTAATTTCAATCAATTAAGCCCCTGCCGTTAAATTTAGTTAACGAGATTAACTTTTTTGCACAGCTGGGAGGATGACCGGTTAATTTCTATAAATGTGGCCTATTTAGAGTTGAAACGTGGCATGAATTGAGTCCCATAAGTGCTAATTTCAATCAATTTCAACTCTAATTCATGTCACGTTTCAACTCTAAATAGGTCACGTTTATAGAAATTAATAGGTCATCCTCCCAGGTGTGCAGAAAAGTTAATCTCGTTAACTAAATTTAACGGCAAGGGCTTAATTGATTGAAATTAGCAATTATAGGGACTCAATTGGGGATTCGAATAAGACGGGGATCAAAATGGGAAAACCTCCCGAAAATAGGGACAACTAAATGATTTAAACCTTTTATTTTTTTGTACTTTAAGTTCTTACTATTTATGTTTAGGACAAAACTATTTGAAAAGTAAAAATATTAGTGAAGTAGTTTATCAAAAATAGGTTAGATTTAGTCGTTAGGTTTGTGAGATCATACTAACAAAATGCTGACATGTGTAATTAAATCAATTTATTGATGGATAATGTGATGGTAAAAAAAAAAGTTTTTTTAACAATTTTATTTTTTGACAATTTTTTATAACGCGTAATAGTTTTTTACTGGTCCGTTTTAAATAGTTTTTTATAAATAAATTTAAATAGATTAATAAAATGATAATACATGTATAATTAAATGAATCTTATTGATGGGTAATGTGATGGTGAAAGGAAAAAGTTTTTTTAATAATCTTTTTTTTGGTAATTTTTTGATAACACGTGGTAATTTATGATTGGTTCGTTTAAAAAGAAAATTTAAATAAATTCAAACATCTTAATAAAATGGTAAGAGATGGAGATAGTTTGTGTTATAGTTTTTGTTGGTGGTTGGATAAATGAATTGGTGAATTACTAAAGATAGAATAAAGTAGAATAGAGGTTAGAAACTTTCTTGAAAGTCACTCCATCTTGACTATAAATAAAGTTAACCCTTTTTACCTGTCCACACACTCCATAGTTGTTACAAATTTCTGAGCAACAAATGTATGAACTGCTGTCCACCAAATATGGGTTAAAATTGAATAGAATGATAATGCTGCCTTTTCCTATTTTGCACACGGATTCTCAACTTGCAATAACACTTAATTTTCACGGCTTAAACTGTTGCGCAGTACACAATAAATAAATGTGCAAATAAGTGTTTACCAACTGGACAATGGCCCAACTCTGCTTTTCATTTTGTCTTCTTTTCAACTTTGTTAGTTAAATTTTCCAATCATTACTCCAAAATAATAAATAAAAGGATCACTCTTTTCAAATGCAAAATACACTTTGTCGTTTCGAAACAGCGACATGTGAGCCAACAATTCATGAATCAGTTTTTCCTGTAATCTTTTTTCATTTCAATCTGCCATGTCCACATCCACCTTCTTTTCATACACTCTTTCCAATATCTGAGACCAACGCTCACTAATCTATTTTTGAGTTCATTTACAAGGTCATATATTTTCTTAATATCATAATAATCTATCACAATATATAAGAGAGAAGGAAAACTAAACTATATCGGAAAACAATAAAATAAAAAATTGAACTAACAACAGAAATAAACTGCATAACAGTAACAGATACTTAGTGTTAAACAAAAATGTAAGTGCTGATATGAAGCACACAAGAGTTTATTAGTAAAAACTATGTGTGTGTGAATATTTAGCATGAATGTTGAAGATTAAGTATAGAGAGAATGTACAGTGGTTATAGACAGTGGTATGTACTATTTACTGGATGTTTTAACAGTTGCAGTTAGAGGGTGAGATGCAGTATTATTATTTTTGTTAGAAAAAGAAGTGTGGTACTGGAAGAAGGGGGTGTTGAATGAAGATGATAATAATTATTGAAGTGTTATGAGACAGATGATGGGTCAGCAATGTGAAATAAAACAAATGTAATTTGTGAAATGGATGTTAGTGAGTGATGTGATATGGTGTTGTTTGTTGCTACGCTGTTGTGTTGTTGGGTGTGAGAAGAGACAGACAGACAAGAGAGTCTAAGGACACTGCCACCAGCATAGTAACATTGCATGCATAGCAAAACCATCTCAATTAATTCATTTTTCTTTTCAGGGTTTTCTCTTCCCAACCTTTGCTTAATTTATTACCTCTCTCTTTCTTTCTACAGTGTTCTATCTGTCCTTTTCCTTCTTCTCTCTCTCTCAACACACACACACTCACATTGCACACAGACATGCAGCAGTGATGACAATCCTGCAACTTCTAGTTTTGCATAATCGTAGACAAACCCTTCTTGCGTTTCCCTCTTCAATTATCACTGCCTCATTGCCACATAAATGCAACCCTTCTCTTTTTTTCTTTTTTCTTCTCTCTTTCAATTCCTCCTTCACCTTGTGTACCTTTCTGTTCAGGGGTGAGTCATGATCTTTCACTTCTGCTATTGCTGGGTCAACGTCACTTCACTCTTTCTTTCTTTCTTTTTCTCACTTCTTAATTGTATCTGCATGTTATCAAAACTCTTCACACTCTTAATCTCACTACATAAATCAAACTTTTATATATATATATATATATATATATATATATATATAGGTTTAATAGGTTCGGATGTCCCTATATTTGGGGTTTATTTTAATTGGGTCCTTCAATTTTGGAAGTGATCAATTAGGTCCCTAATTTTGTCAATAAAAGTCTTTCCGTTAACGACGTGAAGTTTTTGAACATGTGGCACGCTGACGCTTCCAGGTGGCACCATTTCAAGTGCATAGGTGGATTATAAAAGGGTGAAATCCTAAATTAAAAGGGTGTATTTGAAGGTGAAATCCCTAAATTAATAGGGATTTCACCCTTTTATAATCCACCTATGCACTTGAAATGGTGTCACCTGGAAGCGTCAGCGTGCCACATGTTCAAAAACTTCATGTCGTTAATTGAAAACCTTTTATTGATTGAAATTGACAAAATTAGGGACCTAATTGATCACTTCTAAAATTGGAAGACCCAATTGAAACAAACCCCCAAATATAGGGACCTCCGAACCTATTAAACCTATATATATATATATATATACCTTCCTAATCTATATGATAGTTTCATCCATTTATATCAGTTCAACTCCTCCATCTAGCTATAGTTAAACATGATTAATCTTTATCATTCTCGATTGATTAACAAGAATTTGTGACAGGAAGGAAACATCAAGTGATAACTGAAAAGGGTGGTGGATATGTGATAGGTAATTTATATACTGTTATTAGGGCTTTACATGGTAATTATTTGTTATTTTATAATCAATACTAAGTTCTTAGTTGCTTCACAACTTTTAGAGACCCTTTGAAATGTAAATAAACATGTGTTTTTTTAATATTTATTAGGTTTAAAATCACCTCAGGTTAATATTATTTTCTATTTTGAGTTCTATTACAAAATTTAAATTGTAAATCTAATTTTTCACTTTTTCAAAATTAAGTCGTTTTAGTTTAACATTAATATAAAAATTGTTAATATTATTTAAAAATGTAATCAGCATTATTATTATTTGTTAATATGAAACATTTTCTATTAGTATTTAATAAAAAATTAAATTGTTTGATTTTGAAAAGTATAAAACTACAATAAAAGTTTTATACTGACCAAAATTACTGTAACATCCCAAAATATGTGTATAATTCATATCAAATGGAATGCGACATATTATAATAATAGAAAGGAGTTAGGAGTAAAAAATAACTGTATAAGTACAAATTACAGTCATCCAAAATAGAGGGGAAAATTAAAACGACAAGTAATTAAAGTACAAAGGTCTAAGGTTTTGCAAAATATGATAAGCTAAAAAGAAATAAAACAACATGATCGCCTAAGCACTAGGTGCTGGATCTTCCTCGGTCTCCAATGCCTGCTCCAGAGGTACATCATCACCTACTGCTCACATCCAAAGGATTGGATGATCATCGCAAGGGAAGAAGCAAACACACACAACATACAAGTGCAAGGGTGAGCTAGTTTTCAAACAAACATCATCATCAAAGTAAAGTGATCTACCTTACCAAAAGCATAGATTTACATACAAGCATACAAGTTATCATGTTCATGAGC
This sequence comes from Vigna mungo, assembly GCA_036885675.1. Lineage (NCBI taxonomy): Eukaryota > Viridiplantae > Streptophyta > Magnoliopsida > Fabales > Fabaceae > Vigna > Vigna mungo. The sequence goes on along the minus strand of CP144700.1, from coordinate 46,538,022 downwards.
ATATATTTCATAACTTAACCAAAATCAATCGTCTTAACATGCAAAGACTCCTAGACACGTCCGGACATAGAATGAATGTAGAGCTGGGGCGGGTTGTGCACTTGTGATGGCCCTACTGCTTTAACAAAGCCATTGTCGAGGGGTTCCACCTGACCATACACAAGGCTAGTCCGTTACCGCAGTATAGGCCTACAGTGAAAGCGCCTACCCTAGGACCTCCCACTACTCCCACCACACGCGTCAATCTTCTCTAAGTGAGAATGAAAGACCGTTGGAGCGTTAGGGATAACCCCCCATATGGAAGTCTCTCACCATTCAATCAATACACTAATAGATCTCACCGAGAGATCATAATTTCACAACCGACTCCAACCAATCCAATTACTTGATAATTTTCCAAGTCATATAAATCATACACACCTTAATTTGCCACAAACAATTAGATAAACCAACCAACCACAAGCTCTGAGCAATAAACCGGACACTAGAAGTAGTGGCCGAACCACTGGAATTGAATTGGGTGCCACTACCAGGCACCCTTGCCAGACCGAACGGTCTAGAGGAGAGCTAGCTCTTCTCTGACCAAGACCCTGCAGACCGAACGGTCATACAGGTCGCAGGTTTCTCTGGCTGAGAGGAAGTCATGGCAAAGAACCCCTAAGGCAGTGATAGGTCCAAACTGAACGGTTATGGGGTGGCCAAATCCTCCCCTGTCCGAAAGCATAGCTGACCGAACGGTCATGCGAAAAGGACTACTTACAATTACCAAGACCGGACGGTTATAAGATCCGAGAGTATACTAACTCGAGAACTCTGTATGAGACCAAGAGTGGCTAAGACCGAGAATCCTAGGTGGTCAAGAACAAAGCCAGACCGAACGGTCGAGAGAAGGAAGAACCTTCTCTGACCAATGATACCAGACCGAACGGTTTGAGAAGGAAACCTCATTCTCTCACCAAGGTTCCATGGTCGAACGGTCAAGAGAAGGGAAGTACCCTCTCTGACCAAGGGAGCCAGGCCGAACGGTCAAGAGAAGGAAGACCTTTTCTGACCAAGACCCCTAAACCGGACGGTCAAGGGAAGTAATCATCCTTCCCTGACCAGGTCTACAAAACCGAACGGTCAGGAGAAGGGGAAGCCTTCTCTGACCAAGGCCTCCAAACCGGACGGCCAGACTCTGCATAATTCTGCAGAATTCTGTAGAATTATGCAGAATTCGACAGAACCTGGTAAGACCATTTCTAACCATTCTAACCAACTTCTAAAACCTCTAATATTCTTTTTAGACATAATTAAACTTACCTAAGTGATTCTAAACATTACTAACACGTTTCTAAAGTGATTTAAGCTTCATATCAACTCTAAAACACTCAATTTCTCAACTTAGGGACCCAAAACCCAATCTTACCATTCTACACCTATTTTGGTAAATTTGGTGACTCAAACAAGTCACAATACACTTAGTGAAACTGTCCCAACAGTCCACAAGCACAACAAACCCCATATACTCAAAATCACTACCTCACTTCCCTTAAAATGGCTTAAAAGTGGCTCTAAAGGACTTGATTTTCTTCCAAACACTACCACAACAGATTTCAATCATCATCACAGTCCCAATCATGCATAATTCAACATACCAAGGGGTTCCAAACAGTCCAAGATCATCAATCATCAATTCTACACAACATACCCATTTTCATACATGAATTTCAAACCAATTCAACCAATTTCATGCTTCTAACAACATACAACTTTAAGATTTATCATACATTCACAAAATACTATAAAAATGGAAAGAAAGCTAGCTCCCCTTACCTCTAGGGTGCACGGCCAACTCAAGGAATGATCCTAGACCAAGTACTTTGAACCCAAAGTGTGAGAACCACCTAAAATCATCAATTCATGATGGAAAACGAATTTTAGGACTAAATTGAAGTTAAATTAAGAAAGAAAATGAGATGGGTTGCATGCAACAAGAATTCACATGCTAGAACCCTAGGACAAAGAGGAAAAGAGGGCTTTCTTACCGGTTGGACGAAACGGACGTTCAATCGGTGGGAAATGATCCTCTTGCAGTCACAAACGCTTGGGTAGCTTCAATTTGAAATTCAATCGGTTAGATTTTGAGCAATGGAGGATGGAAGGTAGTGAAGTAGAGAAAAGAGAAGAAGAAAAATGAAAGATGTGCATGGACAGTGGAGAAAGAAGTCTGAACTTGGAAAAAGGAGTATTTTAATCAAAGTTCCATTTTAAAACTATGCCCAATGTCAGGCTGCCACGTGTACTCCACTGAAGGTTATTTTTCAAGATATTACATTCTCCCCATCAACAAAAATTTTCGTCCTCGAAAATTAAGAATTACCAGAAAACAAGTGGGGGTATGACTTCTTCATCTCTTCTTCTTTCTCCCAAGTAGAATCACCGGTTCTGCTGTCCCATATGACTTTGATCAGTCTAGTGGGTTTCCCGTCTAATTGCTTTGCTACCCTCACATCTACTTTGACCGGCTGCATCTCTATGGAGATATCTTCTTTCACGTACACATCATCAACCTCCAACACGTGAGAGGGGTCAGGGACATACTTCCGAAGCTGAGATACATGGAATACTGGATGGAGATTAGCTAGCTGAGGAGGCATAGCTATCTCATATGCTACTAGTCCAATGCGTCTAGAAATCTGATAAGGCCCAAGGTATCTGGGAGAAAGCTTCTTAGCACGAATGGCCTTTCCTACTCCAGTAGTAGGTGTTACACGGAGGAATACATGGTCACCTGCTTCGAATTCCAAAGGTCTGCACCTCTTATCTGCATATGATTTCTGCCTACTTTGTGAGGCTCTCATCCTTTCTTGAATCACTCTCACCTTTTCAGTTTTTGTTGCACTATCTCTGGTCCAGTCAACACATATTCTCCATCCTAGAACCAACATAAAGGTGTTCTGTAACGCCTCCCATAAAGAGCTTCGAATGGTGTCATTCCTATACTGGCTTGATAGCTGTTGTTGTACGTGAATTCCACCAATGGTAACACTTCATCCCAGGCTCCTAGATGATCAAGAACACACGTTCTCAGCAAATCTTCCAATGACTGTATGGTTCTCTCGGACTGTCCGTCTGTCTGAGGATGGTAAGCAGAGCTCATCTGAAGTCTACTGCCCATCTCACTTTGCAAGGTTTGCCAAAAGCGAGATGTAAAGCGTGTGTCTCTGTCAGATATAATACTGGAGGGTACACCATGCAATCTGACTATCTCCTTGATGTACAACTGGGCCAACTTTTGCATAGGCATCTTCAGATTGATTGCCAAGAAGTGGGCACTCTTGGTCAATCTATCAACTATTACCCAGACGGCGTCATGTTTTCTTACAGTGTGTGGCAGATGAGTAACAAAATCCAAGGCAATACTGTCCCATTTCCACTCCGGGACCTCAAGCTGCTGCAACATACCTCCTGGCCTCTGGTGTTCTATCTTAGCCTTCTGACAAGTAAGGCAAGAAGACACAAACCGAGCTACATCACCTTTCATACCGGACCACCAAAATGACTTCTTAAGGTCTTGGTACATCTTAGTCATGCCTGGGTGCATGCTAAAACGACTCCGATGACCTTCTTCTAGTATAAACCGTTTCAGCTCTTCATCATTGGGCACACAGGTTCTACCTCTGAACCTCAAGAGATCATCTGTACCTGTGTTAAAATCTTTTCCTTGCTCAGTGTCAATCAAAGTTCTTGATTTCTAAAGCTCGGGGTCTAAGAGTTGCCCCTCTCGGATTCGATCAAAGATCCCACTAGATATCACCAGTTTGCAACATCTTATACCATCCGGTTCAAACTCGACATCCAACTTTAGATCACTAAAGCTTTCCACAAGCTCCAATTCTTTGACCATCAAAGCAGATACGTGTACTGATTTTCTGCTTAAGGCATCAGCAACTACATTGGCCTTCCCTGGATGGTAAAGAAGATCAAAGTCATAGTCTTTCAAGAACTCCATCCACCTTCTATGTCTCATATTAAGCTCCTTTTGATCAAATAGATATTTCAGGCTCTTGTGATCACTGAACACCTGAAATTGAGCTCCATACAAATAATGCCTCCATATCTTGAGAGCAAACACCACTGCAGCTAATTCCAGATCATGTGTAGGGTAGTTTCTCTCATGAATCTTGAGTTGTCTTGAGGCATATGCAACAACTCTTCTTTCCTGCATCAAGACACATCCTAGTCCCTGGTAGGACGCATCACAGAAAACCTCAAAAGGTTTACCTGTGTCAGGATTGGCCAACACTGGAGCACTAGTCAATCTTTGCTTCAACTCCTGGAAACTTGCCTCACAACGGTCTGTCCAAGCAAAAGGAGTGTCTTTTCTAGTTAGCTGCATCAAAGGGGCTACAATCTTAGAGAAATCTTCAATGAAGTGACGATAGTAGCCTGCTAACCCGACAAAGCTTCGGACCTCAGTGACTGACTTTGGTCTTTCCCATTACAACACGGCATGAACCTTGGCCGGATCTACAGAAATCCCATCAGCCGATATATTATGACCAAGGAACTACACTTCTTTCATCTAGAATTCACATTTAAAAAGCTTGGCGTATAGCTTCCTTTCCCTCAATATCCCCAACATCGTCCTAAGATGATCAACATGTTCTTCTTCACTCATAGAATAAATGAGAATGTCATCTATGAAGACGACAACAAATTTATCTAAGAAGGGTCGGAAAATTCTATTCATGTAATCCATGAATATGGCAGGGGCGTTAGTCACACCAAAGGGCATGACCACATACTCATAGTGGCCATATCTGGATCTAAAGGCTGTCTTCTGAACATCGTCAGCCTTAACCAATATTTGATGGTAGCCGGACCGTAGATCAATCTTGGAAAATACAACCGCTCCATATAGTTGATCCATCAAGTCATCGATCCTAGGTAAAGGGTACTTATTCTTGATGGTTAATTTATTAAGCTGCCTGTAATCCACACACAACCTTGAACTGCCATCCTTTTTCTTCACAAGCAACACAGGCGCACCCCAAGGAGAAACACTAGGCCGAATGAACTGTTTCTCCAACAATTCTTCAATCTGCTTCTTCAACTCAGCTAACTCAGCTGGCGCCATGCGATATGGGGCTATAGAAATAGGCCCTGATCCTGATACAATGTCTATAGAAAACTCCACTTCTCTCGGAGGAGGTAAACCAGGAATCTCTTCAGGAAACACGTCTAGAAACTCCTTGACTACCGAGAGGTTTACATCAGAAGGTCCTTGATTAACATCCATGTGTGATAGTATCAAGAAGCAACATGCACCTTCTATCAAGCCTTACCTCAACACGCCAAGAGTCAACGGTAGGTAATCTTCTTCATTGGGAAATACTAACTTCTTCTCTCCGCAATCGATGAGAATACGATTGGCAGATAGCCAATCCATTCCCAGAATAACATCTAAACCCTGCAAAGGTAAACATATCAAGTTTACCTTGTACCGACGCCCCTCAACCACTATTGAACATCTAACACAAACTGTAGATGTCTTTACTATCCCAGAAGCGGGAGTAGATACAGTCAAATCATACTGTAGCTCTCTCACTGGCAACCCCAACTCTCTAGCACACGTCTCAGACACAAATGAGTGTGTCGCTCCAGAATCAAATAACACAACACAACTTCTATCATTCATCAAGCATCTATCAATGATTAAATCACCTGAGCTAGCGGCTTCTGTCCCAGTTAACGCATAAACACGCCCGGTGGCTTGAGGTCTGACGCCACCTCTCTGTTGGGATTTCCCTGCATGTTGTGGCTGGAAAGTAGCTCTCCTCCCCATAGGGCAATCACGCTCATAGTGGCCCTCCCGGTGGCATCGGTTGCACCTCCGGAAATTAGTCCTCTGGGGACATGAAGACAAGTAGTGAGGACCGCCACATCCATAGCATCTCACACCACTCTGAGATGAAGACTGGCTCGGCTGAACGGAAGGCTGAGAAGATCCTCCAGAACTACGAGAAGAAGAAGAAGATCTGGAGTATGGTGTCTTCCTGGAGCTGGACCCGCCTCTAGAAATGGCTGGTCCTCCAACCCTCAGTGGCTGGGCCTGACGGCTCGGATGTCCCTCTGCTTCTCTCTTGGTCTGCTCCATATCCCTAGCCATCTCCACAAGAGTTGGGAACTCCCTCAGACGGTGTCCTTTCACCAAGAGTTTAATATCTCCGCGCAGCCCGTTTTCAAACTTACGGCACTGCCATTCTTCATCCACTGTCATAGTGTTGAATCTGAGAAGGTGTTTGAAGCGGTCAGTGTATTCAGATACTAACATGTTTCCCTGCACTAACTCCAAGAACTCTACTTCTTTAGCATATCTGAGAGTGTCAGGGAAGTATTCTTTGTAGAACCTCTTCTTGAACAAATCCCATGTAATAGGGGATCTAGTTCCCTCCAAGATCATCCGTGCACTACTCCACCAATGGCTTGCCTCTCCAGTCAAGAGGTATTCAGTATAGGACAATTTGTTTTCATCAGGGCACCTCTTGGCATTATAAACCCTCTCCATATCACGAAGCCATTGATCGGCCTCATCCGGTGAGCAAGTGCCATCAAACTTGGCAGGGTGATGCTGCAAGAAATTCTCCAAACTCCATTCTTAAGTTGGAATACTATAGAAGAAGAAGGACCGGTGGGAATCCTGCCACTGGTCATCACATCCAAAAACTGCCTTTGGGTGGCCTCAGCTGACACCCTAGCCTGTTCTGAAGCCACTCTAGCTGCTTCCAAGTTCTGTAGCGCCATAGTATTTTGCTGTACTAATGCAGCATTTTGTTGTTGCATGGAGTTCATAAGTGACTCCATCATCCGCATCATCTCAGTCTGATCGGGTTGTGGAGGTGGAGGAGGTGGAGGTCTAGGCGCCATATTCTGTTTAGGATCAAAGAGTAAAACAATTAGTCTTACTCAAGAATTTAGAATGCTTCCGTACATTTTAAGGCACATAAGCACAAGTAAGAGATGCACATAACCTACAGGTTCTCTAAGGATAAAAACTGCTCTGATACCATAAGTGTAACATCCCAAAATATGTGTAAAATTCATATCAAATGGAATGCGATATATTATAATAATAGAAAGCAATTAGGAGTAGAACATAACTGTATAAGTACAAATTACAGTCATCCAAAATAGAGGGGAAAATTAAAACGACAAGTAATTAAAGTACAAAGGTCTAAGGTTTTGCAAAATATGATAAGCTAAAAAGAAATAAAACAACATGATCGCCTAAGCACTAGGTGTTGGATCTTCCTCGGTCTCCAATGTCTGCTCCAAAGGTACATCATCACCTACTGCTCACATCCAAAGGATTGGATGATCATCGCAAGGGAAGAAGCAAACACACACAACATACAAGTGCAAGGGTGAGCTAGTTTTCAAACAAACATCATCATCAAAGTAAAGTGATCTACCTTACCAAAAGCATAGATTTACATACAAGCATACAAGTTATCATGTTCATGAGCATATATTTCATAACTTAACCAAAATCAATCGTCTTAACATGCAAAGACTCCTAGACACGTCCGGACATAGAATGAATGTAGAGCTGGGGCGGGTTGTGCACTTGTGATGGCCCTACTGCTTTAACAAAGCCATTATCGAGGGGTTCCACCTGACCATACACAAGGCTAGTCCGTTACCGCAGTATAGGCCTACAGTGAAAGCGCCTACCCTAGGACCTCCCACTACTCCCACCACACGCGTCAATCTTCTCTAAGTGAGAATGAAAGACCGTTGGAGCGTTAGGGATAACCCCCCATATGGAAGCCTCTCACCATTCAATCAATACACTAATAGATCTCACCGAGAGATCATAATTTCACAACCGACTCCAACCAATCCAATTACTTGATAATTTTCCAAGTCATATAAATCATACACACCTTAATTTGCCACAAACAATTAGAAAAACCAACCAACCACAAGCTCTAAGCAATAAACCGGACACTAGAAGTAGTGGCCGAACCACTGGAATTGAATTGGGTGCCACTACCAGGCACCCTTGCCAGACCGAACGGTCTAGAGGAGAGCTAGCTCTTCTCTGACCAAGACCCTGCAGACCGAACGGTCATACAGGTCGCAGGTTTCTCTGGCTGAGAGGAAGTCATGGCAAAGAACCCCTAAGGCAGTGATAGGTCCAAACTGAACGGTTATGGGGTGGCCAAATCCTCCCCTGTCCGAAAGCATAGCTGACCGAACGGTCATGTGAAAAGGACTACTTACAATTACCAAGACCGGACGGTTATAAGATCTGAGAGTATACTAACTCGAGAACTCTGTATGAGACCAAGAGTGGCTAAGACCGAGAATCCTAGGTGGTCAAGAACAAAGCCAGACCGAACGGTCGAGAGAAGGAAGAACCTTCTCTGACCAATGATACCAGACCGAACGGTTTGAGAAGGAAACCTCATTCTCTCACCAAGGTTCCATGGCCGAACAGTCAAGAGAAGGGAAGTACCCTCTCTGACCAAGGGAGCCAGGCCGAACGGTCAAGAGAAGGAAGACCTCTAATATTCGTTTTAGACATAATTAAACTTACCTAAGTGATTCTAAACATTACTAACACGTTTCTAAAGTGATTTAAGCTTCATATCAACTCTAAAACACTCAATTTCTCAACTTAGGGACCCAAAACCCAATCTTACCATTCTACACCTATTTTGGTAAATTTGGTGACTCAAACAAGTCACAATACACTTAGTGAAACTGTCCCAACAGTCCACAAGCACAGCAAACCCCATATACTCAAAATCACTACCTCACTTCCCTTAAAATGGCTTAAAAGTGGCTCTAAAGGACTTGATTTTCTTCCAAACACTACCACAACATATTTCAATCATCATCACAGTCCCAATCATGCATAATTCAACATACCAAGGGGTTCCAAACAGTCCAAGATCATCAATCATCAATTCTACACAACATACCCATTTTCATACATGAATTTCAAACCAATTCAACCAATTTCATGCTTCCAACAACATACAACTTTAAGATTTATCATACATTCACAACATACTATAAAAATGGAAAGAAAGCTAGCTCCCCTTACCTCTAGGGTGCACGGCCAACTCAAGGAATGATCCTAGACCAAGTACTTTGAACCCAAAGTGTGAGAACCACCTAAAATCATCAATTCATGATGGAAAACGAATTTTAGGACTAAATTGAAGTTAAATTAAGAAAGAAAACGAGATGAGTTGCATGCAACAAGAATTCACATGCTAGAACCCTAGGACAAAGAGGAAAAGAGGGCTTTCTTACCGGTTGGACGAAACGGAGGTTCAATAGGTGGGAAATGATCCTCTTGCAGTCACAAACGCTTGGGTAGCTTCAATTTGAAATTCAATTGGTTAGATTTTGAGCAATGGAGGATGGAAGGTAGTGAAGTAGAGAAAAGAGAAGAAGAAAAATGAAAGATGTGCATGGACAGTGGAGAAAGAAGTCTGAACTTTTACAAATTGAGTAAAATAAAATCAACAAATTGAATTTAAATTACTTTTTAAGGTGTTATTATTGGAGTATTTGTATTTTCAATTTTTTAAAAGTAATAATGGATTGAGAGTCCATTTACATATTTTATTATGCGGTTTTAGTTTTCAATTCTTAATAAAAGTATAACACTGAAAATTCATTATCAGGATATCGGTACTAAATATTTTATTTAGTTATATAGAAAACGTGTATCAAATATAAAAATATTAATTTCATTTTTAAATTATTAATTAATTACATATTTTATGATAGATAAGAGATTATTAAAAAATATTATTCTAAAAAATATTTTTAAGAAAATATATAATAATTTTAAATTATTTGGATTTAATACTTAATTTGAAAAAATTAATAATTTTAAAATTGATATCAAACTATTTATATATACCCAAACTAGAATGTTTTGTAAATAAAAGGACCTAAAAAATAATTTAAGAATATTGATAATTTTTAAATATGACATCTGATTATTTTGTTAATAAAATATCAAAGTTATAAATGACTTTCTACAATAAAGTTTTGTTTTATAAAATCGCTATTTTTCTATATTTATTTTCTAAAGTTTTTTTCTTCTATTTTCTTTTTAGAATTATGACATCCTTCTTTATCCTTATGAATATTAGACACCATATAAGTGATTTAGCAAAAAAATTATACAAATCCATATCATCAATTAAGAATAGAGTAAAAGTTCGCCTTTTGTGTTTTTTTTAACTTGATCAATGAGCATTTTGAGTACATGTGATTTATGGTTCAATGCATGACACTCAAAGTGAACTTTTGTTAATTTGTGATTATAAGAATAAGTTTAGATTTCGTATTAAGGTTTGGATTGTATTGTGAGGAATATGTTTCTAAGTAGCAACTTTGAGTAAAAGGGTTTTCTATCTCAGATAAGGGAAGCTAGTGATAATTATTATTTGTTGTACTTATTATTGAATTGTATATTTATACTGGATGGGGAATTGCATGATGATTGAGTTTATGGACTAAAGAACCCAATTGAGAGAATTTTGTAATGAGAAAAATGATAGAATGTGGTTTATGTAGTACATTGATGTTTGATTTGTATGTTAATTGAGGATGAACGCTAGAGTTTGAACAACTGGCTTATAATAGTGCTTTTCAAAACTACTTCGGTTCCAATTACGATTTATAAAAGGGATAAAAGTACCAATTAGAGTTAATTGAGCAAATTGATTTGTTTATTTTCACTAGTTTTTTATTTAAAGTTGGGCGGTGGGTTGGCAACGCTGGGCACCACCCTGAAATTTGAAGTCAGAGCTCCAAGGGCATAATGCCTAGGCGTCAATTGCATTTAACATCCAGGGAGCTCGAGAGGTGAACGATGTTCACTACTTAGGTTTCAGTTCAAAATTTTCTCCCAGGAAGCTCTTTATTTGATTTAGCATTGGGTGCCCTTTTTATTGTTAGGAAACAGGTTGGCTTCGTTTTACACCAAGAGGGGGGGTGAATTGGTACTAGTTCAAAAACAAAATCTTTTCGCAATCTTTATGGCAAAGTGCAAAGCTTTTTTATCTTTCTTGAAATGCAAGTAATTAAAAATTCAATGCAGCGGAAAAACGCAGTTGACTGCAGAACAGATAAAGTCGACTGGAAATAAAGAGTGCAGGGATAGAGAAAATCAAACATTGGTTTTTATACTAGTTCGGCCAACAATGCCTACATCCAGTGTCCTTCCAACCCAGGAAGCAAATGCACTATAATGGTTGCGGTTTTTACAACAAGGAATTTATAGAAGCACCACACAAAAATATAAATCTCCTCTCTAACCCAATACCAAAATATAGTTGCACACAAAACCAGAATTGCAGCAAGAATCCCCTCTTATGCAATCTAAACCCACGTCGAACAATCCTCAACGTGTAACCAGTACTCTTCACAGGATGCCAAGCCTATCACAGCAAACTTCACAGGTTGCCAAGCCTTCAATCAAACACAACAGTCTTCACAGGATGCCAAGCTTTCAAGATCAAACAAGAAGCACCTTCTTTGTGCATATTATGATCAAGCAGTGAGCGCAATTGACTCCTTCCTTTGAATCTCTCTCAAGAAAGGTCACCACCGTCTTCTTGGAGAATTCTTGGAGCTTCTAAAACAGAGAATTCAATCTGAAACAGGAAAATGAAAATGTTAGATCATCAAAAGTCTCAGAACAATTCGTGTTTTGTCTATTTATAGATTTCTGTTATATCATATTGCTTCTCAGTCGAATAGCCTACTAATTCAGTCGACTGTACTAAAACATTTATAACAAACAATCAACACAAAGGCTCCTCAGTCAACAAAATTAACACACATTTATTACAGTTGACCAAGTCACACAAGCTCAACTAACTTTTGAAAAATATAGCCGTTGGAGCGTGTAGACTTAACAAAATTCCAAACAGATCAATAATACAGTCGAATATGTGATCTACACTGTCGACTGCCACATGAAAAACACTTTGAAATTCTTTTCAACTAAGAATCTCACATAGCACAGTTTCACAAAATCTATACAAAGATTTCAGCATAGTCGAATCCATTATGAGTGTATTCGACTAGACTAGAACTTTTCCACAACACATATAAGTTCATAAATGTGCTTGTGATCTTTTTCTTTCAGAAATGTGCAGTAATAAAAAAACATTTTATCTCACATTTCAAAACAAGAATGTTCCACAAAAATATCACATAATCAAACATAGGAACATACATTGTAGTTCAACAAAACATGTTCAGCAGATATGTCAAACAGTTCAGAAAAAGAACATGTAATACTGGAACATATGTACTGTTATTAAGCATTGTGTTGTCATCATCAAAAACCAGTTTGATATAGAGTTTGTGTTGTCAACAATCTCAACATTTATCTGCTAGGTGGTTTCTGATATTAATGTTTAGGAACTTGAGAGGTAATATTATATTTATGATTATGATATTGGGAGAATTCTTCCTATATTAGATGTGCACAAAATAATGATAAAATGGAGTGATTGGATTTTAATGTTATGAGAATTTTGTGTATTGTGGATAAGGTTTTTCCTAAGAAGGAATACCATATCATATAGTTTAGTGTATGCATTGAGTAAGAGTACTAAGGGTGTTGATGGCAACCCTTGTAAGGACTTCCCATCCAAAGAAGCATAAACTACAACTAAGACTAAAGAAAGGGAAGTAGAATAAGGATTTCCAAAACTCTTTCCTTATCTAAGTCTTACATAGATTCTCCTTAAACTAAATACTCTTACCTTGTTTTGTAGGTCATTAATAAAGAGGAGAAATCATGTACATACAACTAAGGAAGGCTGCCAAGAAGGAAAACCAAGGAAGCACAAAAGGAAGTCAGATGGCGCCCCAGCGCCTGATAATGTTAATTCTTACCATTATTTAAGCATCATTTTAGTAGCAAAATCAACTCCTTCATAGCTTTAATCTTGTTTTATCCTCACGTTTTGTGTGTTTCCTAGTTTTCTTATGTTTATTTGGTATATGCTTGTTTTTACCTCTAATCTCTATGTTTGAGTGTGTGAAATAAAGGAATAGGAAGCAATTCTAGTGGAGGAAAACAAGAAGGAACTCAACGGAACATGTTTTGGGACAAGAAAAGATCAATTTGAAGCAAATACCCATGTTGGACGCAATTCTAGTGGAGGAAAACAAGAAGGAACTCAACGGAACATGTTTTGGGACAAGAAAAGATCAATTTGAAGCAAATACCCATGTTGGACGCCTTTGGAAGCGCACAAGAGCCTAAAATTCAGAATGCTGTCAAAACTGTCAGGCCCGGGCGCCCCAGAAGGGGGGCTGGGCGCCCCTTGGCTGCTGTTTTCTGCAGATTTGGCACCCAAGCGCCCCTGGGGGGCGCTGGGCGCCCTTTGATTCGTTGTTTTGTGTTTTTATGGCGCCCGGGCACCCCAGAAGGGGGCGCTGGGCGCGACTTGCGCTGATATGTCAAAAATGGGTTATTTAAACATGGGTCTTGGGATTTTTGGGGGACTTCTCCTCCTACACTTCATTGCTTCGCCAAGAGAGATTGGGAGAGGCCCTTGGAGGCTATTTGGGGTGTTGGGAAGCTCTCCCACTCCTCCTTGGGTCTTCAAGCTTCATCAATGGTGATTTGCCCCTTTTGGGGTTGAGGAAGAAGATGGGTCACAAATTGAAGATGGAGATGCGAATGGGAGGCGCAAATGGAGCATGGAGCAGCTGCCAAGAACCTTGGGAAAGGCTTTGCATCTTCTCTTTGGTTCCAATTTCTTCCCTATCTCTTCAATTTTGTAGAACCCTAAGTTCTCCTCCATGGAGGGCTTTTCCTATTTGTTGAGATTAGATGTAATAAACTGAATCTTGTGTATTTTGTGATGTTAATACATATGCTTTTCCATTCCAATGTTAGTATTTGATTTCTATGCTTAATGCTTGTTGTGGCTTGATCACCCATGGCTTGAAATGTGGTTCTTGATGTATTGGAAAATACGACTTGAACTTAGAACTGAAATTGAACACTAAATTGATGGAATTGAGTTGTTTGTAAATGCATGAGAATGAAGTAGATGAAATCTAGTCTTGACAAATTGTAAATACACTATGTTAAATTCCTTGCACACCAACTGTTTGATAAAATACCAAAAAGAGTTTCTTGTGTTGTTTTTGTGCACTTTGATGACTAATTGAGTTATAAAAGGAAGAATTGTCATGTGTTGCACAAGTCCCTTGGGAAAACGATACCTGGTCTTACCAGTTTTATTACTTGAACGATTTGGTACACTTGCCAATGAGATAACAAGTTTTTGGCGCCGCTGTCGGGGACTTGTGTTCCAACACAAGGCAATTTGGGCATTTATGGCTCTTTTAGACTTTGTTGTTTGTTGTGTCTTTGAATTTTGTTTTGTCTGCAGTTGGCTTTAGTTTCTAAGACTTTCCATTGATTTAGTTTGTACTTAATGCCTGTATCGGGGTACGCCTCAGAGCTTGATCTAGTTGTTGGGATGCCCAGGGATGGGTTTTCAGCAGCCTTGATGCAGTTATTGAAATGCTTAGGGATAAGGTTTCAGTAGCGGAACTAACTAAATCAAACCAGATGTGCATATCACCAGGGATGGGTTGTGTGTTTGGATTCACTGTTTTGGAACTTAAGGCAAGTTTTGATGGACTTCTTATGCCAAGGGATTGGGTGAGGGTTTGTCATACTTAGGAAGGCACAATAAGAGGGATCTGAGTGTTCTAACTTTAGAAAACAGGGAAAGTGGAATTAATTGCCAATTGTATGTCTGTTTTGTTTGTGTTTCTTTTATGCAGTTTGCCTTCAGATGTTTATACTTTCCACTGGTTTGGTTTGTGCTTAAAGTTTGTTTCGGGGTATGCCTTAGAGCATGATCTGGTTGTTGGGATGCCCAGGGATGGGGTTTCAGTAGCCGAACTAGCTAAATCAACCCAGATATTCTAGTCACCCGAGTGACACCGATGTGATTGTGTATTTGGACCCCACTGTTCTGGTTCTTAATGCAAGTGTTGATACAGGCTTATGCCAAGGGATTGGGTGAGGTGTGTCAAGCTTAGATAGGCGCAAGAAGAGGGATCTGAGTGTTTTTACATTAGAGAACAGGGAAAGTAGTATTCATCACCCTAGAAGAGTACTAAGTGATCTTGCAAGAAGAGGGATCTGAGTGAGGTTAGTTAGGAAATCCATTTCAATAATTCTGCATATTAGAATTGTTGTTTGGTTGGTGTGCTCATGTTATGCAAGCTTTGTTTCTTCTTTTCCTTGTCTCTTTGTTGTGTTTGTCATTTTTCTATTTCACTTCTTTATTTGTTACTTTTGTTTTTATCTTTATGTTTTTCAATTTTCAATTATCAAAACTTGGTTTATATAAAAATTGGACTAACATGTTTGTTCGAGTTTCTTGGTGTTCTTGCAAGCAAAAGGTATGAACGTTGATGAAGATGAATATACAAGGAGCTGAGGAATCTGAGCAATAAGTTGGTCCACCAAAAAGAGAGATAACATCTTCATTAGGCTTTAAAGCATGGCTTGGGGGCCAAGCCCCTACTGATGGGGGAGGTGGAGCAGTTGCGGAGTATAAGCTACTGTGAGGAGGAAGATGTTTCAGTTAATAAGTGAAGCTAGTGTTCTACACTACTGGAGCTTCAAAGAGTCCATTTTAAGTGGTTTTTCAGTTTTAATTTCAAGTTTTTTTTTATTTGCTTTCAGTTTTTAGTTTTTGGATTTCTTTTTGACTTTCCTAGTGGATAGTTCTTCTGCAATTGGTCTGGTGATTTAAGTGAATCATATGCTATGCTTGAATTGAATACAGATCTCTTGTGTTTGCTCATTATACAGTTGAATTGTTTTGAATATCTGATTGAGATGATGTGTTTGAGCCTGTTGAACGGAGATTGTGGTTGCTTGTATCTGCTTAGATAGATGCTTGATTTTTATTGTGATCAATATTCTGGGCATGATGTTTTTCAAAATTTGGAACCCTGAGTAAACCTGTGAGATGTTGTGCCCCAGAGTTTATTGTTGAGTGCTATTACTTTGAAATCACAGTTAATTTTGCCTGAGTTTCTCTATTTGAACTATTTGCTTGCTTGTTACAAATGATCAAGGCCATCTTGTTCTTCAACCTCTTCTACATTTTTGAGCCTAGAAGCCAATGCAAAACCCTTGAACCTTGAAGAAGAACTTTCTCATCCCTGGAACCTTAAGCTAATTGAAAAATCTTTAACCTCCTTACCTTGAGTTAAGATGAACATATATGTTAGGATGAGGAGAATGGTTTAAGTTTGGGGGAGTTTATGTAATAAGGGAGCATTGAGAAAATAATAATATGAGTCAAAAAGAAAGAAAAAGAAGAAAGAAGAAGAAAATAAATAAAAATGCATTGAATGAACAAGAGTTGGGAAATAAGTTGAGAAGTGGTTTATCCAATTGTGAAGCAAAAAGAGAGACTAATGCTATATCATGAATTAAATTGTTTTCTCTCTTAGCTCAAGGTACTTTGTTGTCCAGAAAAACCAATTTTTCTTCTTAGCCCAGCCACAATACAAGCCTGAAAAAAGTCCTTGTGATGCTAACTTGCTTGTGAATGTGTTTGATAGTGTTGAAACGAATGGCAAATTTGATTTGTGTAACACTGTGATAGTTGAGAGTTAGACACACATCCTTTTACACCACTGTGCTTGAGTGAAACACTTTCTTCGGTGAGGATTGGGTCCATGCATTCAATGAAAACATCTTGCCATGTTTGTTGATCTATCATTTGCATCTATCTTGTGATCTTAAATTATGAGCACCATGATTGAAGTTTAGCTTGCTAAAACCATATTGTCTCATGAATGTAATTTCTAAGCTGAGCAAGCATGATTGATTTTGTTTATTTGATTTAAACGTACTTGAGTTGCTAGACTATTGTGATTGAATTGTTTGTTATGTGAAGTACTTTTGCTTGAGGACAAGCAACGTTGTAAGTTTGGGGGAGTTTGATAATGTTAATTCTTACCATTATCTAAGCATCATTTTAGTAGCAAAATCAACTCCTTCATAGCTTTAACCTTGTTTTATCCTCACGTTTTGTGTGTTTCCTAGTTTTCTTGTGTTTATTTGGTATATGCTTGTTTTTACCTCTAATCTCTATGTTTGAGTGTGTGAAATAAAGGAATAGGAAGCAATTCTAGTGGAGGAAAACAAGCAAGAACTCAACGGAACATGTTTTGGGACAAGAAAAGATCAATTTGAAGCAAATACCCATGTTGGACGCCTTTGGAAGCGCACAAGAGCCTAAAATTCAGAATGTTGTCAAAACTGTCAGGCCTGGGCCCCCCAGAAGGGGGGTTGGGTGCCACAGACTGGGGCTGGGCGCCCCTTGGCTGCTGTTTTCTGCAGATTTGGCGCCCGGGCGCCCCTGGGGGGCACTGGGCGCCCTTTGATTTGCTGTTTTGTGTTTTTATGGCGCCCGGGCGCCCCAGAAGGGGGCGCTGGGCACGACTTGCGCTGATATGTCAAAAATGGGTTATTTAAACATGGGTCTTGGGATTTTTGGGGGACTTCTCCTCCTACACTTCATTGTTTCGCCAAGAGAGATTGGGAGAGGCCCTTGGAGGCTATTTGGGGTGTTGGGAAGCTCTCTCACTCCTCCTTGGGTCTTCAAGCTTCATCAATGGTGATTTGCCCCTTTTGGGGTTGAGGAAGAAGATGGGTCACAAATTGAAGATGGAGATGCGAATGGGAGGCGCAAATGGAGCATGGAGCAGCTGCCAAGAACCTTGGGAAAGGCTTTGCATCTTCTCTTTGGTTCCAATTTCTTCCCTATCTCTTCAATTTTGTAGAACCCTAAGTTCTCCTCCATGGATGGCTTTTCCTATTTGTTGAGATTAGATGTAATAAACTGAATCTTGTGTATTTTGTGATGTTAATACATATGCTTTTCCATTCCAATGTTAGTATTTGATTTCTATGCTTAATGCTTGTTGTGGCTTGATCACCCATGGCTTGAAATGTGGTTCTTGATGTATTGGAAAATATGACTTGAACTTAGAACTGAAATTGAACACTAAATTGATGGAATTGAGTTGTTTGTAAATGCATGAGAATGAAGTAGATGAAATCTAGTCTTGACAAATTGTAAATACACTATGTTAAATTCCTTGCACACCAACTGTTTGATAAAATACCAAAAAGAGTTTCTTGTGTTGTTTTTGTGCACTTTCATGTCTAATTGAGTTATAAAAGGAAGAATTGTCATGTGTTGCACAAGTCCCTTGGGAAAATGATACCTGGTCTTACCAGTTTTATTACTTGAACGATTTGGTACACTTGCCAATGAGATAACAGCGCCCCACTCCAAGGGCGCCCCAGCGCCAGCACTGCAGAATCTTCTTCTTCACTTGGATTGCTGACCTGGCATGCTGTACCTTGCGTCCCAAGTCTCCCAAACTGCCTAGCTTCCTCAACAAGCTTCTTTTACATTTAGAGTAGCTTGCTTAGCATGTTTCTTGAGTCACTCCTTCATCTATAAAAGGAGGACTCCTCTCATTGTAAAATTATAACTTTGAAACTAATGAAATGCTGTTGAGATTTCTCCAGAGTCATTCTTCAGAGTTCAAACAGATGTGCTATTTTGCACCCTCTCCTCTAGCTTCCTTCCCTCTTGGAAGGCTTTCGGAGCTTGAGATTCCTTGATTCATCCTCACACCTTCATTGAAGCATCCATCAAACACTTACCGTGCCACACTCTGCACCTTCATTTCGCTGCCACCTTTGGTTTTGGAAGCTGCTCATGATTGATTTGCAAGGAAGCTTCCATCAGGTGTGGTCACCCTAACTCTACTCAACTCACAAACTCATATAGAAAGTGAGGTTTAGAGGTGAGAGTTGAAGAGGCCCTATGGTCGAATTTGTTGCAGGGGACTCATATCTGGCGATGCCATAATAAACTAACCATGTCATGGGAGCTTATTAGACCTAGTGAATCTGGACCAATCTTGATTTTATGCCATACAGTTACATGATGGGTGCAAGACTACATGTGTACTCAATGCATAAATATTATGAAATTGAGTCAAGAGTGTGTATATTCTAACATTGAGTCGAGAGTGTGTATGTTTTGAGTCTATAATAACGTATTGAATGAAATCCATGATTAACTTGAGTTGTTAGTAAATTAAATAATTTATCAACTTATAGATTTAAGTGTTTGAAATTATAACTAGCTTACTCTTTTCTTGTTGTTTGTGCGAGTTTCTCTTTTGCTATCATCTCATTGTATGTGTGAGCAGACGACAATGTAGGTGATAGTGAGGCTTTATGTGTGAGCGTTCTCGTATGTGTGTGTGTGTGTGTGTGTGTGTGTGTGTGTATAACTGTATATTTTATGTAGTATAATAAGAGATTGAGAGAATAGAAAATAAGAGAAAAGAAATCCTACTTAGGGAGAAGTGCTACTTAAGGCACCTCTCTGCAATAATTGAAATAATGATTTTAAAGCGAGTTTTATAATCTTTGAACTTTTTTCTCATTTTAATAGTGATTCTCATTTTCTTAATTCCAACCTTTACTATTGAAAATGTTTCAACTCTATTCTCACTCATTAAATTTTCAAAAATCACATTGAGTTATTGTTGCCTAACAAGTTATAATTAATTAAAAGCGAACAAAAACAATTTTGTGAGATAACATTATAAATCTTCAAGAAAATCCTTAAAAAAAATAAAAAAAAATGTATTTTTCTTATATTCTTTTCTTTAGAATTAATTTTACAATGTTATAAAAATTTATTCAAATTTTTTTATGGATACTATAGATGGATTTGTTAAAAAGCCAAAGTTGTGGTCCTTAATAAATCTTTGCCATATGAGAAAAGATCTTTACTAATTTTACAAAAAGATTAATATTGTGATATTTGTCATTACAACTCAATACAAACTTTAGGTTTTCTAAAAATAAGTTTTGAATAGATGAAAAGTTTTAAAAGTCAAGAATTTAACAACAAAGTGTTAAATAGTATTTTGAAGATTAGCACAAAGTGTAAAAAACCAAAATTTAGTAAAATACATTAAATGTAGATTATAATTTATGTACTAATCAATTAAAAAAACATGATTACTCTTCCCAGAGTATCTAACTAGAAAATTCAAAATTTAATACAATTATTATCGGTCCAACCTCCATTAGTTTTCATATAAAGTTGAAATTAACGACATTTAAAATTGGAAGAGTACATAAATTAATGTATTAAATTTCAAACAAAAAACTAAGGATAGTTAGACGAACAAGTACTATAAAATTTAGTAATACAAAAGATAAAAACAATAAACAATAATTGTTAGGGTCATGCACCTCGAACTCAATACCAACACGTTGAACAAAATAAATATTTTCAATAATTCATAACATAATCTAACCTAAAATGAAAAAAATATAACAATACATTCAACAAAGCAAGTATCTTAAAATAATAAACGCTAATCAAATATCTTTAAATCATATTAAAAAATCAAAACAAAATAAAAGAAAATATAAATAACACTAATCAAATTAAAAAATCAAAGCAAAATAAAAGAAAAACTTACTTGGAATGGAGAGTGATATTGAGGAGAGAAAAGCAAACAAAGAAGCTAACAATGACCACCCAAAGCATTCGCAATGAAGATAAACTAAAATGTGGCGAATGGAGAGGGAGAAGTGACTAGGGGCAAACAAGGAGGGAGGAGTGAATTGTGATGGAAACAATGGCAAGAAGTAGCAACAACGTAGTGACATAAGATGTGCATAGACGAAGACAAGAAAACAATAACCATTTGAGAGAACAACATTAGTGTGAGCAAACAATATTGAACTCAGCAAACAACGATGGCCTGCAAGAATAACAACGTGAAAGAATAACAACATCGTGTGTGAATAGTGTGAATAGTGACAACAAATTTTATAACAAATAATAGGAAGAAAACGAAGAAAATAAATAAAATGTAAATACAGTCATAAATAAAAAAAGTTACATTCTTTTTTTATAAATAGGAAGAGATTTAAGTATGATTCTACAATGTTATTCTTCTTTATTTCATTCTGCACGACGATTCAAAGAAATTTCTATCATTAAAAATTTAAATTGAACAATGGCAATCCTAAGACAAGTTTGTTGTTCAAATAAATGTTATCTTACAAACAAGTTTCTTACCACTTTCTTTAACAACGATCTCAAACTAACCGTTATTAATTGTGAATGTAAAATGCAATTTTTATACTAATGTATCTTCTTGTTGCCTTTTCGTATCATGTCTAATTCTCTTTCCAATTTTATTGGATTATGAACCCCTACTAATTTGATGAACCAAAATCTCTAATGTCGTTCTTGTTAAGTTTTTTTGAAATAAAAAATTCTTATACTTTCTCTCTCTCTTAGAAATATTTATAACAATGAGTTTTTATAAAATAAATATGAATTCTTGTTAAAGTTTAAGTGACCTTAAGTAAAATTAATATATTGAAATTTAGTTTTATTTTATTAAAAAGTTTTTTAATTAATTTTTAAAACATTTTAATTGATTAAAATTATTTTAAATTTCTCCAATCTTATCAAAGCAATCAAAACTTATTCTACATAATCTTAACATGATCAAAGAGAATATAATAGTTTACATAATAATAAATATAAAAAATTAAAGAGGTTTGTTAACTTGTGTACGCTTGTTTTTCAATTGGTACATTTTAGTCACGTGTACCAGGTTTTAGTAGACAAAAATACCCTAATATATCGATATTTTAATAATTTTCATTCTCAAAACTAAAAAAAAAAAAAAAAAAAACCCAAAACCCTTACTCACCTCCCTTATTCCTCTCAACCCTTTCTCTTTCATCTATCTCACTCTAACATTTTCTCTGTCATCCCTACACTAGTCCCAACTGAACAATTTGTTTATGTAAAGAGTTGAGTCATTGGCATATTCGTCTTCAAGACATTATCTTCATTAACTTCTCTAATTTCATCTTCTATGGATGTTGAATCATCATCTCTAAAAAAACCTTCCAGGCCAATTACCAATTCCTTCAAATGTCATTATGCTTGTGAAAAATAGATAAAATTAGATACAACAAAAATTATAAAATGAAAACTCATTATAAAATCATTTTTTTGTGAGAAATTGTTTAACCGCGAGTGTTTCTAATTTTTTCCAGGCCAATTACCAATTCCTTCGGATGTCATTATGCTTGTAAAAATTAGATAAGACTAACATTATGAAATAAAAATTCATTATAAAATCATTTTTTTGTAAGAAATTGTTTAACAGCGAGTGTTTCTGATTTTTTTCAGTTGGTACAATAGCGATGACAGAGAAAATGTTGGAGTGAGAGAGAGGAAAGAGAAAATATTGAGAGGAATGAGGGAAGTGAGCAAGGGTGGAGATTTTTTTAGTTTTGAAAATAAAAATTATTAAAATATCCTTAACCTTAAAACTTAGAATCCATGATATATTTGGGTATTTTTGTCTACTAAAACTCGATATACGTTGCTAAAATGTACCAACTGAAAAACAAGCATATGCAAGTTAGCAAACCCCAAAATTAAAACATTAAACTCAAGATCAAACTTCCAAATTAAATCACAATCAAATACTTGCTTTTGAATTAACTTCAAACTTTTGAATAAACCATTTTAAATATATAGTGTTAATTTGCCTACATAACTATGAATATCAATTTTAATATCTTATATTTACTTTTCCTCTAATATATGAATTTGAATAAAGCTAATTTAATTATATATTATTTACAATTTAATTTAAAAATAATTACGTTTATGAAAAAAATTAATATAGTTTTTTAACTCTAAATCTTATTTGAAACTCAATCTTAAATTTATTTATCATATTAGTACACTTTAACATAGGGATGTTATAAAATACCGGCCCTTAAATTTATTTGTCTCCCACTCCAATTGGTATGTACCACATCATTTATTTCAGTTTCAAACATACAAACTATATCTATTCTAATATAACAAGTGTGGTTATGTGGATTCCTTGTACAAACTACGAGATGCCATAATAACTTCCAATTAAAATTAAAATTTCAACCATGAGATTTAGCACAAGGTTAACATGAGTAATGGAGAGGGTTTGTTTAAGAAATAAGAAGGTTAAAACTACTTTGGCGTCCCTGTTTTCGTAAGATTTTCTCAATTGGGTCCCCGTCTTTTAAAACTTTCCAATTGAGTCCTTATAAGTGTTAATTTCAAACCAATTAACCCCTCCCGTTAAAAATTGTTAACAGTGTTAAACTATTGCAGATGTCTTGGCTGACGTGGTAGACGTTTTACTGATTTGCGACAATTGGCACTGTTGAATGAAACGTGTCATTTTATCCATTCATTAAGAATTGTAATTAGATTTTTAATTGTGAAATTATGAGAAGAATGAAATCGTGATTGAGCTTAAGTTCTGAAGTGGGAGACCCAGATCGAGCTATTTAGGGTTCATTTGAGTGGAAGTTTGGGCAGCACTTGAAGAGGGAAGTTCTAAACTACAAGACGCAACGATGTCCATGGCGTATTCTTGTTCGTCTTCAACTTGCAATGACTGCCGAAGGAAGCATATGCGTTCTGTTAGCTCTCATGGAGATGCATCGCTGATCTGCAATTGTGGAGAGAAGACTGTGTTAAGGACTGCAAAAACCACCAAGAATCGAGGGAAACAGTTCTGGGGTTGCCCTAGGTATAAGCTGGGGAGTGAAAATGGATGCAACTTCTTCAGATGGTTTAGTGATTGGGGAGTTGAAGAAAGTATTAGCTTTGAGCTTTTGGGAGCAAATGACGAGAGGTTGGTGAAGACTTTTGAAAAGCAAGGTGTTAAGCAGATCTTTGATGTACAGAAAGCTGTGGTGGGTCTTCAAAGTTGGATGAAATATGTGGTTGTGGTTGTTAGTGTTCTATTTATAATGAACATGATTATAATTGCAATGCTGATGGGAAGGGCTTGATGATGTATTTAGTTGTAGGTTGTGGTCATCTTAATGTAGTTAGGATTGGTCTGTTTTGGTATTAGTTGCGGGATTTGGTCATGTTATTGTAGTTAGGTGGTCTGTTATGGTATTACTCATAGGTTTTGGGTATTGTTAATGTTTTGTGCTCTGAAGATGTACTCCTTCAGATGTTTAATGTAGTGGACCAGATGTTTAATGTATGGTTGATATGTTTAATGAAAATGGTATTTTGGAAAGCATGTGTTGGCAATATTTCCCTATATTCAGTTATGAAAGTTATATATTGCCACCTGAATAAAGAAGATTAACAGTAATTGTACTGATATATTATACTGATATATATCAATCTGAAAAAATAATTGAATGAGTAAACTAGGCACTGGAATTTCGTAACTTTTATATAAATACCAAAAGGTAACCATTCAATGTTCATACAGCCAGCAAAATTCAAGTGACCTATTACATGAACCATTCTTCAAGTGGCTTATTACATATATGGTACCACTAAAACATCAAAGTCTAGTAAACTTAAACATTTGATAAACATCTAAAACTGGTTACAGCAAAATATGGCCTATTACATGTGCTACCATCAAAATTTGGCCTATTACAAAATCTGGTAAAGTTCAAGGGGTATGGGTATCTGCTCCATCTGGTTCACCCTAAGGCAATGTACTGGGTTGTCCCTCTTCCTGCACTTGGCTTCTGTTGGGGCAATTTCTTTTATTGTGTCCCACTTCCCTACACATGGTACATCTTTTGAGTAAGCCCCCCTTTGACATTTTGTTGGTACTTTTATTCAACTCCCATTGCTCTAATCTCCTTTTCTTCTTAGGACGACCAGGCAGTTGTCTTTTTGGTGGAGGCAAGGCATCTGGACATTGAGTGACCTCCCATAGATGTTTTCCATTAATGGGGTATATAATGGAGGAATACATCTCTTCATAGGTTGACTTTTTAAACCATACTGGTAGATAATCCTCTGCATTTAGGTTGAGAAACCTCATTGCTGTCAATGCATGCACACAAGGAATTCCACTGATGCTCCACTTCCTGCAAGAACATGTATATTTATCTATATCCACCACAAAGTTGTCCCCACTTTGGGACACATGTCTGATTTCGAAAAGTTTGTGTGCAGACCAGCTGTCAAGAAAAACAAACATTAGTTTAAACTATTTGGTAAACATAAACAAGTATATACAAATGTAATAGTTGTGCATACCTGGGAATCCAATACTTTGTTTGTTGTGCCTCCTTGTTTAGTCTACTCAGAATTTTAGGACAATTTGATGACTTAAAAGAAGTAACCCTTAACCTATTAGTGGCCCATCTCTTCATCATATACAATCTGATGTCCTCCAACATTGAAATAATGGGTTTTGTCCTTGTATTTACCAGAACGCTATTAAAAGCTTCTGACATGTTATTCACCAAGGTATCACTTTGAGTTGTGGATGTGAACCTTGATCTTGACCAAAACCTTGAAGGAAAACTAGTGTTAACTTACATAACATGAAAACTATTGTTAATTTAGATAACCTGAAAAGTAGTATTAAGTAAGATTGGCAAACCTTGGAGCAATTCCCATGAGATGTCTAAAAGCATCTACGTTAACAGCTTTCATATTTCTCATCTCAGTCTCCCATTGTTGTGGATGAGTTGCTGTAGCTACCCTCCACATAAGCCTTTTCAAGTTTTTTCCAGGGAATTTTTTCCTGAAGTTGGCATATAAATGCCTTACACAAAATCTTTGTGCAACTCCAGGAATAACATCTTCTACAGCATATCTTAAACCCTGTGAAAGCATTCATATGCTTTGTTAAATGAACAACTTAATTGTGTAAGAGAAAAGACAACAAGTATAATGGAAATGACCTTTTGTTGATCTGACATTACTGTAAGTCCAAAACACACATCTGGACTACCTAGGTCTGCAATCAATAGCTCCAGAAACCATGTCCAAATGTCTTTGTTTTCAACTTCAACAATTGCATACGCCAATGGCAACATTTGGTTGTTTGCATCTCTGGCCACAGCAGTTAATAACTCACCATGATGTTGACCTTTCAAGAAGGCTCCATCAAGGCCAATGATTGGCCTACATGAAACAAAGCTATCTTTGCAAGCCTTTAGGCATGCATAAAACCTCTGGAATATTACTTTCCCATCATATGGCTCAACTTTGACCTTGATTGTAGACCCAGGGTTTCTTGCTAATAACTCATGAGCATAATCATATATTCTAGTATATTGCTTAGTAAAGGAACCTGCCACTTCATCTGATGCATATGTTTTGGCCCTATAAGCCATATTCTTAGATATTGCTATATTCCATTTCCTAGAAACTTTTTCTCTAATATCAACTCCCTTGACATTAGGATTCTCTCTCACTGTTTTTTCCAGTTTTCTACTAAGCCATTTTGCATTGAATAGTCGAACCTTGTGTTCCCTACTACATGTATGAGTGTCAAACACAGTCCTCAGTTGCCATGACTTAATTGCACCCATGAAACCAAAATATACCACCCACGGGCATTTTCCTTTTGAGCCCAAGCATCTAACCCTTATTCTTCTTTTATCATTCTTCACAAGTTTCAAATTTCTCCCATTCTCCATTGCATAACTTTTGATGGCATCAAGGATTCTTCTTTATCTACGAAGTAAGTTCCCACTTCCCAGTTAAAATCTACCATATTTTTTGGCTGACTAAATGTGGAAAAATGGCCATAACCTTCGTGCTCATTGTCTTCATCACTATTGTCACGAGAACTTAATTCATCAGATTGTCATTCATCATTGAACCAACTACAATCATTAATCTCATCTTCATCCATATCAGAATCAGACTTAGGTAGAAATGGTTCAACCTCAACCTCCAAATCACTACAACTTTCACTTACATCACACTCAATATCTATGTCTACTAACCATCCTCATTATCCATCTCACCATCACTTTCATGTGTTGAACTCCAATCACCAACTTCTACATCATCCATCTGACCATCCTATGGTTGTATCCTATCAGCCTCAACTTCAACTTCACATGCTTGTACCGTATCAACCTCAACACTATCAGCCTGAACCTCAATACCATGTACTTCCTCTGCCTTATTAACCTCAGTACTAAGAGTCTCAAGTTCAACTTCAAATGCCTCTGTCCTTTGAACAACATCTTCATCAACCTCAGTACCAGCAACTTCCCCAGCCTGACCAACAACTTCCTCTGCCTCTATCCTCTCTTGCTGCAAACCATCTGGTGAGACAGCAGCCTCACCATCAACTTCCTCAGCCTGCCCGACAACAACTTCTATCCTCTCACCATCACCAGCTACCCCCTCATCAACTACCCCCTCATCCAACTGTTGACCCATACCACCCTCTTCTAAACCCTCAGCAAATGGTGCAACATCCTCACCTCCTTCATTAACGTTATACTCAATCATGTGAATGACTTCAGCCTCAGACACATTGTGCACTACATACAAATAAACTCTTCCATTTAAGTGAGCTAAAGTGACCATTTGCATGGCACCTACGTCATCAGTCAATGCTTCTAGCCTATCATCTAAGACAGGACCACAACCAACAGAGTACCACAACTCTTTAAAACCATCGTACCCTAGACTTTTGACTACACTCACTACCACAAAATAACTCCATACGTCAGGATCAAAAATAAGTGTCTCAATTAACCCTTCATACTTTAAGCAGCCCTCATTCACAAACTTTCCCCATGATGAATAACTACTTCGATATGGTTCATCACTCACAACACCGTAAACAATATTCTACACCTACCAATAACCATAAAAGGACAAAAGACACCGCTTATTAAAGTGATAATGACAACAGAATCTAAGTATAACTATGGGGGACATGGGGGACCACAACCGCAAAGACAATACAACACATTTTCAGACAACCCATACCCCACATATAAAAAAGCCATCCCCAGATAACAACATGAACTATCACAATCAAATATTAAACTATTGTCTCAGCATATTCAAGAGAAACCACAACAATCAAGAAATTAAAAAAGGCATCCCCAAATAACAACTTTTAACAACTAATCAAGATATTAAATAAAGGCATTCCCAAATAATCAACATATTAAAAAACCCATCCCCAATTAACTAACTTACCTTCCACCAATTTCAAGAGAAACGACTAAACGGAAACGCAGAACAAAGTCGCGATTCAACTTAATATAGGGAATGACAAAGCTCCACAGACCGATTCACGTATGTATCGTCTGAAACTTGCGATGTTAATCCACTTGCGATGCACTCCTCTCAAACTTCTAATGTAACTCAATCCCAATTGCTTTTCAATGTTCCAAAACCCTAATTCCCTTTTTGATTTAAGTGAACCCCGTAAGTCCCTTTTTTAATTAACTGAACCCTATTCCCTTTTTTAATTAACTGAAACCTAATTCCCTTTTTAATTTCAATTTATAACTTAATACTCAATACCATTTTTTAATCATTTATTACAAGGCCACGTATCCACTCAATTTCTTGACACGTTTCACTACATACTTAAACGTCTACCACGTCAGCCAAGACATCTGCAATAGTTTAACACCGTTAACGATTTTTAACGGTAGGGGTTAATTGGTTTGAAATTAACACTTATAAGGACTCAATTGAGAAGTTTTAAAAGACGGGGACCCTATTGGAAAAACCTTACGAAAACAGAGACGCCAAAATGGTTTTAACCAAATAAGAAACAAGGACACTTCATTAAAAATTATGAACCGAAGTCTATACTTTAATAATAAATTTCGGTTGATAACACAATGTAAACCCAAAATAATTAAAAAATATTTAAAATAGAAAAGAAAATAAAGGAATAGACACCGTTTTTGGAATCAAATGAAAGTCTATAATTAAATTATATGCTTTAATTTTTAAGATAATTGAAACTTATAATTAATTATTGTCCAAAATTATCTAAAAACAGATAATCTATTGGTTCTTCTAAACTTATTCAACCATATGTTTCGATCATCCTAAAACCAATTTATTAATAATTTCAAAAATATTATTGCATTTTTTAAAGGTTTCATTTTTTTAGGCAAAGTTAAATATTCTTTAGTTCACTAAACAATCTTGCCTACCCTAGATACCCTAGATATCCCCCAAGTTGAATGAATGTTAATTCCTTTACGCAATGAGATGTTTTGGGCAAGGTATTTTCCCCTATACAAGGACAACACTCAATTATTTCTTTTCCAAACTTTTTTCTTTTTCTCAATCGCAATTCTAAAATCACCTTTATATCATAAAAAAGAGAATTAATATTTCATACTCACCACCTTACCAAATGTTTCATAACAGAAGCAAACAAATCCATTGCAAAAGGTTTAAACCCCCTTAAACGCCAAAAGAAGCTGCTTGTTTAGGCACCAAAAGCCATTTTTGTGAGTTATAACCTTTAAGCCAAAAACTTTTTTTTTATCTCATTTCAACTTCACTTATATAAAATAAATAAATCTGCATACTCACGTGTTGTCAAAACTATCCTATTTTGGAGAATCTGTATTCGATTTTGTGCAAGAATTCATCTGAGTATACCAAAAATAAATCTTCAGAGTATTTTAAAGGTAATGGATGAGCTATTTTGTTAGATTAAATTTCATCAAATATAAGGAGTTATTTGTTAGACTACATTAGTAAAGGGCAGTAGATATATTGGGCAAGGTGAAGTAAAATTTATGAAATTATTAAACTTTATGTTCAAACTAAAATTCCCATACTTACTTTGATTGTCAATGCACTGCTTTATCTAGTTTCTTCAACTTTGAATAAACTTATACAAAACTCTTTATTATTGTGGATAAAAAATTAAAATTCTCATGCAAATCAACACAAGTCTTATCCACTTGGTAATTAATTTTAAATTCTCATAAAGTAGATTAAGTCTAAATTGAAAAATAATTGATATTGTATTACATGAATTCATTTGAATGTATAACATATTAGTAAAATATAATTATTACACATATTGTAAAAAGTATATTATCTAAAAGTTCACATATACATAATAATAGTAAAAGTAATTATATAAAATAAAAGACTGACTTATATAAATTATTGTTGTAAGTGTAAATAGTAAATAATTTTACAAAGTTACAGTTATAGTGTTAAATAATTTGTTCTTATACGTTTTGCTGAAATGTAATTCATTCTAAAACAAACATTAGAGTTGGTTTGAAAATCTTCTTTATATATTGATTTCCGAAAGAGAAAAAATAAAGATGGAACAAAATGAAATTCTTTTTAAAAAAAATAAAATCTACTTGGATAGTCCAACACAAAGCTTGCAGTGATGTCAACTATATAGATTAAGAAGTATTAATTTACATACTCCTAGATTTTTCCTCCATGGGTCTTTGTAATATTTTTAAAGTGTATAATATATACTTTTGTTTTTGTATTAAATTTGATATTAAAAGAAGAAATGAATATGTTGAATATATCTCAAGTCACAAAAGGACTCATAAATGTAATATTTTGAAGTATGTGGTATATAAACTTCTCAACACCATACATTTTTATGTTCTAAAACTATGAAAATAACTCTACTTTGGGATATATATCCTTCACACCTTCCAGAAAAAAAAAAAAAAACAAGAAACAATAACAAAACTTGTCCAAGACTTCTTCATCCGCATATATTCTTGTACTAAACAAAAAAGAAAAAGAAAAAAATGTTTTTCTTATAGTATATTGAACAAAACTACATACCCCATATTAGGAGCTAAAACAACCTCACCCAACCATTTTCATGCTCCTTTGGCTACCTAGAAACAAGTTGTCTTCACTATTTCATGATCTGCATTCCCTTCACCCACATGCTATATATATTTTGAGTTCATTCTTACATTTATCTTTAGAAACATCATAAAATTATTGAAAGTGTATTAGTAAAGCTCTAAGAACACTCAAAGCAAAGATCATTGGTGTGCAATTGTATGTAAGAAAATATGGCATTGAATTGATATGATTAGTAGTATCCTGAGATAAAGATCATAAAATCTAAAATTTAGAGATTATATATTGAATATATATAATATCAAATTTTCTTGTGTAGTTAGTCCTTTTACGTGTTTTACCTCCTCCTATTCCTCACAAATTTAACCTTCCACGTTTATTTGATAAATTTAAAAAAAATTAATAATAATAATTGGACACATAAAATTTATTTTCTTTTAAACAAACATGGATCTAGCTAATACATTTTTGTTCTCAAGATGGCCATGGTATATTGGATAATCTTAGTTAATTGTATGATATTTGGTATAAATCTCCAGTTAATTCTATATATGAAATAATTTTAATTAAGGAATTTAAACACAGTAGAAAACTATAGCTAGTATACTAAGCTTGTCAATATAGCTGTTCCTAGCTTTAAAAACATAGCTGTCTTTTTTGTTTTTTCTTAACTTTTAAGGATACACATCTAAGTAAGGCATACATTGCAATATATATCGACAATGTGTAGGCCGGATCTAGAACAACTAATCAAAACAAACTACATAGAACTAAGTAAAACAGTCTTAATCAGTTAAAATATACGGTGAAGATGAACTGTTCTAATCAGTTATATCTCTGTCACTGTGTATGTCCCGATGTGAACATGGACACAGAGATAACGAGAGATAGAGACTCTACTATAGTGGTTGTGTATAAAAGCAACAATATTTGTTAACGAATCAATCATTATCCACGTAAAAGGAGAGTATGAGTAGCTCTATCTTAAGTTTTCAAACAAAAGGCATGGAGTTTATGATGAACACGCCTTTCCCAAAAACCACATACTCAAAAACTGAAAAGTAAGAGAGTCAACAAGACAAAAACATTATAGGTTCATATGCACGCGCACATGTAACTTCTACATGCATGATCACTGACTCACTAGGGAGAAACGAAACCAAAGATTTGCGAGTCCCAACAAAACCAGAAAAGAGAAACTAATAGACATGTATATATATTATTCATCACAGACAATTATTTTTGGTTAAACATCATGTATTCTAAAAATCACACTCAGTTTCTTAAAGGAAGAAACTCAAAAAACTGGCTGGAGGTGATATCAGTGTCCATAGAAGCACTGGCACAGAACATGGATTTCCTCTCAGCAAGACATATGCCATCTTGGTCATCATTCTTATGTGGAAATAGGTCGAGGGTTCGAGGATCTGCATTTTCTCCATCATAGTAGTTTAAACTTTCTCTGTTATAACTTTGAGGGATTAAAAGTTGTGTGCTAAGTGTTCTGTGTGAGGTTGCGAGAGCTGCTGCCATAGTAGTGGGAGGGAAACAAGGAATTTCCATGTTATCTTGCAATTGCAACCTTCTTTCTGATATGTTTCTCCTCAAAACTTGTATGCCTCTCTCCTCAAACTGAGTCCACCCATTAGAGCCCTTTTCTGCTATATCCAGTGCGGCAGATTCCTGAGAAAAATACGGATAGTAAAAGTTGGCAGTAAAAACAATTTTAAAATTAAAACAAGAGAGAGGGTGGGAAAATGGGTTGGAGAGAATTCAGAATTCACATTCAATTCACAAGTCCAAGAAAGTCTGAACTGATCTAGCATAAAACAGCCCCAACAGAAAGTTAAAAAAAGCAGCTTTTGAACCTCTCCTTTTTTCCAAGATACAAAAGCTCTTGTTGTTTTCTTTTATTTCTTTGTTATGTGTCAATACAGAGTGAATTTTTATATTTTGGCTTTATCTTTTGTTTTACCTTGTGAACAAATAATTAGACCCTATTATTGGTCTCCTATAATATATGGGGTATCTTTGCTTAACAAAGCTGAATAAAATGTTGTAGTAGTACCGTGAACAAAGCCAAGAGTAATTACAGACCTCTGCATGTCGACTGCAGTTTGAAGTGGATGCCCACTTCTTTGTCTCTTTAACTCCACAACCTGTCTCTTTCAACCCTGTAGCCAAAATCCAAACACCCCCAAAATTTAACGTCAAATCTTGCATCCTAAAAAAATCATAAGAAACTACACACACACACTCTCTCTCTCTCATGTTTTTAATCATCAGTGCAAGAGTGATGCATAATATAGGAATCTTTTGACCGCTAAAAGAACCTTGAATAGCCCCAAACGTTGTGGCATTAGAACATGATAATATCTAGCTGTATATGTACCTCCTTCCTCTATCTTATTTCCTTTTCTGAATTTCCCTCAACGTACTACTTTTTTGTTCTCACCTTCGCTAGAAGAAGCAGCATTATTTTCCTCCATCTCCCTCCGGCGCCTCTTCTGTCTCTCTCTCGCCTTGTGATTCTGGAACCAGTAGAACACGTTCTTCCCTTCAATCTTCCCAAACTGGCGCAACTGTGAAGCTATTTGCTGAATCTGTTCAGCTGATGGTGTTTTAGTGCCTTGCCTATACAATTCCTCAAGGACCAGTAACTGAACTGGCGTTGGACTCCACCTCGTGCTTTGCTGGGACTGAACATGGGACCCTGTGTTATTTGTCCCTTCCTCTGTTGCATTACCTGCACCATAGGACACATGGAAAATAGATGCTTATCCCAAGTGTGATCAAATTTCTCACCATACCCAAGTCAATGCTAATTAACCGCATTAAAAGGAACATTAAGAAGGTTATACTATGAGTATACTATATATGGACATGTATATGTATGAGAATTTGATTAATCCTGCATGTATGGATAACCACTGCACTTGTTGCAAATGTACAAAATAAAAAACACAAATAGAATCCGTACATTCAACACAAAAAAATATGCTTAGAATAGTTATCCAAACATGCCCTTTCTATTCGAGTCAGGCTTACCAACATGGTGGTTGAAGGAGAGGATGTGGTTACAGTGAGTGCAAATACAATAAGGTTGAGCTATTGAGCATAATGTGGTGATTTTGGGGGTAGCATGGGTGACGTTTGGAGTGGGAGAGTGAAAGGTACTAGCATAAGAATCCGACATGTTGAGGTTTAGAATCTTCGTCCTAAGAGATCTTTGTCGTAATATTGCACATTGGCTACCGAGGTTTCTGCCTTGTGAAGTTTGAAAATAGGGTTTGTGTGTGAGAAAGATGTTAAGAATATGTGATGAGGGATAGTGTATTTATAGGGAGAGGGAACGTTGTAGTAAAAGCTTTAGGTGGAGCAGCAACCAACAAAAGAGTTGACCAATATGTATGATAGTATGCAATAGTATTAAGTTATGTATTCAAATCATGAGGAGAGAGAGAGAGAGAGAGGTGGGAAATGGAAAGCGTAGAATTCTAAGATTTGGAGAGTGAAGGGGTGTGTGTGTGTGTTTCTGAAAAAAGGACACAGCATGATGATAATGATGATGGTGATGATGATGCAGTGTTATTAAAGTTGCTTCTTCCCCATGTCTCTTCTTTCATCCTACACCAACACGCTCACATCACATGGTTAAACTTTTTTTATTTTCCCTCACAGTGGTTAGTGCCTTTCACTCTTCCTTTCTCCTCCACTCCGTTTGAGACACACAACCTACAAGTACACAAAGAAGACCTGTTTCGTATGAGTACTTCTTTGCTTTGTCTTGTACCTCACAGTTCACACTGTATATGCACACACTGAACTTTTGGACAATCACAAGTTTAACACCCACAATTGGAAAAAAAGAACTATCTAAATGCTGCTAAACAATTAAGCAACTCCACGCGTTTTCTGATGATCTAAGATGTGATATTTTTCACACAGGCTCCTTGTAAATAATGAAGAAAACATCTAAGTTTACTGTGGTTGAATGTTAAAGTGATAGGTTTTTTTTAAAGATATGTATTATTGATGTATAAGTTGTCTAGTTTTCTACTTGCCGTTTTGTGAATGTAAACGAATCTTTGCGTTAGAATTTGTTGCACTAAGGGGTCAGAGAATCATGTTGTGTGAGAAATAACAAGCACTTTATGCTAAGTATACAAAGAGAAGTAGGGCAAATACATTGAGGACAAAACAGCTCTGCTTCTTTAATTTCAGCCAAAATGTTTTACTTTCACGTAACTGCAGAAGGCTAAAATAAAGTCATGATTTCTTGGCAGCAACTCCATAATAAATCAATCTGTTGCATTTTTTTATGGCTTGCCAGTACAGTTAGATGATACTTCAAATAAAAATCCATACCACAATTTTAGCAACCTGACATGATCATTTGTACCCTTTTCATCTTTTAATCAATATCATCTCCACTGCAACAGGTCTTTTGGGAAATAAAATGCTTCTAAATAATTTCTCTTTCTGTTTTTTTTTTTTTTACAAAACTTTACAACATATAGCCATGGAAACACAAGCATGTTTAGTGACGTCAAAAAATTTATAAAAATACACTTGCTTTCTCTATCATTTTTTCTTTTTCTTTTTTCTTTTATTCACCATATCACATACCCCTCTTTTATCTTCTTTCTCCACCGTTTTTTATACACTCCAAAAGAAACATATACATTATTATACATTATACATAATAGAATAACTGATTTTAGAAGGATGGACTAAATAGATTCTTAAACTCAACTCTATACTTTGTCTAGCAAACATAGACCAAGCACACATAAAATTTTACATTAATTCATTTCAACTTTTCAATGTCCAATTCTCACTTAAACACATTGCTTAAAAGGTTTTACTTATTAAAAAAATTATTACAATGAATACACAAATATCTCCATCTCATCACGAATATACAAATCTTTCTATATTACACTTTTTTAATCTTCTCTATGATTAAAAATTCTCAACGACAAAGAGGAAAACTCTTACAAAGAGCACAGTTTAAACTCACTTGAAAAAGCTTCACGATGGGAAGAATTTATAAGATTTATCACAATCCCCACAAAGAACACAAACACATAGACTTCGAAATATACCATTGTTGTGTATTGTATCTTCAACTTAGTCTCTTTATATAGGTCAATGAGACTTGATCGTTGCTTTTATATAGTCAATATTCGATTTTATGACATCTTTCATGTAGAGCTTTAAGTTGTGCCTCATCTTTATGATTATGAAAACTTGATAAAGAATGTGTTGATTTTGATCTTCACAACATTTACATATTAGATTTTGTTAAAGAAAACAATTCAAATAATATATAAATGTAGCAAATTAATTATTAAGCATGAGTGCATAATATCCTTTGTTTCCTTAAAGGATAAAAGGATTAATAATAAAGATGGTGTGTTAGTGTTACAAAAACAATTTAAACATGGATAAAATAAATATTAAGTTCAATTTTAACTTAGTATAGAAAAATATTTATCATTACGACTTAGTTAGATTTTATTAAATCACTTTAAGATCTATGAAACAAGTCTATTAGATGGTCTGTTACAGCGTTAGACGAGTTCTTCTACTCATGAAAAGTCCTTCAAGTGTGAGAACCATGTTAGAACAAGTAAACTATAGCTAATGGTTATATACCATTTAGTTCTACCACTGTCAATTATTTATGATGTGTCATTAGACTACATAAACAAGATTATATACTGATTAAGAAATATTTCTTTGAAGTTATAGAAATATTGGACATTTATAATGATTGTATCATAGAATTGAATAGAAATTTGTAAAGGAAAATTTTGTTTTAAAACATGTGACTCTATATCACCAACCCTGTTTTGCCATCAGTGAGTGTCATAAAAAGAAGTTTGCGTGTAGAGCATAGTATAGTGAGACAATGAATGTATTATTGAATGTAAAGCAAAAACTTTATCCTATAATTAAGGCATGGCTGCTTGTCTCACGTGTAAAATAAATACTAATAGCTTTGTACCCTTAAAACAGTAAATAGTAGTCATATCATATAGCCAACCTCAAACTCAACCTGGTGTCTACATTGTCTCCTGTTTGGAAACTGATTAACTATTGAATATTGAATAATAAAACATAGCTGCTTCTTCCCCGACAATCTCTTACAAAATCAATAATAATGTTTCTTTTAAGTTCTTCATCTATTTTTTACTTACAAGTCACAACTCTATATTCAATCTAAACATTTTCTTTTCTTCTTCCAAGTTTCTTTCAACTTGCTTCATCAAATATTAATATCTTTTTTATAAGAAAAAGAAAGTAAAACAGAATCACTGGAAGTGTTTTTTTTTTTCTTTTTTACAAACACAATCCAAAGTACTATTGGAAATGTTAAAAAAACTTAAAAGATACAAAGTAAAAATTACAAAAGATTGTGGTAAAAAATTATTTTAATAAATATCAGCAGAACTAATTTAATTATTTTTTAGAACCTATTAAAACTTAACAGAATCTCAAATAGAATGTGCAAG
Organism: Vigna mungo; assembly: GCA_036885675.1. Taxonomy (NCBI): domain Eukaryota; kingdom Viridiplantae; phylum Streptophyta; class Magnoliopsida; order Fabales; family Fabaceae; genus Vigna; species Vigna mungo. The sequence continues at coordinate 46,500,695 of CP144700.1, read as the reverse complement.
ATTTCATGATAATGCTAATGGCTTAGTAAGTGTCTTGTGATGGGATGTGCTCAGATTATAATAAGCATTATGCTATTGAATATATATATATATATATATATATATATATATATATATATATATATATATATATATATATATATATATATATATATATATATATATATATATATATATATATATAGGTTAGCACATACATATATTTTTCACTTGACAGATTGCATGTTATGGGAAATATGATTGTATAAATTTTTAAAGAAAAGTATGCAAATTTAAGTTAGTTGTGTTAAAAGTAGTAAATATAGTTCATTTGTTTTTCTACCAAACTAAAGATGGATGAAAGTTTGAAAATTTCAGATTTAGCTAATAACTTTTTGTAGAAAACACTAGAATAATTTTCTTACGAAAATTACTTACAATAAATATATTTTTTTAGACAAAAAATTATAATTTAATTTATTAACAGATATTTTTGTCAGTACAAAATGTGTATGTAAATTTTGTCAAAAATAATAAATTATAATTAGTATTACAAACGAATATTTTTATTGATATAATTTATCATAAAAAATACTTATGACGAAAGTCGTTAAGGACATTCGTCGATAAATTACCATTCTTATTATCTAAGGATTCTTTTGTCAATACTTTATCATCACTATTACCGACAATATTATTTTGTTGGTAAATCCATTGTTAATTTGGGTGGCAAAATTTTCCATCCAATCTGATGGACTTTTGTATATTAAGACGAGGTGGGTGATAAAAAGAAGAAATGTAGATAAGAAAAAGAGAAGAAGAAGGAAGATGAGGAAAATGAAGAGGAGGAGGAAATGACATAACGGTGGTGACTTGATAGTGAAGTGACAATAGTTTTATGGTGACATAAAGGTTCGCCGGTGACGTCGATGATCGCCACTGACATATAAGTGGAGGATGCCAGTAACGGTGGTTACTAGAGTTAAAGAAGGAGGTGAAGGAGAATGAGATGGTAGAAGAGGAAGAGGAAGAAGAAAGTGAAAGACAAATAGGAGAAGGAAGACCTAGAGGTGGTGATGGTGACACACGAGACCTAGTGACAACAAGAAGGAGAGGAAGAAGAAGAAGATAAAGAAATAAATGAAAAAGAAAAAAAAATAAAAAAAAAAAACTCAATTGTGTATTTTATTGATGGATGCTTCTGACGACCAATATCTATCAATAATAAAGTTTACTTTACTGATGAACTTTTGTCTAATAATAATCTATCAATAAACAACATTACAAACTTTTTGCTGACAATTTTTTGTTATTACCGATTATGCTTGTTATTTTCATAGAAAATATTTCATCCTTTTTTATTTATAGAAAGTCAAAGCTTCTATTTCTACATCAATTTGTATAAGTTTATTTATACGTGATAAAAGACAGAAATAAACCTTAGTAATTATACTAGTTGTTCTATAGTTTTTCTTAATAATAATATGATCACTTTGAGGATATTTTCAATCACAAAATTTGTGTATTTCTATTTTAATCGATAAAGTAAATAAGTCGTGTAAAACTTTTTATGTATGAGGGATATGAAGAAGCACATCAACATTATCAACATTATTCATGCTTGCATTCAATACTAAATTTTTGTTTAGGTAGAATAATTTTATTTAAAAAAATTAAAAATAAGTAAATAAGAGATTGTAAAATTAAAATTTTAGACAAATAAAAATAAATTATAAATTAATTTTTCAAAAAATACATTAACAACGAAAATAATAAAAAAACAAAAAAAAAGAAGGAAACAAAACAATTAAGAATAAAAATAATTAAAAAATATTATCCATGTTACTATTTACACCCCCAAAATTAACTATTTTAAAATCCTATCATTCAATTTTCTATTTTTACCCCTCATTTCAATAGGTCAACTAACCAACATATTTTTACTTTCTCACCACCCTATTTTTTACTTCTCACACCTCACTCTCCACATCACTCTCTACATCACTTACTTTTCCATCTAATATCTCCACAAACTTTTTTTATAGGTTAAATATGTTTTTTATTCTTAACTTTCCGTGAAAATTAGAATTAGTCTCTTTTGTATAATATTGTGAAATTAGTCATTTTAATCATATTTTGTTAATTTTATTTGAGTCAAAAACATTTTTCAATTAACATTGAAGAAAAAAATATGTCAATTAGTGTAAACAACTTTTAAAACGTCAAATAAACTTAACTAAACTTGATTATAAGGACTAAATCAACACATTTATAAAATTGAGAGACTAAATTAGGTTAAAATTTCAAAGAGAAACTAATTCCAATTTTCAATCATAATTAACCAAAACATATTTAACCCTTTTTTATTATTTTCTCTATCCATTTTCTTGATCTAATTTTCTCACTCACTTTTTACATTATTTTTTTTTTCATTTTCTCTGTTAACCTTTTCTATTTCTTCCACTCACTTTTTTAAATCATATTTTATTCACATACTTTTTGCACCTCTATTTTTATTATTTCTTCTTTCTTTTTTTTTATCTATTCTTTTCACCTAATTTTTATATTAATTTTTTCACTTACTTTTCATATTAACTTTTTTAAATTATATTTTATTTATCTCCTCTCTCCAGCTTCCTATTTTTTTATTTCCTTCGTATACTTTCTTTATCTAATTTCTCTATCCACGTTTTATATATTTCTTTCATAAGTTTTTTTAACTTAATTTTTTCATTAATTTTTTCTTATTATTTCTTTCATTCACTTCATTTATCTAATTTCTCCATCCATATTTTTACATTATTCTTCTTCACCTAAATTCTTCATTAACATTTTATCATTATTTCCTCCATCCACTTTCTTCATCTAATATTTGGACTCACTTTTTATATTATTTTTCTTCATCTATTTTCTCTACTCATAACTCTATAAATATTTTAGATATTTTAACTTTAAAAAAAATCCTTTTTCACTCCATTCTAAAACACACGTCTCCCTACACTCTTCACTCCATTTCTAAGACACATTTTCTTATACACCCTATCATTCAATTTATAACACAAACAACTCCTATCTACACATTAAATTTCGTACCTCATTTTTACCCTATGTCATCCTCTTCATCTTCCATCTAGCTCTATATGAAAACTATTAGGAGTAAGATTTTTGTCCATTATCTTTCTCTTCATTGAACCACATTATGTTCATATATATCCATATTTGTTAAAGTTTTGGGTTTCTCTCTTATTTTTATTGCTTTCTTTTACACTTATTTTATTCTTGCAACTGATCTTTTCAAACTTATCTTATTTTTTATTTTTCTTCTAAGAAAAATATATATAAATAATAAAAATTATAAAATTACAAAAAAAAATTATTTTCAATGTTTCCAAAAGGTATGAATACTGGTGTGATGGTCTGCATTGTTCTAATACTTAATATATTTTCTAAAAATAATTGAATAATGTTTTTAAATGTATAAGTACTTGTGTGATCGTCCTAGTACTTAATACTATTTTCTTAAACATAATTGAATAATCTTTTTAAAGGTATAAGTACTCGTATGATCGTCTGCATCGTCCTAGTACTTAATATTCATTTTCTAAATAATGTAATAATCTTTTAAAAGTATAACTACTCGTGTGATCGTCTCTGTCATTTTAGTGTTTAATACCTTCATTTCTCTCAACCTTTAAAATTCAAAAAATATAAAATCTTCAAAAATAAAAAATATAGTTTTATCCATCACTTTGTTTTTATGTTTGTGAGGTCATTCACATCGTATGACATCTTTGTTTGAAAAAATAGTTCCAAAATATAAAAAAAAAAGTATATAAAATCCTCAAAAATAAAAATATCAATATTTCAATGAAAAAGCGTCAAAACTATGTGATCATTAATTTTTCATCATGAATATACATAGGAGCAAGACCCTTGTCGGGTTCACTTTCCAAAAGTCCAAAATAATCTACAATCATTTACAAACAACTTTCGAAACAGTTTTTCTAGATAAAGAACTATGTATCCTTGATTTCTCATTTTGAATGAGAATACGTATGAATAAGGACAATCTTTTCGTGCCCAAAAAATTATAAGAAAATATTTTTTGTTTCTTGAAGATTGTTATTTTCAGGGAAACTTAAACATTTCTTTTAAAATCACACCAACTTCGTACATTTAAGAAAAGGATTGCCTTCGAGCAAGTATAGTAGGGTCATAATAGCTTTTCTACGCATAACCGACTTCTGAACCCAAGCTCTGGTTTCGTAGACCATGTCCTATTTTATGGTTTTGCTGTAGCTTTTCTAAATAAACCATGTTGACGACTCTAAAGTCTCTGTTTTCAAAATTTGTTTAATTTTTTTTAATTGTTTGTCGTCCCATCTAGATCTCGGTTGCAAAAGATGACTGGGAAGCTAGAGAGTCAAGTCATTTAATTAAGTATGCAAAATATGTGGTTCTTCATTATGTTTTCTTTCCCCTTTATTTTGGGTATGTATATTCTTGTCTCTTTTGATATTTAGAACAATTTCATGTGTGTCTTTCTTTTTTATTTTTATATTTGAAATGCCTATTTCTTTCTTATTTTGATATTTGAAATAATTGCATGTGTGCATTTCTTTTTATATTTAGAATAACTGTTGAATATTGAATCTTAGGGTAAATTACATGTTATGTATATGTTTGGAACTTTTTTGGTTGTTTTGCAAGTAGGGGTTTAGGTATGCATTGTATTCTTCCTTCACACATACATTATGCATATCATAAGTGAGACTCCATATCTAGGTCTGAGTGTAACTTAGAATTAAAGGGTTGTGTAACAAAGTCACTTGGAACATACTTCATGTTTGGTTGTCATGAGCACTCCAGTTAGAGTTTGTTTTCTTCATTTGTATTTTCACATCTAGTTGTGCCTCAACTATTGTGGAAGTACTGTGAAGAGGGTCATAACTATGGTGACTTTGAACTTTAAGTTTAAAGAACCTTGTGAGTGCATATATTTGGCCTTAGAACTTTAAGTAACCAATTTTTGTTAAGACACAAAAGGGAGAATACTTTTATCATGGTGATGGGTGGTTTGATTATTACGAGAATTTTAAGGAAAAATTATGTCTTAGTGATTGTTTAGCGTATGCTTTGACATATAGGAGTTTTAAAAGTGAGTATCTTGATATTTTACTAGTTGTTCAACTTATATAGAATTCAATGAGGTGACAGAGAGAATGGTAAAAGGTCTTTTTCCTAAACATTTGGTTTAGGCATGAAAAGATTAATCCTGTGAATAGTAGGGTGATAACTCTTGTGTTTAGGACTCTCAAGAGTATAAATACTACTACCAGTATGCACCATTGAACACATATATCAAAACATATATAACATATATCCAAATAATTGAATTTAGAGTTAACTGTATGCATGTTTTCATTATAGTATCATGTTATACATATTGAATTACTATGGCATATGTTTACATTGTTTTATGAAATTTCTTTTGAACACTGGCTCACTCTGCCTTTCTTTTCTTTTCTATGTTATTTCTCTTTTGCAATGATCAATTCATACTATGAACAATTCATACTATGAACAGAGGATGAAATAAATGCTGAAATATCTTTGATGGTATACAAAAGATTCCACGTCTTTCATTAAACAAGTCTATTAGTTTTCAACTGTTTTTCGTTTTCAATTATTTTCTACATAGATTAACATAGTTATTACACTGGATAACCCTGTCAATGTTTTATATATTTTCTATCTATCTACTATGGAGTATCAAAATTTGTTTTATTTAATAATCTTACACTATTAATTGAGATATTAAAGTAACTAATAGAAGAATAGATAGTTTGCATAACTATTTTTTTTAAATATTTTATTACAATTTTACTCTTCATACTTTTGTTTCGATATTTGTTATGGTGTTATATTAAAACTTTAAATTGTATTTGATATTATAAAAAATTAAGAAATACAATTATCAGGCCTGAATTCGAACCAATGGCTATAAGATGAATTCCTATTAGATGTCTATCCAAAAAAGAAAAAATTACCCTCAATGCATATAATTTAAACTACATAAAAGAAACACTGAAATTATAAAAAATTATTACTGGGAAAAAATAATTGGGTATACTAATATATTTGTTAATGCTATTGGTATAATATCCCAAAGCAAAGGAAAGAGGTTGAACGTAGTGTGTTCAGGGGCAACCAGAAGAAGGTTAACGTTATTACAATGCTTTATATTTGCAAATTAAACACTAAACTGCAAGAGAATTTGACAGAGTTAGCTCACAAAGAGTGGTTCAGGCTCCACTTTTCGTCTGATCCTGAAACAAAATTTGACAGAAAAGAGTTGTGTTTAGCAAAATCCACCCAGAAGTTTGGAAAAATGAAAAGTCCAAATTACTATGTACAGTAGCAAGTGTCCATAGTAAGTCCACTTTATCATAAAATCAATATTTCTTTTGCACTTCCAAGTGTCACTTATTGGACTCAAGGAAGAGTTAGCACTAATGGTACAAGAAAAAATTCCAAAGACTCATCAAACTCCATCAGAAGTAAAAGACAAAAAACTTAAAAAGCAAAAACTCAAGAAAATTGAACAAGTCAAATTTGTTAATAAATGTTGAAGTGTTGAATTGGTAATATGATCAAATAAACAAGAGAGTATCTTTTAGTTAATAAACTTTTCTATCGTAATCTAGATCAATTCGAGATACGTACAAGTTATAATATATATATAAATGGACGCAAATCACACTGGTTTTGCACGAGGTTGAATTAAATATAAAATTCATTATTTTAATATGGTATCAAAACCTGTACCAACAAGGTTTGTTGAGGTTATCACAGATCACATATAGTCTATGAATATCACCAAATTATAGGATATAAATGGGTTTTTAATGTTGATTTAAGCTTAAAGTTCATTTGCTAACATTTTTTAAGAATGCTGATAAACAAATTCTACCCATGATCTAAACTCACCAATTTTCTGGTGCCCATGTGCAGCCCACTGTGTCCACCACATGCAAGCTGTACGCATGTCTTGATTTTGGAGACTGGTTTTCAAAGCTGTTATTCATATAGAAAAGCATAGAAGGATAAATTATCTGAAGACACTTCAAAAGGCACATTTCTTTCTAAACTTCATGATATACACGTCTTCTGGAGAGAATAGTTTTAACAAACCTTTGGTGGATAAGATCACCATGGATGACAACCATAGAACCAGCTTTTACTTCAATAGGAACAAAATCTTTTTTATCATAAGATGGTGATGGTCGATCGAATTTGACACCATCTTCATCTCTCAAGAACCTTCTAACGAGCCCATCTATAGCAAACATAAAGAAAAAAAGGTTAGCACATATGAACCAATCAAAGGATAATGATCCAAGTAAGAAATAAAAGAAAAAATTACTTTTGTGAGATCCAGGAATTGCCCAAAGGCAACCATTTAATGTATTTGCATCTTCTAGGGCCAGCCACAACCCTGTGCATGTTTGTGGTTCTGTATAAAGAAACGAGTTATCCTGGTGTGGCACTACTTCACCCCCAATGCCTGGTTGCTGATGATAAATATTTCATGATCAGTTAGTTACCAGGCATCAAATACTTCTATACTTAGATATTTATGTGTGTGGCGTTATAAAAATTGCACATAACCATATCAACAAATTTATTCTGTCACATTTGAAACATTTAATACCTAAACCAAGAAAATTCTTGAATAAAATAAACTAATAGCAGCTTCCATCAGTCAATTAAGTGAGTAAAGTATATAATAACTGAACTAGATGAGACTAAAGAAACCTGAGGTCTTCAGATATATGAAGGCTCGTTCATTTTAATGTATTTTAAAAAGAAAAATCATAGCATGAATTTGAAACACCAGTAAATATGTTAACTACGTCTAAGAAAGATGGCTGGGTCTTCAGGTTCAAACCACAGCAGTAATGAAATAATAATCATCCTAAAATATATCCATAATGTACACAAAAGACCATAAAATAATATCAAATTCAGAAGTATGGAAACAAGAAACAAACTAAAACAGTTAATCAAAAAGTATATTTTAGTGATTTTGAATATCACCAATACATACATTCAATATTCATTAAAAACTAAACAAGATATATGCCATTTTGGAAGAGAAATGTAAGTTATACTCTCAGATGAATAACTCCATACCAGAATTTTCTATGCAATAAAACACTACAACACAACATTTTTTGAGCATCATTCAAGCATTTGTCAGTTTGATTGCAAATCAAAGAAGCAAGTGACGAGGTAACAATATTAAAGTGGAGAAAGTTCATTTTCCAAATTGGAGAACAAATATAAAAACCAAATCACACAACTCCCTTACCCCCAGTCTATCTTACCCCCTCAAACCAGGAAATTAGATGAACATACATACACAAACTTCAACGAATTCACATATCTATTGCTCATACATAATGCCACAAAATACAGCATTGAACTTGAGTTATTTTTCAACTAGATTATCAGAAACTAGATGTCCCAGAAAAGCAAAACTGTACCTTAAATATATACATAGACTGCATGACTACAGGCCTCTTGTAACCTAAGGAGTACATCAAACTTGAAATTTTCTCAGAAGAAGAAAACTTCTTGAATGCCGGGTCAATCTCGTGAAGAGCTGCACAAATCAACAGCATACCCAATTCATAGGAAATTGAATCAATTTAAAAGGAACAATGCTAGTTTCGCAGTTCACGCTTTCATTCACCAATCAGCACAACAGCAGGGCCCTACTGTCATAAACTAACTAATTCAACAACATATTATGTGAACAGAGAGAACCCGATTTCTACTTACAAACATTATATGCAGTTTCTTAGGTGTTCTTAGTGTTGTTTCCAATCAGAATTAGAGTTTCACCTCAGTGATCAGTGTTGAACTTCAATACAACCCTTTATTTTGTGAATTATTAAAGTAAAACTCTAATTCAAATTGATGTACGACATCAAAGGCATAAAAGAATTAAATTGCATCTAAGGTTTATTTCTACTATAAGTAAGATAAAATATCAGAGTATAAAAGGCTCACCGTGGCCAACTTTATTAATAGAGAGTTGCTTCGGCTGCTTTAGATTGCCATCATCACCAAATGCTTTTTCTACCAAAAGTGAAACAGAAAAAGATCAAACTAAAAGAAACCCAGTTACTCAAAAACAGAAAAGATCAATTTATGATCATACCCTCAAAGAAAAAAGAAACCCTTTCCACGCTATCGAAAAAGTAATCATCAGTTAACTGTTGCTGAAGGAAACAAAGAGCACGAATAAGAGGAAAGAAAAGAAAAAAAAAAAAAAAAAAGTCCAATTTTAAAATGAAAACACAAAATGTTGAAGGTAACCTGGTTCTTGGTGGAGAAAATAGAAGCAGTGGAAGAATAATCAAACTTATCCACCAACTGCTCCATCGTCTTCATCATGGACTCGATCTCATCGCCACTTGCAAACGATTCAATCACAAGATAACCTGAAAAATAGAGATTTTGTTGGTTGAGGTTAGGAATTATGCTAAAGACCAAAAAAGGGTACCTTGAGAGTTGAAGAATTGAAGCTGCTCGGAGCTAAGCTTAGTCATCTTGTGGTATGATTTGCTTAGCCACCGAATTTTTAAGATTCAATGTTTAGTGTTGTCGTAATGTACTTGCTTAGGTACCCATGGATATAGAATTGCACTCCCTTCTTAAAGAGTCAATTTTGTATCATTTTATCTTATCAACTCCTTTTAAATTTAATTTAATATCATATATTGTATAATATTAAATGTTTTTAAATTTTATTTTGTACACATTTTGAATACATGTAACGTATTTTTTTTACATTAAAAAAATATTAAACTTTTATTTTAATTAACATATTTTTAGACTATATGAATAAAAAAAGAAAAAAAAATTGAGAATTCATGTGAAAAACAATTATTACAATTCAAAAGTTTGATTGGGTAAAAATATTTAACATTGGAGAAAACCTAATAAACACTTCCTTAAAAAATAGATGGGAATGGTAGCAATTTCTTTTACATAAGATTAAGATAGTTAAGATTTTTGGAACTCCAACTGCTTTGACTTAAAGTATTATTATGCTCCAATTTCTGCAGCAATGGTGCTTTTCTCTTATCTTATTTGCTAGTAGAGAACCAAGGTTAGGGTAGGGGTGATTACAAATATACTCTAAGTTCGAGTTAGTTTAGATATAAAATTTGATAATAAATCTATAATTAGTTAACCATGCATAACTTGGGATTACCATTCATTAATACTCTTCTAATCATGTTTTTACAAGTGTGGGACTTTGAGGTGATTTTGTTTGTATTTTTGTTTCCTTAGCTTAAGGATAAGATAATTTCTCTTTTTTTGTCTATTATATCTGTCAATGGTATTATTCATATAAACAATTTTGAAATACTATTAACACATCATTGAAATTACTTATATTAGGATTTTGTAAGGCAATATTTATAGTTAAGTAAAAATAATAATAATATCGTTAGCTTATAATATGCAATTAACTTTAAATGAGTCATGAATTATTTTAGATTAGCAAAGCAAAAAACAAATAATAGAAGGTTTCAATCACATATTAATTTTTTTCTCTTTAATAAATACATTTGATAATTACTAAATATTAAACGTGTATTCAATTATCTTAAACATTAACAATGTTTAGACAAAATTAACGAAATTAAAATATTTATACATTTTATTATTATTATTACTATTATTATTATTATTATACTAAAAGCATATATATTAATACTTGTAGTATTGAACCGAATATTTACTCTAATGGTTATTTTTATTTTTCTCGATATAAGAACTATATATCACTTAAATTTGTTGAAAAATCTTGAATTTAATACCATCAATTGTTAGAAAATATTAACATTCACTAAAATAAAAAATTAATTATAATAATCATTTATTTAGTATTTAATAGTTTTAATTATAGAAACAATAAATTATTGAAAAGAAAATATCACATTAGGCAAGGATTGATTGCTTTAAGTACTTTCTTATTTATGATTACCACTTGCAACAACCAACTATAAAATATTATGATGTAATGTATTTTTTTATTATATTGATTATCTTCTAAACTTACTCTATTAAAATTTTAGGAGATTGAACATTAGAGAAAACAAAATTTGCATGAAAGCGTTATATAGTATACTCGTGTAAGCATTAATATATATATTCGAAAAAGTTAGAAGTTTGTGACTTATTGAATTTTTCTTTTATAGGTTTTGGAAGGAGAATATAATCATACGTGTATTACTAGTATGTTTTAGGTAGTTTACTTCCAAAACTCTTTAAACCCTTTTCAACTTTGCATCCAATGAGATTTCATAATATTTTTATGAAATGTTATGTGATTATTATATGGAGGTATTTATGGTGCAGCAGTTGGGTGATCTGGCATGGAGTATGAATAGTGAACTAATTACATTCACTGGTATCATCACTAAAACAATGGGGGCACCAATGAAAAAGAATAACAAATGCGTACAACCAGCCATACACCTACTAGCTAACAATGGGAACCTCAATATGAGGGTAAAGAAAATACAAAATTGAAAACAGGAACAAAGTGAGAAAGTGGGAAAAAAAAAATCTAAAACGGGAGAATAATATAGTATGGCGCGGTACACACCCTGAATTTAGTTAAATGTACAGAGAGCATGCTACAGCCTTGACACATGAATATCGTACTCCAGGTAATGTACAGGCAGGGTGTGAAGGAACACGAGTTTGTCCTCTGGCTCTTTATAAAACTTGTTCGATACAGCAGCAGGTGCTCATTCATATACTAAACAGCTCTGTCAGTGTTCTGGGTGAGATTCCTTCAAAGGAAAGGTTGCCATTCTCTCTTCTCAATTGGCATCATGTACAAAAAAGATGCCACTCCCTTGAAATTCAATCCAAGTTCAACAAAATCCTTTGACCCACCAAAATGGAGTCTGCCCTCCCACCAGATGGTAAGGGGAAAAAAATGAAACAATCACAATATCAGAAATACAGTCAGCAGCAAGGCATGCTCACAAAATTGTAGGTTGCGGAAACACCCATCCAATTCTGAGTATATCAAGTTGCCGATGAAGATCTTGAATCATCAGTTTTATTGGCACGGCACATACAATCTGGGCACGGAAAGCTGTATATAGAATCATTTGGTCTTTTGAGTTCAACCCCCTTCGAATCACTATGTGACCTCATGCTCAGCAGTTGTCGCTTAAGACTTTTCCATCTGGTAAGTAACGAAAGTAGATGAGGGGTATTTAGATACTTTCTATTAAGCAAAAAATCTTCCACGTTTTTACTGAGCTACAAACCTCATTGAACACAATCAAAATTCTTTAGTGTCCTAACTCCTAGAAAATTAATAGCAGAATAACCAATCGATATGGTTCTTCCAGTAATTTACCAAATAGTTTTCCAAGTAAAATTTCTCCAATTCAATATAAGGATGTTTTCTTCATCATAACCTTGTCTTGATGTCACTTATCCCATTGTAACTAATTACTTTCAATATCAACAAAACAAAGGGGAATTGTGTGGGAAGCTCACCTAATTTATTGTATCCTAAAAAATTTGAACAGAATAACATGTGCCAACAAAACATACCCTATATTGGGATTATCAAACAGTAATGCCAACTTCCGCTTATCAGGTTTAATTGTCTTAGCATGTCCACCATACAAGTATCTCCTGTGACCCAGCAGAAAATGAGGGAAGTTGCCCCCCTGAGTTGTGACAAACACCTCACTGTGAAGACAAACAGTGTAATCTATAGCAGCCATCCTGGAAGAATAACTCTAGAAGAAGTAACTAGAGTCAAAATCATAGCACTAAACCAATGAAATGGTCAAATAACATAAGAGTACAAATGTAAACCTTAAAGGGAGCAAGCTCCTCTTCAGAAGCCAGGGTCTCCTTAGAATGTAAATTAGGAAACATTTCTCGTAGCGGGGCCATAGTTTTCTCCGAATTATATATTTTCCCAGATGCTAAAAAGATAGAAGTGTTCTTCGTGAAACCCATTCCCCTCAGCATAAGGCCAACCTGAAGAAATGGATGAAGGCATTGATTTTGAATAAAACAAACAAATTCGAAAAAGACAAACACATTTGCTGCAAAAGGAGCACTTCAAGAATTAGGAAATTTCTAGCTAGACAAACAACTTCCCATGCGAAAGAAGTACTCCCTGAATCCTCTTCGCACAGGCTAAAATCATTAGAGCTTTAAGCAGACTATTACCTCTAAGGGGGTAAGGGGACACTTCCCATTGATCCTGATTGCTCCTGGACGTATAACTCGTCCCGGTTTTGTAAATTTCCCTTTCCAACCTCTCTCTCTAGCTGCAATCATATCTTCTCTCTCCTGTTTCCCACCGTCGAAAACACAACAAGAGAAAGCAACCATATCCTGCCCATGGGAAAGCATGCACATCAGTTGCAACAAAGGTTAAGATGTTAGTTAACCTTCACTATTAATAACATTCATATCTGATCAAAACAAACCTCTTCAAAACGAAGATGTACGGATACATATTTACCACCATTAATGGCACTGTGTTTTCTCATTCTTTCAACCAAAGCTTCACCTATGGACAATATAGGACTTGAAAACCGTAAAGCCTCATAATTTGCTAAGCATCTAAGCCGCTGGACAACTGGAGGAGCATCAAATGACAATCTATTTGCAAATGGTGAAATCCTTATAACCCTGCATGAAAAAAATTCAATTCAATATCCAAGATCCCTTATATAAAGACAAAAACATATTTGATGTAACAATTTTACAGTAAAAAATATCTATGGTTTGATATGTCCCAACCATAGCAAGTAAAGATGGAACCTCATTGTGGTAAAGTCATATAATATAAGACTCTTCTTCGCATAACACTAATCCAAAAAGATAACTGGCGAGAAGGAAAATATATACTAATATAAATTTTGGGTAGAGATACCCAAACATATGCGTGCATTACCTTCCTTTCCATGATAGAAAACAATGAAAGAACATCAGCTCAAAACATACCCATAATTCCTAGCTGTGAATGAAGCCAAATATATCATACAACAGAAAAGAGGCAACATATATGAACTACTTTCTACACTGGTATACCTTGGACAACTAACAACTACTCCAAACTGTTTAATGCTAACCATTCATATCAATGAGAATAAGGAAATAATCTATACAACAAGCACCATATACTCACTTCTCTTCAAGTAACTTAGGGAGTACCACATCTCTGTAATACTGAATAGATGACCAGGCCTTGATCCTGAAATTGTGAACGTTTGTCATGTTGCTGCCAAATCTTTCCATTAGGTATTCAGGAATCTTGTCAACCACCCGCACATCATTTTTCAAGGTATTCACAAAAAATTCTTCATCATAAATGTCCTTGAATTTGCTGGACACATGAAGAATTACATATATATAAGTTTAGACTGTTTCAAAATGAATACATTGATCAAAATCATAAAAGCATCAAGAAACTCACAGTAACCAAGTTTATATAAAGTACTACTATAAATGAATAATTTGACAAAGCAGACTAACATCCATTATTAAAAGAACCATTAGCAAAGATATTAAGATTTCACTATTTAAATGTTTCTGCAACTTATTGACATGAAAGACAATCTAAGCTAGCCGTTTAAAATGATTATATTAAAAATTTATAAATTATAATATATCTTGTTGGATATAGGTTTTCCAATTTTCCTGTTTTGGAGGATGTGTTATCCTCTTGTAGTTGTGGTTTCTCCATATCTCTAAACAATTTTTTTAATTAATTTTTTAACAATAGCATGAGAAAAACACATAACATAATTGGATTAAAAGTCTAAGAGGTATTAATCTTATGCCATCATAAAACACTAGATTTTCCTAGTTCAGAAAAACTTAATTGATAGCATAACTAACCTAGGGTCTTTCCATATGCTATGATAATGAAAGTTGGGGATTACAAGCGTAGCATTGAGATAGCCAGCGACTGCAACAGCATTGCATACCTGAAAAAATTGATATCATTCAAAAAATGAGTTGAGTAAAAGCACATTAAGTACACTTAGAATATAAGGAAAAACAGAATGAACAGAAAACACTTACGGATGTCCTTTGCTGATTTAAGCCACCATTAGCCTCCACGTATATGTATCCATTTGATTCAGGTAGGACTATCAACAACAAAAGACATGTACGTTCATAGTTAACCCAACACAGTAAACTGCAGAAGTTACAAACACGATTCCGCACACATACAGCAATGAACAACATCAACAGAGGAATTCTGACAAGAATGGTCCACTTTATAAATTAAAGGCAACTCAGTGCTTCAACAAAAGATTTCATTTCCCAATATTTTGTACTTTAGATAGAAAAAGGGAAATTATTAGAGATAAGAAAAAACATACAAGGGTAAGAAAAGATGTCCTTGAAAAGAGAAAAGGCTATACATGACAAAAAAGCTTTTAAAGACTCAAGAATGTAGCATGTCTTCCAATCTCCAAATAAATGGACGAACAAGACCCTGACAGTTGAAACAACCGGAGCAGAACACCCAAGAGATGACAGAAACAATTTTTTGAGGTAAAATGATATAATGAACCATACAGAAGCTTTAAGCTTGTGAAGACACGCCAATGTTTTACTTTATACCTTAAAGATGCCCCTCATACAAGAGAGAGCCAATAGGCTTAAAATGGGGATAACTACATGATCACCTACCTCACTTAAATTCAATTTTAATGAGAACAATAGGATCAGCAGGGATAAAACTCTAGACAATCTGGTAGTAGAGGACTAATACCATATTAGAAATAAATTGGACCGAACTCAACTCCTAAAGCTATCTCAAGAAGAAGGATTGCCCAGACCTTGAAAGGAGTATTTTGGCCATTTTCTGAGTTAAATGTAAGGGAACATAACACAAACCCTCACACATAGGACTGGGGCATCTGATGCATGATGTTTGCAAGTCTAGACATCTATAGGTGGCCCTCAACATCAAGACTAGACAGACACGCATGCCATGTCATGGATGGCTTCATGTCATATCTCTGACAAAATATATCCTAAAAATTGCAAAAATTAAGCTGCAACAAAAGGAACTAAATGGGTAACAATGAATAGAAAAATCAACGGTACCAAAAGCACTAACAAATTATGCACCAGAACAAAAAATTAAGATAAAAATGAAAATGTCATCATTTACTGTCCATCAGTAGAGCTCATCTTATACCTTCAGAAGATTGGTCCACACACGGTTTCCACTCACCACCTTTGTAGGGAGTCTTCCATATTGTTGATATCTGAAAGGAAATTTATGAGCTTGTCACTGAATGTGTCCATCTAGAACCAAAAAAAAAAAAATAAACCAGCAAAGTATAAAGGTTCGTAAAGTACTGTGGAAGAAATTAACAAAAGGAACCAAATTTTGAAAGTATAACAATTAGAAAAGAAAGATGGACGATCAGAATCAATTATCCTCCCATAGCTAGAGAATGCTCATTATAAAAGACAATAAAGAAACTATCTTCACAAGAACTAAAAGATATTCATAAAACAAATAATTTAAGCCCCCGGCAGTCAAGAAAGAACTAAAATTGTTAGAAGAAAAATTTCCAACCAATATTACAAACAATAGTTAAATTCAAATAAAACATGGGTTAACAATATTAAGCTCTGTCCTCTCCTAGCTTATTGGTCAGTTGATATCTTCTCAAACCCAGGAAGCATGACCCTGAACATTGCAGACTGCCTTTCGCAAAATATTACCACAAAAAGTGAAATTCTGTCCAAATGAATGCATGAATTCAAGCATGTCAACAGAGAAATCCCTTTTGTTTATTTCGGAAATTATTATTATCATCCAAAAGGAATCCCTTGGAAGTCGGGCGTCAAGATTAGTTTGCTTTTAAAAGGAATATGCCAGGTCAAATTGAAATATATGCAGCAAAACTAATACAAACTCAGTGAACAAAACTCCTAAAACAATATAACCACCAACATTCTCACAGGTAACTCAACAAGCACCTTTGACAATTAGAACCAATTTCCTATATTCAAAATCCGCAATAAAGCATTTGACCAATCGATTACTCAGATTACCCTAGCCTCTGGAATCAGACCGGACAAACAATCTGACCATTAAACGCATCACAGAGCACAAAAGCTCTTCCACAAGCAATTTAATCACATTCGAATGCAAGATGCAAAACCAAGCAACAAATCCAGACACAAAACGAGAAGGCTAAACCTACATTGAAAAGGACAACCAGTCGAAACTCGACTCCAATCAAAGAAATAAAACAAACTAAAATGAACTCCGTCAGAATAACCTGACAAATCACAAATCACCAAAATCCGGCGAAAAATAAAATCCAGAGAGATTTGAAAATGAATCGAACCGCATCGACGGAGGAATTGTCAGAATCCATTTCGAGGTGAAGCTTGGCGAACAGCTGAGGGCTACGGTAAACAGAGCCGGGCGCGGGACGGTGCTTTATGACCGGAACGACGTCGAAGGAAGCGGTTCCCATGTAAAGCAGCATGCCAGAGATGTATATGAGAGGAGCGAAGAGGAAAACACCCTGTCGTCGGAGCAGGACGGATAGAAACATCCAGCTGAGCCGCTGCGCTGCAGTCCGACCGCCCCCCCGGTTTGGAGAGAACCGCCCGGTCTTGGACCGCCCGTGGCGGAGCCTCGGCGACCGGAGCGGCGACGGCGGCGGCGACGGCGTCGAGTGCCCGCTGCTCGGTAGCCGGTTGTACGGGTGCATTTGGGATCAAAGTTTCCACATCACAACCCTCTCTCTCTCTTTCTCTCTACCACCGCAGCCGCACGCAGCGCGATGTAACGTTCCGAGAAAACGACACCGTTTCTAACTTGATTTCCTAATAGAATCAAGAAAGAAAGAGAGAGAGAGCACGTGGGTTGGGTTGCCTTGGCTATTGCCTAGCCTATACCAGGTTAAACGCTTTGCAGTCTTTTCCTTTTTGTTTTATGGAGAGCTAAACCACGCCATGCACCTATTTCGGCTTTCTATTTTTTATTTTTATTTTTTTCCCTATTTTTTTATTATTTCTTTTTTTGTGACTCAGTGCAGGTGCGCGAAGAAAGGTATCACGCATATCAGATTGAACCCCTTCCAACGATTTCTTTCTGTTTATGTCTCTGCTTTTCTCCTTATCCTAATAAATAACACATCTTCTTCCTTTTCATTTTTTTTTTTCCTTTTTTTTTTAATCTCTTCCAAACTCAAACCAAACCTATCTAACTCATATTCTGTTCAGATCTTTTCGCATATGTCGTAATCCTCTACTTACGAGGATTCTTTTTTATTTTCTTTTTCCTTTTAATCAAGATCATTTATTTTAACAAGTTTTTTTCTCTTTCCAATATACGAAATTATTAAAAAAAAAATAACGATGATTCGATAATCTTGAAAGTACTCAAGATATGATTGATTTTTGTTGATAAACAAGTTTCTAACCCTATCTAAGTAGAGAATTTTGCTCATCGTTTAATTATGCTACTTTTGACAAAAAAGTACTTAAGCATATGCATTTATTTGTGATTGATTCCGTAAGCATTTTTGTCTCAAACGTGTACAAAAAAAAGGAAACCAACAACATTTTGGGTTAGCGTGTCCAACCGAAAACATGTATAAACCATAAAGTAGTTCTAATTTTCATTAGTTTCTTAAAAATCATTTGCTTTCTTTACCTGCACGATGCACAAAGTCTCTTCTTTTTTTTTTTTAATTTGGGTGTGGATTGCTAAAGTAGGTATTTATATTATAATTCATATCTATATAAATAGATGAAATATTATTTTTACATTATCGAAGTCAACTTATTTCCGTTAAAATTATATGTGGATATAATTAACTTCATATATATTGTTAGCAAAAGGAAAGATAAAATCTTATCTAAAAATGTGTCTAAATTAGTCTTTTGGGAGGAATGATATATTTTAAAAAATTCTTTTTAGTTGGATTGAAAATAACACTACTTTCTGAAATATTTATATCATTATTACGACTTTGATCCATTATTACACACTATTCAATAATCACATCATGAAAATTGTGGCTCGTAATTTACGAAAAAAATAATAAAATGATATATTTCTTCTTCTTTATCAAATATGTTAAAATTTGGTTTGAGTAAAATTTTACATCTTAAGAAGCAAAATATAGTGTTACCCTTCCTTTGAATAAAAAAGACAACAATGACACTTCACTCAGACCAAGAAGAAATTTCTATTTTTCAATAGTAAATTGGTAGATATACAATATTTATTCAAATTTGGTTTTGTTATTATTCCAGCACAACTTTTTTTTTTTCCCTTCACAAGCACCAAAAGATCATATCAATTAATTGAAATTGGTTTGCTACCCGTGTTTCATGTAAACTAAATATTAATGGCTTAAAGGGTTGAATATGTTTTATTCTTTAAATTTTTATGTTAAATTAGAATTTGTTAATATTTCAAATTTCGATATAGTTTGATTTCCAAATTTTAAAAACGAACAGAGATAATTTTCATGTTTTAATTAGGTTAAATTCTTTTGATGTGTAAAACAATGCTTGCAAGTTGAATTGTATATAATATTTGACATATTTTAACTCAAATGTTAGTCTAAAACATTGTTTAACATGTAAAAATAAATTAATGTTGTTGAGTCAAAAGAACTATATCAATTTATTTTTAAAATGTAGGGTTTAAGGTTTAATATTTAGGGAATTTAAGTTGACATCTTTGTTCTTTAGATTTTTAAATAAATGTTCGATGATAATTGTTTTGTTTCCATCAAATGTTTGGGTGCCTCGTCTTTAGATGCTACAAGACTTTATAAAAGACAACATTTCTACGGACAATCATCATTATCTTAAAAGATGACTAGACTTTAAAAGTCTTAACTTTAACCCCATAGCCTTAATCATTTTCTTTTTAGATATGAACTCAAGTTTACTATCATTTACATGATAGTAAGTTACACATTCAAATACCCCTCAACATTGAGTAGTCGTTATCTTACTTGACCACATCTCAATTGGAGTTTTGAACTTTATGGTAGTAAATGAAGAATGATTCATCGGATAACACATTATGCTCACGCCTTCACCCAATAGCATTTGTCCAAACTATAGAGAAACAACGTGTTCTTTATTTTATCTAATAAAGTCATGTTCACCCTTTTAGTGGCTCATAATTAAATATATCATCATGTTTTTAAACCTAAAGAACTCATTAAACTCACTAGTACAAAAATACCATATAACGTCATTGTTTTTTGGCCTTTCACGTCGAATTCGAGGACAACGTCATATCAGAAGACGTTAAATTGACGTCGAATTTAAAAAATTTGATGAATCAAATTGACGTTGAATTTTGTCAATATTCGACGTTAAGCAATTTTTTTGTTATCCTTTTTTACAACTCTACGAAACCTGAAAAGCATAAAAACAACCAATTTCAGTTTTTGGTATTTTATAAAGCATGAACTATGAACGTGTAGCATAGTATCAACAACAAACAACAATAACAAACAACAAACAAATTCAATTAAACAACAACAACAACAACCAAGTTCAACCAAATAACAACAACAAACAAATTCAACAAATAAGTTCTTCAAAACGAAAATGAAAACAAAAACTAACTTTTAGTGGGTTCGTCAGAATAAAGTGTTTCCACCAATGAAAGACAAAGCAAAATTGCCTATGAAAGACAAGAACACGAAATAATCGGTCAAAACAAACAAAAATCATACATAAAGTAATTAAGTAACATGCATTTGTATCAAACGAAAGAAAGATTACATGTGATGGTTGTCAAACTTCGTTCGAGAAAACTTTGAGAAGAGAAGAAGGTCTTGTGCGTTAAGATAAAGTGAATGAATTTTCAATCCCCCGCTCAAATTAAAAAGGGAAAACTTTTGGTTGACAAATAATACGTCGAAGCCCCTATAGACTCGACGTATTATTGGTGGTTTAAAAGAAAGAAGAATTAAAAACGGGTAACTCTTTGTCTTCTGGCTGAAAAATAATACGTCGAGGCCCCTACAGAACTCGACGTATTATATGTGGTTTAAAAGAAAAAAGAGAAGAGAATTAAAAAGAGGTTACTTTTTGACTTCTAGCTGACAAATAATACGTCGAAGCCCCTACAGAACCTGATGTACTATTGGTGGTTTAAAAGAAAGAAGAAAGAGAATGTCATGCAAATTTAAATAATTGCCATAATAGAACGTCGAATTCCATACAATTCGACGTTCTACAATTGTATTTATTTACAAAAATGTCACCGGTCATTTTTAACGTTGGTTATCCAGTGGTTGGACGTTGAACACGTGACGTTATACGCTGTTTTTGCACTAGTGACTCCTTACAACCTTACATGTTTATCCATTTTTTAGATTTGGTTAAGCACTAGAAGTGTTTAATGCTTAATCTGAAGACATGTGATTTTTGCTTTATCATGAATACCCACATGAAGGGTTGTATCTATTGTTGGACAAGTCATAATTTTGTTGTTATTGTTGTGGTTGTCTGTTGTTGTAGATGTTTGCAGCATAGGCTTGAGGAGAATCTAGGCCAACCAATTGCTGCAAAGAAGGACATGCATCTGTATAATGATCACTAGAAGGACATATGCCACATAGTTGTACAATAGATGTAGATGGAGGTGCTGGTCTCTTATTACTGGCCAAGTGTGTCACCAAACTCACAAGAGCATCAAGTTTTCTCTCCACTTTCTTCTCTGAAAATGATGAAGAATGAGCCACATCATGAACTCAACTTTATTGGTGTTTATAACAACTCGTGACACCCTAAATTTGGGGCATTACAATAGTTTCTACTTAAGATGATCATAGTTTTATACACGGGCAGATGATGTTACAAAAAATGTTATTGATGATTCTAATGTTATGTAGATCAAAAGCCTACTGGAAAATTATTTTCGAAATTTTCAAATGTTATTTCTTTTAAATAAATTATGTTGATAAGCTTTAATACGATATTTTGAGTTGTATTGAAATTGATTATTATTTTCTCGTGTTTTTATTTATTTCACGATAATAAAATAAGATTTTAAATTTTTTTACTATATTGTAATGGTATCAAAGTTGTATTTATCTTAATCAAATAACATTCTTTTAACTACACGATGACATTCTAAATCGAAGTGTTATAATTTTTAAGTGAAGGATTCTCATTTAGCATAGTGATTAAGCTATCTAAAATCTCTTGTTAATTCGTCCTAAGTTTTCAACTCTTATACATACTTAGGGATTAGATTACTAGAGATAATCTCCTACTTAGTTGGCTAGCACTAAAAACCCACGTAGTCTTCAATTTATAATCAAGAAACTTTTTCAACTCTTCAATTTTCAATTAAAGAAATATTAAAATTATCTTAATAAACACAATTGTCCAACCAGAAACAATAACACCTTTAAATTTTTTACCTAGAACAAAGAGCTAATAAAACAATTAATTCACAGAAGTGTAAAATATAATCATATAATATTGAGTGAGTTAAGAATCTTACACAAATAAATACACAGATGCTTATTTGAGTTTCTTTTATTATTATTATTATTATTATTATTATTATTATATATTGATGATGAATAGGAAAAAGTTTTCTTTTCCTTTATTTTTTTTAACCAACATTAATAGAGAGAGGATAGAGAATTTTTGTCCAACAAAAAGTATTAATGTATTTATAAAAGAGAATTAATATGCAGTACCTCTCAATCAATTAATTTACTATATTTGTACAAGATAAAATAGAAAAAGTAAAAGCAAGAGTAGTTTATTTAATTTATTCTAGAAATAAATGGATTTTACTCTTTAAATTTAAAAAAAAAATATTGCATCAGGCATGGTGTTACTCGTTAACTTAAATTAAACTCCAATAATCTTATTATTCCTCTATCAAATGTTTTTTCTTCTCATTACACACTACGACTTTTAATGGAAGTCATTTCTTGGTCATCTTCCCTTCTTAAACATCAACAATTTTTTTCTCAGTTTTGAATAAGATATTATTGCACCATGGAAAATATTGTTAACAAAATTGGATCAGAAAGTAGTATTACCAGAAAAATAAAAAAATGTAAAGTTGCGACAATAATAAGAAAAAAACATAAATAATGTGGAGGTGGAAATGGGTACATATGGAATAACCATTTACCCCGATACCCGCAGTGATAAGTAGCTTCACTTCAAAGATGTTTAGATTGCATAGGAATTATATCATGTTGTGGTGTATGCTATTAGGCCGAAGATAATTTTCAGACAAAATCTTTCTCTAAATATTTAGATAACTTGTATGCCAATTCTTGGAGATAACATAATTTGTGTGGGATATGTGCTCTGAATTTTATAATAGATTTTGGTTTAAAATGTGATCTGGACATGTCTATCTACTGAAGAAAATCAACAAACTCGATTTTTAGAATTAAATATTACAGACCCTAGTATCTGCATTTCTCATTAGATTAACATCCCTGGTTAGCTTTAACTCATGTCACTTCTGTCTCCAAATTAGTTTTCAATAGATAAATAATATTATATTTTTTTAAGTTAAATTCTAAAAAACAAAGAAATAAATCAGAATCCGAGGACCATTTCCATACTACCATTGAAATTTTCATAACACCATTCGATTCGATAATATTCTGAGACAAATCTTCTATTGTTTGCAACAAGTTGCAAACTTAGACAAGAGGGAAAGAAATTATTTTAAGAATACAAAGAAACCTCATTCATGCAGAATGCCCAATATGTCCTCATCCCTAAACAAATGGAACCTGCAGGAAGAAAATAATGCCATATATAAAATTTCAATAGAAAGACCTTCAAAATCAACCAGAGGAAGAAAACAGATCCAAAACAACACATACTCTTTGTCGTCGAGCTTGATTTGCGTGCCACCGTACTCAGGCAAGAGAACACGATCACCTTCCTTGACCGACACGGGGATGAAGTTCCCTGCCTTGTCTCGTGATCCAGGACCAACCGCTATCACCTTACCGGAATTAAGCTGTTTCGAAACCACACAACACAAAGCTTGGTTCAACCGTTGAAAGATAAACCAAAAGAATCAGACAAGCAAAATGGTGAGAGGATAAACCTGGGAGGACTTCTCAGGGAGAAGAATGCCAGCGCTGGTCTTGGAAGGGGGAACAATTTTCTCTACGAGAATGCGATTGAAGGTGGGAATCAAACGCTTTGCCATCTTCTCCTATTTTCTGCAATTAACAGTGTAGTTGAATTTAGGGTTTAGAAAGATCTCACTGTTCTTAAAACGTCGAACAAAGGGTTTCGCGATGAGTATGGAAGGTTCTAGGGACTAGATTTTGGATTTAGAGTTTTTACTCGTTAGGGTTTTGGAAACCATTATATAAAAAGGGCTTACAATTAATAAATAGAGAGAATGCCTTACTAAGCCCAAACTATGGTATCATGGGACTTTCTTCCTGTAACCCACATTTTTTTTTCTCTAACCCCGAATATTACTATGATCCCATTATAATCCTATAAAATATAAGTTTAATAGTGAATTTAGTTTTCACTTTGGTTGAAAAATCTCAATTTAGTCCCTCATTATAAAAGTGTTTTAAATTAGTCTTAATTTTTAAAATAGTGGGTCAGATTAGTCCTTTTCGTTAAATATAAGTTAACGAAATTAATGGATGATGATGTAATACAATTTAAGTTGTGCCACATCATCATCCATTAATTTTGTTAACTTATATTTAACAGAAAGGACTGATCTGACTCACTATTTTAAAATTTAGAACTAATGTAAAACATTTTTATAATGAGGAACTAAATTGAAATTTTTCAACCAAAGTGGAGATTAAATTGACTATTAAACATAAAATATATATTTAAATTATTAAATTAATTAGGTAACATAGTATTTATTATTGTCATGTTATATTTTTCTTCCACTTTCAGAACCCGTCATTTCCACCATAAAAAAGAATTACCTCTTTAGAAAAAAAAGTACCTCTTTAGAAATTTTCTTTTACCTCTTTAGGACGTGTTGCGCAAAAGAAAAGGTTTTGTGGAGAAGATGCAAGAAAAAAAAAGTTTTATGAACTGCACAATTTCATGAAATCGTGGGACGTTGTAGGAAGACAATTCTTTTCCTGCATCTCCATGTTTTTAATATTTGTCATGCTAAACTTCAAATTTTTTAAGATGTTCATTTTTAATTCCAAATTTTTTAACATGAAAGACATTTCATAATATATTATATTCAAAACTTAAATTTATATTACATATTATATTTTAAAATGTATAAATTAAAATATAAATTTTTTATTTTAAAATACAAATTTGTACATTTTAAAATGCAAATTTTAGGTTCAAAATTTTACATTCTAAAATACAATTTTTTATTTATTTTGAATAATATATTTTGAAATACAAATTTTATATTTTGCATGATGTATTTTGAAATATATTTTTTATTTTACATTTTTGATTATATATTTAAAATAAATTTTATATTCTGAAATATAAAATAAAAAATACATTTCAAATTATACCATTCAAAATATATTCTTATTAAAAATACATAAGAGCAAGAACAAGTTATAAAAAAAATAAACAATGCGTGCAGGTTCCGTAAAAGCTAAACCATGAAAGGGAGAAAGGGTTTGTAGAGATGGTATATGAAGAAGATGAAGAACTTACTTCATTTCACCACTCCATAGGAGTGCAAGTTGAAATATATGGTGGTGTAGAAAGAAGGTGCTGTATTACTTACACGGCTTTTGTTTTTGGGCTGGGAGTTTTGAGATCTACTGGTTCTTTATTTCGATACTCCAACAAAAAACCTTCCTTTTGTTTTCCACTCAGTAATTTTTTATCTATTAACAGACTAATCTAAATTATAATTTTTAGACTGATAAAAAATAATGTGTTTATTATTTAACTTTGAAAAATATTTTAAGAAATAAATATTCAGTCCACCGGTATGCTAAAATTTCGTCTTAGTGTAATCTAATTTAATTGAGTTAACTAAAGTTAGACAAAAAATTCTTCTCATAAAGGATTGCGCTGAAAAAAAAAAAGAAGTTAAATATGTTTTTGTTCCTTAATTTTCAGTGAAAATTAGAATTAATTTTATTTCAAAACTTTGATTTAATTTAGTCTTCTAACTTTAGAAATGTATGAATTTAATTTTTTAACCAAAATTTGTTAACTTTATTTGATGTTTCAAACGCGTTTCTCAGTTAACATTGAAGCAAAAATGTGTCATACAGTGTAAAAAATTCAAATGCTATCATGAAACGTGCTGGAAACGTCAAATAAACCTAACAACATTTAGTTAAAAGGACTAAATTCATACATTTCTAAAATTGGGAGACTAAATTAGACCAAAGTTTTGAAGAGAGACTAATTCCAATTTTCACGTTTAAGGACAAAAAACATATTTAAAAAAAAAATGCTTCAACCATTCAATTTTGGGTTCAATATATTAACCATTTGTGTCTAATTCATTGATTAAATCTTAATTGGGGGTGTTGCTCCCTCCACCTCCTCAAGTACTCCTGCACCTTCCCACTATTTTCATTTATTTCAAAAATATTTTTATCCTTAACAATTTTTCTCTTTCTCTCTCTACGTTAAAAGAGCGTTTACATGGTTCAGATTTGAATTTGTGATATATTACAAAATATAAAATTCAGAGGAAACTTCAATATTAGTACTTCTACCATTTCCATTTTATAAAATTAAAAGTTAGATGTAAATATAAAATAATAAACATAATAATATTAATAGTAAATAATGATATATTATTATTATTATTATATACTAACTTTATAATGACGAAAGAACTAAATAAATTCTAAATCGTTAACAAATAACTTTTTTTTTTATATTTTAAGTATTTAATAATATTTTTATATTATTTAAATAATGAATTAAATATTTTATTCAAGTTATTTGAGTTAAACATGTGGGTGAGTTAAAACATAATATAATGTTAAAAATTATAGATATTATATGTAAAAAAAAAATACACACACACACACACACACACATATATATATATATATATATATATATATATATATATATATATATATATATATATATATAAACATTTTTCTAAAAGTTTAGAATAAAATTTTACTATTTACTAAGTAATTTGAAAAGAAAAAAATATATTCAACAACGAAAATATTGAATCAAACTTATTTAAGAAAATATATTAGAAGTTTAAATTTGAGTCATATAAATGCTCCATTAATGAGCCATGTAAATGCTCCATTAATGTAGAGAGAGAAAGAAAAGGATTGTTAAGGATAGTAGGGAGATGTAGGGTATTTTTGGAATAAAAGAAAATAATGGGGAGATTAAAATCACTCAATTTCAGTGTTTGTCCTCACACATATATTAACAAATTTGTTTAAGAACTTCATCAACTTTTGCACATCATCTAATTCATACATTTCACACACATTTGGTTAAGTCAAAAGGTCTTTAAGGACGAAAGCTTGGCTTGGCTAGAAGAATCATGGTTTTTCTTGGATTCAGAGACACCTAAGAAGAGAACATAAGTATATGTTTCAAATCTTAATCATCATCACAATCCCAATATATTTATCAACATTTCATACCATATTCTTTCTCATTA
Organism: Vigna mungo; assembly: GCA_036885675.1. Lineage (NCBI taxonomy): Eukaryota > Viridiplantae > Streptophyta > Magnoliopsida > Fabales > Fabaceae > Vigna > Vigna mungo. Next base: position 46,472,986 of record CP144700.1, on the reverse strand, counting down.
CAACCTTCTTTTTCAAATCATGTACCCTTTTGATAAACTCTTTTCTCTTTTTTTTTTATTTTTTATTGACATTTTTCTTCCCCCAAACTTTAACTCAATCGTATCTTCACTCAAAACATATTACTTGTTCTCTTCTAAAGTGTAAGGTAAGATAACATCTAATTGGCTCAAGGTGGAAGAAAGAAATCAAAGCTCAAAAGGGTTTACAAAGGTATCATATATGATGTATGAAGGTTGGCTATTTGGCCAAGTAGCTATACAATCAACAAGAACAATGCCTTTCTCATTCTTAACCAAAAGTGTGTATGTAGAATCACAATCATACAAAAATCAATTCCATATCCAAAATAAATTCATCATCTCATCTGTTTCACTCATTCATGCTTTCAAACACTCCACAGTATCTGGTTATACTTCAACTCATGCACAAGATCATAGTTTAAGCACATTGAATGACAATCATACATGTTCTCATCTTGCAAAGTCATATCACTTAATCAGAAATCACATCATTCATTAAATCAAAATGCCAAATTTTCTTAACAAAAAATTACAAAATCCACATAAACACATAGTTCAACATATGACAAAACATAAATAGCATAAATAAACATTGAATATAACTCCATATGCAAAATAAAAAAAACACAAATAAAGAGACAAGAAAAAAAAATTGCAGAATGTGAGCACACCAACCAAACAACAGTTCTAATATGCAGAATGATTGAAATGGATTTCCTAAATAACCTCACTCAGATCCCTCTTGTTGCAAGATCACTTAGTACTTCCCTAAGGTGATGAATACTACTTTCCCTGTTCTCTAAGGTAAAAACACTCAGATCCCTCTTGGTGCGCCTATCTAAGCTTGACACACCTCACCCAATCCCTTGGCCTAAGAATGTATCAAAACTTGCATTAAGAACTAGAATAGTGGGGGCCAAACTCAAAATCCCATCCCTGGTAATTTGCAAAATCTGGGTTGATTTAGCTAGTTCGGCTGCTGAAATCCCATCCCTAGGATCTTCCAACAACTAGATCATGCTCTAAGGCGTACCCCGAAACAAGCTTTAAGCACAAACCAAAGTAGTGGAAAGTATAAACATCTGTAGTCACAACTGCACACATAACAACATTCAAAAGGAAATATTCACAACAAAGTCTAAAAGAGTCACAAATGTCCAAATTGCCTTGTGTTGGAACACAAGTCCCCAGCAACGACGCCAAAAACTTGATAACATTTTGGCAAGTATACCAAATCGTTACAAGTAATACAATGGATAAGTAAAGTATCGTTCTCCCAAGGAACTTGTGCAACACGTGACAATTTTTCCTTTTATAACTCAATTTGACATCAAAATACACAAAACAATACAAGAAACTATTTTTGGTTTTTTATCAAACAGTTGTGTGCCATGAATTTTTATTTAAAAGAAACTTTGTTGGAATTGGGTTTCATGAATCATATGAATATAAAACTCTGTTCAATATTTCATTATTTCATTCAAACATTCCAATCAAGGCATACTAGTCCTAATCCCGTAGCATCTAGTTCTAAATTAATATATCAAACTGCTAATCCCTTAGTCAATTTAACATACGATTTGCGTTAAGTCTGATGTTAAGAATGACCAAGTTATTGAGTCTATCCCTAGATCGCAAATCACTTAGATGCTCTATCCATGTCCATGTTCCAATTTACTTTCCAGTAATCAGAAACATTCAAATAACATTATATTTTCATACAATGATAATAAATTCAAGAAAGAGCATATCAACGAACAACGATATATGGAACAGGAAAATTACATTACAGTGAGTTCATTATATCCAATCCCAACAAAAGAGAAATTTAACTACTCCTAGTCATCTAGAACGTACACATTTGAAGCAATCCCTTGCAAAAATGATGTCTTGATGCCTTGAAGTAGTCTCCTGAAGTTCCTGAGATGTTTTCGTTTCTTTCCTTTTTCCAGAACTTCTGACAGAAGTTACGATCTTTCTGTGTGTCTCGAACTTAAAAGCCAATTCTGATTTAATTAATTCGCTTAGCGCACAACTATCATGCGCTGAACGAATAATCAACTACATAACTTTTAACTGTCCATAATTTGCTCAGCGAATTATTTGCGTGCTAAGCGAATAATCATCTTTTTAGTTGAGCGATTAAATGTTGGCTTAGCGAGAAACATCTGACAGTACTCCACTTTGATGTATAAATTCTTGTACAATTTACTACACAACTTTCCTACTTCTAATTACAACTTTTCAATGAGGAAAACACATTATTTCATGAATAATTACAAATTTGAGCTAATTTATAAGTGTAAAATCAAGTATTTTTCACACTTATCAGGTGGTGGAGGGAGCAACACCCGTATAAAAATCTTACACTACTTAGCCCAAAATAAAAGGCCCAAATTAAATCCAACGTTACTTGGCCCAAAATACAAGGTCCAATATTATTCTACTCTACTAAAAGCTCTATGATGCCCTCGAGAGAAAGTCTAGGCCTATCTTCCACAGATGACATTAACTCTTCTTAAAATTGGTTGGCCATGGCTAGGGGGTATGACATCATTCCCTCCCTCTTGAAAAGGATTTGCCCTTAATTCTTGAAGTTAGCTTATGACAACATCCTTTTCTTTTTGGAGATGTTTGTCTTTTCTTCCCCTATGGTCAAATATCCTTCAATTTATAACACAGGATAGTACAAGTGTTAGTAGAATAAGTATGTAAAGAATGTTGTCCTAAAGATTATACACCTTTGATCAAACAAATGATCACGATCTTGGTTTTTAGGATCATTTTCTTTGAATCTCTTGCTTGCCTTGTGTTAAATGTATATGCTTTTAGAATGACTTGCCACTCCAAAACAAGGTTTTATTTGGTCTTGTCTTTCCATGCTTCTTGAGGAAGATGGTAAGAAGACCTCTTTTGTTTTTCCACACAAACTTTTGACTCTTAACATGATACCTCTTTTGTTGGGGCACTTTTTAGACTTGTATTGTTTTCCTTGACACTTAGAACATCGCTTGATAGAAGTGTCTTTATTTTTCTTTTTCTATTTTCTTTATCTTTTGTTTTTGATCCTCTTTCACTTGAGAAGGTTTTGGTTTTTAGGACCATTTTCTTTGAAGCTCTTGTTTTCCTTGTGTTGAATGTATGTGCTTTTGGAATGACTTCCCACTCCAACACAAGGTTTAATTTGGTCTTGTCTTCCATGCTTCTTGAGGAAGATGGTAAGAAGACCTCTTTTGTTTTTCCACATAAGCCTTTGGCCTTTAACATAACGACTCTTTTGTTGAGGGCACTCTTTAGACTTGTGTTGTTTTCCTTGACACTTGGAACATTGATTATTATAAGTGTCTTTATTTTTCCTTTTATCGTTATCTTTTTCTATTTTCTTTCTCATTTGTTCTTGATCATCTTCCACTTGTGAAGGTGTGAGAGGATGAAATACAAACTCTCTTTTATTATGAGTGATTGTTATTTCATTGGTATGGTCATTATGTATGGATTGTTTGTCAAATAACCAAGGCCTTCCCAAAAAAACATGGCAAGCATACATAGGTATTATGTCACATAACATACTATCTTCATAACTACTTATGGATAGCTTAACCATCACTTGTTGATTAACCACTAATTCCTTATCGTTATTAACTTATTGAAGTTGGTAAGGTTAAGGATGGGGTAAGATAGTTAATGCTAATTTCTCAACCAACCTATCGCTACAACAATTGCAACACGATCCACTATCCACATAGGAGAACATGTATTTTCTAAATCATTACATCTTGTGTGAAAGATATTCTCTTTTTGTGTTAGTTCTTAAGAACTAGGTTGGTTGTGGAGCTCTTCTTATCATAAGAAGTTCTCCTTCACATGGATGGACATCTTCTATCTTGATTGTGCCCCTCTCCTCACTCTCACTATCATTATCCTCATCTTGGTGATTATATACATCATTACCCCTTACGATCATGGTCCTTTTGGTAGGATGAAGTATTGTGATGTGAGATGATGTTCCCATGTTAAATTATATTAATAATTAACATTCGTTCATGTAATTTAAAGTATAACTTTGATGTAAATATTCTAATGTGATGATTATTAGAATATAAGGTATTAAAGTAATTGGAATTATTTTAGAGTTATTAAAATTAATCCCTCTCTTCTCACTTCAAAAGGGCATTTTGGTATTTTATTAAAGTTAATTAAATATCATAAAAGAGGAAAAGTTTTTAGTTCTGTTGACCAGATAGATTTTTGAAAAGTGAAGAAAAGAAGTAACATTCTCAGAAAAGGCAAAAAGGAAACTGTAACTTGGCAGAGAAAAACTTCCTTGACAATTTCTATATCATCATGAAAGCATTAAAGAGAAGTAAGAGAAGGGAGAACATTGACAGGAAGAAGTACACAATGGATCCCGATAAGTTCTCTTTTACTATGTATGTGGGAATAATGAGTTCATGAAAATTCAAGATCCTGTTGTGTTAATTTTCATTCAATTGAAAAATTAAATAATTGCTTACAAGTGGTATCAGAGCACGATTCTGAATTTTATGATTCTCCATGAATGATATTTTTTTCCCATTTTTAAAGCCCTAATTTTTGAATTATAAAATTTAGGGATTTTAAATTTGTTGGCATGAAAGAATTAAATTCACTGTAACGTGAATTTTTTTGGAAGCCGCAAGTTTTTGTAATTTTGGATGATTGTTTCAATTCACTGCTATGTGAATTTCATTCACCCTAGAAGCCGTAAATTTTTTTTTTATTTCTATTATTGCATTAAAGCAACTTATTTTGATTGTCGCATCATCGTGAATTTGATCCTGCAGAACATTAAAAATGGCTTTATGCCAAAAGTTAAAACTTGATTAAAGTGAATTAAATTCACTGTAACGTGAATTTCTGGAATGTGCAATGTGAATATGCCAAAATTGAAATCCTGCATGAAAAGTCAATTCCTTTTAATTGAAATTTCCTAAAAGCCGATTTTGGTTGTTACGTTATTTTATGTTGCGATACTTGTTCTCACAGTGCGTGTGTTAAGTTTTTAACATTACTCTGCATTGAATGAAAATTCAAATATGAAAATTAAATGTGAAATAAAAGTTTGAAGGTTATAAATGCTTTTAATTTGAAAAGTGCATTTAGTGACATATATGATATAATTTTGTTTTATGAATTATATGTATTTGGAAGAAGGAAATTCAATTAAGTTGAATTTCGGAGAGTAATTAGTAATTGATGTAAGGATGTTATGGATTACCCAAAGGTGAACCATGGTTTATAATTGATGACATTAAAGTGAGACATTTCATGTACTTAGTATATGTTTGTATATCCAAAGATAGCATACATATAGACTTAAGTATGATTGATTGTTTATTAAAGTATATATATGGAATTTGTCAGTTTAAGAATCACCCAAAGGTGAACTTAAATGAATGACTTAATTGACTACCTATCAGTTTAAGTGTCACCCAAAGGTGAACTTGAATGTATGACTAGTGTAGTAATTTGTTTGAATCCATTAAATTTCATCAAAGCATTAATGTATGAGCTTGTGTATTATTTCCAACTTACATGAATTTATCAGGTTTGAGCAACAATGTGGTCAAGTTTAATGGGCTAAATTATGCCGATTGATCAGAACAAATCCAGTTCCAACTGGGTGTTTTAGACTTGGATATGGCTATTATGACGGATGAAATGCCTACAACCATTACAAAGACTAGTACAAGTGATGAGAAGTCTCTTTATGAGACTTGGCATAGGTCTAACAGGCTGTCACTAAACTTTATGCGCATGTCTATGGCAGAGAACGTAAAGCTTTCTATGCCCATAATGGAAAACGCAAAGGAATTCATGAAAATGATCAAGGAGTACTCACAATCAGACATAACTGACAAGTCTATTGTGGTAACTCTTATGAGTGAGCTGACTACCAAAAAGTTTGACTGGTCACAACCCATACGTGAACATGTAACTGGAATGGCTAATATAGCAGCAAGATTGAAGTCAATGGGAATGGAGGTGAATGAGTCTTTTCTAGTACAGTTCATCATGAACTCTCTTCCAAGTGAACTATAATACTATTAAGGATAAATAGAACTTTCAAGAAATCAAAGCCATGTTGGTACAATAGGAAGGGAGATTGAAGAAAATGAAAGAGCATTCTATCCATCTCACAACTCATGAAGGTGCTAGCTTCAGTAAAGCTAAATCAGGAAAGAAGAATAAGAAGGACAAAGCCCCAGTGAAAGTGAATAAGGGCAATATCTAGAAGGACCAGAAATGTTTCTTTTGCAAGAAAGTAGGTCACTTCAAGAAAGATTGTCTGAAAAGAAAATCTTGGTTCGAAAGGAAAGGTACTTTTTATGTTTCTGTAAGTTTTGAAGCAAACATTATTGAAGTGCCTAATAATACCTGGTGGTTGGATTCTGGAGCTACCACTCATGTTTATAATATTATGCAGGAATTCCTTTCAATCCAACCCATAAAAGGAACTGAAAAGTATTTATATATGGGGAACATAATGAAGGCACAAATAGAAGGAATTGGGACTTACAAATTGATTCTAGACACCAGTTATTGTCTGAATCTTGAAAAGTGTCTCTATGTTCTTGGTTGTGCTAGGAATTTGATTTCTGTTGCAAAGTTGGATTATTTAGGTTTTAACTTTAAGATTGAAAATAATACTTTTCATTTGTATAAACTTTTGTACTATTATGGTACTGGTACATTAGTGGATGGTTTATACCGTTTAAATCTTGATGTTAATTTTTCTGAATCCCTGTTTAATGTTGAACATGTTGTTGATAGAAATTCTAGTGCAAGAAAGGAATGTTCTGCTTTCTCATGGCATCAAAGATTGGGTCACATATCCAAAGAAAGGATGTTGAGGTTAGTGAAAAATGAAATTTTACCTCAATTGGATTTTGATGACTGAGATGTATGTATTGATTGTATTAAGGGTTAACAAACAAAACACATACCAAAATATCCCGCCACAAGAAGCAGTCAACTTCTTGAGTTAATACACACTGATATTTGTGGTCCTTTTGACATTAAGTCTTGGAGTAGTGAAAAATATTTTATCTCCTTTATTGATTATTTCTCACGTTATTGTTATATATATCTATTGCATGAAAAATCTCAATCGGTGAATGCCCTTGAGGTGTTCATAAATGAGGTGGAAAGACAATTAGATAGAAAAGTAAAAGTGGTGAGATCTGATAGAGGTGGTGAATATTATGGTAAAACTGATGAAAGTGGACAATGTCCAGGTCCATTTGCAAAGTATCTTGAAAGTCGGGGTATATATGCACAATATACAATGCCTAGTATACCACAACAAAATGGTGTAGTAGAAAGGTGGAATCGTAGTCTTATGGATATGGTTAGGAGTATGTTAAGTCATAGTAATATTCCTTTATCTTTGTGGATGTATTCATTAAAGACTGCTGTATATCTGGTTGACAGGGTTCCTAGCAAAGCAGTTTCTAAAACTCCTTATGAACTATGGACCGGAAGGAAACCCAGTTTAAGACATCTTCATGTTTGGGGATGTCCAGCAGAAGTAAGGTTATACAATCCACATGAAAAGAAGCTTGATGCAAGAACCATTAGTGGTTACTTCATCGATTATCTTGAAAAATCAAAGGGATATAGATTTTATTGCCCTAACCATAGTACAAGAATAGTTGAGTCTGGAAATGCTCGGTTCATTGAAAATGGTCAATTTAGTGGGAGTGAGGAATCACGAATAGTGGACATTCAAGAGCATACTAATAGTGTTTCTACTTCTAATGTCTCTTCTGAAGTTGTTATCCCTCTTGTTGTATAACAGTCACACAACAAGCAGAAACAACAAGTTAATGTTCCAATCCCATAAAATGAACATATAAATGTTAAGCCAGTTGACAATGAGCAAGTCACAAATGAGCAACTCATAAATGAGCAATTGATAGAGGAATCATAAGAAGCAACATTAAGAAGGTCTGTAAGGTAGAAAAGACCTACTATTTCGAATGATTATGTGGTTTACTCTATTGAACATGAATGTGACTTAAGCATTGATGAGGATCCAGTCTCTTTTAGGCAAGCCATGGAAATTAATAATTCAGAGAATTGGTTGAATGCTATGAAAGAAGAATTGAAATCAATGGACGACAATAAAGTATGGGATCTAGTTGCATTGCCTAAAGGTTCAAAAAGAGTCGGTTGTAAATGGGTCTTTAAGACTAAACATGACTCAAAAGGCAATATTGAAAGGTATAAAGCTAGATTAGTCGCCAAAGGTTTCACTCAAAAAGATGGCATTGACTACAAAGAGACCTTCTCTCCTGTTTCTAAGAAGGGCTCTTTAAGAATTGTTTTGGCTTTAGTGGCTCATTATGATTTAGAGCTTCACCAAATGGATGTAAAGACCGCATTTCTGAATGGTGACTTAGAAGAAGAAGTTTATATGGACCAACCAGAAGGTTTCACAATATCAGGAAAAGAAAATTTGGTATGTAAATTAAAGAAATCAATATATGGACTAAAACAAGCTTCCCGACAATGGTATCTAAAATTTAATGATACCATAACTTCGTATGGTTTTGTAGAGAACATTGTTGATCGATGTATATACATAAAGGTCAGTGAGAGTAAGTTTGTTATTTTGGTCCTATATGTTGATGACATTCTTCTTGCTACTAATGATATTGGTATGTTACATGATGTAAAGAAGTTTCTCTCTAACAACTTTGAAATGAAAGATATGAGTGAGGCACTTATGTGATAGGAATAGAAATATTCCGTGATAGATCACAAGGATTGTTAAGTTTGTCTCAAAAAGGCTATATTAACAAAGTGTTAGAGAGATTTATAATGAAAAAGTGTTCTCCTAGAGCAGTTCCAATTCAAAAAGGGAACAAGTTTAGTCAAATGCAATGTCCCAAGAATGATTTGGAACGAAAGGCCATGGAGTCCATTCCTTATGCGTCAGTGGTTGGGAGTTTGATGTATGCTCAAACTTGTACTCGGCCAGATATCAGTTTTGCTGTTGGAATGTTAGGCCGATATCAAAGTAATCCCGGAATGGATCACTGGAAAGCTGCAAAGAAATTTCTTAGGTACTTACAAGGTACCAAAGAATACATGCTCACTTACAGAAAGTCAGATAATCTCGAAGTGATTGGCTACTCGGATTCAGACTATGCTGGATGTGTGGATTCAAGAAAATCCACATTTGGGTATGTCTATCTTTTGGCTGGAGGAGCAATTTCTTGGAAAAGTGCAAAACAATAAGTCGTTGCTACTTCCACCATGGAGGCTGAATTCGTGGCATGCTTTGAGGCCACAGTTCATGCTTTGTGGTTGCGGAACTTTGTATCGAGGTTTGGCATTATTAACAGTATAACTAGGCCGATAAGGATTTATTGTGATAATTCCGCAGCCGTCTTCTTCTCTAAAAATGACAAGTACTCAAAAGGTGCTAAACACATGGATTTGAAATACTTGTCGGTCAAAGAAGAAGTGCAGAAACATAAAGTGTTGATTGAGCATATTGGTACTGATTTGATAATAGCAGATCCGTTAACTAAAGGACTACCGCCTAAAACTTTTATTGGCCATGTTGAAAGTATGGGCATTATGTATAAGTCAATGTTAACATGATGATGCTATCTATTTATATGGATATGTATAGTTATATGCTTGTACTGTCATGACACTTGTGAATTCAATTAAAGTTATGTTTCTCTTTATTTTATTGTTATCCACATTAAGTTATATACATGTATTATTGATTGTGGTTACATGATAGGTCTCCTTTAGAGACATGAAAGTTATAAGATTGATTAAAGTTATGTTGAGTTGTTTTGATTATGTGATACATGGAAGGAATCTTGTCGATCATGACTTTTGCCCTCCATGATCCGATCATTTCAATTCATATAAGGATGATGACTTGATAATTCTAATGAATGGTGCACACTTAAAGTTTAGTTTTAGATCTTCAAGTCATCACATGAACCAAGTGGGAGAATGTTAAATTATATTAATAATTAACATTGGTTCATGTAATTTAAAGTATAACTTTGATGTAAAGATTCTAATGTGATGATTATTAGAATATAAGGTATTAAAGTTATTGGGATTATTTTAGAGTTATTAAAATTAATCCCTCTTTTCTCACTTCAAAAGGGCCTTTTGGTATTTTATTATAGTTAATTAAATATCATAAAAGAGGAAAAGTTTTTAGTTCTGTTGACAAGATAAGTTTATGAAAAGTGAAGAGAAGAAGTAACTTGGCAGAGAAAAACTTCCTTGAAAATTTCTATATCATCAAGAAAGCATTAAAGAGAAGTAAGAGAAGGGAGAACATTGACAGGAAGAAGTACACAATGGATCCAGGTAAGTTCTCTTTTACTGTGTATGTGGGAATAATGAGTATCATGAAAATTCAAGATCCTGTTGTGTTAAATTTCATTCAATTGAAAAATTAAAGAATTGCTTACATCGCACCCTTGGTCTTTCTTTTTATTTCTCTATTATCTTTTCTTTCCCTTTCCCGAGATTCCTAGAGCCTTCCTCTTCTACCTCTTATTGGATCTTCCTCTTGTATTCAATGGGGGAGTTTTCAAACCTTTTCTCAAAAGTTGTTGCTCTACCTCTATACATATTTGTACCAAGTCATTTAAGTTTTGGTAGGACAACAATTCCATTTTATCTCTAATCTCAAGATTGAGACCACTAAGAAACCTAGAGATGGTCGTCTCTGTCTCCTTTCTAATTCTTGCCCTCATCATAAAAAGCTTCATTATTTGCATATACTCTTCAACACTTATGTCTCTTTGTTGGAGTCTTTGGAGTTTATCCATTAGTTCCTTATGATAATAGTAGGGTATGTTACTTCTTCTCATGACACTTTTCAAGTCATTCTAATAAGTAACTTAAGGGAAATTATAGAGTCTTCTTTCCCTCACTAGGGAAGTCCACCAATATATGGCATTCCATTGGAAGCTTAAGGTTACTAGGGAAACCTTTCTCTCTTCACTTACTTGATTACATTCAAAAAGTTGGTCTTCTTTCATTTTTCAATCTAATTAAGCTTCTACATCTTCCTTCCCATGGAAATTAGGGAGGTCTACCCTAACTTCTCTTGATTGGCTCTCTCTTTCATGCTTCATTTTTGACACTTTATGTGGATGAGGTTGATAGTATTGATTGTCAAGCTTATATCCTCCTCATAGTGTGTGAATTTTGTTTGAGTTTTGGAGCTTTTCTTTGATTGACTCCTCCTTCTCAATTTTTCTTGAATTATTTTGTCTTTTTATCTAAGAATTCTAATTTCCTCCTCTAGAATAACAATTTTGGACTCTCTTTCAATTTTCTCTTTCTTTTTTAGAATTTCCTCTTACTTTCTCAAAATTTTTAGTAATTTTAGTTCTTGGACCAATTGGTTTAAACTTGGTTGGGCCTCTTCATTATAATCACTTCCAATTTGGTAGGATGAAGTATTATACATGCTTAGATTTTTCTTTGAAAAATATGCCATCCACAAACAATACTTAGTAGTTCAAAGAAATTCCTTAAGAGACTTAAGAAGACAAAAGAGACTTAAGTTTACTTTCAGGGAAGAGAGGTAAATCACAAAGAATTGTTTAATAAGCAAGCCTTACCTAGCCAAAGTTTACCTCAACTTTCTTGTATCAAATTTCTTAAAGGGAATCAAACTTGAAATACAAGTAGACATACACTAAACTACAAAGAATTAAGGAAACCATATAAACTAAATTATGCGGCCTAATGGTAAAGTTGGAAGGAACTTTGGATTTAACCAACTAAAAACGAACTTAAAATTCTTGTTAGGAGATGCGATTGAGCACCAAAGACTCCCCCAAGACACCAAATATAGTCGTGACTGACTTACACAAGAAAAGGAAAGAAAAATACAAGCAAACTTTTGGTTTCCTCCCAAGTGTTTCACTCCCTTTTCTTCTTGTCTATTTGCAAGACTTTTCAAGCTCAACTAGGTCTTCACCACCTAGGATCCTACCTCAAGATGTTGGCTCACCACAAAAAGAGAACCTGCATGACATAGTCGCCACATAATCGAGAAGGAGAAACCAAGAAAAAGCAAGAAAAGGTCTTAAAACAATAAAGGCTTTTCAAAAGGAATTTGTGTACGACAAAACCAAGAAAACCAAAGAAGACAAACAAGAAATTATATGGTAAGAAAAGAAGGTTAAGCACACAAAAGAGATTATCTAAATAAAGGCATTATAATAGATGCACAAAACAAACAATTACTACAATAGAAAGTGGCACTTCTTGTCTTTGACAATTTATGAGCAAATAGGACACTAAGACCACTCTTTTAACATCATTAGCCAAGACTTAGATTGTTGGATAAAGCCACAAAATGCAAAGAATAGTGAGCAAATGCAGCTACACAAATTTCTAAACAAACTAGTGGTACTGGTCAAAAGCACATGACTTTTGACACTTTTGCTAGGCTCTTTTGATACTTCTTTTGTAGCCTTTGCATATAAGCTTTTAGCACTTATTTTTCACTTTTATTTTTTAGTGCAAAACAGAACCACTACACACCCAATTTTTTTTTTTATATATTAAAATGAAAGCTCAAAAGACCAATAAGCACAAAAAGAAGAAATCCTACTAGAATAAAAAATAAAGTATGAAACTCAAAAAGACATAAGGGAATTTTTTTTTTAAGAACATTTCAATAATCTAATGATAAGTATGAACTCAAAAATGTAAAGAAAAGACACTCAAATGCTTGTATATGGTGCAGTTTTGAAATCCAAGTTACACATATTCTTTTATGATTTTTGCAAAGCCCAAACTAGGAGAAAAATGACAATAAAAGGATTACACATGACTTTAGACAACATGGAATGATTTGAAAATAAATATGACTCAAAAACATGATATAATTGAACCAATAAATGAAGAAAGGACTCAACAAAAATAAAAAGCACACAAACAACACAAAATTTATGGAAACTTAGAACAAAAATTGAATGGTTCAAGATGACAAGAACTTAGTTAGAACCATGAAAAACACAAAATATAATACATGAAAAAAACACAGGACAAGTAAAGACAATAATATAAACAATATAGGGAAATAAAGGATAGATAAGGACCAAAAGACTTAGCTCTTGAAGAACCAAAGCTCTTGATACAAAATGATATATAAAAATTCTATATGACTAATATTTAAATTGATCTTGGTTGCATTTAGTTGTTATTATAATTCTAACAAGAAGTTTGAGAATAATGTTGCTCAAAGTTTCCTTAAGAAGGAAAATATTATATGTTGGAGAATAAATCAAATTGAAAGATTTCAAATCAAGCTCATGTTGAAGCAATAAAGAGAAGAAAACAATTAAAGAGTTTCAACGAGAGATATTAGAAGATTTTAAGAACTATATTAAATAATATATCAAGTCATTCAATATAAAGTAAAATGAAGCTACAAAAATTCAAATCTTGAACGACTATCATTTCAGCACCTATATAAAGGATGAAAAGTTGAATGAGAAAAAGAATGAACAACGTATACAAGTGATGAGCTTATAATAGTCAAATTCATAGAAAAACAACAAGGTTGAATGTTTAACTATTATAATATTTTTCACATACTGAAGTTTTACCTTGGGCGCTTTGACTATACTCTTTTTGCTTGGAGAGTTGTTTGTGTTATTTCAATTAAGAGTTCTTAATCTCAAGGGAAGATTTAGAAGGATACTTGGAGAGGTTCATACTCGTGTGAATTAGAGAGGTTGATACTTATGTGACATGAAGGTGTTGATTCTCGTTATAACCTGAAGACAATGATACTAGCTCTAATAAGGGGTTTTAATAAGTGAAATGTAATAAATATGTTGTTTAAGAGATTGAACATAACTCTTGTGTTGAGGGTGAACCAGTATAATTTTTGTGTTTGACTTCTATCCTTTACATTTATATTTTATTGTTTTATATCTGCCAAAACATATTGAAATTGACTAAAGGCTTTATTCATCCTCCCTTAAAAAGCCTCCTTGCACCAACAATGTGAAGTAATTACAATCTTCACATGCACTTGAACATGTGAAGATAGTGTTAAGACAAGCTCGTCTAAGAGAAAGACTAAGATTGTCGATGACATCTCTGGTTTTGAAGTTTAACAAACAACATTAAACGAAGTAATCTTGAGTGCAGTCTTGAACCCTCAAACATACAAAGAAGTATAAACGAAGAACAAATTACGATAGTCAAAATACCAAGACTAGGAAAAGAAACATAGAAATATAAAGTATAGATTAGAGGGTGTCTAGAAAACAAGTCTAACCAAAAGCTGTGACTAAAACTACATAAGACATTAATTAATAGACAAAACAAAAAATAAGACAACATAGGAGCATAACAAGAGGTTTACATAATAGAGCCAAAACATTTAATCTGCACAACAACATACAAAATCCGAAAAATGTTATGTGCAAAATATAAGAATTCAATAGTAAGAAGAACACAAAAAGAGTTACACAACTAACGTTACCATAGGAAGAAAACAAAGGTCGACAAAGTATTAGTCTTCTAAAAATTCACAACATAAACAGGAAACCACGACTTAAGAAAACTACTAAGAACAAATGACCTTTAAAAACACATCATTAAGTGACTTCTCTAATTAATACATCAATAAGTGTTTTGCTAAATATCATTGAACGATAATCAAACAAATTCTAGGTATAATGTGAAAAGAGAAAAGAGTAAGCACTCAGTGAGTCTATTAGATTGATTTGTCTTGAACATATACGGCTCTACGAGAATTATCGTCTAAGGACTTGTAAACAATAGTTTGATTGTAAATTTTGAAAAGAATTAAAATAATTTACATTTAACTTTAAGGATTTGAATAATAGCTAGACAAGTGTGTTTAATGGAAACCAGGAGTGGGTGAAACTTTTACGTTTAACTTGTGGAGTTAAACGATAACTAGATGGGTGTGGCTAGTGTAAACTAGGAGTGGGTTAAACTTAACTAGACAGTGTATCTAGAGGATACTGGGAGTGTCTAGGAACCATTAGTGGTGAAGAATACTACACAATCAGGAATGCATGAAACTCAATCAAGGTCATAGTAACAAATGTTACTAGGTTGACAACGACAACCAAAAGTAGGTTAAACTCAACTAGACGATGTATCTAGAGGATACCAAGAGCGCATAGGGATACTAGGAGTGGTGAAGAATATTACACAACCAGGTGTAGGTGAAACTCAGTCAAGGTCATAGTAACAGGGGTTACTGAGTTGACAACGACAATTGGGAATGGGTCAAATTAAACTAGACAAGTGTATCTGGAGAATACTAGGAATGTTTAGGGATACCATAATTGGTGAATAATATTGTGCAACCAGAAGTGGGTAATATTTAGTACTAGTCACGGTAACGGAGGTTACATAGCCTGCTAGTGTAACCAGGAGTGGTAGGAATACTCACTTGTACTTCATTAAAAATCTAGTAAAATCCTCTAAGTTATCTTAAAAAAGAATTGGACGTGCCTTAGTTGAGTAAGCCAGTATAAAAATGTATGTGTTATGTTCTAGACATGTGAATGTTCATTCTATGCTAATCCTCTTTAAGATTCACCTCCTCCTAAATGATAGGATGATAAGTTGAAATAGAGACCATGAGTGCATTAGACCAGTGTTATAGGGCAAAGTCTAAGTAGCTTATTAGGATCACTCAACTTTCAACGACTAGAATTATAACAGAAACAGTATTCAACTCCACCCCTTTTATGTTTCTTGTCATTTCAAATTGTTACAATTAACACCATAGTTCTAATAATATACTTTTGTAATTATATAGATTCATTTATGCTTTTAGAATATTATTTAATATATAAAATTTACTAGCAATTTTGCTTTATGTTTAACTACTTCAAGTCTCCTCTATAATCTCCCATCAAATTTTCTTCTTTATTCTTTTCATTGTCATACTTATTTTATTTATTCATGAAGTTCCTTTTCTCCTTCTTCATGCATTTTCTCTTCATTCTTATTTAAATCAATATCCCTATCATACAAAAAAGAAAACTCTTATCAAATACACATTTAAAAGTTTACAAAAGATGTTTTTGGAATTCATTCGCAATTGCAACTCTATTAGGAAAATGTTGACCTCCTACATAGGTTGACTGGAATACTTAAACCAACTTAGACATATAAGGAACATTTGCAAAGACAAAATATTTGTAATAATTTTATATTATCCTCCAATAAAAGATAGTAACCTAAACTCTCTAGGACCATTAATGAGATTCTTAGAAATAAGAGTAATGATTAAAGCTTTGAATCCCAATTAAGCTTTCAAGATTAATACCATCAAAATCATTACATCACCCTTAAAATGGTCCCAAAAATGTCTAATGAAGTGATATCATAACCATTAGGTCCTAGGTTTCTCTTACATTGTTATAACTAAAACCTTTTTGTTTTTGTAAACTAAAACTAACTTATTCGCAAGTTAAATTTATAAATTTAGAAAAATTATAGGAGAAATACAATTTTATTTATGTATAATCTAATTTTAATTTAGAATTAACTATGTTTTTGTCACTAAACTATAACGTGATTTTGGTTTTCGTCCAAGTCTCAAACTTTGATCTTGTTAGGTCTCTATACTTAAGAAATGCATGGATACAGTCCTTTTCATCCAACTCTCAACAACTAGGGTGCTGAACTAAGGCAAATGAACCCTTTATTTATAGAAAAACTTTTACACTTTTTTGTCTTCCCTCCTCTTCATCACAACCCTTGGATCTAAATATATCTAAGGGTCAAAGGTCATGATTATTCACCTTCTCAGCATCACCTCGTTTGTTATACAAACTGACAACTCTTCACCTCCCACATTTGGTCAGACCTGACACTTCATCATTACAACCCATTTGTCATTTTGCTTCTCGAAATTTGGGTTACTTTACCCATAGAGGTAGATAAGAAAAAAAAAATACAAATTTCTTTGCAAACATGATGAGTAGCAAATATGCCTTCCTAATAAATAGGACGAGTATCAAAGACTGTCATCCTAACAAACATGACAAATATCAAAGACCAACATAATGGTGGGCAGGTTGAAGGCCAACACTATGATAACTTTCTACAAGCCTTCAACAATATAACATGTTAAGCCTAGAGATCTAGTGTATTGTAATCATAGTACACCTTGGCCTAGTACATATCAGTCATCTACACTAACATGTGTCTAACCCACGTGTATTCGGTCAGGACAAGATTATTCCAGTCATACCACTGATATTGGTAAATCACAATTAAGTTAAAGAAGAAAGTGTTAAAGTAAGGTCAATAAGGTAGTTAAGGACATATGATTTAGGCCTATCCAAGTAAGAACTCATTAACAATAGTATAAATAGCATGCTCTACGAGGTACATTAATTACGTTAATTATGTTAATTAATTACAATATTCATTACCTTATGAGATACTTGGTTAGCTTAAGTGACATAGTGTCTTCTATTTGCACAATCCCATTCAATTTGAAGAGGACTAGCACCCCACAAAGGATGAGTACCCTTGAAGTTGGAGTTTGAAGTCCTTGAAATATTTAGAGTTGGAATCTTTGTAAAATGGTAAGAATAAAAGGAAAAATTAATTGATCATAAATTTGGAAAAGGGTCTTAAAAATAATGATTATTTATAGTGAAAATAGACAAAAACAAATCTTTTTTTATGAGTGTTATATTGGTCATTATCAATATAATGATCAATTATTTTTGAATGAGCTTGTTGAAATCATAATTTGATGATTTTAATTAGCTCGTTCAAATTCCACTACCTTAAATTGTTGTTGAATGACTTAAATAATCTAAGTTATTTTAAGCTATTATAGTAATATACATCTTATTAAAATATATTTTCTAGTCTAATATGTTATAATCCAATTTAGTTTAAATGGTAATATTCAAACCTAATTCAATTCTTAAAATATAAATTAATATAAAATGGTAATATTGTAAATTTGTTTTATCTAGTCAACATGGAACTTCTATCAAACTCCTCTCACATTGAATGATTCAATAGTGTCCAATAATAGATGAAACAATAAATCCAACAAAGAACAAATTTTATCAAGATAACTATAACTCTCATATCATGTTAAGAAATAAACTTCAAATCTAACTCAATCTTAAAAACTTAGTTTGTAAAGTGAGATTTGCATCCACTTATATATTGTAAATTCATAAACTTTTAGGATCTTACTCATGAAGAGTATTAGTTTTTTTTTTTTCAAATGTCTTAAGAATATATCTATACTCATATATAAAAGGGATTCTTCTTTTTGGTCTCCACATTAGTATTCCATTTTTACTCTTTAAATATTTTTGAAGTTAAAATAATTATTGTATAAATTTTAACTTATAAGTGACCGTTTCTCTAAATTTAACCATTTTTTAAATTTAATTATTTTTAGTTAAAAATAAATAAAAACTATTTACAATGAAATTATAAAAATAATTTATAATAATAATAATAATAATTTTATTAGTTTTTATTATCACAAGTGAAGGAACATTAGTAGCGCATGTTTTAACTAGTATTTTATGTAGCATAGTGCTTTCAGCGTATTAATAAGTTACTAAATATTAATTTAATTTAATTTCTGTATACCAATATTTTATTTTATTTTACATTATCAAGTAGTCAAATACAACTTTTAATAAGCTTACGCTAATATTAATAAGTTTGTTTAGGACACGGATTAAAAAAAATTCTTGAAATGTGTAAAATAGCATTCTATGAATGTTTAGTGTGTTTTTAATAAAAAAAAAAGTTTTTTTATACCGTATTTGATAAAAAGGAGATCAGGTAAATTAGAAAAGAAAAAGTAATATAGAAGGAAAACAATTTACAAATAAAGCGAAAGTTAACAAACTTCATTATGATTCTTTTAACTAAAACCACCGATAATTCTTTAATCAATATCTTAAGACATTGATTAATATCGTTAACAAACTTATTAGTGATTTCTCATGAACTTGCATGTAAAAAAAGGTAGCATAAACTACATTTTATTTTTTCTTAACGTAAAAACACTATGAAATTATATTGCTAACAATGACTATTATATTTATAATTATTTTAACTTCTTAACTAAACACAGCTTGCTGTAAAAAAGAAATATCAGTTATTACTTTTGTTTCTGTTCTCCAATTGTCTCATATTATTTTAATTAGAATATATGTTAAATATAATTTAAATATTTTTGTTTTAATCCTTTAAGACATTTTTTAAAAATAAAATTTGAAAACTTCGACAATTAATCTTAATAATATTATCTTAACATACTTAATGACCCATTTGAAAAATCGAATGAGAGAAAAGGGAATATATGCTAGGAACAAATTTTGTTGCATATTTTAGATGTTGTCAACTTCTAAAAGGGAAGTTCCTCAAGAGAATAAAGAATTTTAAACTTTAGACTTGAGAAGGAAACAAAATCTAATATTTTTCCATTATTTG
The DNA here is from genome assembly GCA_036885675.1 of Vigna mungo. NCBI lineage: Eukaryota > Viridiplantae > Streptophyta > Magnoliopsida > Fabales > Fabaceae > Vigna > Vigna mungo. The sequence continues at coordinate 46,453,426 of CP144700.1, read as the reverse complement.
ACTCTATAGTTTGTGTTGGTTTCAAGAGCCACCAAGACCATGAAATGGATAACCACAATCTCAAGATTCACTTTTAAATAGATAGACACTATCCCACATTCCCATCTTTTTCTTCTCTTACTAAATCCAACAACAAAAAACCAATATTTTGGCACCCCACACATGATGCTAAGTGGTTGAACCATAGGCTAGAAGCATGAATAAATGAATGATCCTTATGTGCTTTGAAATTTCTAGCAGCAACATTTTTTGTTATGCAGCAGAAGCACGATTTCATCAGCAATCTTTTAGAGGCATGGTTGACAAAAAGTTGAAAGGACCACACTTTGGCACTACAACACAGCTTTTGAGCCAATATTTGAGGCTCAAAATTTGCTTCTGCTCTTTTGAAGAGTGCAGTGACTTTAAGAAATGTGGTTATGCTTGCATTGTACACTGTCCCTCTTTCTTGGCAAGGAATCCTCTAGAATCTTGTGATAATCAAGTTCCACATTTGAAATAATGATGACAATTTAGGTGTTTAGGCGATAAATGTTGCTTTAAGATAGTGAAGAGTCTAAACCATGATTACATGTTGGAATTCAAGGATTTAAGTGGGCCAATCATGCTCATAAGTACGAATTATGGATAATTCCAATTATTCACATTATACAAAACAAGAGATCATGATTACGAGTTTTATTGGGCAAACTTTACTGCCTATATCATGAGAGACTGATTTAGCCTTTCTAGCAAAAGGTGTTTCAATCGAATGTGTATAATACCAATGGCAACTTCCTTCCATAGAATATCTGTGGGGTCTTATATAGATACTGGAATCTCTTACTGCTCCACTAGCTAGCTAGCTGGGGTTTTATATGGAAAATGATTAATTCTTCAAATATTAATTTTAATAGGCGTTAGAATAAGACAAATATACAATGTTAATGAATTTATGGAATGAAAGAAATCACCTAAAATAAAACAAGATTTGGACATAATTCAGATGAATGTGCATGCAAAATTTGTTAGGTAAGACATTGTATGGTGACAGGTTCTCTTTCTCCTCCATTACCCACTTAGCTAGTAGTGGTGGCGTGAACAAATGCTCTAAAATTAGGTTGGTCAGTTTCAACAACGTGGGATAATGAATAATTGAATTCCAAGGTTGTTGGTAATCATCAGGGTTGATATGTTGCAAGCTCAAAGGCCTATATTTGTAAATTATATGAAAATCTTACAAAGTATAGAGATGGAGAGCAACGACGTGGGCGTGCCGGAGTGGTTATCGGGCATGATTAGAATTCATGTGGGCTTTGCCCGCGCAAATTCGAATCCTGCCATTCATGTTTTAAGATTTTTTTTTTTAATAATTTAAAACATTATAATAAATTTTGATATATGCAAGAAGTTTAATATATTTTATGATACATGTATATTTTATATCAAGCTTGTGAGATATTAAATAGCACACAAATACAACACCACTTCAAATTGTGTGGGTGACTATTACTCGTTGATCACTTTACATTCTTCATTTCTAATTTAAGACAAACTTTCATATAATTATCCGAAAAAAATACAGTTTAGATTATGCTTTTTATTTCTTTTTTCATTTTCACTTAATAAGATAATTATTATGTTTGAATCACAAGTCAATTTTTTTTTTTTAATTTTTAAAGAGTAACTTTGGTAAAATTAAGAAGTAAAGTATTGATTTATTTTACTAGTTTATAAGTTAGGACTATTAATATAAGAGTGTTGGATTAGTATACTAACATAATTCATTTTAGGAACTACAACTTAATTAAGCTCTTTATACTTTATAACTTTTCTATTATTATTCTTTATATTTTGATATCATTTTTCTATCTATTATTACTTATTTTAATTTTATAGGAAAAATAATTATTATGCTAGTTTTAGTATTTAGTGTACTGCTTTTTATTTTGCATGTGATTCAAAGTTGGAAAAGATTTAATATTAGCGTTAAATATGTTTTTGGTCCCTTAATTTTCAGTAAAAATTGGAATTAGTCTCTCTTCAAAACTTTTGTCTAATTTAGTCCCCCAACTTTAGAAATGTATGAATTTAGTCTTTTTAACCAAATTTTGTTAAATTTATTTGATGTTTCAAACACGTTTCTCAGTTGACATTGAAGCAAATATGTGTCAAACAGTGTAAACAATCCAAATGTTATTTTGAAACGTGCTTGAAAAATCAAATAAACCTAACAAACTTTGGTTAAAAGGACTAAATACATACATTTTTAAAGTTGGGGAACTAAATTAGGCCAAAGTTTTGAAGAGGGACTAATTCCAATTTTCACTAAAAGTTAAGGGACCAAAAACATATTTAACCCTTAATATTATAACTTAAAGTAATTAACGTTTCATTATGTTATTCAAAAACTACATTTAATTAAAATTGTAAAATTAAATTCAATGTAATAGTCATTTCATTTAAAAATAAAAAAAATATGAAAATAAATAAAATTTAAACTTAATTAATACTTATTAAATTAACTAGTTTAAATAAAATGTGTAATCTATACATATGTATGTAAGTACCTCTCAACCATAGTTATGAGAGGAAAAAAAGTCAGAGTCCGGAAGCCCAGCAAAAAAAACGATCAAAATGACCTTTTCAACGTAGCACAACTCGTCGTGTCTAGTCCGACAGGCCAAACTACCTCGTCCAGCCTAGTAGGCCAACTCAGCCAACACGACAAATCAATCTAGCCAATCCAATATCATTAAAAAACTAAATGTAAGGAACTCGTCGTCACCCAGCCTGGTCAACCCAACTTCATTAACAAAAGTCTAAATGTAAGGAACTCACTCTCACCTAGCTTGACATGCTAATCCGCAGCCCAACACCATTAAAAAAACCTAAATGTAAGAAACTCCTCATTGCCCAACTCGACAGGCCAACTCGACAATGATGTTATATTCAAATAAGTGATAAATTATTTAATGTATGAATATATTTTGATATTTAATGAGAAATTCAAATGCAAGCAGGGACATTATATTCAAATAAGTGATAAATTATTCAAATGCATTACGACATCAGTTCGACAACCTACCTTGAAACTTGTTTGGCAACAAGGTAGCCTGATATGAACTCGTTTCAATCGGACAGCGCAGCCAGCCTAACAGGGTAGTAGCTCGACAAGTTGAGTTGTAAAAGTCAAACTGTTATTAAATCGTGGGTCAACCGAACCCGACTTGTTTTTGTGGGCTAAAGGTAGGTTGAGCTTAAACAGACTAGGTTGGCTCATTTTACCACCCCTATTTCTTGTAAACCCATCATTGGCCAAATACATATCGAACTACTAAGTCAACACATACTCGGTCCATCTTGAATCGGTCATCACAATATTATACAAGACACTTAATGATAATGACCAATGATTAACTCTGATAAGTCAGAAACTAACAAATATTTGGGCCAATGGGCCAAGTCCCATATAGGTAAAATTCCATAAATAGTAAGTAGGGCGTTGATCTCTCCACCTCTCCATTTCTATCCTCCACCTCCCCAATTTTTTTTAACTTTTCTTTAAATACGAAAATAACATTTTCTTATTTTTTGTTTTTACTTTTTAACCCTGTTTACCTAAGTTACCCTAACCTAACTTTTTACTTTCTACTTCAGTCAGACACTTTGACAGACTTCCATAGCAGCCCCACCTCCCCTTCGGATTCTCACCCCACGTTCCAAGTTTCATTTTCTAAAACTTTCCAACTCTCCCAGTCCTCTCTTCCTTTGTGCGTGGTGCTTTTAACTTTTCGTGTATGCGGCGGTGCGACGGGTGGTGGTGCAGCGGTGCGGCGCGGTGGTTGTTGGTTCGTTCTGTTTCTTCCTGCGGGTGTGTTGGGCGGTGTGGCGGTGTGTGCGGCGTTGCGGCCGGTGTGTGCGGTGGATGTGTGCGGCGGTGCAGCACAGTGGTTGTTGCTTCGTTCGTTTATGCCTCGAGATGTTAGTTTCTTTTCGTTTCTTCCTTCATTTTTATTAAATGTATGTAATATAATGTTTAAGATTGCGTTGATTTATGTTCTGTGTCTGCTGTTGATTTTTGGTCTGTGTTGTTGCTCTGTTTTCTTTTGAGGTTTCTGCGTTCTGTGTGCGTAGGAGGAAGAAGACCTCCAGGCCCTGAAACGGATGTTGCACATCCGTTTGGCCCTGAAACGGATGTCGATATCCGTCAACGGAGAAGACGAACTCTGCACATCCGTTTAACAGTGAATTATGTACCTCCGTCGCGCACGTTTCTCCTTCAACCACCACGCCTTCAAACATGATCACGGAGAAGACAAACTCTATACATTTGCAACTTTCCTTCCACCACACTAACAATTCCTCACAGTGAAAGAAAGAGAGCACAAAGAATTCGAAAAAAAAACAATAAACACAACAATGAAACAGAAACTAGAGAGAGAACACAAAGTATAACGTGCGTAAAAAAAGGTTTTTTACAATAGGAGATTGAAATTAAAATTAAGCTATAAAATAAATTATACTTAAGGGTATAATAGGAATATAAATAAAAAATAGGAATATAAATAAAAAAAGAAGGGATAAACATGGAATGTAGAGGTGGAGGGCCAAAAATGTGAAGGTGCAGGGATCAACGCCCTAGTAAGTATATAACACATTTACAAGGTATGTTGTTTACATTCAGGAATTACTAATTTATTTCTTGTTGAGCACTATGTTGACTTAGGCGTTAAAGTTTCTTTTACAAACATAACCCCTAAGGAGAATAAGTACTCAAGAGGAGGACAAGCACCCTAGAGATTGAAGGTTATAACTGTTTGAAGTGTCCTTGGAATGTTAAGACAAGATAATTTAGGAATCCTCTATTTTGAAGTTTAACAAAATCATCTATCAAAATAATTTTCATCGTAATAACAGTTTAGGATAACTCGCTAAACGTTATATGACTAAACACTATAGTAAACAGACTGTCTTAAATGCTATAGTCAATAGTCTCTTTGTCTGTGTAGATCCTATCAAGGATGAAATACTTTATTCAAAGTTATGTGCTGATACAAAAAGACAATAAGAGATAAAGGGATATTCTAAGAATGTTTCGCTGCTACTTTCTGCCTAATCATCCGTACAACAACACAATACTTCTCTCGAAAAGTACAGTAGTATCTGGTAGTGTACAAATGGCTACATAAACTTTATCAAAAGTTAATGGTCTAAGTGTAACAGATCTCTCTTGAAGTTTTCTATAAATTGAAGACTGCATTAAGAAGAGAAGGAGAATGATATTATTGCACATAGTGTTACGTTGATAAAATTGTCTCTCTTTGGCTTGCACATATGTTGTATGGTCTACCATTGGTAGTACATCTTTGTAACAAGTTTTTCAAATCTATGTTATTCTGATTATATCCTCTTTAAGAAAGTTATTCTTTTGTACTTGTTTTAAACATACATTTGTTTTTAAATAATCAGAAGGGATTCAAAACATTCAGTTTATTTAGCTTAAGGGGATTTAAACAGTATTTTAGCAAATTAGGCTATTGTAAACCAGGAGTGGTGAAACTCATTTGTAACTAGTTGAAGTTAGTGTAACCCTTTAAGAGTTCTTAAAGGAGAACTGGATGTAACTCATGTTGAGTGAATTAGTATAAAACGAGCTTTTATCTCTACCATCTTTTTACTGTGTTTCCAAAGGCTTTAAAAAAATCCTCAAGTGTTCAACATTGTCTATAGACCATCTAACCATTGCAAACAACGTTTAATATGTTTTGCAAAAAGTTTTCAAACTCTATTCAAATCCCCCTTTCTAGAGTTTGCCTATTGTTTCAGTTGGTATAAAAGCTAACCTCTTGGGGTTAGTTCTTTGTTGGACTAGAGAAAAGATCCTACTCGCAAATAGGAAACGAAGGATTCACTGTCAACCGCCCTCCTTTATTTAGAGGAAAAAAATTTGACTACTAGAAACAAAGAAAAATAACATTCTTTGAAATATGTCACATTGATATGTGGGATGTAGTCGAAAATGGCAGCTACATACCCCTTGATAGAAAAGGTGAGCCCTTACCAAGAAGATTATGGTCAGATGACAAAAAACAAAGGTATCTTCTAAACTCTAAAACTAGAAATTCACTCATGTGTGCCTTATCTGAAAAGAAGTATAGAAAAGTACACATATACAAAGGCGCTAAAGAGATGTGTGATATATTGGTAGTCACCTATGAAGGTTGCAACAAAGTTAAGAGAAACAAGCACAACCTACTTACTAGACAATATGATGTTCACCATTGTAGACAATGAAAGCGTTTGATAAGATTGTCATTGACCCGATCAAATTAATACTACTAAACTATAGCAACTTTAGTATTGCTAAGATAGTAGCCAACAAAATAGAAAGGGTAAATTCAATCCTAAATCGTCTACCAACAAACACATAATTGATTCTTAACAATTTAGTTTTTATAAAACTATATAAAGGGATTATTAAAATAATAAAGAAGATAAATATGAAGAAAAGATTAAAGAACAAAGTAACAAAAGATAACACTCCACGAAATGTAGAAATAACATGAAAATAGAATAAGAGAGGGTGGAGAACATGAGAGAAGAGAGGTAGGATGAAATTTGAACCTCTCAAAGGGTTCCTCAGCTCCCCTAATGTGTTTCCCTACGTCTCTTTATTTAGAAATTGGATTGAGCTTTGTTTTAGGTTTTTTTGTTGTTGTAATCTTCTTTATGATAATGTAATCTCCTCCAATTATCTTCTAAGTGATCCAATATCTTCAAAATATATTTGGTAGTTGTGAAGATCTAAAAATATTTGAGAAGATATTTGCTAGATTAAAAAAGATTTGACAAATATTATGTTTTGATATTTATTGATATAGTTAAATAAGGTAATTATTTAAATATCAAATAAAATATCTTTCAGATATACTTTCCAAAATTATCTTTAATCATACACATTTATCCATTATTAAAACTCTTTTAGTAGAAAAAATAGAGAAAACTGCAAGATCCAATTTTTGTGTTTGTTCCCTCTTCTTGACTTAGCCAAATTTCTTCACTTTTTCATGCTATTCTTGGATTGACTTCTTGTGGTTTTGATTATTTGTTATTATTGGATTTATTTTTATGGTGTCATGACACTTTACCCAATTTATTTTCACACCTCAATGAGCTCAACTTAGTTACACAATTGCACCAACATATCTCAAAATATCCAAAGAACATTTATACAACTAAAAAACTAATTTTAACATGCTTTTGTATCTCATGCTAAATAAAACCAATTATAACAAATCTTAATTAAAGTACAAAAACTAATTAAAAATCCAATATTAAAGGCTAATTGAGGGTATAAATATGCATTCATCAAGCTCCAACCTAGGAAATTGCTACTTAAGTCGTGGAGGAAACCCACCAAGGAGGAAACCTAACGGCTAGAGCCATGGCCACCATTGGAGTCATACTGTCAGAATTTATAAATATCATAATTTCATATCTATTTAGAGAGGTTTTTGGGAGATACTCTAAGAGTAGTTTTAGAGAGAGACTTTAGAGAGTCTTCTCACTCATATCCTCCGTAATTAATAAAAAATTTTTAAAAGGATTGAGAGATGGATTCTTTTCCTTGTTATTTCTTCTTTCTATCATTTATGAAGAACTAAATCTCCCATGTGTTGGAGTGAGATGTAACAACTTTGAACTCTCTTGTATTTGGTACAATCTTTCATTTATGTATGGTTGCTTTTGATTTAAAGTTTGTTAATTGATTTATGCTTAACGTTGGATGAACTGATTACTCGCTTTACTTCACTAGCTTAAGATTTAGTGGGAACTACTTTTAAGTTGTGGTCCAATCGTTCTTTTGTGGGTATCCAGATGCTTGGAATAAATCTAGGGTGTCCAACTAGAGATAGAGTCTTGATCTTAACGTAGGTAACTTCCTCAAGCAATCACTAAGGAATTACACAGAAGGATGACGATCTTAGAATTTAGGTGCTAGAGATGGACCTAGAGTTACACCTAAGAGAACTCTTAAGACTTAATTTGTAGCTTCATAGTTAAGCGTAAGTTTGATGCAAGAGAGAGAAAAACTGTGAAATTGAACTCCAACATAGTTTCAACCATCTAAAATTCACTCATCCAGTAAACCCTGTTTTCCAACTTACATTACAATTTTTTCACCAACATAAATATGTTTTCAAGACATCTTAAACACGACTACTACTTTATTAAAGATCAAGATAGTTAAAACATTATCTTTTTACCAAATCCCTATAGATACGACACTTGTTATACTGCAACTTGTTGGTATATTTGACCAGTATGCTTACAATTTGACCACGAACACCTATCAAATCAATCGAATGCACAAAGGATGTCTGAACCTTACGAACATCAATGTCTTAAAAGGTAGATGGGTAGTTATTACCTTTTATTATATTTTTTAAAAGGTAATTGTTTTTTAAAATAAAAAATAAAATAAAAAGTAGTTGTTATTTAAAATAAAAAATAAAATAAAAAGTAATAACTACCCATACACATGGACCAATCAAATGACAAATAAATAATTTTTATTTTAAATTAAATTTTAAAATTATTAAAATACTATTGATTTAAAGTTATGTTTTTTTTAACAGAAACTTTTTTGTAACTTAAAACTTAGAGCTGTCAAAACGGGTAACCCGGCTCAACCCGGCCCGACCCACCACGGGTTGGTCACCTAGTGAGCGAACCTAACCCGCCTCATTTATTAGCGAGCCAGAAAAATCTGAACCCGGCTCGACCCACCACGGGTTGGTGGGTAAACGGGTTGGCTCACTAGCCCATTTAATTACAATTTTTTTAAAATAAAAAAATTACAAACTTTCTATATTCAAATTTAAACAAATTTCACTCCAAAAAAATGATGTTAAAATGAAGACAATTGAAAATAATAATAAAAAGTACAATATAATCCAAATGTCATCCAAAACCAAACACAAAAAACATACAAAAAATCTGCTCCTTGAAGAATTTCTGTGAAGAAGTGAGAGTGACAACACCGTAAATGAGAGTAAGTTCCGTGAGAGTGATTTGTGAGAGAAGATGTTACTTTTTTGGTATACACATTGAGTGAATAGAGTATTTTATTTTTTAGGGTTTCATAAATAAAATAATAAATTAAAAAAATAAAATTAGGTAGATGGGTTGGCGGGCCAACCCGGACCATCATGGGTTCAACCCGCATGAGCCGGGTTTAAATGAGCCGGGTTGAAATCTGACCCGCATAAAAAAAATTCAATTTTTTCAAACTCAATCCGGCTCGAACCCGTGGTGAGCTCGGTTGGCTCGCGAGTTGTGACCCATTTTGACGACTCTCTCTCTCTCTATATATATATATATATATATATATATATATATATATATATATATTTTCCATCTCCAAAAAAATTTCTAAGATTTTTTAAAGGAATAGTCTTTGTATTTGTCTGTGTAACATTTTAAACTACATAACTTAAACAAAATAAATTTGTTATGTATAATATACACGCAAAAAATATATAATTTTATTAAGCGCATAAGATACGTACCCATAAGTACAAATACTGCACTTATAGAAAAACACTTAAAAAATGTAGGTGGCTTTGACCCCTTGACGACCCTACTACTTCAATTTAAGACACCTTAAATAATTATCAACAAGATTTTATTGTTTGGCTGATGCTTTAGATATTATAGTGTTACTTTGCTCATTTTTCACATATTCACATAATTACGTAATTATTATGTTTAATAACTTCAATTAAATTTTTTAAAGTGTTTAAACTGAGTTAAAAAAAAATATTTTTTATTTTAACAAAATGAACTATTGAAATGTTACGTGGAGTTTAAGAATACCGAACAAAATTTACTATCTATTCAAACCAAAAATGTTTAGGATTTGAAGAATTATTTTAAAATTCAAAATATATTTTAAATTTGAAAGTTTCACATATTATAAATATGTGTATTCGGAAAAACAGACACAAAGTGGGCGTGCCGGAGTGGTTATCGGGCATGACTAGAAATCATGTGGGCTCTGCCCGCGCAGGTTCGAATCCTGCCGCTCACGAGATTTTTATTTTTATTAAAATTTTTTTGTTCATTACTTTTGTTTTAATAAGATAGTTTTACACCTAATTTATCGAATTGGATAACTTTTTCTTTACAATACGTAATTAGGTAAGATTTTATATTTAAAAAAATGGTGTTTCCAAATATCTTGTAACTATTGATTGTTGAAAAAATCATGATTTTGTTCTATCAAGGTTATCTAAAAATGATATTTGAAAAAATCATGATTTTGTTCTATCAAGGTTATCTAAAAGTGATATTTTTTTTTTATAATTTGGATGCAGTATGATGTATATATAGTACAAGGAGCATAAGCCATATGTTGACACTCTAGTTCTTACCCTGTTTATTATCATGCGTATAAGTTTGGATGAGGTGTGTTATGATGACTTTTAATTTTTATAATTAAACTATTAATTGTAACTGGATGATTTATTTTAATTGGGTTGAATCTAAAACTTGGTGATCACGAGAGAAAATGATTGATAAGAAATTGTGAGGCGCTTCAATTTTTATTTTATTTATCTGCAAATGTTAAATTTGTATTGGAAGATGCTTAAATTATCCATTGACTTGGAAAAAAATTAGTAAAAGTATATCAGTCAAAGATGAAGAAAAAACATGGAAAAGCTTTTGCACAAAATTATATATGGTGTTGTGTGTTGGAGGTAATCATTTGGCGCTCCTAGTGCGAGTTGAACAGAGAAAAAGAAAATAGAAAAAAATATGTATATGAATATTTTCTTGAGTACTTAGTTCTAAATTGGACTTACATGAGAAGGTCAACTGGGCAGAAAAGAACTGTGGCACTTGTGAGAGAGAAGGAAGCAATTAATGTGAATAGCATGATTTAAATCACATGTTTTCTACCACATACAATATAGTGGAACTCCATATATAAAGTTTCTCTTTTTTGTTTATGGGAATGGGACCCACTAAAACTCTTTGCATGATCCTTCATATTCATAATTTCTTCTTTAGGAGCATCTTGAGATTCTTCATTTAATAGGCCATAGCAAAGGCAATTATTGATACTAATTGGCCATTTCCCAGTAATGTTACTAGCCCATTGCAAAGTACTTCTATCCAAAACACACTCATATATATAAAATTGTCCCTACTATAACTCATGCACAGAATGCACCATGTTACTGCCTTTGCTCACTTATAAAGTTGATGTATATACCATACATAAAGATCCAGACAAGTTGACTTTATTTCCCCCAATTGCCTTCCATCTTTTACAATATCATCCTCCAAATATCTCCATTCACAATACCAAAATAATCGTTCCCATTTTCTTTCCTATGCCAAATTTAACTAACATAAAATAATGTTAGAACTTCAAGATCATGATCATCATACAAAAGTCCCAAGTCCTTTGATATATGTATAGTAGGGACCAGATGGTTGTAAAGCCACCCCATAGTCAATCATATCGGACAGTTAAGGATGAACGGTTGACGAAAATCCATAATCAGATCTTTCTGCAAAGATTAAGGTAAGCAGTGATTAGATGTAGTGGACTGGAATTGGACCGTGATTAAGATTTCGCTAATCCTAAGCCATGACGAAAACTATAAATACAAGTCAAAGGTAAGGAGTAAGTAGTTTGCATTTACTGTGCATTTATTCTTGATCTTAGATTACCGTATGGACAGTCACTGACTTAACCATTGGAGAACCTTTAACAGGTACACCTCGGACGATAAAACAAAGAAAAATATTCAAGAATACTACCGAACGACACTTAAAGAGAAATTGTAAAAGTATTTGAAATAACTCAACCTTGTAACTATCAAACCTCCCTTCAAAACAAACTAATAAAGAAAAAAAAAACTCACGTATTTATTATCTTAATATTTCAAGTTGAAAGTTATATCTTAAATTTGTTTGAACTATTTATTACTACCCTGCTAGAACTCTTCATAAAGAGAAAAAAAATAAAGATTGGATACAATAAATAGAGAGAAGGTGTTTCGGTGAATATTTTGTGGGACCGAGACGCTGACCTGAATGACGTGGCTTTACCGATTTCTGGCGCTTGAACGAACTGAGTTGCTCACTCTTTATGGATCTTGACCGCTCGCACTCCTTTAGTTTGGACCGTCTGGCACTCTTCAAGCTCTGGCCGAGGGGGGAGGTACCTGCAAAGGCACTCTAACGCTCAAGTTAGGCGTGTAGGGTAGAAGAACCTTAGTTCTTAGTAAGGTGATTCTCAGTATGAGAGAGTTGATAGCAGAGTTGTTGTATGATTATGATGAGAGTGGAGAATATGAGTAGCGTGATTAGAATGTGAATGGAACGTACCTAGCTTGTGACCTTGGCTTCTATTTATAATTTGTCTCATGAACCTTGAACTGATATAAGCCCAATAGGATATAAACAAAATAAAATATAAACAGTTTTACCTGGTTACTCATAAACAACTTTATCAATATCTTTGATCAAATATCATTTGATTCTCAGTATCTTTAATAAGATATCTTCAATTGTGGTGGACTACAAGCCCAATAATAAGAGTTGGCCCAATTATGGCTCTGCATAGTTATGATGTTATACATAATCGATCGGTTATTCTTCGTAACCGCTCGTCCTAGATATCATATCGTACATCATCTCCCCCAAGTCTGAGTTAAGCGTTAGGCTTTAGCCGTAGTTAACTGTAGGACTTATGAGTTTGAGGGAGGTTTTATTTTTGTGTTTGGAGAGCGTGTTTCTAGTAGTTGCTCATCTGTTTGAACTTTGTCAGATGTTGAATGCTGATGGGGGTTCTTTTTAGAACTTTTTTCCCATGTTGATGATGACTTGGTAATATCTTGTTTACCTGTTCTGAAAGGAAAATAATAATCTAAGACATAAGTAATTTATTCAAGCTTACTTGTATAACCGGAGGCGTTCAGATGCTGATTTATCCGTCAACGATATTATAGTTGGAGGTTCAGATTCGATGTTCTGTGCCTTTTAATAATAGTTGGGCGTCCGGACTCGGTGTTCCGTGTCTTTTGATAGTTGTTGAGCGTCCAGATTCGTTGTTTCCGGGCCTTTTAATAGTAGTTAGGCATCCGGATTCGGTGTTCCGTGCATTTGGATGGGCGTCTGGATTCGTTGTTCCGGGCCTTAATGTGTTTGGACTTGGCGGTCCGGTAGGCATCCGGACTCGGTTTTCCAGGCCTTAATGTGTTTGGACTCGGTGGTCTGGTAGGCGTCCAGACTCGTTGTTCCGGGCCTTAATGTGTTTGGACTCGACAGTCCTTTGGACTCGTTGGTCCTTTAGCGTGTTTGGACTCGTTGGTCCATGAGACGTCCAGACGCGTTTGGCCCAGGCCTTCGAATGGATGGACTTGGTCGTCCATAAGGCGTCAGGATGCGTTGGGTCCTGGCCTTCTGTAGATATACGTAAGGCGTCCAGGCCTTCGTATGGATGGACTTGGTCGCCCATAAAGCACCAGGACGTGTTGGGTCCTGGCCTTCTGTAGATATACGTAAGGCGTCCAGGCCTTCGTATGGATGGACTTGGTCGCCCATAAGGTGTCAGGACGCGTTGGGTCCTGGCCTTCTGTAGATATACGCAAGGCGTCTGGACACGTTCGGTCCAGCCCTTCGTGTGGATGGAGATGTTGAAGTAACTAATTGCACGTGATGTAAACTGGATGAGCATGTAACTGCTTTAGAGGTTTGTGATATTGAGACTGATCGGTTGAGATGTAACCGCTTTAGTAATATGTAAGATAATATAATTGAGACTGATCTGTAAGATAATATAATTGAGATTGATCGGTTGAGATGTAACTGCTTTTAGTAATCTGTAAGATATATAATATCGAAGATATGGTCAAGACCGATCGGTTGAGATTGTAACTGCTTTAATGATCTGCAAGATATATAATATCAAAGATATAATTGAGATCGGTCGGTTAAGATGTAACCACTTTTAGTAATCTGCAAGATATATAATATCAAAGGTATGGTCGAGACTGATCGGTTGAGATTGTAACTGCTTTGCAAGATATATAATATCAAAGATATAATTGAGATAGGTCGGTTAATATGTAACCGCTTTTAGTAATATGCAAGATATATAATATCAAAGGTATGGTCGAGACCGATCGGTTGAGATTGTAACTGCTTTAATGATCTGTTTTAATTATGGAAAGCGCGGACTTATCAATCGGAATGAATCCATTGGCCACTGAACCGCTTCTGATGAGTCCTAATCTTGGAGGACGGGTACGTCATCTTCCCTGGAGTGGTGGAGAAATAAACATAGTAACGATGGTCGTCGGGCTTGCCGGATATCTCACCCGTCCACCAGCCGTCGTTGTCGAAGATGTCGATGCAGTGGCGAGTTGGTCAATGATGCTGCATTTGAAACCATTGAGGTACCGAGGCCCTTTTTTTTTTTTCCTTTTCTTAGATGAACAATGAATAGAGGGTTGGACATTAGGTGAAACCCAAATAATAAACAGTATATCTGAACACTGAAGGTAATCTCAGATAATAATAGCTTTGGATCAACAAGTATTTATTTTGTCCATGTAATAATTATTTTTATTCAAACGAATCAAGCACGAAAAGGAGCGAAACTTAATAACTGAAGAGAAACTGCGCCATAAGATTAGGAAATTCTTTTTTTGTTGTGTGTCAGTATACGTTCCACATATATACCATGTATAGATATATATCTTCTATGAAATAGTTATTATAATAATATATATCTTTAATATGCCATATAAGATATAATATATTTTTCGTGCATAAAATAGTTGTTGTAACCGTCAATTAGCTTTTTCTGTAGTTTGTTGTAGAATTAATATTCTAAGAATAAGGATTTTTTGTTATTTTATTTTTATATGAAATATAATACTTATCTTGTTGATGATGATCCATATTGTGTAGCTTGTTGATGATGATCCATGTTGTGTAGCTTTTGTTTTGTTGAGAATTCCTGGTGTTGATCCGAAACAGTGATGTTGATACCGATACCGAGCGCTTGTCTTGGTTCCTCGTGGTTTTCATGGGGATGTCGTCCGGCACCACGGTGTCAAAATGTTTCAGTGTAAATTTTGTGGGACCGAGACACTAACCTTGATGATGTGGCTTTCCTGCTTTCTGGCGCTTGGATGAACTGGGTTGCTCGCTCCTTCTTTATTTCGACCGCTCGCTACCGTCCGTTGATCTTCAAGCTTTGACCAAGGAGAGAGGTACCTGCAATGACACTCCGACGCTCAAGTTAGGCGTGTATTGTGGAAGAACCTCGGTTCTTAATATGGTGATTCTCAGTATGAGAGAATTGATAGCAAAGTTGTTGTATGATTATGATGGGAATGGAGAGTAAGAGAAGTGTGATTAGAATGTGAGTGGAACGTGATTGGAACGTAAGTGGAGCGTACCTTGTTTAGTGTCCTTGGTTATCTATTTATAGGTCTTGAGTTGATATAAGATTACCAGAATATAAACAGAATAAAATATAAACAGTTTTACCTGGTTACTCATAAACAACTTTATTAATATCTTTGATCAAATATTATTTGATTCTCAGTATCTTTAATAAGATATCTTCAATTGTGGTGGACTACAAGTCCAATAATAAGAGTTGGCCCAATTATGATCCTGCATAATTATGATGTTATACATAACCGATCGGTTATTCTTCGTAACCGCTCGTCCCAGATATCATACTGTAGAGAAGGAATATATGCATGTTGAACACTAAGTAAAACCATACTTTTGACTCTATATATGTATACAAATGGTATATATTTTGTCATTATTCTTGAAGATTTCCTAAAGAATAAGAGAAACTGATGGAAACTTGATTACATTTTTTGATTTTGTACATTTATGGATGTAACAGAAGGAGGAGTGTGAATCACATAAATATAGTGGCATTAAGAAATGGTGATAAACCTGTGTAAGTGAGAACCACATTTTTAAGGTTTGGCGAAAGGAACAATGAACGGTTACCCTTGAAGAGAATCTGGGCGGCTATGAAGAAAGAAAAGCATCGTATGCCCCACAATTTTTAATCAATTCCTCTTTATCACTTTATGTCTCACTCCTTCAGTATTCACTATCATTCATCAAAATCTATATATCTTATTAACACTTTTCCTTATTTAATATAACTTTTTGCTTTTCCTGTAATTATTTAACAAATAATTATACATTCATATTCATCCTTATCCAATTAAACGACTGTTAAACTATATATTATTCATACCATGCCGACATGCAATTTTTTTAAAAACGTTAGTTGGTTTCAACTTTTAGTGTTAACGATGTTCAAAGATTTTCCAGCAAAACAGGACCAAGTTCCAATCACATGCTCAGTTTCCGCGTCTGTATATGTTACTATATCTATATATAATATTTTATATAACTATATGTAATATGTATCTAGAGGTGTTAAAATGGAGAGTTTAACAGAATCAAATTACTTAAAAATGTGTTGACATTATACTTTATCAGTATTTTAAAAGAATTTGTAATTTTTAAAGTTTAATTTGACACTGTGTTGGGTTACTCCGTCAACTGATAATATTACTTAAAAGATAGTTTAATTATATATATATATATATATATATATATATATATATATATATATATATATATATATATATATATATGTATATAAAATTTTAGTTATATTATCAATGGAATTAATTTAAATGTTATGGATTGATAATACATTGTAAAGGGTAGGTTATATAATTTACTAAGATTAGGGTGTGCTATTTTTTTATGATGATAGAATATAATAAAATTGTTATTATTGTTGTTATTATAGTTATAAATTAAATATAAATAATTTTTATAATTTTTCATTTATTTTAGGTAGTTTTATAATTGAAAATTATTAAGTTAAAAGAAACAGTTAAATCGAAAGAAAAACGGTTAAAGTGTTTTTTTAAAAAAAAATAGTCACTTAAAGAATAAAATTAATAAAATGATTATTTTGATTTAAATAAATTATCCTTTGTATATAGTATAGAAAATATCATTTTAAATTTTAAAAAATATAGAATCATTCTCTAATAGAACGTTTAGATTTGCTTTAGTTCACCAAAAGATTAGAAAATATATCTAGTTCAATTTAATATCCTCTCTCCTATTAATTTATATTATTTTGTATCTCAAATTAAAATATATTTTTTAAAATATAACTAACTTGACCAAATTATTAAATGAATTTAATAAAATTTGATATAAATAATAGGTTTAATAGGTTCGGAGTCCCTATATTTGGGGATTTGTTTCAATTGGATCCTACAATTTCGAAGTGATCAATTAGGTTCCTAATTTTGTCAATTTGAATCAATAAAAGTCTTTCCGTTAGCAGTTAATGCCGTGAAATTTTTGAACATATGTCACGCTGACACTTCCAGGGGGCACCGTTTCAAGTGCATAGGTGGATTATAAAAGGGTGAAATTCCTAAATTAAAAGGGTGTATTTGAAGGTGAAATCTCTAAATTAAAAGGGATTTCACTCTTTTATAATCCACCTATACACTTGAAATGGTGCCACCTGGAAGCGTCAGCATGCCACATGTTCAAAAACTTCACGTCGTTAACTGATTGATTCAAATTGACAAAATTAGAGACCTAATTGATCACTTCCAAAATTGGAGAACCCAATTGAAATAAACCCCCAAATATAGGGACCTCCGAACCTATTAAACCTAAATAATAATGATAATATAAAATTATAATGTAAAAGTTAAATTAATTTGTAATAGTTGATTTTATTAAAAATGACTTATAGGATAATATTTAATAAAATTTGTAATTTAATATCTCAGAGATATGCTATAGTATGTGAATGCTGAAGCTATATATCAATCTTAAACTGTGTAACAACAAATCCTGCAAAACTTGCTGTCAGTTTTCTGTGTTTATATGTTTATTATTTCCATTTATATGAAAAGAATCTTTAGTCATAATTGCATTTTTGCGTGTATTATAATTCAGGAGCAAATGAGACAGAGAAGATCAAGTTATATATAATAAAATAAGCTTCTATTTGGCCATTCTAATTTAGGTATTGATATTATACACCCTATAATTTTATTCATATTCCTACTTTCAAAAAATATTCCTCCTTAATTCAGGTGCTTAATAATAAAATAAAGGTGATTTAATCAGAATATTAACAAAAATCTAACCACAAAGATTAAGATTATATAAGCTACAATTAGCAAATATGTTCTTCATCAATTAAGGAGTCAATTTTAGAATATTGAAATAAGAAGATCTCTTGTCTCTCTTCAAATTCTCCTTATCTTTCAAAGCGATTTGAAATTTATCAAAATTTCACTAAATCTCTAACTTAAAAAATTATTTGATATTTTCAGATATTGTAATGATATAAAAACTGGTCAGCAGCTACAAAAGAAATCGAAAGACACAATAAGCTTTAACATAAGTAGATTAATGAACTTTAAATGCTTAAAATAATGTATTAAAGACAAATAAAAATGAATGAAAAGAATAATTGAAGAAGTTGTGAGGAGAGAAAAATCAACAATGGTAAGAATCTGTGGCACATTCATTCAATCTGTTCAGTGTGGCTTGTGCTTGCACGAGAAGAATTGATAGCATTGGCCACCATTCTCCAAAGACAAGGACAATTTCCACATTTTTCTCAGAACAATTTAATAATGTTTTTAGTCTTTGCACGTTCTCATGCTGTCAATTAAGAATAATGTTTTCTTAAAGAAACGTAATTCTGCACAAATCTCTATACTTTAGTAGAAGAATAATCAGATTCAACTTTTAACATGTGAGTGAGGATTCATTTTGGTCCAATATTTAGCATCAAAGAATACGTTGCTGTAGACTTTCTCCTGCTAACCCTTAAAAGTTAACCAACAAATAAATATCAGGGAAAACTTATTCAATATTTTCTTTTCGTCACAAAAATTTTCTGTATTTCTAACTTAACTTTATAAATCAACTATTAAAAGGAGACTCATATCCGTTTATTCTTTTTAATTAAAATAAAAAAATATCATTTTTTTTATAGTTGATATAAGATTTTTAACCTTCTCATATGATATATTTCAATTGTCAAACTATTTATAAGTGATTTAAAATAACTTGATAATAAATAATATAATATGTCTAATAAGTAATAAATTTAGATAAGATGAAATTCTAAATGATGTTAAGAAATAAATTTTTGACCTAATTTTATTTAGTAAAATGAAATTGATTATATAATATGTTTAAGTGATTAAAAAAATTAAGGTAAAGAAAATGAGAAGGTAGTGTTAAGAAATTGGAAAAATTGTTTGGCATAAGTAGGAAAATTTTAAAAAAGCTGCGGTTGTAGGGTGCGAAGTTGGTGGTTAGAACGATATTGTGTCATGTGTTTTGTTTGGTCACATTAGCCTTTACCTTTGTATAAAGGTAGTCACCTTTTTTTCACCATACACTTTACCCAACTTATTTTCCTTTCTTTGTTCTATCTAACTGTAGACTAGGATGCTTTTTTCAAATGTTCCACGAGGAATTTATTTTTTATATTAGATGTAACCGACTTCATCATGTCTTTCATTCTTTTAGGATAATTCATACATTAAAACAAATAAGTCAATTTTTACATTTAATTTTTAATAAAATAGGTACATTTAGTTATAATTACATTGAATTTTTATACCTCTGTAGTCAACCCACATATTTATAGCAATAGAAAGTTTTAACTTATTTCACAGAATATTAACAACAATTATGATATGAAATTATAAAGATAGCAATAAATTATAGTGTTAACTTAAATAATTGAATAAACAAATAAATTAAACATTCAAATTATTTAAATATTATTGAAAAAGCTCTAACCTTGAAAAAAAAATAAAGTATTAACATATATAGTTAAAAATAATTATAATGAAAAAATATTGAAATATAAATTATATATATATATATATATATATATATATATATATATATATATATATATATATATATATCCTCAACGAAGATATATGAAAAAATTATGTAGATTCATGGAATGAATTAGTGAAAGAACTTCCTAAACTCATAAACCAATTCTATAATATTACAAAATTATCAATGTAAAAATGACTATATTGGCACTTTATCAACATGTAGTTGAAAAGTCTATACTCCATAACAAAACATCAACGCTTAAGCAACATCTCATCACTAGAGTTTTACTAACCTATAATTGTTTCAAGGACTTAAGTCAATTTTATAAGTTATTAGGTACCTAATTCAAAAAAAGACTATTACGTACTTAAAAAAATAGTCATATTTATAGACCTAAAATTATTTAAGTATATACACACATTGCTTTGAAAACACTTGGCTTTAAAAGTGTACAAATACTATATCTTCAAAATAGAAAGAAGATAAAATTTAACTTTTAGTTTTGCTTAGAAATACCTTTCTTGAATCATACTCTTGTACCAAGTACAATCACAACAAAAATACAACATAATAATTATAAATGTGAACCATCATAATAAAGAATTTAACTTAAGGACATTAAATACACCCCCCACATCATAACATGTAAGGACCAAGGGAATGAAGTGGTCTGGATGGAGGATTAAATGAGTATGGTGTTAGACGAGGCAAGCGACATGCTTGGATTTTAGTAGCTTTGAGTTGCATGATTCAACAACTATAATTTTTTTGGAATATTGTTCTTATAGTTTTCTCCCGCTTCTTTTTAACGCTTGAAGTGTTTTGCTCATTTGATTCTTGATAAAAGAGTAGTTGAGTGTTTGTAGTGATAAGATCTTTCATTTTAGTTGATTGGAAGTGAAATTGGGTAAGTTAGTTCTATCTCTTCTCTGTTTGTGGTTTTGTTTTGGGAAGTGCTTTGTGGTTGGTACATGCTTGCATGTGTTGTTTTATGGATAAGAATGAGTCTCTAGGTGTTAGAGGTCTCATTGGTGTACTCAAATTCTTAATCTAAGGTGTTTCTCTTTGCAAAGTAAAGTTGGTGTGAGCTTTCTCTCTAAGTTGTTGTTAGCAAATAACATGTTGTGTTAGAGGTAATACTAACTTGTTTGTTGATTTTTTGCTTGTCTGATCCATACAGTTGTATGATTGTTTTATGATGAGATGAACATACAAAATCATGATGCTTGATGGAGGTGATGACTTGAAACACATGATGTATGTAGTATACTTGTGTTTATATCTGTTATATGCATGAGTATTGAATGTTAGGTGTATGTCGTGTTTCTGGACATATAAATTGTGTTGTTCGCCTTGGGGTAATAGTGGTGGCTCTGGGTGGTTCTAGTAAAAAAGTCGTGAGTTCTAAGGCTTTAAGGGAAATACCAGAGTGGTGAATTCCAATTATTGCAATAAGTGATTATTAGGATAATTGAGAATAAATGATGAGAACATTAAACTAAGAATATGAATGTAGCGGGATTTCGAACGATTTGGCTATGTTTCGAGTTAGTGAATAATTCCAAATGAGACCAATGGGATGTGTTAGACAACCAAGTTCTACACAACCATGGCGTAAAATGACTTGTGTCATTAAACGACTAGGTTTGTTAGACAACCACCCGGGTTAGACGAAGTAGTTGTCTAATAGGTTGTGAAAAGAGACTTCCATTAGACAATTGGTCGAGATCATCTATAATGTTCATTTGTATGATGAGGGGCATTATACAACCTCACGTGTGAGTAGTTCTGAACTTAGGTTAATGAAGGAAGGAGTAAGTGATCGTTCCAAGATTTACACTCTGCTTTGAAAAATGAGATCAGAGGGAGTGGAAAGTGGAAGGTTGAGTATAGCCATGGCTTGGAGGCCAACATTTGTCGAGGATATAAAATTATGTATATGTTTATGTTCTTTGAGGGCAGGTAGTGCTTTCAAGGCCAAAACTACTAATATGCTTAAGCGGATGGATCGAGGGAACCTAAGGTGATGGTTCAAGGTAATATACACATATATGTAGCATTTATAGATATGAGAGGCCTTTGTAGAGACTTGAGTGGTGACAAATAATCTAATTGTGTGGGCATGCATGTTCATTGCATTTTTTGGACTACACGAATGTCCTGGGTGGAGACGACTATAAGTGTAGTGATGTTAAGAGCATAGAATGAGGGTTGTAATAGGTTTATTCTGACTCTAATAGTTGCTCAATACCATATCGAGAAAAAAAATCTATGTGGTGAGAAGGGGAATTGTGTTGTCTAATAGAACCATGGGTAAGGTTGTTACTCCTTAAATTTTGTTGGGTGATTATGCTTCTGATAGGTGCATGATCCTTGTTGTCTAGTCCTATGCTCTAGTCTTTCGGAAGCAAGTGTCATATTCATGTTTTGTGAGCATGGTTTGAGAAGATGTTCATGTTGCATGATGAATAGATGAATGGATCTTGTGATACTTAAAAATGTAGATGCTTGTGTGTGATAGATCTATTTATGATAGTGCAAGATTTACATGTATATTGTTATGATGTTGTTTGCTTTAAAAGTTAGCATACCCTTTGTGGTTTCCAATTACAATGATCATGCTTATGCACGCCAGCTGAAGGAACAACAAGTGCTAAGGATGTTTCACAATAGAGGAAACAATAGAAGACTCCTTTAGTATAGTGAAAATTTTTATATACAAGTTTATGTTTTCCTTTAGAATATTTAATATATAAGGCTCTCTTTGTTTTGCAGAACTCTTAAGATATTACTAAACAATCAATCGTTGTTTGCACAATGATAGTTCTAAAGAAAAGGTAATTATTGAAGATTTATTTCATTCAAACTTCAAACTTTGACTTAGTAACAAATTTCATCACTTGAGATGTCAATTAGATACTAAACGATAATGTTTCGTACATGCAATAATGTCATTAGTTAAACAAATTATATATTGTTTCATTTTAAAACCATAAAGGCAGAAAACCATATTTATATAGAAGCGAAAAAATTAATGTTGCCAATCATCCAAAAATCAATTATATGCATTCCATAGTTACTAATATATTTTTATTATACATGCACATAACATAATGAAAATAACCATCTATTCTCAATTTGCTTAATCAAAATCCAAAGTTGTATTGAAGAACATTCAATACACAAATATGCAAAGTTAATTTAATTCCACAAATATAAATATACATGTTGTGCTGTATTTATGTATTGAAATTTTGAAAATGGATTCAAATTAAATTACTATATCTCTATTTCGGGTTACTATATACTTGAAAACTTACACGTGCAAACAAGAAGTATTCGTGTACAAAAAATTTGGTCACTAAAATAATAAAAAAGAATATTTTTCTGTAATAACATGCAAAGTGGTCCTGTGCTTGGATTCTATCAGGTAGAGATAGGCATCTATATACAGAAGATAAAGAAAACAATAATTTATGTGTTTATGATTAATTTATATGATGCTTATATGTGAATAAAAGATATTTATATGATTAAAGAAAGTCTCGAAACAAAGGATATGGAATCGGTCTTAACACATACTTTGGAAAAAGAAAAACAGAATCGATGCAAGTAACGAAAAAATTTGAACCAAAGTGATAGGTCAGTTTGTGTTGTGGTAAGAGGGTGATAAGGAGGTAATGAAAATTCCTTGTTAAATACGGCAATTGTTGAAACCAAATTTCAATCTAATGAATGATTCCACGTAAAGTGATGAAGGAAGAAGTAGTACGTCATGGTGGTACGAATCATTTTGGTAGTGATGTTGGTGTGATGTGTCATCAGTAACGTTGAAGGTTGTGTTGTGATTGTGGATTATTCAGTCTTGAACTTAAGCATAGAGTCTCTTGGAAGTCTTATGAAATGGTAACATGACTTGAAAAAATACCATGGTGTGGGACCTGTTGAAAAGAAGTGTCCAAATTTGTAAGAAGAGTGTGTAGTATATATAATATTAGGTGAACCGTATAGTAAGGCCACTCAGGCACAGCTTCTCGTGTTTTGGTTTCTGAAATTACATCTCATTCATATTTGTTGTTATCCTCTTGTACTTTACCGCACATAGGTGCCATCTTGTTTTATAGCGGTTTTGCAGACGTGTTCATTACTGGGGTAGGTCTTGGAAACTCACTCACATAATAAAACCCATCATTGCTCATACCATATACCACATAACATTCAATACACTCTTCTCTTCTCTTCTCTTCTCTTCTCTTCAAATGGACCTTAATGAAGTGCAGCATTCTCATTGCCTAGAGATGACCATGGAAGTGCACCAAGTTCTTCCACCACCCCACAAGACCACTCTGCACAAACTCAAGACCAGGCTCAAGGAAACCTTTTTCCCTGATGACCCTCTTCGCCAATTCAAGGGCCAACCACTCAAGACAAAGCTAATTCTTGCTGCTCAATATCTCTTCCCTATTCTTCAATGGGGTCCTAAGTACACCTTCAATCTCTTCAAGTCTGACCTTGTTGCTGGCCTCACTATTGCTAGCTTGGCCATCCCACAGGTTTCTCAACTTCTTCTCTCTCTTGTTCCTCTTTCACTCTTAATCATCTACTCAACAAGTATCTATTACCAGTACAACCGAGACTTTTTATAATTTTTAAAATCCCTATGGTTATGTTATATATGTTGTGCATGATCATGGAAAAAATATTCACTCATATACAGGGAATCAGTTATGCTAAGCTTGCAAATCTTCCTCCGATTGTGGGACTATGTGAGTGTATTTCTATAGTTTGTGATGATATGTGATGTTATATGTTAACGAGTGGTAGTAACTGGTGTTGCATAACTCAGATTCGAGTTTTGTCCCGCCGCTTGTTTATGCTGTTCTTGGAAGCTCGAGGGACCTAGCTGTGGGACCTGTGTCTATTGCTTCTCTTGTGCTGGGATCGATGCTGAGACAGGAAGTGTCTCCCACAGCAGACCCAGTTCTGTTTCTTCAATTGGCTTTTACTTCAACTTTTTTTGCCGGTCTCTTTCAAGCTTCGCTTGGAATCCTGAGGTGGTGATATAAAACCATGCTGGAAATTTGTTGCAATATGTGAAAGTATTGGAATGATTGAGATGTGTTATTAATGATTGTAGGCTCGGTTTCATAATTGATTTTCTATCGAAGGCAATTCTGATTGGGTTCATGGCTGGAGCTGCTATTATTGTCTCCCTGCAACAACTTAAGAGTCTGCTTGGAATCTCACATTTCACTAATCAGATGGGACTGATTCCTGTGATGACTTCTGTTTTCAATAATATTCATGAGGTTGGTTCCCCCTTTAACTTTTGCTCATAAACACGCGCACACAGAATTTCAATTTTGATAACTGTTCTTGTCTTTAGGCTATAATCGATTTTACCACTGTATTATTATCTCAGATTTTGTTTCCCTGGTTTTTCTGCAGTGGTCATGGCAAACGATTCTGATGGGGATTTGCTTTCTAGTGCTACTACTATTAGCAAGACACGTTGTATGTTATTCTCTTCAATCATTTCTTTCTCTTTCTCTGTTTTTTAACTTGCACTTTTTTTTGTCTTACTACATTTATCACAATCACTTAAATCTAAAGAGGCCATTAACTTCCGAGAAATAAGACAAAGACCATTAACACACAGGACTCTATATTATATATCTAATTTTGTTTCACATGAACCAATTGTCAAACACATGGTCTGGGTTCAAGTTTACATTGCACCTCAGGTACCACTGACACACTTCTTCATTCACAGTCATTTTTCTAGATAGATGTGATCTTTTCTTAAAGTTCACCCCCACAATCACTTTTTTCATTTATTCCTTTTAAAAAAAATTAATGCATTCAAACAAAACTATTTGATATGATATCTCACCATAAAAAAACTACCATGAAATTATTCATAATGTCTTATCCTTACATATCTTTATTCTCTTAGGAAACTGTTTCTACATATCTTTAGTGCATTTCTATACTTAAAATATCTATGCTACCGGAAACAATTCCCCACTAAATAAATATAAGGGATATGAGTGTTGCAATATTATGAATTTCAGAAGATTTTGTCAAGATTGAAAAAATATTCTTAACTTTTTAAAATTTATATTTCTAAATATATATATATATATCCTCCCACACAAATTTTATCATCAATTACTGTTATATATTAAATAAATAGTAAATGCATTCAATAATATTATTATTTTTAAATATTTAATAGGTTCTTCATTTTACTACTACTAATGTAGTCAACAGTGTTACATTAAAATATATTTAAAATGTTCTTTAACAAATAAAACATATTATATATAACGTAGATTACGAATTATTATGTAAGATAAATTAGTTTGATAATACTTTATTTCTTAAAGGTTTTTTCACTTGACAATGAATGAATATAATAAGAAGTTGTTAGTTCTCTTGGAAAAATTTAATAATATATTGAAGATATTAACTGACCCAAAAATAGTTTTTTTTTTAATTATTTAATGTATTATTAAAAAATTAAATGCATTTGATACTATATAATTGTAATTTTCTTAATGTTATATATAATTTAATTAATTAATTAATAGAGTATATTTTAAAGATGATTTTCAAATATTCATTATATTTAATGGTTTTCTTAAAGCTAAATATTCATTTAATAATGTATTAATTAACTGTCTTATTTGATTAAATAATTACATTATAAGAAGAAATATTAATTTAAATGCATTTGAGAGGATATAGGTGTAGATTTTTTTGTAATATGTTATATATTATATTTAATGTTTTTTTAAAAGATAGATATTCATTTAATAATTGATTAATTAAATTTCTTCTTTGACTAAATAATTACGTTAAGAAGAAAAATTAATTTAATTCATATATACAAGTTTTTTGGGATATATGTCCTAAAAAAACACATTTATGTATGAGAAATCATCTTAATTTAATGAGAAAAATTAAATTAATTTTAAATTTATGGTGAATAATGTTAAATCTATTTAACATAAAGAAAATTAAATAAATAGATGTAGATTGTAAATAATAAAATTATACTTCAAAATAAAATATATCCTGCACTTTCAAAAATATTAATTGGAAGTTTTAATGACTTAATAATCACTTTATGCTTGTTTTTGTTTATATTATTGGATTTGTTCCCAGAAAAAAAATTACAAGATTTTTTTTTTCATAAAATAGCTAATTATACTTTGACCTATAAGATATAGTTAAAACTTATAACGTAATAACAGTATTAATAATTAAAGAGTTTTATCATTTTATTTATTACAAAAAATAAACAGAATTATTATAAAAGATAAAACATATTTTTTTTTTTACATAAACTGATACGTTAGGCATCCTATGACATCAAACATTAATTATAATATTAATTGTTGTGACATCAAACATTAAGTGTTATGATTTTTATTTTAAAGTATATATATGTGGATGCCATTAATTGTGTAAATCAATAATTATAAAATCGTTTTATCATCAAGATAAATCTGAAATTCTTACTTTTTGAAGTTAAATTGCATTTTATATAGATAAATCGTTCTTTAAATTACCCTTATGTCATTAAACAAAAGTACAGAATAGTTTAGTATTATAATCATGATTACGTTATACTTTAATCTATGCCTTTATATTATGATTGAATCCAAATAATAAAAAATTAAGAATATTTTTTTTTTTATGTTTTTTTAATTGTTTTTCTTTTAAAGTCAATTTTCACCTTTTAATAATGCAAAAATAACCATATATCTCCTAATTAACTATTAATATATTTTTAGTTTTTAATTAATTTTTGTTAGTTTATAAAATAAGAAGTTTATTTCTTTTTCTTTTTCTTTTTCTTTTCATTAATATGTCAATTTGTAGAACAAGTCATGATTTTTAATTTATTAGTAGGAGGCAAGTCTAGTCTAGCAATTTTTAATTAGTTGGTGGAGAATACACTAAAATAGACCAAATGACTTAATTTATCACTATTACTTCTCAAAACACAATTTATTATATGCTCTTTTAATGAAATCTTGTTGTATAATAAATTTTTAAAATTAAAATAAAAATGAAAAAATAGATTACTTACTAACCATATGTTTTTCTATTAGCTTGAAGATTATCTTGATAATAAAATACAAAGTTGATGAGACAATAATATAAGATTTTTCAATTTTATAATGATAAGATTTTTTATCATTAATTTTAGAATGAGAAGGTTAACTCGTTAAAATAAATTTTTAGGCTGTAATGAAGATTTTTAGAAATTCAATTAGTGTAATATTAACTTTTATATGAAGTTAACATATTAAGTGCATATTAACAAATATTATAAATTTTTTATCAATTTTTCTTTTTTTGGAATGTTCAAAACCAAACGAATTTTTATTTTAAATTGTCAAATTGAAATTGAAAAAACAATATTATAAATTAATAATAAAAAAAAGTCTATTTTGTATGCAAATTATTTGTTGAGTAGTTCATTATAAAAATATTATATATGTGACTTCAATTCAATCCAAAAATGGATTGATGTTATTTTTAACTTAAATTTTGAGATATTGAGTTTTTTTTTCTTATATTATATTTAATTTTGTTATTTTTATATAATGTCAGACTTAAATTTATATGATTATCAAGATGAACTATAAACTTTGATATTATTGATGAGATGTTTTTTTTTTCTAAAAGGACTTATTAGAAAGAAATTATATAAATGTGATTTTAGTCCAATCTACATGAAAATGGACAACACTTTTAACTCAACTTTGAAACATAAAGTTTATGAGTCTTTTTCTGCATTTAACTTTATTATTTTTATTTAATGTAAACCTTAGCCTTACACTTTGAATTATTTTTAATAATATTTTAGGTTCAATTTTTAATTCTTGTTGCAAAAATTCAACCCGCTTCATATTCAACTTATACTTGATTAATGCTTAATATTATGAATGTCTGACTTTTAAAGTATTGATCTCTTTTCTCTTAATTTTGAAATTAACATCAA
Organism: Vigna mungo; assembly: GCA_036885675.1. Taxonomy (NCBI): domain Eukaryota; kingdom Viridiplantae; phylum Streptophyta; class Magnoliopsida; order Fabales; family Fabaceae; genus Vigna; species Vigna mungo. The sequence goes on along the minus strand of CP144700.1, from coordinate 46,424,436 downwards.
AAGTTACTTTTATGTCATAAACGAGATATCAAATCAATATTTTAATTAAACATCAGTGAATATAAATATTTTCAACTAAAGTATTTTAATTAGAATACAAAAAACAAATAAATATAAGAAATAAACCAAACAAATATGCAAAATTATTGATTTGGTTTGAATATGATGCTGCATCTAATTGAACCAATATCCAAATTTAATATTATTTCTATATCTCTTTCAAAGACTTTTTCTCTTTAAGTTTAACCAAACCAAATTGTAAATAAAAGTGTACAAATGAACATCCATCTGATATCATATTCAATTTTATAATGAGAACATTTTTTTAAGAATTATCATGCATAACTGTTTATAAAAGTGCAAGATTACCAGTTAATATATGGCAACAAATTAAAAAAAAAAAAAAGATTTCATGATCAATCATATCGCATTTAACCCGATAAAAAATTTAGAGCAAGTTGGACGAGCTTATTTTTCACAAATTCTACAAATCCTTGTAACTAGAATTATATTTTATTCATGTTAAAGATATTTATTTATGAACTATCCAATTGGTGAAGATGATAATCACCCAACCTTTTAGAATTTATTTCCTTAATACACGATTTATTTTTAGTAGTGCGAGTGACATAAGATTTATTCAAACGGTACCAAATGCATTATAAAAATTATATCAAAGGGTTTATTATCATTTTTTTTTTGTCTTAATAACATATATAATTAGCATTATTTTATTTCTTCAACAAAAATAAGCTCACTTAATGACTATAAGATTGATGATTTTGAAATTTTTAACATATATGTTAAAGTTCATAATAATCTTTAACATGAAAATGAAATTCAAAAAATTTCAAATCTTTCTGTATTGAAAAATGATTCAATATATTAGATTTTTTATTATTATTATTGACTAACTTATATGCAAATAAATACATGCAGAGCATAAAAAAACCAAAGTTATTTTGGGTCTCAGCTGGAGCTCCTCTTTTGTGTGTTATCATTTCCACACTTCTGGTTTTTGCAATTAAGGGTCAAAACCATGGCATTAGTGTGGTAAGTATTAATTGAATTCCAACTTATTATTTCATTTTGAAAATCATTACTTTAACATTGGAATTTTTTTCCCACAAAACTTTATGAACTTCATATTGATGTTGTTTACTAGATTGGCAAATTGCAACAAGGGATAAATCCTCCTTCATGGAATATGTTACGCTTTCATGGAAGTCACTTAGGCCTAGTTATGAAAACAGGGCTTATCACTGGCATTTTGTCTCTCACTGTAAGCTTAATGTTTTCTTTTCAAAATTAGGAGTAATAATCAATAGCATACTTTCTGGCAACATGGTATGTGAAATTCATCTTTTATTTATGTTTAATAGGAAGGTATTGCAGTAGGAAGAACATTTGCAGCTTTGAAAAACTACAAAGTGGATGGAAACAAGGAAATGATGGCAATTGGATTTATGAATGTGGTTGGCTCCTCCACTTCCTGTTATGTTACAACAGGTTTGTGTTTGTTTGTTACCTAAAACCCAGTTGAAAATGTTGTCTTAGAAACTCAAAATCTAAGTATAAAACTTGCCCTTTATTGAAATTCAGGTGCTTTCTCTCGGTCAGCTGTTAACAACAACGCAGGTGCAAAAACAGCTGTGTCAAATGTAGTTATGTCTGTCACAGTCATGGTCACACTCCTTTTTCTGATGCCATTGTTCCAATACACACCCAATGTTGTATTGGGTGCAATCATAGTCACTGCAGTGATTGGCCTCATTGATCTCCCTGCTGCTTATAACATTTGGAAGATCGACAAATTCGATTTCCTAGTCATGTTGACTGCTTTCATGGGTGTTCTTTTCTTCTCTGTCCAAGGAGGCCTTGCTCTTGCTGTAAGTTTATTTATATCTTTGGTTATCTTCAATGATGCTAACATCACCAATATCAACACTCTTAGAAATTACAAGTGAGTTTAAGTGTTACATTGTATATAGAAATGAGAAAGTATAGCATTATATAAAGATAAAAGATCCATAAATTTATTGATTTAAGGTTTTGGGTAGAGAGTGGTGTCAATATTTTATATGGTTGAGTCCGTATAAATTAGTTTAGTTCTTTAAACACTTGTAGCTACTCATGTTGCCCATGAGACCAAACATTTTTCATGTTCCTTCCTTCCATGCATGTACACTAAAATGTAGATTTTTTATGTGCGATGCTATTGATTAGGTTGGGTTATCAACTTTCAAGATACTGATGCAAATTACAAGGCCAAAAACAGTAATGTTGGGGAAGATTCCAGGAACAGACATATACAGAAATCTTCATCAGTACAAGGAAGCTGTGAGAGTACCTGGTTTTCTTATTTTAAGCATTGAGGCTCCCATCAATTTTGCTAACATAACATATCTTAACGAGAGGTTAGTTTGAGCTTGGTAAATTCTATGATACAAGTTTTCTTTTGTTACACTGATATTGTTCTCCTATGACTAAAATATTGGCATGTATAATGTTAGAACATTACGATGGGTAGAAGAAGAGGAAGACAACATAAAAGAACAATCAAGCCTTCGATTCTTGATATTGGAAATGTCTGGTAATGTCGTTATATTGATCATACCTATTTATCCCACAAGACATGCTGAACTAATCACTTTGAAATTTGCAGCTGTGAGTGCCATTGATACAAGCGGAATCTCACTTTTCAAAGAGTTGAAAGCAAACTTGGAAAAGAAGGGTGTTGAGGCAAGAACATTATTATCTGACATATGCATAGTTTACAAACCTTTGAGTATGTTTGATCAATGGTAGCTAATTCATGTGACTTGTGACAGCTTGTGTTGGTGAATCCCCTCGCTGAGGTCATTGAGAAGCTGAAAAAAGTTGATGAAGCTACTGATTTCATGCATGCAGATAGCCTTTTCTTGACAGTTGGAGAGGCTGTAGCTTCACTTTCATCGACAATGAAGGGTCAATCACCAACTTTTCTTGGAGGGGCACACACAGTTGTGTAATTGGTAAATTTGGAAGAGGCGAATGTATAAGCCAAAGTTAAGAAAAGAAAAAAAAAGAATGGAAGATGTAGCCACAAAAAGATTTTCATAGAATTTCCGTAAAACCAGTCCTTGTTAAATCTTATAGTTTAAACAACAAAATTAAGATGAATCCTTGTCATTTCTGGCTTCCCTTACTACTTTGTTGCTTGTTAATTCAATAGTTGAAATTGATTATCAAGCATCTAATACATTTGACTCAACAAAAATGCTTTCCAAAATATCGTAAATTTGCAAACATCTCATCGTATTTAGGAATTCATCTCACTATAATTATTGAGTTTTGTTAGTTAAATATAACAAAATATATTCACAAAATGTCAAAGTAATATTTTATTATAAAATCAATGATTTTGATGTGAAAAACTGCAACAAGATTGTTGAAATGCCTTACATCTTTTACGTTGTCCTTTCAATTTGTTTGTTTCATTTTTTTTTTATAGTAATAAGGTTTAAAGAGCGGTTACTTTTTTATGCTTTTATAAGGTTAAAAACATTTGTATAATATATTTTTGATTATTTCTTGAATTGTCCGTGGATGTAGGTCACATTGACTGTGTTGGTATCTATAAAAATATCTATTTATTTAGAGCTTGGAAATACAAAGTTACAAATAACACACTTTACTCCTTTTCTCACAACATTCTTTAAAAAGCTCACAAAGATCACTCTTTTCTCGGTGGTGCTCCCTCTCTTATACACTTAGTACACAATACATACCTCTTTCTTTCTTCTCGGTGGTGATATTCTCTGCACATCTTGTTATCCTTTTAGAACCAAAAAACTAAAATCCAAAGAAACATTGGTGCACTAGTGTGACCACAACTCTAGAAATTCAACAGAAAATGAGAGACACTTTCCTCAAAGTCCTTGCAAGGGACAAAACATGTCCAACCCTATAGGACCAATGACTAAAGCTAGAGGGACCCATTTAAAGTTTAGTCTACAAAACTTTCCCATAAACTTAAATGAGTCTTCTATTTTTTTTATCTCGTCTTTTCAATGTGTGTCATCCTAAGGTAAACTTACTCATTTAATTAACAATTGGATTCTTCTCTTTTTTTATGGTCAACATTTTCTTTGCTTTGACTGTCTTCGAAGTAACCTTGACCGACTTCTTCTTGACCTTGGTTGACTTCTAACTAACCACCATCGTTGACTTCTTCTTCATGTCAGTTATGAGCATGTGGCTCGAACTCTTAATCTTTTATCATTGTATGTCGCGTTCCTTTGCCATTTCCTCTTTCTCACAAACGACATCATCTCGCAGGCAGCCAAACTTATTATGCTTCTTTATAACGTCCTAATCCAACATTTTTAATCATTTCAATGATACTTGTAATTCTGACATCGCATTTTCTGCGGCAACACGCATTTGACGTTCCCGATCCAGCTTTGCAAGATCCTCTTGAAATTTCCCTATAGAAACATAGTTTGATCTTCCCACCTGTACTGATGGGATTTTCGAGCTCTTCGCCTGATATTTCGAGTTTTATACCGAGCTCTCAAATAACTCAATTACGCTTTTTACCTCCACTGAGCTTTGTGCTTCGTTTTTCATCGAGTTGCTTTCTACCGAGTCTTCAACACGGTTTTCTAAACTCCTCACCACACTCTCTGCATGCTCATTTAAGCTATACATACTGACTAGACATCTTTCTAGGCTGTCAGGTCTCCTTGGTTTTGCACAACCCAGATGTAACTCGACATCCGGACTCCTCAACTCCACACACTTTGGACGCAAATCAGCATCCGATCTCTAGTTTGATAATGCAACGTTCGAGCTCCTCCTCGGTAGAGTTGCGTCTGGACTCCTTGTCACCAACAAAAATCCTATTTCTTCCTCTGCCTCTTCAGTAAGGAGATTTGTCTCCTTTTTCTCAGCTCGACAATATTTCGCTATGTGACTGGGCTTACCACGCTAGTAGCACTTGGTCGATCTGCACTCATTCACATAATGGTCATGCTTACCACATCTAAAGCATTCTACACTTGATCGATCTCTTCAACCCTTGTTCTCGACCACGCCAATTTTGTTGACTAATTTGCTCTTCCTCATCTTCATAATCACTTTGGCCTTAACCACTTTGTCCTTGGCCTCTTCCTCTAGGATCACCTCGGCCTTGAGTGTTCTGAGTTTCTCTCTCAAATCAAACTGTGCCTGATGTACCTGATCAAATGGTTGATAGTCTTCCTTCTCCGTTGTTCGTGCGCCTCGAAAGATTTGGCAAGCTTTTCTACCGAGAGTTTTGATAGGTCCTTTGACTCCTCCACGACACAAACTATGCTTTCGAAATCATTGGTTAATGATCTCAATTTTTTTCCACAACCCGACTGTCTGGCATCTCCTCTCCATTTCTACCGAGTTGATTTGCCACCACCTCCACCCGAGATATATATTCGGCTACTTGTTCTCTCTCTTTCATTCTCAAGCTTTCAAACTCATCTCTGAGAGTTTGAAGCCTGACCTGCTTAACACGATTGTCTCCTTTGTATACTCTATCCAAATCTACCATGCTTCTTTTGAAGATTTAGCATTTACTATCTTCTCAAAGCCATTTTCATCCACAGCTCGGTACAATATGTATAAAGCTGATTTATCCTTCACACGTGTTTTTTTTTCAACTTTGCAAGTTGAGCAACCATTTGTGCTTCGTCCTCTGTAGGTTCTTCGTACCCACTCTCCACTATATCTCATACGTCTTGGGATCCTAAAAGAGCTCTTATTTGCACACTTCAGTTATCAAAGTTGACTTTCTTTATCAATTGAGGTAGGGACATATTGTTTGTAAAAGTACATTATTGATTAATTCTTGTTAAAGTTTTTATCAATAATCAAAGTACATTCTCAATTATTGGCAAAAGCTCATTCAATCATATGAAAGTTTCTAACTTTAATCAAAGTAAATTCTCAACTAAAAATAAAAACCCTTAGACTCATAGGTTGATATGTTATGTAGATTTCACATCATGCTGACTTGTTATAATGTAAAAATCATTACTTTTACTTGATAAGAAGCAAAAGACATAGATAAAAATAAATCACAACAAGAATAAAAAAAACAAACAAATTTATTCATCTAACCTTAGAATCCAATCAAGAAATTACAGTAGAATCAACCCCACATGTTTAACACTTCATGTAATGTAGAAATAATATGAAAATGGATTAAGAGAGGATGGAGAACATGAGAGAAGAGAGGGTGGACGAAATTTGAACCCCCAAAGAGTTCCTAAGCTCTCCTAATGTGTTTTCCTAAGTCTTTTTATATAGAAATTGGATCGGGCTTTGTTTTTTGCTTTTTTGTTTTTGTAATCTTCTTTATGATAATTTAATCTCCTCAAATTATCTTCTAAATAATTCAAAATTTTCAAGATTTATTTGATTGTTGTGAAGATCTAAAAATATTTGACAAGATAAATGTTAGATTAAAAAAGATTTGGTAAATATTATCTTTTAATATTTATTGATATAGTTAAATAAGGTAATTATTCAAAAATATCAAATAAAATATCTTAAGATATATTTTCTCCAAATTATCTTTAATCATAAACATTTATCAATTGTTAAAGCCCTTTTAGCAGAAAAATAGAGAAAACTGCAAGATCTAATTTTTGTTGCTTGTTGGCTTAGCTAAATTTATTCACTTTTTTATGTTACGCTTGAATTGACTTCTTATGGTCTTAATTATTTGTCATTGTTGGATTTATCTTTAAGATGCCATGAAATTTTAAGTAATTTATTTCCACACCTCAATAAACTCAACTTAATTGCAGCTCATCGAAATATTCAAAGAATATTTATGTAACTAAAAAGTTATTTTTTACATGTTTTTGTATCTAATACTAAATAAATCTAATTATAACAAATCCTAATTAAAATATTTTGTTAAATTACAAAAATCAATTAAAAATCTAATATTAAAACTAAATGAGAACCGCTCTCATCAATACTATTTTATTTAAATTTAGATTTAAAATGTTGTCATAATTTCCTATATAAATTAATTAGTCCATATTAAGTTAATACAAAATCCATATATTGTGTATAATATAATATGTGGGTATAATTTGAATCCCTCTACACCACTCATATAATGTCTTCTATTTCGTAAGCAATGTTCCATTTAATAACCCAAAATAAGAAACCAAATTTTATATTATTTTAATACAAAAGAGGATTGTGCTAAGGCATAAAATATATTAGAAAACTTCAAATTTTGCCATTTTTTTTTTGTTGAAATCACTGCTTAGTACTCGTTTGACACATTTACCTTTTTTACTCGTTATTAAGGACAAATATCATTACAATTTCAACTTTAAAAGTAAAATGGTAGTAATCACCTTTGTTAAAATTAAATGTTTTAGTTTATTTTACCAAAATTTCATTCCTTCAACATTAGACATCTACAAGGTCCCCTTTCGAACCAAATTTTTAATGAACAAATAGCATCCTTTAAAAACAAAAAGGAAACCCTCCCTTTCAACTTAATTTCTTTCTATTGATAGTTCATTCATAATACATTTTATCTTGTTATTTAAACTTTTAACATTTGCTCTCTATACAGTGAATTTTATAATTTTTGGAAATCTCATTGACTAAAAATAAGATAAATTTATATTATAAATGGGTGTAACTATCATTTTATAAATCTATTTTGTAAAGTTGAATTACGTTTAAAATTTCCTTCTTAAGATAGTATTCAAATCATTCAAAGTTTATTATAACGATATTTGTTGTGTGTTATGTCTATCATGTCATTTGTTATTTGACTACTGTTAATATAGTCACACGGTTCAATATGTATGTATTAGTGTGAGAGGATGCAAATATCAATTTATAAGTCAGTTTTATGAAGTTAAATTAGATTTAAAGTTCACTTCTTAAGATGATATCATAATTATATAAAGTCTATCCTAACAAGACTTATTGTTTGCCAGGTATATCGTGTCAATTGCTATTAGATCATCATTAATATCTAATAGGGTATAAACATTACCTTACTAGTTAATTTTATGAGATTGAGTTAGAATTAAAATTTGTTTTATAAAATAATATCAAAGTTATCTAAAGTCTATTCTAACAAATTAGACTTCCGGTATCATCCATTATTAAAACACTATTATACAATTCATTAATATTGAAACTCTATATGACACATCCTAACTAATCTTATAATTTAAACTTAAAGTCTACTTAATAATAATATTATTGAAATTGATTATACATGATTATGAATCCTCCTTAGTTTTTATAATAAAAATAAAAAACCTTGAAATCACGTATCATACCAATTTTTACTTATAAAAAAACTTGTTATTTCTAATGTGTAATTGAGTTTAATCTTAACCATCGTCTTGATAGAAAAGGAAAAGTGCATTCAACTCCCTCAAAATTCTCCCTCCCTTAGATTCCCTTTCTTATCTCCTCCACTTAAAGTACTCGATGCTAAAAAAGAAAAGACAACGTGTGGTAAAAATTTGGTCAAAAGAAGACTTCATGCCAGTCAATAAAATGGTGAAGTGAAGAAAATATTTTTGTGGTTCAAGCTTGAAGCAAACATGTACGACAAGTAATTACTCACAGGGAAAAATGTTACACAAAATCTCCTTCTCTTCAACTCTCAAAATAACACCATCTCCACCTTCATCCTTCTAACCCTTTCTTTGCCAATCACCTTATAGCCAAACATTGAAAACCTAATAACAAGGACAACAATTTGAAACTTGTGACCATCAATTTTCTGGGTGATGAAACAATGGTTCTCTCTCATGATCTTAGAAGAAGACAAATTTCTTGAAACAAAATAAAACAGGTTAGTTCCAAACTCAAGCATACTTGTATGACTGTGTCCATAATTATTTTAAACTTTACTTTTGTTTACTTCAATTGTTTTATATCTTCATACAATATAACATCATTCGAAGAGAATGCATGTACATAAGTGTATAACCAATGTGATATCTTTAAATAATAGTTCAATTTTGTTTTCACTTTTTCATGTCAAAGTATATTCACATAAACTATAAACTAATTTATTGGTATAGTTTAACGCTAAAGACAGAGAGTTTTCTCTATAATACATGAAACCCTAAATCAAACTTAGGATATATCATGTCTAAGGAATTTGCGTTCCTTTATTCAGATATATATATATACACATATATATTATATGATACTTTGTCATTTTGATAATGTGTATATATAAATTACAGTAAGTGCTTCAAAATGTTGGTAACATAATTAGGTTACAGCTTATCATTTAACAAAAACTATACTTTTAATTTGCAAAATTTGTAGCAGTAGGTCAAAACGTGGGTGAGTCTACAAAGCCAACTTTGCTTTCATTATTAGTCCCTAAACAAGAATTAGAAGAATGTGACTCTCATTGGTTAATTTTGAGTTACTGATCTAAAACCTAGGGTTGGAATATGTCATTCATGCTTGACTTGAAAACGAAGTGAAAAATGAGATTAGACAAAAAGTTCTTTAGTGAAGAATTTGTCAATCTATGCATTAAGGGAGAGGAGGCAGCAACTTTATTATCCATAATGTGTAACTATTGTTGTCAGAAAACGACTTGTTTGGTGCAATAAAATAAGTGAGAAGTTGAGTTGTTGAAGGTTGTAGCAACCCTTCTTAGTGCCAACCCTAGTTTTGTTCAATAAAGTAAACTTGTATCTGACTTTTTGTAACTTGACACATCATCTATGGAAACCTTGATATGGATGAATTACTTGCTCAAAGAAATTTGATAACAAATTTAAGGAGGCTATTAAATTAAAAGGTGGAGAAAGTGCTTTATGTTATTCTTGAGTGAATGAAGATAGAAGAGAAGTACTTCTGCTTCTTAATAGTAATGTTGGTCACTAGGTTTATTTCATTGAACTAGGTTAATAACCTCATTCACATTTTTATAAACAAACAATTATTTGATCTTAGGGAATGATTTTACCTTTAACAAAATTATCATTTAATCTTATGATAAATTAAAATTATATAATAATAGGAAAATTAATCCGATTAATATTGTTTCATAAAATCAACATTATATCTAATCTTCACTCTTTCTAAAAGAGTTTCATTATTAATCGCCTTTACAAAAGCTCTAAATAATAGCTTTTGGTGCCATATATAACCAACAAGAAAAGATGAAGATTACCACAAGCATAACAAGAACATGAATATGTGAATCAATGAAATTTTGCTTATGTGGTTCAATGCACACGTATTGTATTTACAGTCTGATTAAAGATAGAAGATGTCAAAACAGAAAAAAGCTAACAAAAAAAAAAAATATGAAGATGAAATTAAAATATGAGGATGAGTTTTTACAAAACCAACTAGAAACGATTTAAGCTAATTTGTGTTAAGTTTAATAAACTAGTTTTAAAATTCTCAGCGAGGTTCATTTTATTTGAAAACGTAGCAATTTACTTTTTATTTTTATAAAAAATAAATAAAGTTGACGAATATTTAGTTAAAAGGATAATGATGCGACAAATGTGATGGTAATATGTCACATAATTTTTTTTGACAAATTAACAACACATTAAGAACTTAAAATTTTTTTAAAAATGGTATGGCAATTAAATCAACATTTTATTATTAAATCACCTTAAGAATCTCTTTTACTTTTCTTAGTAATATTTTACTTACGAAAGAAAATTCTAAATAACTATGTGGTGTTAAAAACACCTGTGGGAGAACCTTAAAGATCAATCAAAATATATATTACATAGGTAAGGTTAGTGATATAGGCTTAATTAATGAAGTTAGGTTTTGCGGGACATTATTCAAACTCTTTGGGTAGAAAAGTGTACAACAAAAAGAGTAGTCTTATTTAAAAAATTTAAGTTAGAAGTATGCCAAACATAGAACGAATACGATAATATATTATAAAAGATCATTTGTAGACAAAACCTTATTTTTAATATCAACATTTTTTTTTATTCAAGTGAAAATAACTTAGATGTTTTGAAAAAGATTTTAAATTTAATTTTTATAAATAAAAAATATATAATTTAGACTTATGAGGAAATACTCTATAGAAAAAGGTGAAGGTAATCAATTATATTTAGACTTGAAGTTTTAGCCATTTAAAATAGAAATAAAGTTTATATTAATACTAACATTGTTCTTAATTGAATTGAAAATAACAAACACAAAATACACTCACATAAATTCCAAAATAAAATACAAATAAGTTTCATTTCAAGAAATCATTGATATATTAATACTTTATCTTTGAATAAAATTTCAATTTACTGATATTTTTCTATAGTGATAAAATGTTAAAAATAAGAATGCATCAAATAAAAATATTCTTTTAGGATGATTTGATATTTTTGTAAAAAACTAAATAATTTTTACGGAGTTATTACCACTAGTGCATTGTAATATTAATTCTTCTTTGGCATGACTAATAAACGCACACATCTTAAGTTCATATTTTTTCTTTTATATTTACACAAGAGAGATAGTTTGGTGTTATGTTGTTTTAATTAATTAATCTCAAAATATATAAATAAAAACTAACACAAGATAAGAACATATAACCTTGATTGAGTGGTTGATTTCACGAGTATAAAAAAAAAATTATCATATTCTTTATATTTCAATTGAAACATATACATGTACTCAATTTAATTGTCAAGATATTTAATTATTATTATGCCATATTAAAATATTTTTAAAAATAAAATAAAATTAATCATCTAATCATCAATATCTTTTATTTTTCTCTATAATAATGAAAAGATAGTATATGATTTTATTTTAACGGGAGACACACTACAAATATATAAAAGATTATATTGAAAATATAAGACGAAAATAATAAAAACATATTTGCTTGAATCTAATACCAATTGTTAGAACCAAACTTAAAATTAAGTCTTTGATGAAAAATTATCATTTATATAAACCCTAAATATAACTTATCATTTATATTAATGTGGGACCTAACGTATTTATTGAAAGATGAAAAGTCCTTTGGTATACCTATTTACCCATTACAAAATAGAATTACTCTAATTGTCCCGCACTAAAGGTCCCATGTGACCTTTCATATAGACAAAATGCTTTAACACCATTTGATCACTTTTAATTTGACACAATAATAATTGTAAGTGTTCCTCGTATCTTTAATATATAATTATTCATATATAAGATGATTAAGAATCCAACATAATAGGTGTACATGAAATCAAGGTTTATGAGTATCGTTGCTCACTTGTTGGTAAATAAAAAAAATATTATTTGGTTGTTATTGGTCACTTTTGCCCTTATTTCATTTGATTTCATAGAATTATCCTTCCTCTTATAATCATCCTAGTTTTCAAGGTTGAAGGCAAGATATTCATAACCATCTAAATAAGAATTAGAAAGATTCCTTATTTCTTACCATTTTCATCAAATCATTAAGAAATTAAAATTGTAGAAGTTAGTGTTAGAACTAAACTTAAACCAAAACCTTTAATTAAAAACTATCATCTATAGAAACTTATATCTATCATGTTAGTCATCATAACTAAAAGCGGAAGCATATATGAATTTAAAATGATAATAGAGAGCGAAGTAGTTTGGCCTTCAAGATCAAACATACTCTCTGAGGATCCTTTAACTATCTTTTTGTTTCTTATTGATAATTTGATGTCATAATAGAAAAGAATTAATGTGGTTTGATCTAGGACCTAACCTTTTTATAGACAGGTCATAGTGTCCTTTTGGTATTTTTAATTACCACACATTAAAAGTATTATAACCTTTTTAGATACATAATTATCAAAATACTATCACTTTTAATATGACACAACAATAACAATAGGTGCCTTCAATATTTTTAATATATAATTATTATCAATGTTGGATTTAGGTGGTCTTTCTATATCATCCACTATATAGCAAAATTCTTTTGCTAAATTTCATTATTAGATGTCTCATACTATGAAATCAATTGCCATAGTATAGGAGGCTATAAGAGACTTTTAGTGCTTCTCCATGAAACATCTTTATAAATATAACCTAGTGTAGATTTTATATTTTCTTCACATCCTGCAAAATCAAAGTCAATATACTCAGTGATCTCAAGTTGATCTAACCTTTAATATATGAACATGTGATCTTTTATTCTCAAGTACCATACCTCACATTTAATTGTTTCTAATGGTCCATCACTAGACTACCTTATCATCCCCATCACTCATACTTTCTCTCTCCTTTCCATTATAGTTTCCACACAACCCTCTATGAAGTTATGACTATTATTCTCCTTACAAGGCTATAGACTCACCCTTTTTTTTTGAGTGATGCATCATAAGTCTTTCATCAAATATCATTATTAACATACTCAATATTAGACTCAATGTAAGGAGTATAAAAACTATTGTCTAGTGACCCAACAAAATGAAATTCATGTTCGTTAAACTTCACATATTTAAAGACAAAGTATTCACGAGATTCAAAATCATACAATTTCTATCTCTTTTGCCCATAGGTGTATCCACAAATATACACACATTCAACTTCAGTTAGCATGTTTATCCCATGAAAACATTGATAATGCATATAACATAAGTAACATAAAACTTTCATATTATCAAATATAGATGGTTTAACAAATATACTTTTTCATAAGGTGTCAAATAATGAAGCACATTTGACGATGTGTGATTTATTAAATGACCTTGAATTGGCAATGATTATGAAATTTGGGTGTCCATGTCACATTCATTATATGTTGATGTTTTCTTTCCATTCTCCTTTTTTTTTAGTTCCTACACAAGACGTCTCAAACTCAACTCCATTTTTTAAAGAAAAATCAAACAAATAGTTAAATTCGATGTCATTGTCACTTTGTACTTTCTTTATTTTCATATCAAATTGTCTATCAACGAAGACAAAAAATTTCATAAACATAGATATACTTCCATGTGCATAGCAAATAAATCTGAACTACACGGGAATAATCATCAAAAGTTGTCAAGTAATAATGTGTCTCATAAGATCAACAAGTGTGATAAGGTCCCCATAAATAACAATGAACTAATTCAAATAAACTACTTGTAATATACTCACTTAGTAAAAAATGATTTCTTTGTTGCTTAAGATGAGGGCATATATCTTATATTCTATTATTATTCTTTCTACTAAATTGAATAGTGAGGGATGAACTTTTTGAACTACCTGGAAAACACTAGAAAGGGATTGAATAGTATTATAAGAAAACTTTTTCGCAAATGAGATAGTTTAAAAGCCTTGTCAAGAATTAAAATATTTATATATATAAGTTGTTAAATGCTTGACTTGAAAATTCTGTTTAAACTATAATTTCTCAAATAATTATTTTTCAATTGTTTAAACAAACTTGTTCCAGCATCTTGATAAAGCCAACTCTTAATAAAAGATAGCTTTTGGTGACAAGAGCTTTTATAGCAATTAAAATAATGGGCACTGTAGAGTTTATTAGAGAAACGTTTAGCAAGATCAAAGCAATAAACACACTTATTTTTTCAATCTTTCAAACTTACTTTTTCTAATTAAAGATTTACTGTCAAACACTTTCAATATCTCATTAACCAACTATTATTAGTACATTTTTAAATATTACATAAATTTAATAAATAATTTATTTTAAATTATTAAATATTTGTGATAAGACATTTATTTTGAGCTTTAATTAAGTTTTAAGACTATTTTAAATTGAATTTCTATTAACTGGTTATTCAAAAAATTTATATTTTTTCGAGTTAGATAGGAATTCTTAGAACAAAGAGAAAAATCATAGAATGTAAGAAAAGAATGAGAAATGTTCTTGATGTGAGTATTGAGAAAGAATACAAAAATTTGTTAGCATGTATCTCTAAAACCAATTAATATATACAATTTTCTTTAATAAATTTTTACTTTTGTTAAAAAGAAAAATAATAAATACTACGCATTTTCAATTGAATTTTTATTAATTGGTTATAAAAATTGAGTTTTATAATATTTATTATTTTCTTTTTATGAAAAGAAAATTATTAAAGAAAAACTGAATATACATAATCGAACTAATTTTGGTAGTATAAATGTCTTCCTAAGTCCTTTTAAAAGAAAACGACAAGTTAAATAAATTCATCCACAAATTAAATTTGTGTGAAATAAATTTTATAAATTAATTTTAATTTATAGAAATGTTATTTATTTTTTATTCTTAGAAGTGTTTATAAAAAATTTTATCTGATTATAATTTCTAGCAAATTATCTCATCTGAGTTCAAATACCTACACATATTCAAAATTTTAATCAATATTTACTTTAAATACAATTTTGATATTGATAATTTCAAATGCAAATTGATGCATGTTTAATTTTTAATAATAGCAACTTTTTACTAGATTGAGTCAGCTCATAAAATCTATACTTTATATTCAAACATGATAAAAGATTTTTTTTTTAAATTGTTATACGTATAAATAATACACACAATTTAAGAATTGAGACTAAAGACAATTTAGATACATTTCTCTTAAACTTTTGAGATATCTTCAAACAACATATTTGTGGTGGTGCTTTGAGTTTCAAATTGAATAATACCTCATATGTAATAATTAGCTCTAACAATATATCAATGAACTTGATGCTAGAATATTGGTGTTATATTTGGGAATGGAAAAGTAGTTTCAAGATTAATCATCATTCCCTATGAGCATGGAAAATTGATTCCAAAGATGAACTCTCATTTCCTTAACTTTCAGAAGGGGAAATGGAAAAGTAGTTTAAAACATGAACTCATGTTCCCTTTAGACCTCATTTGAGGGCTTGTTCTGGTACACTTAATAGTTTCATATTACTTAAAGTTGATGTTAAGGACAATTTAAATACACCAAGAATGAACCATAATTCCTCTTAGACTTCGACTAGGGGCTTGTCGTGGTATATCTAATAGTCTCATATCAATTAGGAGTCGAGGTTAAAGACAACTTGAATACACCTTCCTCCCTTAACCCCTGTCATGAGAAAACAAGGGAGACATTATGATATTCAATTTAGGAAATGATAATGATGTAACACTCAAGAAAGATGTTAGTGTGACTGATAAGTCATGGAGTCAATCACAACAGGTTACTATGAGATTATCAAATTTGGGTTCATAAAGTCATAACTCCAAAGGAGAATTCAATTTTTTTTATAGGAATTCATATATATCTATCATCATATCACAAGTTTGTCCTTTCATAGGATGAATTAGGTAAATTTCACATTAATTCTCAATAAGTAATATTAAATATTCACTAGTAACTCATATTGATGTTGCCTTTATCCCATTATATGATAAAAATGACATTCACATCCTTAGGATCATATCACCCTCTTAGGTGCCTTTTTAAGGATAAAATAAGCAAACAATATCTTGAATGTAATGATTAACCCTAATGATAATTATCTCAACAAACTTGAAATTGGAACATTATCATCATTTCTGGAGACAAAACCAAAAGTGAACCCTTTTCCCTTTACCTTTAATGGGGTGAATGGAAAAAGTTTTTCCAAAGATGAACCTTGATTCTCTTTAGATCTCGATGTGAGACTTGATTTGGTACCTTTAATAGTCCCCTGTTTCTTAGGAGTCAATACTAAGAGAAATTTAAATACTCCTTCTACTCTTAACCCTTCAAGACACCTTTTAAGAACAAACCGTGATAGAATATGTTAGCATGAAACGACAAGTGCATCAATCGCAACATAGCAAGTGATAAACATTGTGTTCTCCCTAGGACTTATGCAAGACATGACAACTCTTCCATTCATAACCTGTTTAGACAACAAAGCCACAAAAACACAAAACTCTTATTGGGTTTAGACAATAAAGCCACAAAAACACAAACTCTTATTTGTTTTTTTTTTATCAAACAATTTGTGTGTAACAAAAATTTAACAGAATATTTATAATTGTCAAGACTATATTTCATTCATTTCTTTCTCGTGTATTCATAATCATCTCAATTTCAATTTCATGTCAAAATCAACTCATAAGTCACTCAATTTCCTAGTGACTTTGAGTTTATGAGATAACTTATAAGTTCTAATCCCTTGAATCCTCAACAAGCAACCATGTATTAAGCTCAAAAGTCTTAAGATTATTAATGAATCATGTTCTATTCCTAGAAACAATCTTCATTAGGTATTTAATTTCAATTCTAGTTTTCCAAAGGACATTTTTCAACACCTTAAAAGCTAAAAATGAAGCCATGAGTGATCAAGCTACAACAAGCATTAAGAATAAAAATAAAATAAAATAATATACAAATGGAAAAGCATATACATTAACAACACAAATACATAAGAATTCAGTTTATTACATATAATCTCAATAATAGTTTAGCTCTCCATGGTGGAGAACATAGGATTTACAAAATTGAAGAGACAGAGAAGAATTTGAAACCATAGAGAAAAAGCAATCACTCTCCCATGGTTCTTGGCAATTGTTTCATACTCTAATGACGTCTCCACCTCCAATTTCATAACCCCTTCCTCTTCAACCCAAAAGAAAAAAAAAAAAACCCTCCATGGATGAAGGAGGATATCCAAGAAGGAGAGGGAGAGCTTCCCAATACCCCTAGCAGCCTCCAAGAGCTTATCCTAAGCACCCAAGATGCTTCTCTTTGTGCAAAAAATGGAATCCCCACAAACCCTTATGGAGAACATGATTAAATACACATTTTTTATAGTTCAATGTCTTTTTCGCCAGGTGTCATCTCATGACTTTTAAGTCACTACCCAATGTTAGTTTCTACCGCCAGCGGTGGCTCTCTATGTGTTGGTGGCGCCCAATTGTAGACAGTCCTTAATTGGGTTTATTCTCTAACTTTATAGCATTAGACGCGATGATGATGAAGCTTAGCGTATGTATTTGCTTCAAAATTCATCTTTTGTTGTCCAATCATGTTCATTGAGGTCTAGCTTGTTATTCTCCATCATAATTGCCTCGTATTCACTTATTTTAAACACTCAAAAGGAGATTAGAAGTAAGACAAACACAAAACAACTAAAATCCAAAAACAATGCAAAAAATACTATACTTGAGGATTAAACTAGCTAAAAGCTAGGAATAATTGATTTTATTGACTAAAACAAACACACTAAAATAGGTAAAAAAACATGATCATAATAAATGTTCTAAAGACGTGTTCTTATTCTTTTAACACTTAATTGAGGAAATGAAAATGTTGTTCTAAAGAACAACCCTTGTTCTTCTTAGACCTTGATTGGTGGACTTATTATGATACACTCAATAGTCTCACATAAATTAGAAGTCAAAATTAAAGAAAAGTTAAATATTTTTTTCTCTATTAACCTTTCAAGTTGTCTTTTTAAATAGAAAATATGATAGAACTCTAAGTTATAAATGAATAATACATCAAATAGGATTATTAATCTTAGCCGTATTATCTTAAGGGACTTAAAATTGAAACAATCTACCATAATAGTCATGAAAAAAGAAATTGCATGGTACATTAAAAGTGTGGGTGGAAGAGGGAAAAAGTCTCCCATCTTCCAAACCCAAATTTAAAATATTAACAAATTATCAAAGTATCATAAAATATTAAATTGGTGCTTCAAAAATAAATACTTTGTTGAAATTTTTGTTTGAATAAGTTCTTGAAAAATAAATATTTGATTAAAATTTTTCTGGTGAATAAGTTGTTGAAAAAATTATTTGCTTTTAAATAATTTTTTTTATGATAAAAAAAATTATGCGTATACATATAAAAATTTGAATAGCTGCGAAAATTATTAGAAATTAAGCAACTCAGTTTTATTGCGAAAGAAATCAGCCAAAAAGACTTAGTATGTGAGCTAACTAACCCTGAAAAAAATTGAGCACATACCAAAAATAAATTTATTAAACCAATCACAAATCACCTAAAATAAAAAGTTATCAAAAACATTTTCCAAAACAAAATATGAAATAACAACAAATATATGTCGTATATATATATATATATATATAAAATAAAGTCAATTTTTTCTGATAATGAGTTAGGTTAGTTAAATTATATTAAAATAAATAAATTGATTCTTCAATATTGACTTAGAAAATATCAAAAGAAAGTATTATTGAGTTGGATTATGTTAACAACTTTTTTTAACAACATTTAGATAATAAACAATACATTTAAATAATAAACAATGTGTTACTATTTTATTGGTTTATTTGAATTTATTTTTAAAAAATATTTAAAATGAAATAATGAGAGAGCATATGTATGCATTATAAAAAAAATTGTTAAAAAACATTTTCCTAGTCAGTTAATATCTACTTGCAAGTTGTACAAGTCCAATATTCCGCGTTAGAATATAAGAGGATGTGTATATCTAATGTTACAAGTCTGGGAAATTTATTTATAGCAGATACCCTCTTGCAGATTGTTTCTATTTCTTTTGTAACGGTGCAATCTTGTTCTGTGTAGGATTTGTTCAGGGTGCAAATTAATGGAAGAAACTTAGTAGAATCAGAAACATTGCTGACATGACATGAAAAGGAAAGGTATTCACAGCATCACATAATTTTCAGCAGTTAGTTTGGTTCCATGGAACGTAACAATAGCAGCACGCAGACGGATTTCGTGGAAGTAACATTAGAGGAAGGAACATCGGGTTTCATCAAAGTACACAAAGTTGTTCCACCACCCTACAAGAGCAGCTTTCAGAAGTTCTTCGCCAAGCTCAAGGAAATCCTTTTCCCTGATGATCCTTTTCGCCAATTTAAGGGAGAACCTCTTCAGAGAAAACTAATCCTTGGAGCTCAATATTTATTCCCTGTGCTTCAATGGGCTCCTACTTACAACCTCAAACTCTTCAAATCTGACCTTATTTCTGGCCTCACAATTGCAAGTCTGGCCATCCCTCAGGTTACCCTTATGCAACATTTCAAATTTTACAATTTGTTTTGAAATTCTCACCACATTCAACATTTTACTTTTCCAATTAGGTTTTGTGAGATCAGATTAACTTTAAATTTCATGTTTATTTAAAATCTTTAATTTTATTCTATTTTAATTAACGAGATTTATGGTTTGTTAAGTGTATTGTTAAATCTGTTATAAAAGACTTCTTAATATCTAGTTATACACTATATATATTTCAGCATGAAGAAGTGGGTTAAAAGTTTTACTTTGACTAAAAATAAAATTAATTTAAAATATATTAAATAAATGTAAATTTTATTTAACAAACCCGGTTTTATGAGATTTACCTTTTAGCATATGTTACACAAATATAATATTGATGTCTGTCTTCACGTGCTTTTGTTCTTAAATTATGTGTTGTCATCCAGGGAATCAGCTATGCTAAGCTTGCAAATGTTCCTCCAATTCTGGGACTCTGTGAGTGTGTTGATTTTGGCCGCAGTCTATGTTTATTTTAGTTCACAAATCAGCAGCCTTATTGACTAGTGCTGTTCTTTCAACTACTTTTGGTGAATATTTCAGATTCTAGTTTTGTTCCTCCCCTTGTGTATGTTGTTCTTGGAAGCTCAATGGATCTTGCAGTAGGACCCGTTTCAATTGCTTCCCTAGTGCTAGGATCCATGATCAGTGAAGAAGTTTCTCCCACTGCACAACCTGACCTCTTTCTTCAAGTAGCCTTGACTTCAACATTCTTTGCTGGGATCTTTCAATCAGCCCTTGGAATTCTAAGGTCATCATTTCCTTCTTCACATAATACATTCATTTTCATCGTTATCTCCATTAAAATTCAAAGCTAAACTTAGAACAAAAATGATTGTAGGCTTGGATTTATCATTGATTTTCTATCGAAGGCAATCCTTATTGGATTCATGGGTGGATCAGCTGTAATTGTAGGTCTGCAACAGCTGAAGGGTCTTCTCGGAATCACACATTTCACCAGCAAGATGGCCCTGGTTCCTGTTATGAGTTCCGTCTTTAATAACATTGACGAGGTTCATCCTAAATTTTTTGCTCTCTTCGTCTCACTGCTCTATGTACTATTATTCTAAATGAAAATCTTATGTCATATTTTTGCAGTGGTCCTGGCAAACAATAGTGATGGCCATTTGCTTCTTGCTCTTTCTCCTGGGTGCAAGACACGTGGTATGTTTTTATTTCTCATCTTTTACTATGTTATATGTTTTTTATCTTTTACTTTTTCTAACTATATAATAAAAACTCATACCACTTTAACTTTAATAATTTATCAGTATACAATAGGTATTCAATAATATTTTTTAGATTATATAATAACTTTAATACATGACATAATTAAATTATTAAATAAGATTTGCACCAATACTAAAACTATTTATTAGTGTTCAAGATTCACATGAAAAACACATTAAAGTTAAGCATTCTATTGTACTCTCTTTTTCGGTATGTCTTTATTTTCTCAACGAAGTTATTAGAAATTAAAAAAATATAAGAGTAAGAAAAATTTTCTTTTTTTATATGTACGACTTACAACTTACTTTTAGATGTATTGATATCATTTAAAAAAAGTTAATTTTTATTTCTATATTTGTAAAGAAAAAAAAAAGAGAGAGAGATCGAAGGATAAAATAGTATATACAAAATGTGTATAACAATTTGTTTGATGGAAAAGTAAAAGGATCCTAAAAATAAATTTGAATTAATGTTAGTATAATACAATTCGCCTAATTAGTACCGCTAAACTATTTTTAGTCTTTTCTCATTTTCTATCTCCAATCACACGAAAAGACATTATAATTTAACAATTTTTTATTTTCATTTTCTATGACGAAATTATAGTTGGCTAAAATAGAAAATTTTCAAAATAAAATATTTAATACCAATAATATATATTGGTTTATATTGTTTGATATAAACATGTAATATAATTCTAATTCAAATATTGATTATAGTAAAATAATTTAATATTTAAAAATAGAAAAATTATCGATTCATCCCATAAGTATTTATGGATTTGAAAATATTAAAATGTTATATGGTTTTATATCATATAATATATTTTGCCAATTGACCAGTTATCAGAGCGGTCCATTTAGCTGTATTGTATTTTTTGTATGACATTTTTTATTTTCTTTAAAGTTAATTCTTTTTTACTTCGGTTGTAAGAAAATTCTTTGCGTTTTATTTTTATAACATTTGAAACTTTTACTTTATTTTATGAATATAAGAATTTGTATATAGTGCGCGTAATTAAAATTTAAAATTAATATTTTTAATCTATAATATTTATTTTAAACTAGATTAATAATATTTATTTAATTAACCAATCTTAGATATTCTTTAAACTTTGATAAGAAACTTTTATCATTGCCTAAGTAAAAAAATGTTTAATAACTGGAAATATAGTGGACATATGATAATATTTTTGTAACGAGAAATATGTATTATTTAAAAATTTAATCAATATTTATTATTAAAATACTTTTTAATTTATTTTATACTTTAATTTAATATTCATATAATTATAATTTCATCGTTATTATCTTATGAAAGATATTATTTTATGATTTGTTTTCTTCTAGGGAAAGGTTTTTCCAAAGTAAGGGTAGTATATGCTACTAACTTGTACCAAAAAAAAACTTGTGCAGAGCATAAAGAAACCAGAGTTATTCTGGGTCTCAGCTGGTGCTCCTCTTGTGTCTGTCATAATTTCTACTGCCGTGTCTTTTGCAATAAAGGCTCAACGTCATGGCATCAGTGTGGTAACTCTCTACATCACATTGCTTATGTAATCACTATCAATGAATTTTAAGAGCTACATGTTACTATCACTCTAAACCAATGTTCTGTTACATGCTGCTGTGGTTGCTAGATTGGAAAATTGCCAGAAGGAGTAAATCCTCCTTCAGCAGATAAGCTACTCTTTCGAGGAGATCATCTGGCTCTGGCCATCAAAACTGGCCTTATTACTGGAATTTTATCCCTCACAGTAAGTTTCATTCTTCTATCAGATACCTTTTTCTTGGTGTAATCCTTTTTAATGTAGTGGTTGTAAGAGATCATTTACTAGATATAAGACAAATTATGTGTTATTCATTCAAAAACATTTTTCACTAAAGTATAAGACATCGTTTATGTCCTTTCTAAAGTATGAGACATCATTTGTCACATCTCATTTCTTTCCGTTAGCTCTCTTAGTTAGTTGTAAAAATTCACTGTACAAGTTACTGAGTGGATAACGTTTCTCCATATAGCTAAACTGAACATAGATTACACTTTTTCTTCTTGTTGTTTACTTGGAACTTGGGAGTATATAAAACAGTAGTTGAGCCTTTGTATTTTGAAACAGGAAGGAATTGCAGTGGGAAGAACATTTGCTACCATGAGAAACTACAAAGTGGATGGAAATAAGGAAATGATGGCAATAGGATTCATGAATGTGGTTGGCTCCACAACATCCTGCTATGTTACAACAGGTTGGAGTTCGTAGCCTAAAAGGCCTTGTAAATTAGTGAAGCCCATGTATGAAGGTGTCAAAATCAATGATATTAACCCCTTTAAACTATGAACTTCAGGATCTTTCTCTCGCTCAGCTATCAATCACAACGCAGGTGCTAGAACAGCAATGTCCAACGTAGTAATGTCTGTGACAGTCTTAGTGACACTGTTGTTTCTGATGCCTTTGTTCCAATACACACCAAATGTTATATTGGGTGCAATCATAATATCAGCTGTAATTGGCCTCATTGATATTCCTTCTGCTTGTCTCATTTGGAAGATAGACAAATTCGATTTCGTTGTGATGTTGGCAGCATTCTTTGGTGTCATTTTTATCTCTGTCCAAGTCGGCCTAGCTGTTTCAGTAAGCTCATTGTTTCTGCAATTTCTCTACAGTTCTGCATTTTTAGAATTTATACTGTTCAATGATAAAATCCAGATCAATCAGTATGTGATCTGTGGAAACTTTCGGCACCCTTCTTTGCAAGTTGGGAAAAAAATATTACAACCTCTTATTTCTTGATTTAACATTCAAGCAGCTCTTAGATTAATCATGTGATTGACAACAGAAATACGATCTTGTTGATCAGGTCGCATTATCAGTTTTAAGGATACTCCTGCAAATTACAAGGCCTAAAATAGTAATGTTGGGGAACATACCTGCGACAAACATATATAGGAATCTTCATCATTATAAGGAAGCCATAAGAGTACCTGGTTTTCTTATTTTAAGAATAAAGGCTCCCATCAACTTTGCAAACATCACATATCTCAACGAGAGGTTGATTTCATATCTACAGATTTATAGACTTTGTGAAACTTCTCCAGCTGCATTGGTCATTGTTCTCACTGTTATTTAACCATTTGCACTTATTCCTAGAATATATCGGTGGGTAGAAGAAGAACAAGCTACGATAAAAGAAAACGTCTGCCTTCAATTTCTCATTCTTGACATGTCAGGTAACTAATTGAGTTAATTACAATTCTTTGTGTGCAAAATGGGATATACATAACTAATAAGTTATATGCATCAAATGATATGATCTTTGGGATTTTCAGCTGTGAGTACCATAGACACAAGTGGAGTCTCACTTTTCAAGGACTTGAAAAACGCATTGACAATGAAGGGTGTTTCGGTAAGTACGCTAAACTCTGGGAAACTTAATCATTACACAAGTTCACAGATAGGAATTTAACCTCAACTTTGACTAATGAATTGTGACAGATTGTGTTGGTGAATCCTCTGGCTGAGGTCATAGATAAGCTGCAAAAATCAGATGATGCTAATGATTTCATTCGAGCAGAATACCTTTTCTTAACAGTTGGAGAGGCTGTAGCTTCACTTTCATCAACAATGAAGAGTCAAACACCAACCGTGCAAGACGCGAGGTGGGATATACCATTGTGACTGAGTACTGATTTGAACTTAAGATAGCAGAAAAAAGGTTTAAAAAAGATGCAGCAGCAGGGTTGTGGCACAGTGAATAGAGTTGGTATGGACTAACTAATGCAACTATTTAGAAAAGTTGGTTCAATTGTTTATTATCTCCTCATGGAATTGAAACCATGTTTTCCTAGATTCTCTTCAAACTCAAGCAGCCCTTGACAGTGAATTGAAGTGGTAACAAGTTATTGGCTGTGAACTTAGACATAAGAAATGTAGCAACACACAAGCTGATTTAGACATTCAAGTTGATTTCCATGTTCTGACTCAACAAAATCTATTGAGAATATCTGATTTATATAAAGATAAAACCCCAAAAGAGTGGACTACTCAATGTAATCCACAATGTTGCTCAATCAATGTAAATAACATTCACTTCTGAAATAAAATTGTTTAGGAAAGCTAAATTGAACTGCACACAATTGAGTTTAAGATATCTGCACACAATGTTTGTTATGTATCTTTGCTAACCACGTTTGTCAAGAATTTGCTACATATGTTACTTAAGTCGCAAATTGTAGCAGATTTTCAAGGTTTGCATTGATGTATATATGCAACTATGTTGAACAGTGAATAAAAAGTTCACAGTGGAGTTGTGGAAAGAATAGGTAGTCTGATCTCAGTTTGTGCTCCACTTGAAAGCCTACAGATCAAATTTACTATGGGTTATGGTTGTGTTGTTAGGTTTGATTTTTTAATATTTCAAAATGAGTGAATGTATTCTTATAAAAAGAATAAACAATGAATACAAATATTAAAAAAAGAATAAAAATAGTTAAGTTTATATTTTAGAAATTATTTTATTTATAAAATTAAGGGTTTTAGTCAATGATGTAATAGGAGGAGAAGAAACTAAGTATAAAATTAAGGGTTTTAGTGTGAATGAATTTGTGAATATTGAATAAGTTGAACAATAGTTGAGAAAGAGAATGAATAATTATGTGAAAAAAAAAAATAAGAGTTTATTCAATGAAAGAAAACTAAGTATAAAAAAGAACAATGAAAACAAGTTTTTAGGTTATCTAATAAATCGAGTATTTTATTAATTTAAAACCAGAATGTAGACATAGACAATTATAAGAAAATGTATGGATTTGAGAGATATGTATATACTCACTTACGTCTCATTTTCATACCTAATATTTTTCATAAAATCAAGATGAGGTCAAACAATATATGTGGAAGCAAATTTAATTGTCATATATATGAAATCAAGTAACATATTTTACAAGATTAAAACTTTTTCCCCCATGATCTTTTCATCATCATTTCATTGAGTCGTATAAAATGAATTTCTTTATTAATATATTTGTATAGTATACTTTAGTATATTATCCTCAAGACTATATATCCCTCATCATACTTGAAGTTATAAGTCTTCTAATAAAATTTGTAATTTCATTATTAACTCGTTATTGAAAGACATCCCAATTCTTTTGAAACACTCATGTATTAATCTCATTCAATCATACTTTCATAAATACTTTTGAAGGCCAGTTCATTTGAAATGGAGAAAGAAATTGCATACACTATAACAATACTTAGTAAATTGTTCACCACCAAAGGTTTTAAGCATTCATAATTATAGATGTTCATTCAATTGATTTTATAAATTTTAGACATAATTCATTAGATGCAATCCATGAAATAAAACACACAGTCAATTTAAATATGATTTACTGAACTAATTATCTTTATACGTTGTCACCTTATATTTTTTTTTTTTGTATTTATTGTTTCAATAATTTCGTTTCCAATAAGTTACTTTACTGTTTTTTTCTTTTACTACATTATTGCGCTTTGTCTTTATAGTTTTTATTTTCAATTTTGGAGATATTTTTTTTCAATCTAAAATAAAAATTATTTAAGAAATATATTTATTAAATATATTTATAAACATTCAATTCATAAAATTTTAACTAAATTCAGTTCAAATTATTTATTATGTACATGTAAAGATTGTAAAGGAAATATATATTCTATTTTATAATTTTACTTTTTTTTCTCAAAGACATCCTCTGCATTTTAAATCATCAGTCATGATTTTTTTAAGACTTTTTATTTGTTTCTTACTTTTCGTTTATCTTCTTTGATCAGAGCTGTTTGCAAAAATCTCAGTTCTCTAAGGTTTAATAGCCAAATTTCTTCCTAGTGGATAAATCTTAATTTAGTTTAATAGCTAAATTTCTTACATCTCAATTTAGTTTTTTTGTTTGTAAAGTGATTGAAATGAATTTTCGTTTTTAAAATTTTGAGTGAAATTCATTTTTTCCGTTAAATAAAAAATAAAAACAACGGTGTCAATGGATTGATGACGTGGTAATAAATAGTGCTTACGTGTTGTTATGGGCTTACGTGTCATTTTTGGGGTTGCCTCAATAGGATTCTTCGTTCCCTTTCTTCTTCCCCTTTCCCAGGAGATCTGGTTTGGCTTTGCAAAGAGTGGAAGCACCAGTTTGTTTTCCTTATTGTTGGTTCCTCTCAACAAACCATATTTAGAGGTTATCTTCTCAATTTATTCTCTCTGCCATTTATCTCTAGCAATCAAACCCCAAATTTAGTTCCTCATGTCTCTGTGCATTATTCGCGGATCATCCAATCTTGGACAAGAGGGTTTTCGGTTTGTTGCTTAGTAGTGCGGAATCCTGGTCGGTGACTCGCGGTGTGACGTTGAGAGAAGAGCTGCGATCCTAGTTGTTTGGGAAGGCGACGGTGCGACGAGGGTGTAGCCAGCGGAGGCGCAACGAAGGCACGGCGGAGGTTTCTTCTCTCCATTTTGATTTGCGATGCAAGGAGGGAGTTTCCTTCCCTTTCTCCTTTTCTGGTTCGTCTTGCAGAGGGTTCCTGACCTTGTTTCTGATTTAGGAATGTGGGTTGTTGTCTCTGAGCCAGGGTTTGAAATGGGGATTTCGAATTGGGATTGAATTTATGGTTTTTTAAATTGAGAATTTGGAGGTTAGGGCTTTCAAATTTTGGGAATCCATACCTAAGTCCCTGCCGTGGAGTGTCTCTGACTGTGCATCTATAACTTTTGCTTCAGCCATTGTTTAGGTTGTTGGCTCTACAAGAAAAGAAGTTACATTGTTTAATAATATTGGGGTCTCAATAACATTTGAAAGTGTTGTCCAAGCCACAAGAAATTTCAATGCTGGCAACTGTATCAGGAGTGGAGGTTTTGGGGCAACATACAAGACGACTCGCAGTTGGACGGTTCTAAGGTGTTCAACAATTCCATGCGTAGATCAAGTCCCTTGGAAGGCTTCACCATCCTAACCTTGTTACTCTGATTGGTTATCATGCTTGTGAAACAAAGATGTTTCTCATATACTATTATTTGTCAGGTGATAATCTCGAAAAGTTTATCCACTAAGATAATCGATTCACACCCGTTTCATGCCATAGTTGTCTCGCCGTCGCGATACCAACGACGGCTGCTACTGGTCCGTTGGTTCCTTACTCGAAGAGAACTTCACTCTGCTCCTTCTCCAGATATCAGAAACATGGTCGTACTGCCCAATTTCTAAATAAAATCTTTTCTTCTCTAATTCACCAACACATTTTTTGACAAGTAATAAGTACTGTCACATCATCAACCCACTGACTCGAAGAACTATTTTGACTCTAAAAAATTTGAAAATAAGGATCCATTTTAAACAATATTTTAAAGAAGAACTAAATTTATATTTATCAATTAAATTAGAGACAAGATTGGTTATTAAACCTTCCTCTAACTATATAAACTTAGTTGTTTTCTGCCTTAGTTCATCTAGGTCCTCGGCTAGTTGCATGCGTAGGTTGTCGACGAACGATGATGCATGGCTACTTTTCCTAATGGATCATGAATGTTTGGAGGATTCATCCTTCTCCTATCTGATGTTATAAAGGTCATCAGCTAGTGGCAAAGTGAGAGCTAAACTTTGCTTAAATCGTAGCAAAACAGATGATGAAGTTGGTTGAGAGGCGTAAACCATCCTATCGCTACACCTTTTAGAGAAGTGGAAAAAACTTTACACCATATGACATTATTCGTCGTGTACAGTGCCATTTGGGTAACATACTAACATTCTACAATTGTTACGTAAGAGAGTCTCCATGATATTAGTAGTGAATGAGTGCATTCTCAATATGTTCACCGTGACCGTGGCAGATAGGACATGATGATTGCTTCCACCGATGTTGCTTCCTTGAATTGTTTGGTCCGGTTTATTGTGGTTGTTTGTTTAGCTCGGGTTGAGTTAGGGTAGAAAGTATAAGCTCTCTCACTCTGTATTCTACCTTATAAGTGCATTCTTGACATACAAGGTTTTCAATTTCTCCTCATATTTCCTTTTCATCTCATCCATCTCTCTCCTCATTTCTTTCACCATCACCATAGGGTCCATTTGTTACTCCTTTGATGCATCTTCTACTATTATGTTACTCTTCATGTGTCTCATGGTCATCATGAGAATCAAAGAAATACTCAGTTCGTCCCATAGTTGACGTCAAAATGTTTTTATAGAACTAGTTGGACACTCTCAACTACTTAAAGACTTGGTCTTCTAGTCATTTTTGTCTTCAATTTATTTGTTCTTAAGTATGTTTTATTCGTCTTAAACCGCTCGAGTAGTACTTATAGAAGACACTCTGATGCTTATCGAGTGCAAGGGTATTGAATGTAGTGTGATATCCAACTACCTTACCTGAATCTCTTATTTATACTATTTGTAATGGAAGTTTACTTTAACTTAATTACAACCCAATTACGTCTTAACACAATTGCTTGGTTGATTTGTGTTAAATTTCTTTTGGATTAGCTAATCACTTTAAAAGTCAACCAATAAGTCATGTTTAATATTAATAATCGTGATCCATTTGTCTTGATTGCTTGATCATCCTCTGCATATTATACGTAACATAGAGGAGATCAAGACAATTTAAATACTTATCTTTTCAATTAAATTATCTTTATTTATGCTATTTTTTCATATTTTTCCATAAAAAATCTATATTTTCACTGTTTTTTCTTTCACCTATGACTTTTTTTTTTTATTTTCTAAATTCAGTTTCCTGTTATTTTTTTTTCTTTAGCAAAAGGGAGTTGATTATTGTTTGCTTTGATTATTGATGCGCGTTTCAAAGATTGCAAAAGGTCTTACCCTGATATTGAGGATAGCAGAAAAAGCTTTGACAAAACAAGCACCACGACGCAGCTGAATCAAATTCACGCCAAAAAAGAAAAGTTGAGAGAGATAGAATGGGGAAAAGACAAATCCCAGACCCTCCTAACTTGAAGAAATACGGCGTTCCATTCTACTCTGTTGCTTGGATTCCTCAACATCTTATCAAATCGTGCCAAATTCAAACCGCCGATGATTCATCCGACTCCGATCATAACTCTGCGCTCTCCACCGAACCAGAGTCAGAGTCCGCGTCTAAGGCGGAGTCGGAGCCTGCGTCGGTCACTGGTAACTACCTGCTGTTCACCGGTGGTGGTGGAGCAGGTCGCAGTGGTATTCCTAATGCTTTGGTGATTGCACACTTCGATATTGCATCTAATTCTCTCTCCAGCCAACCGGTACGAATTTTCCTTTTTTCGATTACGCAATTCTTATGATTTTGATTTTTGTGGTGAAAATTTCGAAACTAGAGGAATTGGATCTGGTTTGGATTAGGATCTTCTTTGTGTGATGCAATGTGGATTACTGCAATGTATTTTTGTTAGAATGTGAGGAATCTGTTCTAGTTGCTTGATTTTGATATTCTGTGCAGTGTTTTGAAGAAGTAGATTTGTTAGAATTGAGAGCAAAGGATGCATTAAATTTTTTTTGTTTGTCTAAGATAGTAGAATGATGATGTTCATGTGTTTATAATACTAAACTCCCTTGTTTGAGTAACCTTATCAATATTTCAGGTGTTTAAGTTAGGAACTGATTCCGAATTGCCTTATAGGATGGCACTTCAATCCCAGGGTGATGGCCTTATTTGTGCAATGGAAACGCCAAAAGTTTGCAGGTCTTTGCTTCTCATAACCTTTTTTCTTAATATCTGTATAGAATTAATTTCTAGGTGTAAATCTGTCAAATGTTCTGGATGAGCGAACCTGGACTAGTTCGAGCATATATGATGTAGAAGTAATGCTTGTTGATCAATTGGAAAATGAAAGCATTTCTCATCTATACTTTACCATGTGCAAATAAATTTTGATTTTCGTCCTCCCAACTAAGTTGTGTGAGATACAGGGTAGGAAATACAGTCACAATTTCAAAATTGTCAGCTTCACATGCTGAAGTATTAAGACTTGTCTAGAATGTTGAGGAACTGTGTGCACCCTATATCGTTTAATTATGTATATCACTTGAAAAAGAGAATGATTTTATTATTTTCATTCATAGTAATTAGATTCTCCTTACCTCTATTTGTAGCAATCTAATCTTCTAGAAAGGAAAATAAGAAAACAAAATAATCTAAAAGGTCATACACATGTTTTCTCTAAGTAGGAATATTCTATAGATATTCTCTCTAATTAAGAAGATTCTACAGATATTTCTTCTAATTACAACAATATCATATAATCTTTTTACCTTCACCAACTAGGATGAGGATTATTCATAATCTCAATGAATTTGGACTTGACTAAGGTGTGAAAGTAACTCATGTTCATCAAACTATGTAAGGACTTAGTTTCGAATAGATTGAAGAAATTTTTACTTATATACATTATCTGTTATTGTATATTTCAGAATATTGAACTGGAAGGTGATAAACCCAGTTGACAGTATGGTATATTAGTAGTTCTGTCTAAGACCATAGAAACGATGCAAGAGAATCTTTGACAACTTGAATTTTGCTC
Organism: Vigna mungo; assembly: GCA_036885675.1. NCBI lineage: Eukaryota > Viridiplantae > Streptophyta > Magnoliopsida > Fabales > Fabaceae > Vigna > Vigna mungo. Next base: position 46,392,680 of record CP144700.1, on the reverse strand, counting down.
TTGTTAGTATCAGTGCAAAGTTTGATTGATAAAATTAGCATGTGAATATGCCATATTTTCCGGACAACAGTTTTCATGGAAATAGCTGCCCAATTTTGGTAGTTTCTATTGTCTAGTTCGTTTTCTTTTTTTGTGGAAATTTGTTTACTTCAGAACAAAACAAAGGCAAATAACAAAAACACATTGTTGCGCCAATGTACAAAAATATCTAGAAAATTATCATTTTCTTTTCATTTTTGTAAATTCTTGTAGGGGATTGGTAGCTCGATGTTTTGTGTATGCTATTGTAAATTGTCCAAATATTTCTGTAGTGTTTCCACTAACTAAATGAAAGTAGTGACTCATTTAATGAAGTTTACACAAGAATAAAGTAGAAAGAGGAAAATAAAGGTATTTTTGTCACTCCATATTCTACATGCTGAACTGATATTTTAGACCAAGAAGAAGCTTTGATTTCATTTTGTTCTATAATTTCATCTAGCTGTAGAACACTATGATCAGCATTATGCCTCGTTTATATAGATGGTTTGACTGGGATTATCAAAACAAGAGCTCTGAAATTCATAAGTTGAGTCTGAAGATGTCAGATAAAGTGCTCACGCAGTTGGAGGATGTTGGACAGCAATTAGCATTAGCATTCAACAATGATGGTACTGCACTAGCTGCTGGTGGGGAGGTATGGATTTCCTTTATATTTACTTTAGTCAAAAGAAACAATATAAGATTGATGTTAATTTTTAGCAACATGAAGGAAAGATGGTTTTTGGAAAACATTTCCACCAATTAATTATTTCTGCACTTCATTTTCAAGTTATGAATATATACAAATTGATTAATAACCAAATTCCAAACTTGTTTTACTGTGCCTCATACAAATGGTACCAATGTGAAATTCTCATTAAGAAGAATTTGATGTAAGTAAATGGTATTACAAAGTCGAAATGAAAATATGCTCTCAATCAAAGAATTGTTTGTGTTTACTGAGAACCAGTTTGAAGAGATCACAAACATCAAATTTGTATGTCAAACATTGCTTCAGAAGCTGTCAAAATCTAAAAATGTAACCTTTCCTAATGTTTCTCCAATTTCTTCAATTCATTGTATGATGTGATATGTTGTCTTTGTTTTTCACTTTTTCCTAATTGATATTAAATGATGAGAAACTTGTTTTATTGGAAAGTGGTTGTGTGTCATATATATGCTTTAAAGTTTCTTCATTGCATAATTACAATGCTTTCATTCTTCTGAAAAATAAGCATTAACTAGTAGATAATTTCTTTTTTTATCAAGGAATGAAATGCGGTATGATATTGTAATTTGGTGCAGTACAGGATGGAAATATAAGGGTTTTCAAGTGGCCTAGCATGGAAGTTATTCTCAACGAATCTAATGCTCATTCTTCTGTGAAGGATTTACATTTCAGGTTTGATGTGCATATAATCATCAGCATTTCACAGATGTGTTACTCTTTCACTCATTTACCTATAATTCATAAAGGAAAAATGACAGATGACAATGATCTCTTTAAACCCCATTATTGTAAAAGGATTGTGCTTTACAGTTTGGTTTTACATGTTATTGCAGTTCTGATGGTAAATTACTTGCCTCTTTGGGAAGTGGTGGCCCCTGCAGGGTTTGGGACATTTCTTCATCAATGGTCTTATCTACTCTACCAAATGAAAATGTGAGCAATTGATTAAATCTTACTGGATAAACTTTGCATGGGCTTGATAGCTTTATGTGCCTTTTTTTAATTTTTCTCTTCTTGATAATTGATGAAATTTGGTTATGTCATGGATTTGCTCCATACTACTACTAACATAATATTTATAGATATGAAAATTTTATAAATCACAATTAACTAGTAAAAGTTATATTTAATTTTTATTTGTCTAGACTCTGGATGATACTTAATATTTTTTTTCATACATTCATGTTAAAACCTTTTTAGCTGTAATACATATATTTTTTTCATACTAACATAATATTTAAGGATATGAAAATTTTATAAATCACAATTAACTAGTAAAAGTTATATTTAATTTTTATTTGTCTAGACTCTGGATGATACATAATATTTTTTTCATACATTCGTGTTAAAACCTTTTTAGCTGTTATATATTGTATAATACTCATTTGCTTACAATTTTCTTATATCAATTATTATCCAGGACCTACATGATTATTCATCTATTACTTAGAGTGTGTGTGTGTGTGTGTGGGGGGGGGGGGGGGGGGAACTAAAAACATTTGTTTGATAGCATAGCATAAGATTACATGTGCCCTTCCCTCTCAGTAATATATCTCTTCGCCCAGTTTAATATATTTTTTATAATAAAATGTTCGTCGTATGTGATTTAGGTTGGTTCATGTTGAACCAGTGGTCAGAGAGCATCACTGTCAACCAACGGCTTTGTGCTGATGTTGATCTATTATGAATGATTATTAATAATTCTGACTTACTCAGTGACGAGACCTGTTTTTATGGGAGGTTTTCAGTTTGACAGATGTAATCAGCAGATTGCTTTTGGTCTGAATTTACTAGTTTTGTGATAATAGGCTCAGTGGATCCTAAAGCAACCTCAAAGAAAACAAGATGAATTGGTTTCCTAGTAGAGAGGCTACTAATGGGAAAAATTAAGGAGACAAAAAATAGCAGGTTAGGATCCAATATTTTAAAGGCAACAGCATATATTCTAGGAGTAAGTAAAAATCCCAAATAATAACTATTCTTGAAACTTTGTTCACCATGTATCATAACTCCTATATGTCTTGATCTCATTCTAGTCATGTTGAACCAGTGGTCAGAGAGCATCACTGTCAACCAACGGCTTTGTGCTGATGTTGATCTATTATGAATGATTATTAATAATTCTGACTTACTCAGTGACGAGACCTGTTTTTATGGGAGGTTTTCAGTTTGACAGATGTAATCAGCAGATTGCTTTTGGTCTGAATTTACTAGTTTTGTGATAATAGGCTCAGTGGATCCTAAAGCAACCTCAAAGAAAACAAGATGAATTGGTTTCCTTGTAGAGAGGCTACTAATGGGAAAAATTAAGGAGACAAAAAATAGCAGGTTAGGATCCAATATTTTAAAGGCAACAGCATATATTCTAGGAGTAAGTAAAAATCCCAAATAATAACTATTCTTGAAACTTTGTTCACCATGTATCATAACTCCTATATGTCTTGATCTCATTCTAGTCATTATTGGCAAATAGGTTACCTTTATCTGAAGTAGAAATTAGTTATGATCTTAAAGTCATAACTGCCATGTTGTATCAAGTAAATCTAGCATTTAACATCTAGTGGGGAAAATTCTATATTGCCTAGCTTCACCTTAATGGTTGGTAGCTACCCGTAGCCCACCTCAGTTGTTGGCCTCAAGGGTGATCTGTAGTCCCACATTAATGAGATATGACTTAAATTAAAGCTTGGACAATTCTCAATTTAAAAGTTAGTTTTTGAGGATTGTAGACTAAAGACTACCCTTGATACCACAATTAAGACAATGTCTAAATAGGTTGCAACTAAGGCAAGGTAGAAGGTCAGCAAGCATGGCAGTGAAGGTTGCCCAACAATGAATTTTAAGATAGATTTTGCTATCATTTTTGGATTTGGATTTAGGATTTAACTCAAACCCACAAAATCAATGGGTAACATGAGGACTGTTCAAATTGTATGAACTCTATTTAAGTTATATCTCTTGTAGATATGTGACTAAATATTTTCCCTAAGACTACTATGAAGGAAACCTCCACATAGACTGCAACTAATGCAGTTTTTGTGACCATAATTAAGGCTGCTTTCTAACTCCAGGGTTAAACATGTGCTCCTATTATTCTCATATTTGGTTTGGTGATTGCTTTGTCAATAACCATGTATTCTAATCATATTTTGTTGAATTTATGCAGCGTGAAACTTTTAGCTCTTGCAGATTTTCTCAAACAAATGACAAGACTCAAGTCTTGTATATTGCTGCCATGACAGGTAAATAATTTTTCAGAGAAGAGTTATGTTATCTGTCTTTTGTATCTTTTAACTGAACGAAGTTTTTATTGTTGTCTATAGATAAAGGTGGAAGCATCCTTACCTGGAATACACAAACATGGGAAAGGATGGGCTCAAAGCATATTATCCGTGATGCAATCTCTGCATTTAATGTCTCAGCTGATGGAAAGATTCTTGCATGGTACATTTTGTGATCTGTATTTTTCTACTACTTAAGATGGCACCCCCATCTTTTCTTAAGCTACTTGAAGAAAATGTGCCTTGACTTTTGTGGTTTTCAGACCTCGAGGTGCACTTTGACAAAAACTTATTTCTTCTATTTTGATGGATTTTCATGCAGTGGAACACCTTCAGGAGACATTGTAATTGTAAATTCAACAAATATGCGAATTCAGACAATGATAAAAAAGGCTCATCTTGGCATTGTAACTGCTTTAGCATTCTCCCCTGATTCAAGGTTTGAACTGTATTATATAATTTTCCGTAGAAATTTTATGTTCGATAATGATAATTTTGGTTTCTAAATAGGTAAACTGGTAACAATTAGTTCCTCAAAGACGGACTGTTCTTATTTAATCTCAAAATGTATAAAAAGTGTGACAGTTATATTAACAAATTGATTCTTGAAGGTTACAACTTAATGCCAAATTGACATTCAAAAAATATCACTCAGGTTCAAATTGGTCCTTAAACATTACAACTTAATGACAAAACACAATTGTTGTAAATTTTACACATTCAGGGCTAAATCATAATTTTTGTTTTTTCAGTGACCACCCCCACATTGAAATATCAAAATGGTCATTTACCCTTTTCTGTCTTATGCCATGTTTAAGGGTAGTCATATTTGTGCTTCTGTATTTAGGGCTTTGGCTTCGGTATCCATGGATTCAAGTGCAAGGGTAACAATAATTGAAGAGAAGAAGACAAATGGTACGTGTATATTTCATAGTTTGTTCTCATATTAACTCTACATGTTCTTGCTGTACACATACATAATTGTTTTTGCAGAACTCTTTGTACATAGTGTATAGTCCTTTCAGCCTATCTGTGACTTAATTAACCTGGAACATTAGGGGCCCAGGATTTTGGTTGAAATGACAATGTTTCAGAAAAGTTAGAAAGTTTAGCACGCTGCGTGTGAAGGATGTCTTCTTCCTGCTAGTGAAGATTTATATAACTAATTTTGTGGGTGTCTATAATGCTGTATTGTCAATAACACTTGGTATTAGACTCAGGTATCGAAAGCACGTGTTTAAACATCTGACCAGTCTAAATTTTCAATTCCTGCAAAGTGAAATTGGGTCATATTAGCTTAAAGTGGAAAAATAAGTAATCTAATATAGTGTTGTAGCGTGGTTGTTTGAATATTTATCATTCACGTTCTGTAGCTCCCCCTTTCCATGTTTCAGTTGTGTATTGAAAGTTCTATTCAAATAGCTTATCCAAAAACTTTCTGGATTTGGCTAAAGGGTCGAAGGTAACAACTTCCAAATTTGACCAACCGCACACCCAAAAAAATGTAATTTACAAAATAATATGATAAAAAGAAATTAGAGACTCATCATTCAATCAAATATATAATTGACTTTACTAAATGAATGTTGTATTTGATCATGTTATCAAATAGAATGCCAATATTGCACTCGACTCACTTTTTCTCTTGTTTCAAGGAGGGCTGAGCTTGTGGATTGCAGTATTTATCATCCTACTTGCTATTGCTGCTTACTTTCTCCAGCAAGGACTTGAAAAATGAAGGTTCAAGATTTTGCTTATTTCAATATGAAACCTTTAGCATCTTTGTGAATGCCACTGCTCAGTGCTGATGCATTTTCATGTTGAGGGGTTTTCTGATACTTTTTCTTTTTTTGTATTGACATCTTCATGAAACGTTATTCTTGGACAACCCTCTCTCTAAAATGCCTTGTAACATGGGTTGTATCGCTATTTTGATGTTGTGGAATTCTTCCTTGTAGAGTTGAGCAATTATTCATTACTTGCTCGCTATTTTGATGTTATTTGTTATGTAGCTTTTCGGTGAGAAATACCCCAAAGGCATGGCATGGGTGTAGTCAATAGTTCCCATAAACTAATAAATATTTGCCATAAGGTGTGTGATTACATATTACCAGTTCTGCCAAATGGTTCAACCAATATTGAAGACTTCAAGGCTGAGTTTTTACTGCAAACTTCTAATTTTAATGAAAGCGTATATTTTCTTATCTACGTTATTGTTGGTAAATTATTTACTTGTCTCTTATGTGGTTAAAAATTATGATGATAGCGGTGGTACAATTTTCCTTGCGAGTACGTTAAACAAAGTTTGCTTGTCCGATATTCACAATTTCGTAAAGCAAAACTAGTATGAAGAACACAAAGAAAGAATAAAGAGTAATTGTCATTTTTATATTCTTAATTCACAGTAAATAAAGGTATTTTTATTGATTTATTAATAATGTAAACTATTTATGAAAAAATGTTCATGTAATCACTCATGAATAACGTTGTCAAATATAAATATTAAATAGTTTCATTATAATATTTTTTCTTAATTAAGTTTCCATAAAATTGATTATTTTTCATTGAATTTTTATTAATTTTTTATGTTCAAAATTTTTATAATTTTTAATTAAATTTCTGTTATTACATTTTCTGCTTTTCCTTTTGTGTCATTTTATTTATTTATTTTTACATGTTAATAAATGTAAAATCTTTCTAATTAACATAAAATAGGTTAAAATCTTCGGATGGTATTTTATGGATTAGAATTTCGGTTATTAGATTTTAGGTAGTTTCAATTGGAATTTTTTAAATGTGTAACAAATAAGTCTAATTTGAATTTGACGACTGAATTGAGATTCTTTTACAAAATATAAAGATAATCGAAAAGTTTTAACCATATAAAATATTTTGTGATTAACAAGTGATTTTTATTACTTTAAATGTAAGCTTACAATGAAGTCTTCTTTAGGATTTATGTTATAACCTGCTTTTAAAACATGGATTCTTTTTTAGTTTTTTTTTTTTTTAAATATATCTTTAAAAGAGATAGTTGTATAGAATAGGTCCTTTTAAATGTTTTGAATAGCTATGTATGGAGAAACAGAGTATAATAGAATTTAGGGTTTATGGTAGATCCATCACCTACTGTAAAGACAACTTGTCTTATCATTAATATAAAAACATAACAATCTAAAGGTAGTGGCAAAACATGCGCATAGCATATTGAGGTCCACTCCACCAGTTATATAATCACTCGTGGGATCTTCATAATTCCAACTCATTTACTTTTATTTGATGAAATACAGTAGGATATTTTGACTTATCTTCTTTAACTACATTTTAACTCTGCCACATGTCAAGTAAATATCGGTCTACACAGCCCGAAATTAAAACAAAAGCAAATGACCTGGAAAATCAACATTTAGGGATTTGGGTTTTGCGGTTTCTCTCATTTGTTTCAAAATTGGTTTTCGAAGTTGGTTTTAGGATGCAAGTTCTTTGTCGGATGGAGCAAGTGCGTCATTGCAACTATCGTTATTCGCTTTGATTAGTCGTTGTGTGTTGGTGATGGGTGTCACAACTTGTGTTATAGTAGAGGTTCTAATAAAAGGTTTAAAGAATAATTATGATATATTATTTCAAGAAACAGAGTAACATATATATACATACAAGGATCCTATAATCTTTCATCTATTAAAGAAAAAAATATGTGCACAAATTTGCACAAATTATAATAATATCTAAAATATAACTAACATAATATTTGATTTGATTGCCTAATATCCTTAAATAGAATATTTGGCATATCTTAACACCCTCACTCAAGTTGGTGCATGGATATCACACATTCCCAACTTGAATAGAGACTCATTAAACAATCTTATTGACACTCCTTTGGTGAGAACATCAGCCAACTGTAACTCTGATCTTACAAAAGGAAAGGAAATTATTCCAGCTTCAATCTTCTCTTTAATGAAATGTCTATCAATTTCCACATGCTTTGTTCTATCATGTTGAACAGGATTATGAGCAATTGCAATAGCCGAAGTATTGTCACATTACAAACTCATAGCTTCATTTGGTTTAAATCCCAAATCTGATAGCACATTTTTAATCCACAAAAGTTCACATACACCTAGTGTCATGCCTCTGAATTCTGCTTCAGCACCAGATCTTGCTACTATAGGTTGTTTTTTACTCCTCCAAGTTATAAGATTCCCTCCTACAAAAGTAAAGTATCCAGAGGTAGATCTTCTATCATCTTTTGAACCTGCCCAATCTGCATCACTGTACCCTTCTACATTTAAGTTTCCATTATTTGAGAACAAAATTCCTTTTCCAGGAGCAGACTTCAAATATCTCAAAATTCTTTTAACAGCATCCATATGAACCTTTCGTGTATGGCACAAATAAATTAATTTTCCTACCAGCCTTTGGTATCTTCCTCTGTCTATGCTTGCTGAATTTGAGCATTGAAAGAGTTTATGATTTTGTTCAATTGGTGTATCAGCTGGTTTACTCCCAAGCAGTCCAGTTTCTGATAGTAAATCAATAGTATATTTCCTTTGGCATAGAAAAATACCATGTTTTGATCTAGCTACTTCAATACCCAAAAAATATTTGAGGTTTCCAAGTTGTTTCATCTCAAATTCAGATGCAAGGTATTGTTGTAAACTAGAAATCTCATCTTGGTCATTTCCTGTAACAATCATGTCATCTACATATATAATTAAAGCTGTAATCTTTCCTTTTCCTCTCTTAAAAAACAAGGTGTGATAAGAGTTACTTGCTCTATAGCCAAAAGCCTTCGTAGACTTGGTAAACCTTCCAAACCATGCTCTTGGGGATTGTTTTAATCCATATAGAGCCTTCTTTAATTTGCAAACCTTCATTCCATTTGAATCTGTCATGCCTGGTGGAGAATCCATATAAATTTCTTCTGAAATTTCTCCATGTAGGAAATCATTTTTCACATCAAATTGTAGAAGAGGCCAATCTTGGTTTGCAGCTAGCGACAAAAGTATCCTCACAGTATTGAGCTTGGCTATCGGTGCGAACGTCTCTTGGTAATCTACACCATAAGATTGAGTGTAACCTTTAGCCACAAGTCGTGCTTTATACCTCTCAATAGTTCCATCAGCTTTATGCTTAATTGTAAAGACCCATTTGCAGCCCACAGTTTTCTTCCCTCTTGGTAAGGACACAAGATCTCAAGTGTTGTTTTTTTAAAGCCGCCATCTCCTCAACCATTGCTTCGGTCCATCTAGGATCTGTCAAAGCTTCCTGTACATTACTAGGAATAGAAATTGAAGATAATTGAGATACAAATGATGCATATGATTGAGATAACCTGTGAGATGACACATATTTACTAATGGGATATTTAACTTTGGCTTGGAGGTCTGGTTCATATTTAGCTGGAGGTTGACCACGGTTAGAACGAGGTGGAAGATTATATTGAACAGTAGTAGACTCGGTGTTTGGTATGCTGGTGCTTTCAGGCAGACAAGAATCAATTTCATCTAAATTAGTATTATCAGAGATAGGATCAGAAGGTACCTCTGAAGAGTCAAGCTGAACCTGTGGAGAAGATTGAGCCAATTGGTTATGATCAGAAGACACTGTATTATCCAGAAAAGAAGTGTTCATATTTAGGATTGGCTCACTTGCTGCAGAACGATCCTCACAAGATAACATATCTTCATAATCAAACATACTAACATCATGATTGTACACTTCACTTTCATTGCCTCCCTGAAGTGGAGAATCAACATAAAAAAATTCATGCTCATTAAATGTCACATCCATAGAAATATAAAATTTCTTTGATTGTGGATGGTAAGCACGATAACCTTTTTGAGTTGTTCCATACCCAACAAAAACACATTTGATCGCTCGTTCTTCGAGCTTTGTACGTTGATGTGGGTGTAAGTGAACATATATAACACATCCAAAAATATGAGGTGGTAAATAAACTATGGGACGAAGGATACAATGATCAGGCAACACATCATAAGGCCTTCGAAAGTTAAGCACACTAGAAGGGGTTCGATTAATTAAATAAACGGCAGAGCTCACGGCCTCACCCCATAAATGAGATGGGACATTACCATCTATCAAAAGTGATCTTGTCACCTCTAATATATGTCTATTTTTCCTCTCAGCCACTCCATTTTGTTGTGGTGAATAAGGACATGTAGTTTGATGCAAGATGCCTTCAGAGTTCATGAACTCTATTAATTTAGTCTTAAAATATTCCCCTCCATTGTCTGATCGAATAACCTTAATATATGTGTCAAATTGTGTAGCAATCAAATGATAGAATGAACGAACCACATCATACACATCACTTTTATGTTTAAGCAAATATACCCAGGTTACCCGAGTACAATCATCAACAAAACTAATAAACCATTTTTTCCATTATGTGTAGATTGCGGGGCAGGGCCCCAAACATCTGTATGAATTAATGAAAAAGGAAAATCAGTTTTGTTATTGCTTAGAGGAAACACAACACGATGATTTTTTGCCAAAACGCAAGTTTCACAAAAAAAAATTAGAAATATTGCATTTACGAAATAATGATGGAAATAATTTTTTTAAATAACCAAAAGAGGGATGTCCCAACCTTTTATGCCACAACCAAATTTCTTTTTTGTTTTTATCTTGTATGTGATCATTCCCAAGACAAGCCAATCCTTTTTTATGGTTTTTATCTTGGAATGGATGTTCTGAAAAAGACAATGGGTTGGGTAAAACAAGGCAACACAAGAATGTGATTTGGTTAACTTGCTGACGGAGATAAGATTACAATTTAATGTAGGAACAAATAAAACATAAGGAATCGATAAGGAGGGTGAGAGGGATATAGTACCTATACCTTCAATAGGAGATGAGACCCCATTGGCATTAATGATAACACTTTTAGAACAATTAGAGGAAAAACTAGTAAATATATGAGGATCACAAGGCATATGATCAGTAGCACCTGAATGAATTATCCAATCACTACCCTTAGTAACAACAGAAAGATTAAGAGCAGAGTTAGATAGACCTGACTTGGTCACAAATCCGGCAGCAATAGAAATATAACTCTTGGAAGCAGCGGAAGTTCCAGAATCATGTTTCTCCGATTGATTGTCATCGGAAGAAGCCATCAGAAATATTCAATGAAAAAAAGCACTGATTCTTAAACTGTAGAGGATATCAGTGTTTGGCTCTGATACCATAATAAAAGGTTTAAAGAATAATTCTGATATATTATTTCAAGGAACAGAGTAACATATATATACATACAAGGATCCTATAATCCTTCATCTATTAAAGGAAAAATATGTGCACAAATCTGAACAAATTATAATAATATCTAAAATATAACTAACATAATATTTGATTGCCTAATATCCTTAAATAGAATATTTGGCATATCTTAACAGGTTCTGAGTCTGTTATTGGGAGCTTTCATGGAACAATTACCATGATTGGGTCATTCGTTGGCCGTGGGTAATTTTGTTGGTGGGTGTTGGAGGTTTGTGTTCTGATTTAGGTATTAAGGTCCTTTTTGTCAATGTTTTTGTTATTTGTTCTTTGGTGGATGAGTATTTTTGGAGTTGTTGTTGGGTGTAAAGTTTTTATTTTTTGGCACACTTCTGTATTGTACAATTTTTCTTTTTACAACAAGGGATTCTATCCCACAAGAAGGTGAAAACAAGGTAAGTAAATGTGTAATAGTGAACAAATAATTGGGAAAGAAACCTCTAGTATTGGTTTAGGACCATTGCTAAAATAATTGGGCACCTAGGTGTGTGATTTTGCATAGAAAAGTAGACTGACTTGTACACAAATGTTTTAAACTCAAAATATTGATTACAATGTTAATATACCCTTAAGTTCTACAAGGTTGGTATATCATTACCAAAACATACACCATATATGAAAAAACTACATCAAAAACCGGAAAAAAAAATCCTGCAGTATTATTTAAGGACCAGTGCTAAAATAACTGGAGACCTAGGTGTGTGGTTTTACACAGGAAGAAAGACTGACTTGCACAAAAATGCTTTAGACTCAAAATATTGATTACCATATCAATACACCATTAAGTTCAATAAGGTTGGTATATCATGACATAAACATACACCATATGTGACAAAACTACATTAAAAACCTAAAAGAAAACATGCAGTATTGGTTGGGAACCAGTGCTCAAATAACTAGGGACCTAGGCGAGTGGTTTTGCATAGGAAGGTAGACTGACTTGTACAAAAATGTTTTAAACACAAAATATTGATTACCGTGTCAATACACCCTTAAGTTCAACATGGTTGGTATATCATGACCAAAACATACACCATATGTGACAAAACTACATTAAAGACTTTATGAAAGAACTTGTAGTATTGGCTGGTGACCAATGCTAAAATAACTAAGGACCAAGGTGTGTAGTTTTGCACATGAAGATAGACTAGTTTCTACAAAAATGTTTTAAACTCAAAATATTAATTACCATGTCAATACAATCTTTAGTTCAACAATGTTGGTATATCATGACTAAAACATACACCATGTGATAAAACTACATTAAAAAATACAAAAAAAAACCTATAATATTTGTTTGAGACCAGTGCTTAAATAATTAGGGACCAAGGTTTGTGGTTTTGCACATGAGAGTAGACTGACTTGTACAAAAAACTCAAAATATTCATTACCATGTCAATATACCATTAAGTTCAACAAAGTTGGTATATCATGACCAAAACATGTGCCATATGTGACAAAACTACATCAAAAACTTGAAAAAGAAAACTGCAGTATTGGTTTAGACCAGTGCTCAAATAACTTGGGACCTAGGTGTGTGTTGTTTTGGAATGGAAGGTAGACTAACTTTTACATAAATGTTTTGAACTCAATATTCATTACCATCTCAATATACCCTTAAGTTCAACAAGGTTGGTATATTATGCCCAAAACATACACCATATGTGACAAAACTACATCAAAAACTAGGAAAAAAACCTACAATATTGGTTGGAGACCAGAGCTCAAATAACTTAGGACCTAGATGTGTGGTTTTGCACAAGAAGAAAGACTGACTTGTACAAAAATGTTTTAAACTCAAAATATTGATTACAATGTCATTACACCTTTAAGTTCAATAAGGTTGGTATCTCAAGACCAAAACATACATCATATGTAATAAAACTACATTAAAATCTTAAAAAAAAAAGAACCTGCAATATTGGTTGGGGATCAATGCTCAAATAATTAGGAACCTAGGTTTGTGATTTTGCACAGGAAGGTACACTAACTTGTACAAAAATGTTTTAAACACAGTATTGATTATCATGTCAATACATTATACATTGACAAAACTAGATTAAAAACTTAAAAAAATCTAAAAGTGTTGGTGTGGGACAAGTGCTTAAATAATTGGAAACCTAAATATGAGGTTTTGCAAAGGAAAGTAGGTTGACTTGTACATAATTGTTTTAAACTCAAGATATTTATTATTATGTCAATACACCCTAAGTTCAACAAGGTTGGTATATCATGACCAAAACATACAACATATGTGATAAAACTACATAAAAATCTTAAAAAACTGTAATATTGGTTTAGACTAATGCTCAAATAATTTGGGACTTAGGTGTTTGATTTTGTAGAGGAATGTAAACTAACTTGTACAAAAATGTTTCAAACTCAAAATATACACCATATGTGACCAAACAACATCAAAAACTAAAATATCCTACAATACTAGTTTTGCAGAGGAAGGTAGACTAACTTGTAGAAAAATGTTTAAACTCAAAATATTTATTACCATGTCAATACACCCTCAAGTTCAATACAATTGGTATCTTAAGACCAAAATATACACCATATGTGACCAAACTACATCAAAAACTAAAAACTCCTACAATACTAGTTTGAGACTAGTGCTCAAATAACCAGGGACCTAAGTGTGTAGTTTTGTACAAAAAGGTAGGCTTACTCTTACAGTAATATTTTAAACTCAAAATATTCATTAGCATGTCAATACACCCTTAAGTTCAACAAGGTTGGTATATCATAACCAAAACATACACCATATGTGACAAAATTACATCAAAAACCTCAAAAAAATCTACAATATTGGTTAGGGACCAGTGCTCGAATAACTAGGAACCTATGTGTTTTTGCTTTGCACAGGAAAATAGATGACTTGTACAAAAATGTTTTGAACTTAAATATTCATTATCATGTATTGACATGGTAATCAATATTTTGAGTTTAAAACATGTCTGTACAAATCAGTATACCTTCTTATGCAAACCCACACACCTAGGTCCCTAGTTATTTGAGCATTGGTCCCAACCAATACTAGAATTTTTTCTTTTTGACATTTTTATGTAGTTTTGTCACAAATGATGTATGTTTTGGTCATAATATACCAACCTTGTTTAACTTAGAAATGTATTGACATGGTAATCTATATTTTGAGTTTAAATATTTTTTTACAAGTCAGTCCACCTTCTTATGCAAAACCACACACTTAGGTCCTAATTATTTAAGCATTAGTCCCCAAAAAATATTGCAGGTTTTTTTTTTGAAGTTTTTAATGTAATTTTGTCACATATGTTGTTTGTTTTGGTCATGATATAACAACCTTATTGAACTAAAAGTGAATTGACATGATAATCAATATTTTGAATTTAAAACATTTTTGTATAAGATAGTCTTCCTTCGTATGCAAAATTGTACACCTAAGTCCCTAATTATTTTAGCACTGGTCTTCAACCAATACTTTAAGTTTTTTTTTCCCAAGTTTTGATGTAATTTTGTCACATATGGTGCATGTTCTAGTCATGATATACCAACCTTATTGAACTTAAGGGTGTATTGACAACGTAATCAATACTTTGAGTTTAAAACATTTATGTACTTGTCAGTCTACCTTCCTTTGCAAAACCACACACCTAAGTCCCTAGTTATTTTAGCATTGTTCCCCAATCAATGTTGTAGGTTTTTTCCCTAGTTATTTGTTCACTATTACACATTTACTTACCTTGTTTTTACCTTCTTGTGAAGTGAAATCAATTGTTGTAAAACGAAACGTACAAAAAAAAAGTATGGCAAAAAACAAAACCACCTAACAACAACCCATAAAAAACACATCCACCAAAGAATAAATAATAAATATATTGACAAAAAGGACTTCAATACCTAAACCAAAACACAAAAATCACAGACACTCACCAACACTGCAACCCACGACAAACGACACAACCACAATAATTGTTCCACACAAACTCCCAAAAACGAGTACAAAACTCCTACCAGATCACAAACTACGACTCCCACACCAAACACGGAGCGACAAATCAATATAAATAGTAATGATTGCAGGGGCAACAAAGACCTCACTCACCTAAAACCAATTTGAAAACTAATTTTGAAAACAAATGAGAAAAGGATAATGATACTTTGACAACATTTTAACATTATCTATGTGTCATTCTCTAATTGGTTCAAAATTACTCCACGATCAATAATAGTAATTCTAAACACCAACATAGACCAATCGTAAAATGACACCTAAACGATATTAAAATGTTATAAAAAAATATTATCAAAATATCATTATCCATGAGAAAAACCACAAACCTGAAATCCTTTAATATTGATATTCCAGAATTTTTTTTTTCATGTAGACTAATAGTTGTTTGAAATAAGAGTCAAAATATCATTACCCGATAATATAAACTAATATTTAAAAGGAATGAAAGGATAAAGTATATCAATTGATATTTTCATATCATATTTTAGAGGGAATCCTTACTTGCATGTGCTATATAAGGTATGATTTTTTCATTATTGTAAAAAATTATTAATTCTCATTTAACTAGTCGAAACATGAGATATAAGGTAGTGACTTTTTGAGCAACTCTATTGTAAACAAAAATAAAATTCCATATATATATATATATATATATATATATATATATATATATATATATATATATATATATATATATATATATATATATAATATGATAAGGATCAATTTACTCTAGAAGTAACACTAAATTTCTCTTAATGCAATGATTATAATATATAACATTTTAACAATTAGATTCAAGATAAAAGAGAAGACGAAAATGAGTAGTTTTTCTTAAAGTTATTCTTTTAATAGGCCTTCTCAATATGAAAACAAATCAGAACTCCTATTTAAAAAAAAAAAAAACTACGAAACTTCTTAAGAAAAATCTCTTTACTTTGGTAAGAAATCATATGAAATATTTTTACAAGTAAATTTAAGTTCTAAAAATTTTTATATTTGATCTTATGAGCATTCGCAGTTCTACAGCCCAGATACCTGGATACTTTTCCAGCAGAAATCGAACAGTCCACAATCTGTCACGTGTTTGCTAATACCAGTAAAGCCATTTGCTGAATGCCAGACGATTCTCTAGCTTGTGGTCATCATAATTCTCTTAGTTGAATAGGAGGAATTGGGTGGGCGCTGCATATATCCCTCATCTTGGTCACCAAATTATGTACGTATGGATTAATCAACAATTAACCTTTGATAAAATGTAACCTAAAATCGATGGGTTAGTGGCAATAGTTAGTTTATAGACTAGCCACTTCAAAAAAATGGGCCCCATATACACACGTCAGTGCATGATGCAGAAAATTTCCACAAGGCCATTATTGACGCCTCCTTTGATACAGTGAATAACCAACAAGGGCAGACATCAGAAATGTCCATAGGACCTGCCCACAGCATCAAAGTAAACAAAATAATTAAAATAAAACAAGATAAGTACAGTGAATTCAAAGAAAAAAACAAATTCAGAAAACAGTTTGAAATAGAGTTTCTGGGAGTACCGTATTTATCGCTAACCACTTTTCAAGCCTTCTAATCCTTGATTGCATCTCCTCAATAACCCCATCAATTGGAGAGACTACTCTACCTGATGAGGATTCTGAAGCAGAGCTACTCCCCTGTTTGTGTCAACATAATACCGCTATATTATAATGCCTAAAAGTGATATTTCATGCTTAAAATACTTAAATCAGATGGTTAGTAGTTGATGAAGCCATAAATAAATAAGACAAAAACCTGTTGAGTAAAGGCCTACCTGAGATTGAATAAATTCAACAATCTCTAGCAGCCTTGCTGATTGTTGAGAATGAATCCCACCAGAAGTTCTTTCAATCGCTGGTAGTCTTTCCAAAATTATTTCAAGATAACTCTACCAAAGTAAAAAATTAGAACAATAGAAAGTAATCATTATATAGACATCCCTGACATAATTTATCCAGGACCTGCAAGATGCACCAGACACAAAAGATTAATTACAATAAAGCAATAAATTTAATACCTTGGTCGTATATGAAGTATCCAATTTAAGCATTGAACCAGCTGCGGCTACTGCATCTTTATTAACACCCTTTATCTGAATGTATGGGCCAGGTACATCTTGAAGGTGATCAACCTCAATTAAAATCTAACCCGATATAAGAAAGAATAATGTAAGACAGAAGAACCATAAATTATTTCAATATGCATAAGCAGCAAACTTTAGGACGGCAAACAGAAGTAAAAGAGCCCATACAGCAACATAGCTAACCACAAAGTTACTTTTGTAGTTGCATTATGCTCATTTATTATATGGATGTATGCACGCATATATATTACACAGGTCCAGTATAGAGTGCAATAGGCTACTGTTATAACTGAAATTAGTTTACACCTGTCACTATCCGATAGCTGTATACTTTGTTAGAATTTTAGCTAGTCTGTTACCTCCTTGTACCCAGCTATATGTAAAGGGAATTTTATGCAATCAACAATCTAGAAAATAATACACTTTCTTGGTTTGTGCTCTCTCCTTCCCAACATATTTAACAGAACGCTTAGTTATAAACTAAGAACATTTGTCAATTTTTAAATTAAAATCCATAAGTTCTCACCATCAAGTAGTGAGAGCTTGGTGAATATTTTTTATAATTTATGCTAAGAAATATAATATAGTAGTACTCCTAACTTGCTGAACAACTAGGAAACCCCCAAAAGTGAAGGGAAAATAAGGGCCATTGTGTAGTCATAGCATTTATAAAATAGAGGTCTAATTGCTATTAACCATTCTGAAGTAATTAGGACTGTCCCTCTGAATCTTGTATCTCTTGTTTTCCAAGGATAAATTTTACATTAAAACCCAGTTCTATTATAGGAGAATGATGTTCATATATACTTGGATGAATTGACACAATCTTCAGTTGCCTGATTGACTTCACAATGCTTACTCCGTGCAGAGCTATTAAATACCAATAACAGTTAAAGAATAAATAATTATAATATAAATCTGATCTCAAGTCTTGTGAACATAAACAATAACAAAATTCAGTCAAGTTTGGGAGAAAAGGAAATCAGGAACAAGTTCATCTCAGCACTGTAATCTATCAAATAATTAATGGAAACAAGTATTTTCAGTCAAATGTAACTCTTAAGATAAATCAACTGACCTTTCCATCCTGATATATGAATGCAGACGCTTCAATATAAGCAACTGCTTGATATCTGACAGAAAATGCTATTGATCAATAAATCATCGATGGTAAATAAATATACTAACTGTCAAACAAATAAACAGAAACAAGTGATGGAGTGAAAAGTAGTATCGAGGAATTGTGTCCTACCACATCTAAAAGGATCTATATACAAGATTAGTACAGGAGGGCAGTATCATAACTATTCATAGGCTCTAATTTCTATTCGCTAGACATTACAATATCAAGTCTTGAGAAGGAGACTTTAAACCTAACTCAGCCCTACAAAATCAGTTTGCAAGAAAAGGTTTGCACCCTACTTATATTTATAAATTGACCTTAATTCTAGTCAATATGAGATCTCCAACACACCTTTTTACACCAAAGAATGAACATATCAAGCATGTGATTAGATATTTGTTGGTAGTCTAACAAGAGTCCAATAGTAGTGGCACAACAGCCCTAATGAACTTAACTTTGATAGACTCAATATGTATGATACCAATTGGACTTTAAACCTATCTTAACCTCACAAAAACCGGTTTGTAAGATGAGGTTTACACTCACTTATATAATTGTCCTTATCTTTAGTAGGTGTGGGCTCTTTAGCACACTCCCTCATGCCAAGGAGGTAACCCGATAGCGGGTGACACAAGGCCAAATGAACTTCACTAAGATAGGCTCTAAATGGCTTGATATTATTTTAAGTAGACTTTAAACCTAACTCAATCATACAAAACCAATTTGTAAGATGAGAATTGCATCCAATTGTATATTATAATTTGGCCTTATTCTTAATCGATGTAGGATCTCCAACAAAAAGAATAATACAAAGTGCATATGAAGCATGTGTTTAATCTTGAGACCCTTCCTCAAGTTGAAGCAAACAAACATATGTGTGTGTACATGTATATCATGTATAGAGCTTGTTACAAATACTAATAGAGTTGACTTAAGGTTCACTGAAGGATTAAATAAACATTGTTTGCTAACTAATAGTAAGTGTAGACACCCAATCAAATTGACAAAAGATAACATTTTCTTAATTAAAAATGATAGTCATCCTTTATGATTGGTCCTACCATGAAGAGTTATGCTTGGAGCATGATGAAGAAAAGTTAGGAAAGAATGTATAGGAGCAAGAGGACTTGGACAACTAGGAAGAGAGAAAGAGAGAGAATGAATAGAACATATGGGAGGGAAAATGAAGACGAAAATGGTTAGATATTGTTAAGATAACATTAGACACTGTTAGTTACAATATTATGTGTTAGTTTTGCATATAACATGCTTAAGCCCATATCTTTGTAATTTCCTATTATAAATGCATAACCCTATATGCTCAATACACATTAGGGATTCATCCTATGTCTCTTTCTCTTTTATTTTAACTTGGTATCAAAGCTAGGATTACTCTTTGCCTCTTCGATGAAGCCATTGTTCGTCAATGTCAAATTTTTTTTCAAAAACTGTTATTTCAAACATTGTGCTAAGTTTTTTTTTCCAAACATTGTTTCTCCTACCACCCAGTCTGATCTTCCCACCATGTTGCAACCGTTGTCGTCATAGTTGTCGCCATCACTATTGGCATCATCACTACCATCGCCAGTATGTCGTCTTCACAAATCTTTAAATGGCCAGAAAAGTCTACTAGGGCTTGGTTTGGAAAATTTAGCAGTTTTGTTCAACAATTTGGTATGAATCATAGTGTGGCAAATCATTCAATCTTTCGCTATGACACAAGTGATGGATGTGTCTATTTAATATTGTATGTTGCTGACATTGTTCTTATAGGAAATGACTACCATGGCATTTTCTAGATGAAACAACCCCTTTTTCACGACTTTCAGACCAAAGATCTGAGCAAACTTAGATATTTCTTGGGGATTAAAGTTGTACAATCCAACAATAGTATTGTTATATCTCAAAGGAAGTATACATTGGATATTTTGGAGTAAATTGGGTTGATGAACTCAAAATTTGTTGATACACTCATGGATCCCAATACCAAACTCCTACCTAATCAGGAGTCTTTCTCAGATCTTGAGAACTACATAACATTAGTTGAAAAATTGAACTAACATTTCCTTTGTAGTCAATGTGGTGAGTTAATTTCTCAACTCCCCATGTGCAAATCATTGAAATGCAATCATTCTTATTCGTACATTAAAGTACATTAAAGGATCTCTTGGAAAAGGTTTAATATATGGTCACAACAACCATACTAAAGTTTGTTATTCAAATACTGATTGGACAAGATCTCCTTCTAATAGAAGGTCCACTTCTCGAGTGTCTCGATTAGTGATAATTTGATCTCCTAGAATAGGAAAAAACAAAATGTTGTGACAAGATCTAGTATGAAAGCAAGAGCTATGGCCTCAGCCACTTGTGAACTTATTAGGCTTAAACAATTACTTAAAGAGTTAAAATTTGGAGAGGTCACTCAAATGATACTTATATGAGATAATCAAGTTTCTCTTCATATTATTATCTCTAACCTTGGCTTTCACGAAAGAACCAAACTCATTGAAATTGAGATCTTTTGAAATGGTGATCTTATCCAATAAATTTAAACAATCATAGCCCTTACATTGCATAGAATAGCTTGCAATTGGAACTCCATGTTGTATTTTTTATATTGCTAGTCAAGGTGAAGACGAAAGAGCTTCATGTAGGGAATTGCAAATTTAAGGGAAGAGGTAGATAATATGTTGATAACTCACACTTTGTACTCACATTTATAGTCTCATTGCGCGTTCCTTCTTTTCTTATTTCTATTTTTTAGCATGTACATGTATTTTCTGCAATAAATAGGAATTTTTCTATGTACTAGCTATTTTCAGTATTTTTTATACTGTATTTTTATAAGCAGTCTACTCTTACCTCTGTCTACTGTTTTGTCCATATCTTTTTAGTTAGATGTCCATTTAAGCTTATTCTTTTTTCATTGGATTCCTTACTTCCAGGACTTTAATTTGGATATGTGGAACGCAGCATTTGGAGTGCAGAGCTATAAAAAAACATCAGCAAATGACTTGTCAGAAGTTGTAGCTTTTCTGTTTAGAAATTCTGTTTTTCTTTGACAATGTAAAAAGCCCGACTCGATTCAACTTCGAGCCCATTCGTTTTCCTGTGTTCAGAACATTATATATAGGCTTGAGTTAGTTAGGAAAGGGAATCCATAGGGAGATACGAGTAGAGACACAATTAGTTGTAATAGTTTTTCAGTATTCTGGTTTTGGCTATTGGTGTTCCTCTTTTCTCTTATTGCAACTTTCAGAGTTTTCTTGTTGTTTGGTTCATCTTCTTGCATTTCTCACTTCTGCATTTTCGCTTTCAAATGGGTTTTCGATCTCTGTTCATTCTCAATTTATAATTCATAGTTCTACTTTCCGTTTCTGCATTACTCATCTGATTCCATTTTCGATTTGCATTTTCCCGTTCCATTTAGATTTCTGTTCTTGTCTGGGACAAGCAACTATAACTCCTGGGCTGCTGCTGTCCAGCTGTGGTTTCAGGGTCAAGACCATGTCGACCACTTGACATAGGCCAAAGACATTCCTCCCAATGACCAAACGCAATGGATGCAAATTGATGCCTCTTTGTGTAATGTTCTCTAGTTCTCCATTGATGTCAAATTGCAGCCTCAATACCATGCTTTTACTACTTGTTATGATGTATGGAACAAAGCCAAGAAAGTATACTCCAATGGTGTTCATCGCCTTTATAATGTTGTTTCCAACCTTATAACTGTGAAACAGGAAAATCATGATATACAAACATATCTTGGTAAGCTCGATCCCTTAATTGCTGATTTTGATTCACTAATGATGCAGACAAACATGTTGAACAATGTGGAAAACTTTTTATGGTTCTTGCATTTGTCGGGCTTCCTCTTGAGTTTGACTTTGTCCACAATCAAATATTATTCGGCACGGTTGCTCCATCTTATGACACTATTAGTTAACCATTACTTCACCTCTTAGTTCCTCACATGTTTGGTCATTCTCTTGTACCTCCAACTGATTCATCTACTTTTTACTCCCAATCTTCATACCAGAGTGGACAAAGTGGAATTCGTTGTGGATTTCATGGTCGACGCCCTCGTTGCAATTTTTGTCAATGGTATGGCCATACTAAGGCATAATGTCTTGTACAATGACAATGATAGGATCAAGGGAAATATTTATATTAGAAGAAATAAAAGGGACAAACAGTTATAACTATCTATGGGTAGGTTTTGTTGTCTCAAACTTTTATAAAGTCTATGTAGGCAATTGTTTTTAGTAGTTTCTTTCATTGTTTTTGTTCATTTTGAAAAGAATAGGAAGAGTGGAGAGTCTGGTTCTCTCGAATAAGTAGAAATTGTATGTGTTTGATTTCTCCACATTGGAGGAAACCTGGTATGTTGTTGGAATAAAGATCTGCGGTTTCTAAAACATCTCATTATAGGTCTGAAAACCTATCAATTGGTATCCAGAGCCTCATTCCTAGTGAAGTGGAGGCAAGATGCGATGGCTTAGAAAAGATTGTCCAAGAACAAGAACACGCAAATAACCGTCGCTTCCTACTTGTAAGAGATGATTCCAGGACTGACAGGGGTGGTTGAACGCCTGACATCCTTTGATAAGCATCAAGAGGCTCAAGATTTTGTTGCCATGAATGCCCATGAGGACAATAGGGGTAATGCAGGAGGAAGTTCTTTTGGGATTTCTGCCAAATGGAGGAAGTTTGACGTTCCTGTGTTTACAGGGGACGAAGTTTATGGGTGGACCAATAGGTTAGAGCGGTATTTCCGTTTGAGAGAGGTTAGTGAGGAGTTGCGAATCCAGGCTGTTATGTTGGCATTGGAGGGGAAAGCTTTAAATTGGTTTCAATGGTGGGAAACCTGCAATCCGCATCCCACATGGGAAGCCTTCAAAGACGCGATGGTTAGAAGATTTCAACCAACAATGCTGCAAAGCCTGTTTGAAATTTTGATTGGCCTACGCCAAACGGGACAAGTAGGTAAATATATTGAGCAGTTTGAACAATATGCAGGGTTCATGAAAGGAATGCAACAAGATTACTTGGTGGGCATATTCTTGAATGGGCTAAAGGAAGGCATAAAGGCAGAGGTTAAACTTTATGAACCCCATAATCTTGCTGAGTTAATGATGAAGGCTCAAATGGTGGAGGAAAAGGTTAGAGTCACCACCAAGGGGGACTTTCTCACTGTGCAACTTCAAAGTAACACCTACAGACAATTGCTACCTACTCACAGTTACTCAAAGGAAGGGGGAAATTCAGTGGGTTTTACCAACTCCGACAGAGAAAGTGGAGAGAGCAGTGGCTGTGTGAACACCATCAATAGTTCTCCTACTGGGACTCAACAAGGAGGGACACATTTAGAAAACTGTCCCAAGAAGAATTGCATGATAAGATAAAAAAGGGCTTATGCTTTAGGTGTGATGAAAAGTTTGGGCCTAATCATACTTGCAAAAATAAACAGCTCCATATGCTGCTTATTTCGGAAGAGGAAATGCAGGAGTTAGGGGAATTTGCTGCTTGCATTCATAAAGAATTTTCAAACTTTCACCTTGAGGATAAGGTGCACCTTCATGGAGGGGTGTTGATTTGTTTGATACAGTTTACAAAATAAGAAAAAAAGGTCATTCGTCCAATTGAAAACACCTCTCACACATTAAAAACGGTTAGGAAGATGCCACTACCATCAATAAGGAGTTTCCTGTTTTTCACCTTGAGGACAAGGTGAAACTTCATGGAGGGGGTATTGATAGGTTCAAGGGAAATATTTATATTAGGAGAAATAGAAGGGACAGACAGTTATAACTGTCTATGGGTAGGTTTTGTTGTCTCAGACTTTTATAAAGTCTGTGTAGGCAATTGTTTTTAGCAGTCTTTTTTCATTGTTTTTGTTCATTCTGAAAAGAATAGGAAGAGTGGAGAGTCTGGTTCTCTCGAATAACCAGAAATTGTATGTGTTTGGTTTCTCCCCATTGGAAGAAACCTAGTATGTTGTTGGAATAAAGATCTGCAGTTTCTAAAACATCTCATTATAGGTCTGAAAACCTATTAGACAACAACCCAAGACAGCTAATATTGCTCAAGTCATTTCTCCAAAAGCATCAGATAAGGTTTTAATTTCCGTTGATTCCTACAATGAGTTTCTCCAATACAAGGCAGCCATGCAGCCTACAGAACCTGTCGTCGTCGTCATTGTTCTGTCTTGTAATCTTGTAACATGTATTTCTCAGTCCTCCTCCCTTGGACCTTGGATTCTTGACTCCGGTGTCTGGTAACAAGTCCCTTTTCTATTAAAGGACCTATTTGGAGTTTTTTACCCTATGTGACCATGGTAGATTGGCTCTTAAATAAAAGTTCATGGCATTGGTCAAACACGACCTTCTTCTAATCTTACCCTAGATAATGTGCTTTATATTCCCAAGTGTCCTTTTAATTTAATATCAATAAGAAAGTTCACTCGCACCCAAAATTACTCTGTTCTTTATGCTAATAATTTTGTAATGTTCAGGATCGGTGTCTCGGACAAACAATTGGAGCAGGACATGAGTCTTGAGGATTATATTATTTGTCACAATCGGTTGCTTGTATCTCCACTGTATCTCCAGCTCTTGAGCATCAACGCTTAGGTCATCCTAATTCGACCACAATGCATCTAATGCTTCCAAGTTTTTCTAACAGTTCATTTTTTCAATGCATGCCTTGCCAGTTAGGAAACCACATTGGTCATACCTATGGTACTCAAGTTAATAAAAGTGTTTCATCACCTTTTGTCTTAGTTCATTCCGATATTTGGGGTCCTAGACACAATACATTCAGCAAATTATACCATTCTATAATTAGGAATATGGAAATACAGCTGTACTGCACATAATGACTTGAGTAATCCTTCCCTCCTTGAGCTAGCTTTTGTGGTTATGTAAGGCCTAGCCTATTCATAGTTCTCATAGCATATAGAGATATCATTTACTAATGGTGTTTTATCCTCATTTACTACTTCCATGAATTACTTTTTCCTTCTGCCAACCAAGTTGAAGGCAGCATAGGGAATTTTATCTTTTCCCAATGCTTAAAACATACAAGTGACTAACAGCAATGACAATCAAATACCCTTTCTTTTAATATAGAAACATAGAATCAGGACAACATCAATAAAAATCTACATTCTACTAGCAAACAATTCTCACTCTATTAACACAAAAACTTAATCATCAAACATATTAGTCATTCATTTATTGGAAATTTGTATATAATATATTTTTGCATTATTGAATTTTGGCTTACCCAAGATTAAGAAGGCCAGCAACCGTACTAATGCTAATATCAAAATCCACTTTGGGCTGAATGATAAAGTTTCCTTCTTTGATGGGCTGGCACATGAACAAGATAACAAAATTTGTTTAGTAAAATAAATCATGAAAGTGCCTCACTATCAACTATGTGTATAATTATGTTAAGCTATCATCAACAAGCAAATAATGTTCCCAACCTCTCGTATCAGCAACGCAAATCTGCCTTCACATATTCTGACTCGAATACAATCACTGTCCCTCAACTGTCCATTAGAAGGGATCCCAGGAAGCCTAATATAGATGTCAATAAATTTCTGCACCGAACTGCAAAATTTTGCTGAATCAAGAATTGCAACAATATCTTGATATGCTACCTGTAATTTATTACTATACTTTCAGCAAACATGTTGAACAAAACCTTGTCAAAATATGTGTGTGTGTGTAGAGTTAAAACTTACTTTTTTGTTACTCTTTAATACAAATAATGAACTCTCAGGAGAAAGCACAGGGTCAAAATCATTTCGAATTTTAAGCTGCAAGACAACATTAATTGATGATGTGATATATATTCATCTATTATCCAAAAAGAAACAATTGCTAATCATAATAAAAAGAAAACTGAGATGCTATTACAACAAATGGGTGACTGGTGAGTGCAGCAAATAGAAAGAGTGGACTGCAAATATCAATTAAAATAACCAACCTATACATTATTATTCACATATACAAACAAGAAGACAGGTCAGTCATCATGGATGAAGCCGAAGTTTTTCACAAAATTAACAGAAATACAAATTATAAAGTAGGCATAGTTAGAGAGCATAGTAAAAGGCAAGGAAGTGTACTTGTTTACATGGAATCATTGATGGTTAAACAGAAAAATCTAAAATCATCAAGGCTTTAAAATATAAAAACTTGTCAGTTGACATGGAAACGATAATGGTTTAACCATTAATTCCAAGAAGTTTTAAAATATAGGGGGAAAAGCATACTATCCACTAACATGTGCATGAACAAGATGAGGTTCAATAAGCTGCTGGAACATGGGAAACACTGTCATCATGATCTCATTTTGAGCAATAAAGCATCCCACCCTACTCTTATCCCTTTGAACTCGTGAAATCAAATGTGAATGAACACCTCCAACCTGTTCCAAATAAGAAAATCAAAGTACGAGGCCTTCTTAGCCCCACAATAAACTAGAAAATAAAGAAAAAGAAAAGGTCATCATTGAGGACTCATTCTTACAACAGCAATCCATAAGTCAAGTGATATTCGGATATCAGGATGCAAAGCAAAGACGCCTTCAAATATAATCTGGTCAAAATTAACAAATGCACTCTCAAGAACCACATTGAAACAATTACATAAAGAACTACCATAAAAGGACTAGCAAACTATATCACGATTTCAGCATAAAGATAAACTATATATAATGTCAAGCTATCATGCATACATTTTTCTGGTGTCCTTGATTTCTGAAAAAACTAAGAAACAAGTAAAAGTGGGTAGTGGGGGGAGACAACATTGTATATGAAGTGTAAATGGTGGGTTAATCAATTGCTATATCCCCTACCCCAGCTCGATGTGGGATGTAAAAGAAGCAGAAAGAACGCTGTACTGCAAGCAGTATTATGGTTGTTGTAATTATAGAAGATTTATTTAGAATCTTCCTAATTAGAGAAAGTAGATATACAATCTTTTATTTTATTTTGTTTCCTAGTTTCTCTATTTCCTTTCTAGGAGAATTAGATTGTTACAAATAGAAGATATGAGAATGTATTTTCAATCAATTCTAAATAATAAATTTCAATATTATTTTCTACTTGGTATCAAGAGCTTCCGATCTTGGAACTCCATTCCGCTGCACAGTCGTCGCCGCCGCTGTCCGACCACCGCTGTTGTTCGACCACCACCGCCGTCGCCGTCGCCGATTGGGGTCGTTGATAGGGCAGAAAGGTGCGCCCAACTCCAACGACCACAACGTTGGAAGTCGCTCCGTCAGAGGAGCCGCCACGCGCCGCCACAGTCACCGGCGAGACCCACGCGCCTACCTCCGGCGAGACCCACTCGCCGGCGCCACCACAGACAGGGTCGCCGGAGTGCCCTGAGTCCATTCCTAGGGTCGGTGACGACTCGTTTGGGCTGTATTTGAGCAGATCTGAGTTTTACGTTTTGCTCCTTTTTTTCCGGCGAGACCCACTCGCCGTCACCGCCACAGAAGAGTCGCCGGAGACTCCTGAGTCTGTTTCTAGGGTTTGTGACAACCCATTTGACCTTTTCTTGAGTAGATCTGGTTGTTTAAGTTCTACTCCTTTTTTCTCGGTGTGACCCATACACCGCCATCGTCTTGGAGACTCCCTCGTTGCGTTCTACGGGATATCTGAAGTAAAAATTATTCCTTTGAAAGCAATGGATGAATCAATGAGTAAGTCCTCTGGATCATGCACTTTGTCCATAAAAGGTAAGATTTGCCTCAATACTGTTGATCATGTGTCTCAAGGCATTTGGATTCTTGATTCGGGTGCAACTGATCATATGACACCTGTTAGTGTGTCCTTCGACTCATATAGTAAAAGAAATAAAGAACAACTTATTACAGTTGCGAATGGTCAGGGTATACCTATATGCGGATCTGGGAATATAATTTTAGACTCATCTATTGTATTGAAGGATGTTTTACATGTTCCTCAATTAGCCAAAAATCTTATCTCGGTGCAAAAACTCACAAAGGATTTAAATTGCTCAGTAACATTTTTTCCAACTTATTGTGTTTTTCAGGACCTTGTCACGGGGAAGACAATTTTAACTGCTAAGGAGCATAGTGGGTTGTATTTTTTAAAGTTTGATGACCAAGGCAATACGAAAATCATGAGTCAACAAGCAACATCTGAGACGTGGGCAAAATCCCAAATATGGTTACATCATCAAAGGCTTGGGCATCCTTCATTTAGTCTTATCAAGTCCTTATTTCCCCACTTGTTTACCAAAGAATCTGTTGAGTCTTTTAATTGTGATATTTGTCAATTTTCAAAACACCATCGTTCATCTTATCCTATTAGTCATAAAAAGAGTATTTCTCCATTTGATTTAATTCATTCTGATGTTTGGGGTCCTGCCATAGATTCTATTTCTGGAGCCAGATGGTTTGTTACCTTTATTGACGATTGTACCCGTGTCACATGGACATACCTTATGAAAAATAAATCCGAAGTTTTTCAAATTTTTGTTAATTTTTTCCATCTTGTCCAAAATCAATTTGGAAAAAATATCAAAAGAATTAGGTCTGATAATGGTATTTGAGCTTACAAGCCGGTTTTGTGAGACTGAGTTAGGCCTAAAACCCACTTCTAACATGGTATCAGAGCTAATTTATGCATGATCCAAGAGAGAGACACATGCAAGCAGTTGACAAAATTCTTCAATACTTGAAGTCAAGTCCAGGAAAGGGGCTATTATTCAAAAGGGAAGACACATTGACTATGAAGATATATACTGATGCTGACTATGCAGGTTCTATTACTGACAGAAAATCTACTTCTGGGTATTGTGTGTTTCTTGGAGATAGTCTGGTAACATGGAGAAGCAAAAAGCAAGATAGAGTTTCTCGTTCTAGTGCAGAAGCTGAATTTCGAGCTCTTGCTCAAGGAATGTGTGAAGGACTCTGGATGAGAATCATTTTGGATGATCTTAAAGTCAAAGTGGAGAACCCGATACAACTACACTGTGACAATAAGTCTGCCATGAGTATAGCCCATAATCCAGTACAACCTGATAGAACCAAGCACATTGAGATTGACAGACATTTCATCAAAGATAATCTTGACAGAGGCTTTGTGATTACAACTCATGTTCCTACAGAACTTCAAATAGCAGATATTTTTACAAAAGGGCTTCCTTCGGGTAAATTTCAAGATCTTGTAGGCAAGTTGGGAATGATTGATATTCATTTACCAACTTGAGAGGGAGTGTTGTAATTAGAGAAGATTTATTTAGAATCTTCCTAATTAGAGAAAGTAGATATACAATCTTTTATTTTATTTTGTTTCCTAGTTTCTCTATTTCCTTTCTAGGAGAATTAGATTGTTACAAATACAGGATATGAGAATGTATTTTCAATCAATTCTAAATAATAAATTTCAATATTATTTTCTACTATGGTAAATGACTCCATTTTCCAGATCAATAGTGATTTCATTCTACGGAGGCACTTTTAGAACAAGCCCAAAAGCCTGCAAGCTATGAAGGGTTAAACGCTAACACCATTGGAAACTCCTTAGCAGCTATTGGCATAAACTTCTCTGACCAAGTGATGTGGAGTTAAATTTTTTCTTTCCAGTGTTCTACTCAAAATATATCAGTAAAAGGTTTAAGCAAGCTTTCATTTTGTCCTAACTTTAAGCTCAAGGAGCACTAAATTCAAAATCTACTAAGATATATTTTCATGAAAACGAAAGTGCAATTAAGAAATCACTTTTCAACTTTAGGCTATATTATTATATCTCACAAGAAAAGTCAGTACAGAGACAAAATCTTAGGCACTTAGGGTGCTAGTTAATAACTGACCACTCCACAATCTTCAGAAACCTCAAGATCCTTGAAACCATTCCGAGCACCACTTTCCAAATCAAATATAGGTACTTTTGTTCTTTGGCCATTTCTTATGTCATCAATGTTCTGCAAGGGAAACGAGAACGAGAAAGTTTAATAATCCATTAGTAATTTGTCTAAAAATATCCACAAGCTTTGACTAACAAAGCATTTACGGCAAAGAGATATTACCATCAACTTTTTTACTGGTGAATATAGATATTACCATAATCTTATTTGAACAACAAATGGAGAAAGCAAACGAATAAAGAATTTTACAATAATGCCAAAAAACAATGCTAAACAGTTACTTTCAAGACACAATTAGGAAACAAATAACTACTACCAACAAACTTTGCAGCAGGAATCACAAAAGGGACGTCCATTAAGTTTTTGGGCAGTGACAGTCGAGACTCTGCACGAGAATGACACTTTAATCACTAAATGAATTTATTATAGTTTTGGGTTTTCATAGTGCTCCAAAATACCTTTTCATCCAAAAACTAGCTTCAGTCAGGCTCCATATGAAAAATTTGTTTATAGACACTTGTAGGAGAAGAAAATAAGAAAGTAAATTGATTGACCATTTCTATACGATAAAACAAAAGTTATGCAAGTTGATATTATCTTTGGGAAGAAGTTTGATTATATTTCTTTTTAACTTCAAATGTTCTTTTCTCAAGTGTTTGTAAAGAAATTTATCTAAATATACTAGTATAAAGATTCTTTATAGTTACTTCTGAAGAAAATTGATTACTGTATGGCAAACAAGAAAGCAGCAGAAACAATGTAAAATAATAATCATATCCATTGTTAGACAAGTTCATATTAGAAACCCCTAGCTTCACATTCATGTTAGAGTTTCCTAGCTTCGTTGATAAAATTTAACTTATAATGATTGAACTCGTACACCAACAAATATTGGAATATCATTATAATTAGATAACATGTGGCATTTTATTGTGTCTACATCAAATCATGCTAAGTTCTAAAACATCAATTCTCTCTTTCAATTTAAAGATTTGTTTTCATGTTATGTTAATTTAATACAATGCACAATAACTGGGTTGGGTTGCATCATATAAGCTTCACATTTGTCATATCCTTGTGTCCATGAAGTACAAACTATGAAGCTCAAATATGCCCAAAACAGGCGGTTCCATGTGTGAGAACCCAGTAGGATGCAAACCTGGCATGTCGACAGTGCCCAACACGGCCCACCAAACCTCAGCATTCCCAGTCACCCAGACACACCAGTGAAGGTTGTTATGCGGGGGGGGGGCTTTTCAATTTCGGGTTTTTAACAAATTGGTCCAACCTGCCAGATCAAGAAAGAGGTGGAAGCATGGAAGAAAGAGTAAATATTTTGGAGAAAGGGGCCAGCAAACAAGGAAGAGCTATGACAGGAGAAAAAAAAAGACTGTATGCAAGAAATAAGGGAAATCGTCCAAGAAATAAAAGACATGCTGCAAGAACTCATCAATGGTGGAAGGGGCTCAGAAAGAAGTGAAAAATTTGTCATGAAAGGAAAGAAAGAGGAAAAAACGGGTAGGAATACTGTGAAAGACAGTCTGCACAACATCAAGAAAGGCAAGAAATTCTCTGAAGAAGAGTACTTGGCTAATGATGAAGAGAAGAAGGAAGATATCCACGGAGTAGTAAAACTAGATAAGGAAGGAGAAGAATTGTTGAGGCATGGGGTTAAAACAGTGGTTTCAAGAAGCAACCGAGTTGAGGTCCGAGTGTCCACGGGTGCATCCACTATAGCAGTTACAGATCCATATCCTGAAATTCCTGATGTTATAATACTTGCAGATCTAGCTTCTAGCAATTGCCACAAAGGAATTTCCAATTTTCATGCAGATTCTTTATTAACTAGCCATCTTGAATTACTCATAGTGGAGGAAGGTAAAGATGGCAGGAAAGAAACTTCAGGAATGGAAGCTGGGCAAACAGTTTTAGAACGAACTGTGATACTTGTGCTTTACGGGGATAAACCAAATGTTACCTACCTTAAGGATTCTCTCAATGTTGTCCAAAATGCTACACAAGCTGGTGATCAAATACATCAAGCATGCAGAATGCAGTCATTTCAGAGGAAATAGTTAGCTCAACATGATGATGATGATGATGAATTTGCATGGTCAGATCAACAAGCTCTTTCCTTTTTAGCTTCTAGGATGAACAAATCTAGACAAGGAGAGGGTTTGGCCAGTGCAGCTGCTATACAAATACAGAAAAACTCTCAAGGTTGGAAGAAGAGAAAAGAATTATTGATCATTCGTCAAAGAATTATTAAAGTCCAAGTCCATGTAAGAGGTCACTGGGTCAGAATGCAGTATAGAACAATCATATGGTCCATGAGAATCCTGGAAAAGAATCAATTCTTATCATTAATGGAATAGAAAGAGTCAACAATTCTCTCATATCGACCATCACCAAAGCCTCCAGACCTAAATTAGAGGGTAGTAGTTAGTTGGTTCCCTTCCTATGATAACAAATTGATGAAGATGAACCATGGGTACAAGCTTCACTATCCCAACCTTGAGGACAAGGTTGTTCTGCAACAGCATGCAATGATGGGATATAATGTGTATGACAGAAGGAAACAGATTAAGAAGTAGTTGTTAGTTAGATTGTTAGGGTGGCTGAAGTTTCCTTTATATAGTTTGGGGTCTGGGGGACTTTTGGATAATTTTGTAGTTTGAGCTTTAGCTCTTTGTGAAGTGGAAACCCTTGAAGGAAAGAGTGTTCTCCTATTTTGTGTTTTTTTAGTCTATATAATAAAGAATATTAGTCTTCTTTCTCTTTTCAATTTCGGGTTCCTAATGGATGGCACAGTCCCTCGTTTAGTTTTTTCAAAAAATAAATAAATCATGTCACAAAAAGAAAGAAAAGAGAGAAACATCCTCTCTTCCCTCTTCACCTTCACCCAAGAGAAAAACCAGAATGATTCACACCATTCCATGCTGGCAAGTAGGGATGGCAAAAAAATCAGCGGGCACGAGTATCCATGAATAAAATCCGCGACGGGTAGTTACTATCTGCAGATATTTACTATCCGCGGATAACAGATAACGGGATATTTTAATATCCGTTTCTAAACGGATCGAGTATGGATAGTATACTATCCGACCCGCGAGTATCCATTACTTGCAAAAAATAAAAAAAAAATTAATTTTTATATTTTTTAATTAAATTTTATTAAAAATTAAATTAAATTATATTCTATTAGGTTAAATTTAATTAAAATTAAATTTTAATTTATATTTAATTTAATTTATATTATATATATATATATATATAAATATATATATATATATATATATTTTGTAATTTTATTTAAATTTTATTTTTAAAATGTATAAAATATTTTTTTTATGGGTATCTACAAGTACGGATTTTAAAATACCCACAAGTATTTTCTAAATAGGTACCCATATAGGTAGTTGGTCGGGTAGCATTTACAATTTTATTCGACAAGTCGGGTTGCGGATAGACACTATCTGACCCGACCCGTTGTTATCCTTAGTGACAAGTAGTGAGCAATTCCACACAGCCAAACAGTACTTCGGATGACAATTGTAGTGCATACTGTGATGCCTTTTCTCTCCACTCATGTTATCAACTTTCATTTTTATCCTCTCACTGCACTTCCATTGAATTATTCTATTTTATTTCCCTTCCAGTGCTTCTCCGTAGTTTTATGACTTTTTTTTCAGTTTAAAAGAGTTTTATTTTGATTTCAATACCACAAACAGATGCCAAATGATGAAATGTGATGCCTTAGTAATTGAGAGTTAGTTATTATCATATCAACATATAATGTTGTTGTCATATACATACACACATACGCACAGTGTGTGTCGACTTTCCATGTCTTATGTGTTTTTATTTTTCCGTGTACTTATATCGATCCAATTTTGTGTCATTCTTGTGCTTCGTAAAAAAAGTGGAGCTTTTATATAACACTTGTCATTCTTGACCTTGGACCACAATAATATTTCCACAGTAATAAATTTATTAGAAATTTTATTTTTAATAGAACAGTGTAAATTTTCATCCATATAGTTGCTCTGTTCTAGTGGGATAAAGCTTCACTGCTATAACTACAGTAGAACAACAGGATAGCATACACGGACCATAATTTCTATCCTACAATTAGCTGATCCTTTCTAATGCCACAATTTTTATCAGCATAATGCAACCATCAAGGAAGTCATAGCTAAAATGCTTATCTCAAATGATATGGTACTCTTACTAGAGTATAGAATTTTATTCCCTATAGTTTTTCTTATATTCGCTGTATTTTTAATTTTGAAGGCAGTTAGTTGTTCATCTATCTAACTGAAAGCTATTAGTGGTAGTTGTTTGTTGGAAGTCCTACATTGACCAGAAATAAGGTCTACAGGTAGTTGTTTGAAGTCTGTTGCGAGTTAGTTTCCTTCCTTAGCTCTATATAGCTATATCACATCAATTAATGTTGTTGTAATAAATATTTCTCCCCAGCAATAAAATCAAGTTTCAATTCTCTGAAACTTCTATGAACCTTAATAACTCCAGATTAGCACTAAGTATCAATCAAGTATTTATATAAGGTTACAAACTTACAAATATAAAATAAACTGTGAGAAAATTATTCAAAATCAAAAAAGCAACTTTTTTAAAAGAAGCCTTTCCTTTGCTTCAAATCGTTTACTTCTACTGATTTTTAATTAATGGCATTGTGTTACTGAGTTGGACTGTTACATTATTCAGATTAAGGAATAAGAGTTTTTGGTAATTGACAGGACAAGTTTTGGAGCAATTGAGGACGTGCAGACTCTGTCAAGTTATACACACAAAGCTCTTAACTAACAAGTCTAACCAGAGTTTGTCCCCAACCATTCAAAGGTTTACATCTTCTAAAGCAAATGCTTCATATTAAGTTGATCATTACTTCAAACAATGATGTAGGGTAATGGATGGGAACTAAAAATAGTGACACTAAATTAACATGTCATGGTAAAAGTACTAAAAAAAATTGATTCCTCAGAAGAAATAAAACCATTTTTGTTCAGAAAAAGTAATGTGGGTGAAAGTGTGACATCAATCAATATCATGCAGAGTGACCGAATCAATCACATCTAAACTGTTCGATTACCTTACCTTCGATAGCAAAGATAAATCAAGTGTGTTGAAGTCATCATATTTAAAGTCCTTTACTTGTTTATAATAGCTTTCCAGGGAAACTACTTCACAACCAATTATATTTGCCATTTTATGAGCCAAACTAGTCTTCCCAGACCCACTTGGACCTCCTGAAATGCAGAACTTCTCCAGGATAAGTGATTCTATCAGAACTACCGCTGTTAAAAATGCATGCTGAGACTGAGATGACGCAAAATTGATTCAGAATTATTCAGTACAGCAGTAACCAAAAGAAAAGGCTCGATATGATTTTTACATGCACATTCAAGCTGAAACCATTGGACTAAAATATCTAATTAATAAAAGGATCAATTTTGGCAAATGAAAATGGGGTGGGTAATGGGCTTAAGGTGATATGCAGTTGAGTCAAGTTAATGGACCCATTTCCTTTTAAGAAAGTTTGAGATACCAATGTTTTGATTCAGCTCAATTAGTTTCCAGCTTTATCAGCAAGCATGTGAAGAACCAACCTGGTATTTCAAAACCGATAATAGCCAAAGTGACTGTCATTTATCTTTAAATGCCTTCCTTATATTAATTATATCAGTGTGAAGTCTTTTTCCTCTTAAATATTTGTGCGCTAATGGGGATAGGCAAAAACTACAGACAAAGGAAGGAGGACGCTGTATCAAGAAATGTCCATATTACCAATTCCAACTATGACTGGGACACCTTTATTCTCCAACAATGCCTGGAAAAAGTATAAATAAGCAAATAGGATTCCATCAAACACATAAATATGAATGTCCTATGGAATTGTAATCTTCAAAACATAAACACAGAAAATTTTCCAAGCCTTTTGCTCCTTACTTGTATTGCTTGAACAGCCAAAAGCAATCCCCTGTCCAAGTCAAATGAATCAGGCATTGGAGCAAGCCTAATATTATCCCTGAAAGATGAAGGATCTGTGGTTGCTTCATGAGAGAAGTCTTGAAATAAAGAAAATTTTACATAAACATTTACAAAATTATTTGCATTCTCCAATTCAAGGAAAAATACCTAGAACTGAATTGTCAGGCTGGGAGGAATCTGAAGATATGAAATGCCATGCAGCCACAACAGGTTCCATTTTAGATTTTGTTGGGGATCGAGTCCATGGCTGGGGTAAATCCTCAAACCCAGTAACAACACTAGGAGTAACTCGGATTGGCTTTGGGGCAATGATTGCTGTTTCTTGACTACCAGCCACAGTAGTATTAGACACAAGTGGTGGAGTACTAAGACGAGGTACACCTGCAAATGAAAGTGAGAAGTTGAATACAACTAAATGCAACATAAGACCTTTTCTCTAACTTGTAATCTATAACTATAATATATCTATAATGTAAATCTATAACAACAACAAAGCGAATTTCCGTTTCTGGTCTCCACATTTTATTGGACCTATTTACTCACTGCACAATATTTGCTTCTTTCGTAGCCTCTTATCAAATTATTGAACTGTTTTAAAAAGGATTAAATATGTGTACAGATATTCCTGTCTTTGCACTAGTCTAGATAATTAAGATAATCTACCGGAAATAAACAATTCAAGTAGTCATGAAGGTAATTGGCCAAATGCTGTCCTCACACTCTTCAAACCACAATATTTTTCATGTTGCAGCAGTTATTACCACTTGTAAGAAAAACAACTGAATTAATTAAATGTGCATAAACTATATTAAAGGGAGAGCATCCCAATCCCTACCTTTTCTCTCCAGAATCATTTCCAGATATGATTTGGTAATCCAAGGTCCATCAATACCCATCCTTGATGCTTCTGTTCCAACAGTCTGAATTTTTTTCCATTTTTCAGATAAGTAACTCACCATATTATCAACCAGACAAGGCTTAATCAGACTGAGCAGAAAGTAAAAACAAACAAAAAAATGCTATTTAATATAAAATGGAAGAAACCATGGGAAGCCTTTCATATAAGAAATTGTAAAAACAAAAAATCCTTAAAAATGAGAAAACAAGGTATTTTAAATGTGCTACGGAGGATTAACCCTTATTTATACTACTATGACTAGACCTTGATCAAACTAAGAAACAATAGTAAGTATAATAAAATCTACAGTAAGATGCTTTACATAAAATACATGGTGACTGGTGAGTCCTCAATACGATTGCATTTTAACTAGAACATGTCCAGTGGGATCAGAAAAAACTATACCTTTCTATTAGTTCCTCTCATCACCATAAATGACTCACCAAGAACATCAATGGTCTCAAAAGAGATGGTAACCTTGCCATTATTGACAGTTGCCGATGCACGCTTATAACTAACCACAACAGTATACCCAAGAGCCAACAGCCCACCCAATGTCATTCGACCAACCTGTTTCAACATTAAAATCATAAAAAGCAAACAAAAATCAGCTAAAAAGGAGTAGGTTCATTTTTTTCGTGATGGATAATAACTTTAAAGAAATAAAATGTTAAAAGAAGTGTCAGCAATTATCTTTGCTAATAAGGATGAATTAGTATCATGTATATCTTGTAACTTCATCATGAGAAAACAAATAAATCTTGTAATACTGAAACAGTATACCACTATGTTTTGTCTTTTTCTCATCATTCAAACTGCAGTCAGAACATTGATATGTTGGCACAAAACGAAGAAGCTATCCAAAATTTAAATTCTAATTAGTGCTCTCTAGGAAGGATTAAAGTTTAACTTCCTAGCATTATTGAAAGGGGCAGCATCTAAGTCGTGGGAAAGGGGGAGTTAATGAGTTAAATATGTAGGAGGAAGTATAAAGGGTGTTGGATATATGTTCATTTGTAGATTGAACATTGGCTCCTTTTTAAAAGGAGAAATCATTCGTAAAGAGGAAATCCTTGGACGAGATTTCTCTCCTATTTCCTATTCTACTCCTCTTAATAAAATCTTTCTTTTCTTTCGCATTCAAATATTGGTTCCTAACATGTCAACTGCTAACTGTTTTAATGTTGCCTATCGAGCTTGAAGGGCACATTTACAAATTGCACATACCTCAAATTTTTTTAAGCACGGACAGGGACAAAAGCATAGGCCTTCTAGTTAATGCACACTTCTATTCAAATAAGCAGGCTTAAATATACAGTAATTGGGTAATATATCCTTTACCTAATGGGTATATGAGATCATCCCACTCATCTTCCTAATAGCTTGTTTTCCTTCGAAAGGAAACGGAAAACATCCATACCTCAAATTCAGCTTTAGGCCTGATAATGAAATTCTTGTCGACAATCCTCTGGTCACCAAGTGATAGATAATATCTAATTCCAGACTGCCGCACTTTGATCCAATCATTTATCCTTGCTTCTTCACTAGATGAAGGCGGTCTAAGGTACATTTCAATAAAACTGAAAACAAGGCAAATTTCCAGTGAAAAATTTTTAAATTCTACATAATAGAACAATAGTTAGAAATATCTAAATACAAAATTCACTAGTTACCACCAAACTCATTCTTTCCACAATCAAAATACTAACTTGTCTGTTTGGGCTTCATTTCCTTGAAAAGCGGAACCTGAATGTCCATCTGTAGACTGTCACAAAACTTTTAAGTTAAAAACATACAGTATTTATGCCAAACAAAGACGTATACACGCAAATACTAGAAAATAAGACTGAAAAGATATTTGAAAAATTATTCTAAATTCAGACAGGAGATTATATTAACAATAAAAGGACATGCAGATATATCCATGCTTGCTTTATATTTGTTAGAATTAGTAGTTAGTGTGTGTGAGTTGTGTGTGAGTGTGTATGAGTTGTGTGTGTGAGTTAAGTGGTATGTAAGGTGTATCCCACTCTTATAATCCTATAAGTATAGGATTAAGGAGAAGGGTGTAATATAGAAGAAAAATATAGAAGTAATAAATTCTTCTTTCCTCAAATCTCAACATGGTATCAGAGCCATTTCTCTGATCTTCTAACAGCTGTCTTCACTGTCCGTCGGCGGCCAGCCACCATGGCCGCCGACGGCCCCTCCTAAAAAGTCTCTTGTTCATAATATGGCCTAAATATAAGCTATAGTTCCAAAATCTGTCTCAAAATGGGATTTGAACCCATTTGCTTTCTCGGACCAGTAGCTGTGGTACATTAGATCTGATGATGCCAAATCATTTTTGGCTCCTTTTTTGTATTCCCACTTGTTACCATTCATATGCACCCAGACCCGAAAGTGTCTTCTTCTAACAGGGTATCCAGAGGGGTCTTCACTGTTTTTCGCTGTGCACCGCGCTATCCACCGCCGGCCACCGTCACAGATTCGACTGGTGACCAGCGGATCTGGACCGTCTCTTCGAGCGACGGCCAACCACGCCGGAGACGGGACCAGAATCCTCCGAACGCGCCGCCACGAGCACCAAATTAGTCCGTCGGCAACCACCTTCCGTCGCCGGCCACCGTCGCAGATCCGACCGGTGACCAGCAGATCTGGATAGCCTCGAGGAGCGCGACCCATCCCTTGTGGTCGCTGCCTCATCCTCCGCCCGACGCGCCGTCACGCGCTGTTCCTTTCCGACCACTCTCGGGCGCGTGGGCTTCACACGCCGCCTTCCCGGCGTCGGAAGTTCACCGCGCCTCACTCTCCTGAGCTCTTTTGGCCTCTTGGGCCTTCCTCTTTTGGACCTCACCACGTCCTCTTTGTTGTTCGTCATCTCGACCTAGTCGACGGCCACCATCGCAGCTTTTCAATGCACCAGATTTGGATTGTCCCTGTTACCAAAACATCTTGCACACCTCTGATTTCTCTGTTTTGTTCCGCTGCTGTAACCATCATCACCCAAAGCTCACATATCTGGATCTAGCATCAAGGCTGGATGCTATGACAGCCCATGTGAGCTCCTTGTTTTTTTTATTCCTCCTTCACGTGCTGCCGTTGCTGGATTCCGAACCATGGTGCTGCACCTCCCAAGCTGCTGGAATGAACCAGCCCACTTTTCTCACTGAATCCAGCCAGCAAGTGCTTTCTCTTTGGGCCGTGGTGTTCCCTGTGGAAATGGGATGCGCTTCTGCCAGCCTTGCCTTGTTGGACGTTGCCAATTCTCCATAACGGCCATTGTTGCCATCTTTTACTTCACAGAATCTTCGTCTTCTTCGCAACACATTTCCGCGACGGGGTCAATATGGAGAACGATAAGTTGCAGGATATGTCGACTACTGTCCAGCTCACGTTTCTTGATTCAGACCTGTTCTCAAGAAATCGAACTAGGGTACTATTGTTCTCAACAACGATGTCATGAGTATCCCAGCAGACCTCTCTCGACGCTACTGCTATTACTTCTGCGTCACCACTTTCTTGGATGTTATTGGTCCTTCTTTCATCCGTTGTGTCTGCAGCCTCTGTTCGCAGCCTCTGTTCGCATCTGTCCGCTGCCGTCCGCTGTCACTGTTCCGTCCGGTGATCACTGGATCTGGTTCACCTCTTTGAATCTCCACGTGAAAGGTTCTTTGCACCATAGATGCCTTGTAGTAACAGCTCTTGTGGAGTTGTTATTTGAGACCGCTTGCTGAATAGACTTTTTCGAAGTTATGGGATTCAGAGTTGTCCCTTGTACGGATCGGTTCTCACCAGTTCTTCCATCTTCACGTTCATGTCGTTCAGTCGTGAGGGGGAGAAAGTTTAAGCCGTTGCAGGGTAGTGAGTCCCTGCACGTCTGTTGCTATTCTTTGCAGAACAGTTAAGTCCTTGCAGATTTGTTAGCCATTAAAGGCTCCCCATCAGTTAAGTGATGGAAATCCAGTCTCTACAGTTTGTTGTTGTCCGCCACTGCAAACCTTCATCCGTCCTTGCAATTTGTTGTTGTTGGCTGCTACAGGACGTCAATTTCTTTTTTGTCTACTTCATTTATGTGTGTTTACCTAAAGCAACTGTGATGCTTCCAATTTCAGTCAACAACTTCACTGTTTCCATCGTTCACAGTGAGGGGGAGTATGTTTCCAAGACACTGCAAATCAAGTATGGCAGTTCAAGCCACACAAGTATGGTTGTCCCTGTAACTGTGCAGCTTTCAGCGCCACTACAGGCCCCATACACTGCAAGTCAAGCATGGCAGTTCAAGCCACACAAGTATGGTTGCCACACAAGTATGGTTGTCCCTGTAGCTTTGCGGCAGCTCTCAACACCACTACAGGCCCCATCACCCATCAGTCTCAGAGATGGTAGTCCCTGCAGTTTTGTAGCATTTAGCCACTGTAGGCCCCGTCCTTACTTGATGAGGGATTTCGTCCTTTCAGTTTGTCATTGTCCACCGCTGCTCTCCATCATTGTCCACCGTTACTCTCCATCATTGTCCACCACTGCTCTCTGTCATCCACCTTTGAAGTTGAAGTTTCACAAGCTACTGATTGTTGTTCGTTGACATGTGATAACAGACTACCTCACACTTTTGAAGACAAATCGTCTAGTTCAAAAACTGAGTTCATCTATTCCAAGCTTGGTTCATACAATTTGTATGTTCCAGCTTGAGGGGGAGTGTTAGAATTAGTAGTTAGTGTGTGTGAGTTGTGTGTGAGTGTGTATGAGTTGTGTGTGTGAGTTAAGTGGTATGTGAGGTGTATCCCACTCTTATAATCCTATAAGTATAGGATTAAGGAGAAGGGTATAATATAGAAGAAAAATATAGAAGTAATAAACTCTTCTTCCCTCAAATCTCAACAATATTAACCATTATCAGGGAACTCTAAGTTAAACATTCCCTTTTTCTACCAATCTCTAATAATCTAACTTGCAAAATTATGAGTTTGTGACAAAAGAACCAGTGAAAAAACTAGAAAAGCATAGCAGATAATCTAATAACAGACAATGGAGAGGCAAAGAATGCATAGCATAGATTTAATAGCCAAAGGATGACCATTCTAAGATATACTGTTGGGAAGTCTCACAACCCCTGCCTCAAATCTTAGGGTGTAGCTTGTATATTTGTTGGACAACTTCAGTTGATGCCAATTGGTTTTGAAATGAAATCTGACTTGATATCAGAGCCTATGCCTCACCATGGTAAATAACCTATTCTGGTAGGCCAGTCTATTTGGCAAGCACCTATGGAGGGGTAGTGTTAGGTTCTTTTAATCAAGAACCTCTAGGAAACACCCGAAACACACACCAAACAATCACCCAGAACTGCACAACCTCACTTTATTGCCAAAAGAATCAAGAATGTCTAATACAATGGATTCAGAGCTTAACCTCTCCCCACAGGACCCAGAGAGTTCCCCCACAGGACCCAAAGAGTTCCTGTACAACTAATAAGACTCCAAAACTAAACTCTCCCAAAGCACCCCAGCCCCTTTTATACAAACTTCTTCCTAACTGCCTTGACAGTTAGGCTGTGAAACGTTTCTCTTTCTCCTATATACAAGGAGTTTCCTAACAGGTAGGGTGTAGCATATGTATTTGTTGGAAAACTTAACTTAATGCTAATTGGTTGAGATGAAATTTATCATTATATCAAAGCCTATTTTGGTCAATCACCTATTCTGGTAGGCTCATCTATTCTAGAAAACATCCATGGAGGGAGTGTTGGAAAGTCCCACATCACCTAAATAAATCTTGGGGTGCAACTTGTGCATGTGGATGTGTGTGTTTGCATGGATGTCATGTGTTGAACAACTTCAATTAATGCCAATTGGTTTTAAGAAGAAATCTGACTTATGTATAGTGTTGGGTGGTTAAAATGGAGAAGGAAGAAAAAGTTACTTTTGATCAAAAAATAACATCATGCTCAAAGGGTATATTATTGTACTACCAAATAACCAATTATACTCAGACTGTGAACGTTAGGCTTTAAAGGGAAGAGAGAACAGTACCAGTAGCATAAATGAGAATGTTAAGAAAGATGCATCATCACAGCAGAAAGGACAAGATATATGGAATTAATGTAGTTAGGGAAATATTAATGAGTTATCTATGAACAAAAGATGACAGGAAATCAATTCAGATGTTTTGGACATGTGCATGGAAGATCACCGGATGCACAAGTGAAAAGAGTAGACTGCATGGTTTCTAATGTTGTGAAAAGCACAGGAAATAAGAGAGTATGGACATTGGAGAAAATAATTAAAAGGAATTTCATTTAGCTG
Organism: Vigna mungo; assembly: GCA_036885675.1. Classification (NCBI taxonomy): domain Eukaryota; kingdom Viridiplantae; phylum Streptophyta; class Magnoliopsida; order Fabales; family Fabaceae; genus Vigna; species Vigna mungo. The sequence goes on along the minus strand of CP144700.1, from coordinate 46,348,977 downwards.
ACCTCACCAAGTAAGATAAAGTTATTTTTGTTATTGTGTTAAAATTTCAAAAAAAAAAAATCATCTTCATTCATCTTTAAACTTTAAAACTAATTCAAGAAGAAATTTGAAAGGGAAAAAAATATCCAAGCCATGAAAGAGTAAAGCTTAAAATTTCATATTATTTAAACAGGTCATGCTCAAAATTTTAATTTAGCTCATTTATATGAATTAAGCATGAACAAACCAAACTTGAGCTTCAAGTGCTCAACTTAGCTAGACGGACTTGTTTGTACCTTTAGTAATAGACAAATCGAAAATAAAATTCACTTATAGGAATACAATAATTAGTACTAATGTAAAGGTCAAAGACACACCTCACTTCTGCATTTAACCTTGTATATTGCCTCTCTGAATGATGAGACAAAGCTGTTATTAATTCTGATCTGCCAAAGAAGGGCAGAGGAAATTAAAATATTTGTGGTGAAATTTAGAGTAGAAAATAAAAAACAGGACCAACCTGTGCATGATGAAGATCTGGCTCAATGTGTTTCCTAAACAGTGGAAAAATGCTATCTATGAGGTAATCCAGTGAGCAAGAATCTCCAATGTCATAGCGTACTTTAGAAAGCAAGCTAAAATGAACACCACCAACCTGATTTATCAGAAATGCATGCTCTGTATTATTTTGAAACTTCTAAGCAATTGAGAACATAATTATGGGAACAAAGTCATTGCAATATTAAGAAAAGAAAAAAAAAATTACCACAGCAACTCGTATGTCCAGTAAAGACCGCAGTTTTGCATGTAATGCATATGTGCCGTCAACTATTACCTGAAACCAATTGTATAGAAAGGAATAAAATGGTGAAACACGGAACTCCTCCAAAACCAATTAGCATAGCTTACCACCCCAGATGAAGCGCTCTTTATTGCTTTATAGCCAACACGCTTCTTTTGCTGATAGTCAAACTTTGGGATTAATGTATCCTTGCCTTTAGTCAAATCCTAATTAAAACAGAGAAGCTCATTGACAAACCATGAAATAAAAAGAAAAAAAAAAGAAGACAAAAGCTACAAACAAGACTCGTTTGCATTGCTTATTAAAACCATATGCTAGTCCTGGACAGTACATGTTATATTGACACATGATCGAATTTGTTTCATTCCAAAAAGAAAAACATGAAAATAATTACTTCACCAACAATCTTTATTTTTTGTTTTCATCTTTTGGTGTTCTTTGTTTCAGCCAGAATCAGATCATAGGACTGTTGAATTTCAGCAACATATGAAGCTACAAAAGGCCAAAATGTAAAGCATTTAAAGCCATCATAAGATCGGCCTTGTAAGACCTGTTAGAATAGGCTTACTTAAATGTTGTTTTTCGTTGTACCTATCTGTACCTAGGGTCCTAGAGGTGTCTTTACTTGATTTCAACTGTTTGCTCTCTCTCATTGTATCTCAAATTAATCTACAAATTATACATATAAATGTGAGAACCTCTGAGAGTCTTGAAAAAGCACTCTGAAATATATTTTCTCTCTTTATATTTTTCTCAAGTATATAAGGGACAACCAGATCAGCATTTAAGGCATGGTAAAGTAACAGAAGCAAATTCAAACCTCAAGATTCTTGATCAGCGTATCAAAATCTACAGAATCCACATCATTCCCTTCATCAACCCCATGACGGTAATTCCCCATTGATATAACGGTACAACCAATAACAGATGCCACCTTTTCTGCTAAGCTTCAGAACCACGGAATTGAAAAAACAAATGAGGAAAACTAAGGCAGCAGAGCATACATACTCTAGCAAAACATATTCAAAATAATGCATTGAAAACACTATCAACACCTTACCTTGTTTTACCAGATCCACTTGGACCACCAATGCCAACAGTAACAAGGCCATCCTTTTTCTCTCGGAGTTCTTGAATAGATTTTACCAACAAATAATATCCATGATCAAAAGACTGCACCATTTCATCCACGTATTAGCAACACTTACCACAAATCTCATGAATCATGAAAAATTGAGCACGCAAAAAAGTTTTAACATACATGAATAGCAATATCATTCAAACTTCAAAATTCTACAAACAAATAAATAAACAAATGATAACAGTAAACTGATAACCATCATGAAAATCAATTTTACCACTCCACGTTGAGGAGTCCTCACCGATATGTAAAAGTTCAACATACATTAACACCAATACCATTCAAAATATAAATTTCGTCACAATAATAAGCAAAACTCTCTCTCTCTCTTTCCCTCTCGTCTAAAATAAGATGACAGTGAAATGGAGTGATTATGTAAAAATGATACCAGTTCTAATTCTCAGTACTTATGAGTGCTTGCTGATACTAAAATTATCACGTGATTAAAAATAAAAAACACAGCCTAAAAATGAAATTTCGAACCCTAAAATTGTGTCAGGGAGGGAAAATATAAATTTCAAGGGACAAATATATATACACCAAAGCCGGTTAATCCAAATTGCAAACAATTTCGAACAAAAGCTATAATATGAGAGAGAAAATGGAGAAAGCAAGAATTAGAAAAAGGAAAAGATAAGATTGCTGCATGCTACATATACCACATGGAGAGGGAGAGATTGGAGGATGGAAGAGGAAGACGAAGAAGTCGAAGGCTGTTGTTGGAAGTAATCGCGTCCTCCTTCATGGAACACTCGCTGAACAACTTCATCATCCATTTTCGTTCTGTTCCCGATCAATCAACAACACTATCTCTTTCCTTCGGCACCTTGTTTTGTTGCTTGTGTATGTGCGTTTCTGTCAGAGAGAGAGGAATCAATCTTTGGTTTGGTCGAGTGTGTATTGCGATGGAATCTCTCCGAAAAGGAGAATACCAATTCTTATTTTTATTGTTATTGTTTTTCGGTTGGTGCCGGGAAAATAAAAATATACAACTAATTTGGAATTTCAGTTTTCGTGTGAGAGTGGGGTGTATTTGCCTTGCACCACCCAGTTCTCACTCACCTTCTACTACACGTCTTTCCCTTCGTGCACGCTTTTTTTTATTCTTTTTTTTTTTTTTCACTGCACTTGCTGAAAAATTCAGTTTTATGTTCTTGCTTCCCTCGCGTCTCAACAACATGCTTCCTTTGTTTTTTTTTTTTTCTCTGATTCTTTTCTTTGTTCTCCTCTGCTTTATTTTCTCTTTCACGGTCCCTTTGCTAAAGAAAAGGATGTAAAGAAAAACAAACAACAGAATTTCTTTTATTTTACTTGAACTTTGTAAGTTTTATAGTGTTATTTAATTTGTAAAAAAAATTACAAATTTGTGAATACTTAATATGATTGATGCTATAAATTTTAAGATTAACCTCTTGGATAAATGCTTAAAACGCTCTTTCTATTTATATCTCTTGTTCAAAGAAAGATTTTCTTAAGCAACGGTACATTTACATGAACAATGTCTTTGTTTTATTTAGAAATAAAGTCTGTTAAACGATGTTGTTTAAGTTGAGATCTTCTATAAATAATTAGTAAATAGTTATATTGGAGATGGCTTTTATAGTTCGTAAGTTATTGAAAAATTGTATAAATATGCAAATGCGTTTTAGAAAATAATTCTCTCTAATATTTTGTTTATCACAATAAGAATTGCCGAAAAAGGAATTTGTTTTCTATAATTTGGACAATTATTCCTGCACCCTATTAGATTTTTTGTTGGTGTACAGGTGTTAAGCCAAAAACTCTGTAAAGTTGTTTTACTTTTAACCGTTGTCTTCTTTTTGTTTTTCGGTGTTGTGCATACTTACAGATGTTATAACTCTTATAAATAAAAGGGTTATTCTCTGTTTTAAAGACAACTTCTCATATTCAATAATATACAGTTTATTCAGAGTGAAAACACGTTCCTTTCTCCTCTCTTGTGTGCCTAATCCTTTATGGTATCAAGAGCAAGGTTCGAAACCTGTGAGTGTGAGTGGAGTGCGAGAGTTCTTCAGAGTGTACCTTGAGGACATCAAGAAGTGAGATATCTTGGGTCTTCAAGAAGTGTAGAAGAAGAACATCTGGGTGGATAGGAGTGCAAGGAGGAGACTATGGCGGAGTTATGGCTGGACTAGGAGGAATACCGCAAGGGTCTTATCCAATCTTTGATGGAAAAGGTTTTGATGAATGGCATATCAAGATGAACGCCATTTTTGGGTTCCAGGATATTGCGGATGTGGTGTTTGAAGGATTGCCTGAGTTAAGCACCAAGGCCTCTGACGAGGAGACGAAAAGCTTCAAGACTTAGCAAAAACTTGATAGTAAGGCTCGGTTTATCCTCTATCAGTGTGTTGGACTGAGAGTGTTTCACAGAGTTTCAAAGGCTAAAACAGCAAAGGAGATATGGGAAATCTTGCTGAAAACGTATGGAGATGGAAACAAAACCAAGAAAGTGAAGATGCACGCGTTAAGGAGGCAATTTGAAAGTCTAGCTATGGAGGAAAGTGATATCGTGGCTGATTATTTCGATAAGGTGCAAGAACATGTGAGTGCTATGTGGGCGTGCAGGGATACAGTTACGGATCAGTACATTGTTGAGAAGATCCTAAGAAGTTTGCCACCGAGGTTCAATCATATTGTAGTAACGATTGAAGAGACACGTGACTTGGAGACCATGGAGGTAGAAGAGCTGCAACATTCGCTGGAAGCTCATGAACACAGATTGAAGGAACGCAGGCATTGTTAAGAACAAGTCTTGCAAGTCAGATCCCAGATTCATGGAAAGGGAAAAGGGTCCAAGAAGTTTGGCAAAAAGAAACAGTAGGAGGGTCAAGAACAGCAAGAGAAGGACTCCAATGACTCTGAGAAACAAAAGAGTCATAAGTCAGATCAAGAAAAAGGCTGGAAGTTTGACAAAAAGAAGGTTAGATGTTTTAATTGCCAAAAACTTGGACATTTTGCAAAGGAATGCTGGAAGGGTGAAGGTGAGAAGAATAAACCCAAGAACCAAGCCAATCTTGCACAAGACAACACATCTGACTCAGAAGCAGTGATGTTGATGGTAAGAACAAGCGAAGATGGATTGGAGGAGGCATCTTGGTACCTTGATTCAGGGTGCTCAACACACATGACTGGAAGAAGAGATTGGTTTGTCAAGATAAAGGAGGTTTTGAATGGCAAAATCAGATTTGCCGATGATAGGAGTTTGATTGTAGAGGGGTCTAGTCGGATTGTGCTACGAGATGAAAATGGGAGAGAAGTGGTGATAGATGAAGTATTGTTCGTTCCAGGACTCAAAACAAATTTACTGAGTTTGGGACAGCTATTACAGAAAGGTTTTGCAATGAAGATGGAGAATAACTATCTTAGTATTTTCGATCAGAGCAAAAGAATGGTTATTAAGGCAAGTTTGTCTCAAAACAGAACCTTCTGTGTGATAATGAAGGCTGTGAGGCATCAATGTTTTAATGCAGCAGGAAAGTCAACCGAGTGGTTGTGGCATCTACGTTGTGGCCACCTAAATTTCAGAGATTTGTGTCGGATGAGTCAACGTTCTATGGTGAGTGGTTTGCCTTTGGTTAATATTCCAGAATCTGTATGTCATGAATGTGTTCAGTGCAAGCAAACAAGAGGGCAATTTCAGAGTTTTGTGCCTCAAAAGACAACAGAAAGATTGGAGATTGTATACTCAGATGTATGTGGACCCATCCAAACTGAAACTCCAGGAGGCAGCAGATACTTTGTGATTTTCGTTGATGATTGGACTAGAAAAGCATGGGCTTATCTGATTAAAAGAAAGAGTGAAGTTCTGGAGGTGTTTAAAAGATTCAAAACCTTGGTTGAAAGGCAGAGTGACAAGAAGCTCAAAGTGCTAAGAACGGATGGAGGGGGTGAGTACATCTCGGCAGAATTCCAGACCTATTGTGAAAAGGAAGGAATAATGCATGAGTTCACTCCTCCTTACACACCAGAGCACAATGGCACAGCAGAAAGAAAGAATCGCACCATAATGAATATGGTAAGGTGCATGTTGAAGAGCAAAGAGCTGCCACAATTTCTATGGGGAGAAGCAGTGTTGGCTGCAACATATATTTTGAACAGAACGCCCACTAAAAGATTGAAGGATATTACCCTAGAGGAAGCCTGGAGTAAGATCAAGCCAAATGTGGAGCACTTGAGAGTATTTGGCTCTGTCTACTTCAAGCACGTGCCAGACCAGTTTAGGAGAAAGCTGGATGATAAAGGAGTGCCACGAATTCTGGTTGGTTATCATCAAACTGGTGGATATAAGTTGTACAATCCAGAAACTGGGCAGGTTACGGTTAGCAGAGATGTTGTAGGTGATGAGAAAAAAGTGTGGGATTGGAATACTATACAGAGAAAGAGTATAACTCTTTAGTTGGAGGATGAGACTTCGGGAGGTGAATGTAATCCAGTAGAAGAGAAGTCTCCTGAGCAAGAAAGGAATCAGAGAAGATCATCAAGAACGTCACAGCTGCCTTCACATTTGAAGGACTATGATTTGTTCTATGATGCTGTAGTAACTTCAGAAGGGAACCTGGTCCATTATGCTCTTGTTGTTGAAGCTGAACCCGTGACATTCGAGCAAGCAGATGCAGATGATAAGTGGGTGAAAGCTATGCAGGAGGAGATTGATTGCATAGAGAAAAATCATACTTGGGAGTTGACTGAGCTGCCTGCTGGTAAAAGTCCGATTGGTCTGAAGTGGATTTACAAAACTAAAGTAAATCCAAAAGGAGAGGTTGTGAGATATTAGGCGGGGCTGGTTGCAAAGGGTTTTTTGCAAAAGGCTGGGATAGACTATGGTGAGGTTTATGCACCGGTGGCTAGGATGGAAACGGTGAGACTTGTGGTGGCTTTAGCAAATCAGTTTAGTTGGTCATTACATCAATTAGATGTAAAGTCAGCTTTTCTGAATGGAAAATTAGAGGAAGAAGTCTATGTGGTGCAGCCCCCTGGATTTGAAGTTGAGGCGCAGTAGAGGTTGGTTTACAGATTGAAGAAAGCCTTGTATGGGCTAAAGCAGGCTCCGAGAGCTTGGAACTGTAGGATTGATAAATTCATGAATAGCATTGGTTTTGAGAAATGCATTTCAGAACATGGTGTTTATGTTTAGAACAGCAAGAAAGAAGGAAAAGTTGAAAGACTAATAGTATGTTTATATGTTGATGACATGCTCATCACTGGAAGCAATGAGAAGGTGATTCAGAATTTCAAACTGCATATGTTGAATGAGTTTGAAATGAGTGATTTGGGCAAGCTGAATTACTTTCTTGGCATAGAATTTGTGGAAACCGAGAAGGGGATAGTGATGCATCAATCACGCTATGCTAAAGAGATGTTGAAGAAGGCTGAAATGCAGGATTGCAATGCGGCAAATACACCTGCAGAAGTGGGTCTAAGACTGGAAATTGATCCAGAAGAAGAGGCTGTAGATGCTACCCACTATCGTAGCATAGTGGGAAGTTTAAGATACTTGTGCAATACAAGGCCAGATGTGAGTTTTAGTGTTGGCCTTGTGAGCAGATACATGTAAAATCCCAAAATATCACACTTGAATGTTGTGAAACGCATTCTGAGATATATACAGGGCACACACGGCTATGGCATTCTGTTTCCAAGAAGAAAAGGAGGTATGGAGGTGAGAATAAAGGCCTATTCTGATGCGGACTGGTGTGGAGATAAAAGTGATAGAAAAAGCACATGAGGGTATTTGTTCTTCCTTGGAGACTCCCCTGTATCATGGAGTTCAATTAAGGAACCGGTGGTGGCTCTAAGCTCTTGTGAAGCAGAATATATTGCAGCTTGTGAGGCAACGTGCCAGGCTATGTGGCTGAAATCTGTGAGGGTTGAAGCTAGAACTAACGGGAAAGATAGAATTATGCATCGATAACAAATCTGCGATAGATTTGGCCAAGCACCCTACTTCTCATGGAAGAAGCAAGCATATTGAAACAAAGTTTCACTATATCCGTGAGCAAGTGAAGGAGGAAAAACTGGATCTATGCCACTGCAGATCAGAGATGCAGCTTGCGGACATACTAACCAAGCCTCTCAAATTTGAGAGATTTAAAAACCTGAGGATGTTGATTGGGGTTACGGGAAGATTCTAGTTTTTTGGCTTAGGGAGGTGTATTAGATTTTTTGTTGGTGTACAGGTGTTAAGCCAAAAACTCTGTAAAGCTGTTTTACTTTTAACAGCTGTCTTCTTTTTGTTTTTTGGTGCTGTGCATACTTACAGATGTTATAACTCTTATAAATAAAAGGGTTATCCTCTGTTTTAAAGACGACTTCTCAGATTCAATAATATACCGTTTTTTCAGAGTGAAAACACGTTCCTTTCTCCTCTCTTGTGTGCCTAATCCTTTACACCCCACTAATTTCTATGTGAAGTCCATCCATTTACTGGAATTTCAAATTGGCCCTCAGCTGTTTTATTTGGAATTGGTCTCCTTCTTTAGAGACAGTGGTTTGGTGTGGTTGGTGGAATGTGTTTTTTCCTAAGCATAGATGGGTAAAATGGTGAAGTTGAGGTCATCGAAAATGGGACATATGCTTCTGGAAAATATGATCCAAAATAGGTGTAAAAGATGGGAAAATGTTTCGTATTCGTATTTCCGAACGAGTAATGTAGCATTCTGGAAAAATCATTTTGGAAGGTGTTGATGAAAAATCCATAACACTGCCGGAAATATAATTCCGTAATAATAGGTTGAATTTTGTTTCGGAATGGTCTTTTCTTTAAAGTATATTTATGTTTCTACATCTTTCCCAAACATATCACCTTTATTTCAGAAAATATTTTATGAAAATTAAAAAATATTTGTTTTGTATTTTACCTAAAACTGATTTATGACAAAAAAAAGTAATATGGGTGAATTTTTATTTCAGTTATATCGGATGATGGTGAAGTGTGTGCATGTGAATATGACGATGAAATAGAGAGGGAATATGATGTTGTAATAGAGAATGTTGTCTCTTGTAATGAATTGGGTAATGAATTTAGCTCACAATATTATAGTAATGTATTTATAACATATGTGGTAAGCCTTACGGACACATTAGTGGTTGTGAAGTTGTATTTATTGAATTAAATATAAGGTTGTAATATTTTCTTTTTTAGGCATTTGATAATAGGATAACTTCTTGCATTAGACAAGAAAGATGGCTTATAATTTTGACTTTTGTGATTGTTATATTAAGGTCAAATATATTAAATGGATAATAAAAGAAGATGTACATATTAGGTTGTGATAGACAAGATAGTTATGATATAAAAAAAAAACAAAAAGCAAAAACAAAACCTAAAAGTCAGTAATGATGGAAGTAAAAAAAATGAAAATATCCTTTTAAGTTGGGAGGGAAATCGGTAAAAGATGGTGAAAAATTTTGTGATTATCATAAAGCAAGTTTAAAATGGTTAGGTATGTGTCATTCTAGTCCAAGTCTTTATGGATTTGTTTTTGGTACTATTCTAAAATGTCTTTTAATAATGAAGATATTTTATGTGTATCTCATGTTTATCTCTTGTTTTATTCGATGTGAGACTTTTGTTTGTATCCTAACATAAAGGTGGTTACAAATATAATTTGGACACATCCCGATTCGGTAAAACTATTGAATTCCTTTAATATTGTATTCATGATGAATAACACATACAAAACCAATAAATATAAATGTTCTTTCGTATGTAACATTCTTTCTCAACAAGCATAACACTCACTTTCTCGTTTAATGTGTATATTTGTAGGCTTCACTCTCAACCTTAAATCCCTATATACACTAAAGAGATTTTATGTGATCTTTCTAATAACCACAAAATATCTCATTTATCTTTTCCTACCTTTTTGTTTCTATCTCTTAGAAAATCTTTTATCTAAAAAAATAATAAATTGTTATATCTTATAATAATTTTTTAAATAATCCTTTTAAAATAATTAATTATCACCTCATTTTTTTTACAGGGTCTTACATGATCAACACATAGTGTCTCTACCAACAACTTCATCACTCCAACCACATCTAAAGTTGCATAAGTATGTAATTGCCCGAAAATGGGCAATGTCAACAAATTGGACAAATCATCCAATGTGATGGTCATCTCACCAATAGGCAAATGAAATGAATTTTTATCTGTTACTGTGCAACAAGTGCAAACAACAATCATTTGTTTGTAAGCTCATAACTAGCTCTTGCAAGACCTCTCAAGCCTAGTTGTTCAACTACAACTTTCATCTATTCATGTGGACCTCCTAACTTATTAATCTTTCTACAATGTGATACCAACTTCAACTCACCATAATACCACAACTTTTAAACATTATTTTAGCATCTCCAATGCACAACATACTAATCTCAATTAAACTATATGAACATATTTACTTGCCAATACATTTCATAATTGTTAGGATATTCATCATAATTAACAAGCAATGACATGTCCAATTATTCTCCCAAATAGTCTTCTTTCTGAACAACATGTGCCTCCTCAATAACAACATTATGTTCTACATGGTCATCTTAAATTATGTTACTCAAGCTATCTCACTATTTTCATCTAACAAACATAATTAGCCTATATAATCACTTTGGGACCCAACATTTGTAGTTTCTAACCATTATTTTCTTCATATACATGAACAAAAGTAATATTATACAATAGTTGACACATAACACATGCAAACAATCAACAGACAAAAAGGCAATTTAATCACCAAACAATTCTAGAAAACACATATTGAAATATAGAATCCAAAATATACTCCCAAGACTTTCCAAAATATGTTTTTAGAATCGTCTTTCTAAACATATTTTTGGAATACCTTAGCCAAAATATTTTTCCAAAAAGTGTATTATGAAAATATGTTTCACAAAGCTCATTCTAGAAATATATTAAGAATTTTATTTACAGGTTGTTATTTCCACCTTTACATCTCTCCACAATCTGGATTTCTCATTCTAGTAAAGTTTTGGATTACCCATTCTAGAAAAGAAAAAGAAAATTCTTACCTGTCGTTGTCAACATAATGCATTATAACAAGTCTCTTTCCGATGCTCCAAATGCATGGCCACAATCTCAACCAAAGTAGCAAGCAACTCAAACTTCACTTTAACCCACTTTCAAATTAGAACACAATGTGAAGAGGGGAGAGGAGTGTTAGGTTTAGAGATGAGGAGGTTCACTAGGGAGATACAACACCAATGAGACCTAAGCCCAACCACATAAAGGATTGACACCACTCTCTACCCAAAATCTTAAGGTAATGAGTTAATGGGTCTTCACTTTTATATAATGTTATACTTTCTCATTTCTATCCAATGTAGGACTTAGACCCACACTTAGAATTCTAACAATCTCCCCCTTTAAGGGTGAGTCCCTTCTACATTGATACACTACCCCTCCAACGGGCCTGAACCCAACCAAATAAGGGATTGACACCACTCTCTACCCAAAATCTTAAGGCAATGGGTTAATGGGTCTTCTTCAACTTTATATAATGCTCTACTTTCTCATTTCTATCCAATGTGAGACTTAGACTCACTTGAAATTCTAACAAGAAGAACTGATATCACACACATAGGGGACACACTGTGTGAAGGAGAAGATAGCAAAAAGATAGTCTTAAATTACAAAACTCAAAAGATTAGTTTTAACATTTCAAACATTTGAAGGGGTCCATGTCGAAATTTGAAAGAGTGCAAGAAGCAAATGACTACAATTTGAAGGGGTCCATTCTCGCTCTATACCAACACACCAAGTTCTCAAAGCCACAACACAAGGGTTCCACAAACCTTAAAACACTTATCACCGCACACTGTAGATAAGAATTTCTAAAATACACTTTACTATGTTTCATATATTAGAATGAAAGTCTCAATCCAATTTATAGATATCTCACTCAAGGATACCGCCAAAAATCCCTTGTAAGGTTTTTAACGTGTAATAATCGATTATCCTAATATGGTAATAAATTATGCATCATTGAATACACAACGATAAAAAACTTACTTAAAAATTCTCATAATTGCTCGTGATAATCGATTATGTCAAGTCATAATTGATTATTGATAATCGATCATTATAAGTGGTAATCAATTATTTTGAGTATAAAATGAGGTTTTCTGATTCAAAACAATTTTTAACGCACCCTAAGGCAAACAATACACATAATTAAGTATAAACCACATCCTATACATCAATCTACTAAAATGCAAAAGCTTTAATATAAAAACAAGTCTTCATCAAGATTTTCCTGCAATAAGAGCACTTGAGACTTGACTTTGAAACATCATCAAAATTTATGCTCTTCAGCTTTATACTAACACATCCTTTTTGTGTCGTAAGAGCTATTAAAACTTTAATTGTATCTAAGCGAGCAACTGGAGCAAATGTCTTATTGTAGTTGATTCCTGGTTACTGTGAGTAGCATTTGGCAACTAATCTTACCTTGTGCTTTTGTATAGTTCCATCAGGATTGAGCTTTGTTTTATATATTCATTTCACTCCAATGATGTCTTTTCCATAAGGGCAATTTACGAGCTCCCAAGTGTTATTCTTCTCAATCATTTTAATAGCTTTGACCCATACTTCTCGATTTGATGCTTCTTCATAAAAATTAGGCTCAATCATGGTCATATTGCAAGTTTTGTATATGTATACCAAAAGTCTTACTTGTCTTAGACTTGATTCATGTGAAGAATCTTATTGTTGTGGAGGTGGAGAAAGCGTACCCAAATTTTTCGCCTCTTCTTGAGTTTCTTCTTGAGATTGTTGCACTAGAACTAAAATGTTGCTTTTAAAAACTTTTTCTTCTTCCCAATTCCAAGAAACATTTTCATCAACTTCAACATCTCAACTAATGATGATCTTTTTTGTTTGTAGGTTGTAGACTCGATAGCCTTTTCACTGTGTGCTATATCCGAAGAATATTCCTTGTATACTCTTGTCTTCAAGCTTGTGCCTCCTTTGATCAGGAACATGTATTTAACAGATAGACCCAAATACTTCTAGGTGTTTAACTAATGGCTTTCTTCTACTCCAAGCTTCAATAGGAGTCTTGTCTTGGACTACCTTAGTTGTACATATGTTTAGAATGTAAACTACAATGTAGACTACTTCAACCTAAAAAATGTTAGGCATACTTTTCTCTTTGTTGGTATGGATCATTTGTCTCTGGAGTTTTGCTAGTGATGTTGTGATAGTAGTGGTTCTTGTTGGAGGTGGTGACTGCTGGTGTTTAGGGTGGTTTTGTGTTTAGCATATTTCAATTTGCTTTTGGTGGTTATAGTTGCTCGTGATTGTGGTTTAGGGTGGTGTTGCTCTCTAGTATGGTCTCCTCTAGTTATATATTTTTTATGGGTAAGAGAAACTTAATTGTTTATTTCTATGAGTATTTTTCTCCTTAATGTAGTTTATTTATTTGATTTAACATGATCAATTTATGGTTATAATTTATTTTTTGTATGGTTTAGAATTTAATTGTTTATATTAGGAGTTTTAGTTTAAAATTAATTAATTTGTGTACCAAAATTGTAAAATGTAATTTAAACATGTTTAAATATTTGAAAACTTATGTTAATATGCTGATAGTATTAGATAAAATTATGATTTAATATAAAACTAATTTTGTTATACTTAAATTTAAGGTTAATTCTAACCTGTTTAATTTTATGAGAAATTATCTGTTATCCTAATGACAAATTATAATAAGTTAGTACAAAATGTAGTACAATATTGTTTTCTAAAATTAGCATGAATTTAATATAAATATAATTATAGCATAATCATTTTCTTTAAATTATCATTAACAGATAAATAAAATTGTAAATTTATAATCTAAATTTTGTAATTTATTATAATTATAATTAGCTCTGAATCGTAAATTTATAGTTTTTTATAATTAATTCTTAATTGTAAATTTATATAATTTATAATTTATATTTTTATGAAATTTGTAAAGGTAAATACAATTAATAAAAATTTGAGAATTATAGAGATTTATTTTTGAAATGGTTTGTGAAATGCACACAAGATGTATTGACCAGTGTATTTTTCTGACAAAGATATTAAAATTCCATACCGAAGTAGCAATGTTGATGATCCTTTGTATTGCTTATATACAAAATGGTCAACTCTAAATATTTTAGAATTTGTATAGGAGAAATAGTGTCGTTGGAACAATAATGTGATATAATTCGGAAAAGACCTAAAGTATTTATTATGTTGTGGGGAGTGTTTAAGGATAACTATTTTGGTAAAAAAAATACATTTCTATTAATAATTAAGGAAAAGGTTCCTAAGTTTGTTCACGTTATTGAATATAACTTCAAGAATTCATCTATTTGAAAAAATCGTTCCTTGAAAATTTCATAATGTCTTAAGAATATAGAATATAATATGAAGACAAAAATTTGTAATTCAACACGTTCTAAACGATCTATTTTATTCTTAATTTAAGGTAATATCTTCTGAACTATATAATAACTTCACATACATAATCAATGACTTCTTATTTACATTACCATTTTTTACCCTTTAGAATTTTTTTAAGTTAATAGATAACACTCGTGTAAGTGTTAAGGTAATATTTTATTTATTATTTAATTTAAAAATTATTATAATTAAATAATTATAAAAGAAGCATGAAAAATGCACATAGCACTGAGAAGTGAAGATAGAGGAAGCGAGAGTGGTATCTGCTAAACCTACGAATTCCAATGCGCCGTCATACGCTAGTGGTCTACCTCCGCGGCTGTACCACGTATTTTGGAACGTCTTCGTAGAAGTCGCGTTGAAAATGCGCCTTTTCAGCTGAAGATACATTATACCTGCAATCAACTTTACGTGAACTGTCACAGAAACTTGGGACCAACGCAATTTTCGAAGAAGACACTCATGAGGACGCCAACAAATTCCCGACCAAACCACCAAGAAGGTTCCAGAACCACGCGCGTCATGGATCACCTCAGAGACTCTCTCGTTTCTCAACTCAAGAAACTCGACCCTTCGCTTTCCCTCCACACGCGCCACTCCGCCCTCGTCGAACGCCGCCTCCGCGACCTTTTTCCCGCGTTCCACACCCCCACGCACCCTCCATATGCATTGGTATCGTTATCGTTTTTTTTTTCGTTTTGTTTTTCGGATTTCGGATTTTGGATTCATAATGCTGTGCGTTTACGTTACTATATGAATGTGTGCGATGTTATTTATTTATTTTTTTGGTAGATGATACGTAGTGCGATATTAGGGTTGGAGGATGAGACGGGGTCGACGGAGGAAGCGATATCGGAGTACATTAAGAGGGAGTACAGTGATTTACCGTGGGCTCATGCAAGGATTCTAGGTCTGCAATTGGAGAATCTTTGTGAGATAGGGGAGATTGCGCGCGTTTCCGGTTGGAGGTATGTGCTGAAGGTTGAGGATGAAGTGAAGGAACAATGTGAGGGTAGCGAGAAGAAGAATAAGAGGGGCAAACGGAGAAGTAATAAACGTGGCGAGACAGGGAGTGCTGAAGAAGAATGCAAAAAGGGAAGGGTACTAGGGCTTGGAAAACAAAGTCAACAACACCAGGAAGTAGAACTGCAAAGGGGTTTAGTAGAGTCACAAAATCAGGTGATGCAACATTTGGTAAAATCTTGGTTTTGATGTGGTTGTTTTGTTTTTATTGGGATGGTTTACGGTTTGAACTACCTACTATCTGTGTTTATTTGTTTATGGATTATAGACTCTCTCTTTCAAATGATAATATTCTAGTTCTTGTCTTTTTTTGGTCATTTTGTTATAAATTAACCGGGAAAGGACATTTTAAGGAGAGTAGTAGGAGACAGATTGAGGATTTGAATCTCTTGAACTTTGTTCCAAACCTCTCTATGATTTTTTTTTTCTTTTTTTCAGTTTTCAATCTGTTTTACTCAATCTAGCTAATTATATTATAATGGCTAGCTTGCCCCTAAAAAGTGTTCCATGTTATCCTTGCGTTCACTATGGTAAACCAGCTTTATTTGTTTCCCTTAACTTTTCTTAATCTTTTGAGAGTCATTGATGTCAATACTTTATTAAATTATTCTTGAAATGTAACAGTAAATGTGAATCCTTGTCCGTTGTATTTGACTCTGGATTATACAGATAAGTTCTAAAAGTTAATGTCAAAACAGGATTCCAGTTTGCATTTGGAAACAACTTGTTCCTCCCAGCCAACCCCATTGGAGTGCATACCAGCAGCTGCAAACCCGTTATCACCTGCACAATTGCAACAGCAAAGGCCTTGTAATGGGACTTCAGAAAGTAATCTGGATACAGTATACAAGATTTCGGGTTCATTATCTTTGAATGTTGATGTATGCAAGCAAGATACGACACTTATGACTGTGGATCATCATCAATCCAGAGAGAGGGAGCCTAGTGGGTTTAAGCAAATTGCAGATCACGAGGGGAAGTCGTTGTTGCCCTCATGTGATTCTACTGTTGCCGAGCAAGGGACAAATGAAGAGAAAACTGATGAAAGGTGCCCGTCACAACCACAAGATCAAGGTACAACTAGAGGAAGGGGTCGTAGGCTACACAGAAATGCCAATTGCTGCAATCAGAGGATACACCTACATGATCAAGCTGAACATCTGATGTGTTCTTCACATTCAAACCAAAAAGAATCTAGAGAAGCACCTAATTTTCCTGTTAATCCATCGGACAATTTTGGTCAGCAATATTCGGTTCCTACTTCAGAAGGCCCTATGTCCTGGGATTATGGGCAGATGCCTCAAAAACGTCCTATAGGAAGGCCTCGAAAGTTACAGCCTGTAACAAATTGTGCAGTAGTGACATTGTTGCCTTCAGATGATGGCAATCTTCACGAACATAAGCCAAATGCAAACGAAATGGAGAAGCAGGATCAGTATGGCGGGGGTAGAGGTTTAGGGAGATTTGGTCGGGGTAGAGGTAGGGGCAGACCTCGTACACTAAATAGAAAAGCTAATCAATGTGACGAGCAATTACAACAAGGACAATCTAAGCAGCTTGGTCGAGGTAGAGGCAGAGGTCGTCGTGGCAGGCCACCAAAACTGAATGAAAATCCAATTCAATATGAGAAGCAACAACAAGAAGAAGATCAACATCAGAAGCACGGTCGAGGAAGGGGGAGGGCCCCTAAACTGATTCGGAACATAATCGGTTATGAGGCACAATTATCAGAAGTTCAATCTAAAGAACAGGATGTTCGAGCTAGAGGTCGTGGAAGGCCTCCTAAACGAAATCAAAATACAAATCAATTTGAGGACCAATTGCAATCTCCTAGTTCAGGGAGGAATGATAACCAAAGTTTGGAGCAGAAGCAGTTCAATGTACAAAGTCCGGTAAGGTGTCATGAATCAGAGTCAGGAGAGGCAAAGTCACCTGCAAAATTAAGGCAGGAATTGGAATTAAAATATGGGTCGGGTGAGGTTTCCGGGTCAAACGTTGAAGAAAATGATAACCCATGGCGGTTAATGCCAGTACAACGTAAAGTTCAAGGTATTGATGGATGCTGGCCACTTAGACAATATCAGAAATAGAATCGAGTTATCAGTACTTGGAATACAAGCACGACAATATCAGGACAGGGTCTCATAATTCACTTTGCAGGTTTATGGAAGCATAAAAAACCCGGTTAATTTAAAACCACTCATGATAACCTTCTGGGTCTGTCGGGAAAAGTTGCTCTAGGTGATCCTTTTTCTCAGTAGGTATATTTTGTTAAATGCAAGTCTGATAGATTCTTGTAGCTCTTCGTATCTTTTCTCTTGGTATTGATGGTGAAAGTAATTCAAACATTCTGTCTCCATATTATGTCAAACATTATTGGCTTTCGGATGAACCAACCATCATTGGAATTCGGAGCTCTATCTCCCTATTTTTCGATGAGGAACAATAAAGCTGCTGAGGATTGCTATTGACCAAAAACTTTAGGTACTTGTGATCGATGTGTTTTGATGGGCAGGCACAGGATGGTGTGTTTGTGTGTGTTGAAAGCATGCTAACTTTGGAATTTCGTTGTTTTGTATATGAAATAAATGAATTTTGCCATATACCTATATACTTCCCCAACCCTAGTTTGAATTTCCAATCTTTAATTCATTTTGGTCTGTTGAAGAATAATCTTAAGTGATAAAAGTTAAGAAACAAAGTGAATATTTTGTTCAATACTGTAGAGTTGGTGATAAACAATCAGTTAAAATGTGTTTTGGTTAATTAAGTATTCCATGAATTCTCAGGAGGATCTGAAATTTTATTACCATCATATTCATCCTTGGGTTGTTGTGGTCTTCTGATAGGAAAATTTACACGCTCAGTGTATTTTTTTTTTTAATTTCCAAAATCAGTAGATTTAAAAAAATTGCACATGTAAATGCTTTCACAAACAATTTAAAAAGAAATCATGCTTAAAAAAACTACTGTGTTTTTCTGTTAACCCGTGTTTCTATGTAAGTTTGTATTTAATTAAGTTGAGTACTAGATGAATTTGGAAATTTTTGAAAATTTTCAATTAAGTTCTTATTAAATTTTTGTAGCTTATTAAGTCTTTAATTTAAAAAATTTTCAATTGAGTATAAATTTTTCTATTAATTATGTGATGTAACAATTATCTTATTCTATCACTAGTTTGAATGTCGTTACATAATATTTTTCTATAAACGACTACTATAATAAGAGTATCTTAAATATTTATAGTGTTTAAAAAAATTGTTTTAAAGTTAATAAAAATTATAGAATATTAATATTAAAAAATAAATATAAAATTATAAATTTTAAAAATATAAAATTACAAAATTAAAAAGTATAAACTTATAAAATTATAAAATATAAAATCAAGAAATAAAAAAAAAATTATGAAAATATAAAGCATAAAATTACAAAATTAAAAAATATATATATATATATATATATATTTTTTTTTTAATTTTGTAGAATGAAAAAAGATTTGTAAGGGTTCGATCACAAGAAATTACCCTTTTTCACATGGATTGGATAGAGTAGCTCCTCCTAATAATGGTTTGACATTTGTGGGCTGAGACGTGTTTATGATAAGTTCAATCCTTTTTATGATTATTTTACTCTTAATTTTCAAGAAAGGAGTCTTGTGTTAATATAAAGTATATATGGTCAATTTGGTCCCTGTTTTTTAAAAGTTTGAGCAATTCAGTCCGTGCTTGGACGGCGTAAAAAATGTTGTCTAAGGTGGACTTAAATGATTTTTTAATTTAAAAAAAGTTAAAAAAAGTCTCTGCCACATCACCACCTTGACACATCATCATCACCAACAAACCCTAATTTCTCTCCAAGAACCCTAGCCGTCGTGTCATCCAGCACCATCACTGCCATCCTCGCCAGTAGCCATCCTCTCCAACAAATCATTAACGCCCAAGCCGTCGTCGCAAAACCACCATCTCGCACCTTCATCTTCTCCAACAAAACCACCACAGAGCCGCCACATCACTCCTTCACCACGCCGCAAAGCCGTCACACAACACCATCGCACAACCACCCTCGTCGCCAGCAGCGTCACCAACCTCCATTCGTCTCATGCAACAAGCGCCCAATCTCCACAATAGCAGCCACCTCTCCATAGAAATCGCAACAAAGCTTCTCCACCAAAGGCAAGGCATGAAATCTCCTCAATCATCGCATCAGAAACTTGCATCAAAACCAGACCTACAATAAACCCAGCAATAGCAGAAATAATGCACTTCCAAATCGCGCCTTGAAGAAGCCATCGCGATTCAACTGCAAAGCAAACACAGATCCAGAATCGCACCGCAACCACCTTGCCTGACCGTGACCCCCTCTTTCGCATCATCACGGTCATCCAGATGCGCTACAACCTGCACTCAGAAAATCAATAACCAGAAATGCAAATCACAGCAGCCACCAAGTGCTAGTCATTTAGGAAGTCCGAATTGCAAAACAAGTAGGTTCCTTTCCTTTAGTGATAGCGCGGTGCAAAGCAAGGTTTTCCCCAATCTGAAAAACCCTAATTTTGGGTGGGAATGACACCTGCCACATATTTTTAAAATGAAATGCCACCTCACTTAGTCACGAAACAACAAATTTGATGCCGTTTCTAGAATGTAACGACAAGGACTTTATTCTTTGAATTTTTCAAAAAACAGAAACTACATTGATCAATTTAGAAATAAAAGAACCTACTTAACAAAAAAAACTGCAAGAAATTCCGAATTTATTAAACCTAAATCTAACAAAGAAACCAATTATAGTCCATGAGCATACCCAATACTTGCAGTCAAATGAACACTTTTTTTAGGAATATACTGCATTTAAAAACTGAACGAAGTAGCAGTACAGTCAGCACAGAAGGCCTGCAACACTTGAGAGGGTTCTTAATATTTAAATTTATTTGAGATGTAAGATTATACTAAAAAGAATGGCTCAGAAGGGTGTTTACTCAGTGGCCAATTCAGAAAATCTATCCGTTATTTATTGGTTATTTATTAAATATTCATTTAAAAAATATTTATAAATATTTTACAATTTACGGATATTTGTAAATATATATATATATATATATATATATATATATATATATATATATATATATATATATATATTCAAAAAATATTTTATAAATTTTTAAAATAAAATTTTAAAAAATATAAAATATAAGAGAAATTCAAATTTAATTTTAAATAAATTCAACCTAATAAAATATACATTATTTTAATATTAATAAAATTCAATTTAATAAAATATAAATTAAATTTCAATTTTAGTTTACAAATAGTACTATTTCTATAATTTATAAACTAATATTAAAATATCCGTTATTTATTATTTATTAAAAATAAACATCTATAAACATCATTCATTATAGATTTTATATGTAGATAATCCCACATTTTTATCATTTCTAACTCTAACTACAATAATCTTTGTTTTCTATTTCTTCTATATTCATTCTCTGATGCATCAAGTCATTCATTATCTCCTTTATTATTGTGTTCACTTCAAGGGGAAGTATTGTTTACACAGTTTTACGAACGATGATTTGAGATGAATTTCGCGTTCACATGAAGAGAAATGCGCAGACAAATTTGAAGGAAAATGTGGGATGATGTACTTTTCACTCATCCACGAATGTGGTGAGATTTGGAGGGATCCAATTCAAAAAGTCTGAAGTGTCCCTATATCTAGAAGTAATTCCAGTTGTTTAAGCAAGCATTTGTTGTTTTTTCGTTGCAGGGTTGATGGTAGATGAAGAAGATAAGGTTGATGGAAGATGAAGAAGAAAGTGATTGATGAAAAGAACGAGTGTTTGAAGCTAGAGAAGATAAAGAAGAGCAAAGCGTATTCGGTTCCAATGTGCATTTATTCGGTTCCAGCCCCATGAAGAACAACAAAGGCAAGTTGTATTCGGTTCCAAGGAACCTATATTCAGTTCCAACCCCATGAAGAACAACAAAGGCAAGGTGTATTCGGTTCCCATTGCCTAGTATTTGATTCCACACGTATGAAGAAGGAGAACTGAAGTTGTATTCGGTTCCATTGGTTGATATTCGATTCCAGTGCTATGAAGAAGAAGAAGGGAAGCTGTATTCGGTTCCCATGGGTTCGTATTTGGTTAACCATTGTTGAGACAAAAGCCCTCCATTCCCAAGTTGTGTATTCGGTTCCCATGGTTGTGGTGTCGACATTGGACCTTGTATTGGGCTCCAATAGGTGTATTCGATTCACATGGAGGAATTTCCTTGCAAGCTTGGTCGTTATGGCGCCATTTTGACGAAGATGGAGGTTGCAAGGTTGGTGGTCTATGCATCTGACAAAGCTCGATGATGCAGCATGGCGTTTGGTTTGAAGGTTGGTGGTGGAAGCCCTTTGTGGCGTTACAAAACCCTAATTTCAATAACAAGCCACGAAGAAAATGAAACTATGAAACACGAAGAGAGACGATGCGATGTGAACCTTTTCCTTCTCCTTCTCGGAGATGAGAGCGGTTTGGCAAAAGAACTCCTGCTTCTGCGCGAACTGGAACTGAAAACAAAGAGTAATTAATTGGAGGACGAATTGCGGTGGAATGGCAGGAATAAATTACCTCGCGAGAAACCTCTTCGACGCGACATTGGTGATTGGCGTGGGTTTGTTCAACGATCCATTTGTGGCGTTGGTTGGGATAAGAGAGAGGATGCCATGGCTTCTGGTTGAGATAGGAGTGGCTCCAGACAGTGCCAAATTTATTCTTGTAATCAACTTCTCCGTTTGCGATTCGCTTGCTCAGCCTCATGCCTCCTCCTTCTTCCCCTCCATCACATAGATTCTCGTCTTCACCTCTCTCTCTGGAGCACTGTCCATGTTTGACCCTTCTTCAACTACGAACAAAATGATGAATGAAAAATACTGTAAAACCTCGTCGATTTTTTTAAATTCAGAAAGGTAACTAATTTAGATTTTAAATTGTTTTTTAGATAAATCAGGGGAAACATAGGTGTATAGAATAAATAATTTTTAGAATTTTAATATAGATAATTTTGTTTATTAAAGATAGATTAATTGGATTAAGAAAACTAATTATACAAAAATATTACAATTAAAATAAAATTTTTGCACAATATTAAAATTAATTTTAATAATTAATGTTAATTTTTTGCTTTTTATAAACTTTTTTACAATTAAATATAACATTAACAATTATCATTTTTTTTATGTGTCACATCAATCAAATCCTACACTAATTCTCATAAACTTTACTTCCAAATCCACTCTGTTTACATCTAAAACCACTCAAATAAACAACAATTAATTCACTCTCAAATTCTCTCAAATCCATCCTCTCTCTCCCAATTCCTCTTCCCCAAATGAACAAAGGCTAAAAGATTTCCACAATTTATGCTATTTGAAGGAGAAACATTCTTCCTTAAGGCTATGTGTAGCATATACAAAAACAAAGTCAACATAATGGATAGGTCAAAATCATAAAAATCAAAATGCAAAATTTAAGGTGATTTTTTTTTTACGAACACAATGAAATAATACCTTTTATGTTACGACTACATATAATAAGAGAACATAAAGTAAAAAGAAGACAGAAGTAGAAATTATTCCATTATACAAAAAATATGAGTACAAGGCTAGAAGGAATTTGATGGGACTTATTTTTAGATAACATTTTGGCTTAATACCTATTTTGGTCTCTCGAAAGAGGGGTTGTGTTCAAAATCTTCCTACCTTTTTAAAAAGTAACAATTGGTCTCACTTTTTGAAAAAACTGTCCAAGTTAATCCTTTTCGCTAACCGCGTCAAAAATTTAACGTTGCAGCTCCCCCTGGACTAAACTTGATGAGCTGTCAATGTTAAGTGATTACGTGGCAGTGAGGTTAAAATTGTAAGAAAAAAATATATTAGGTGGGATTTTTTTTGACAGAGGTTAAAAAGAGGGGTTAGGTTTGTTAAGAGACAGGGATGACTTCTTCCTAAGGGTGTTCATCTTGTTCGAATAGATGGAGCAAAGGATCTCCACGTTCGTCCCATGGTGGTGGTTGGAGGGGAGGTGGGTTGATTCCTATTTGTTATTTTGGTGATATTCCTGTAACCAAAGTCATGAGAACTATAAAAAATGGTGGCAGAAGTTTTTGGGGATGTCCTCATACAAGGTTTTAAGTATACCTTTTTCAGTTTATGTTCCCTTCACTTTATGCATCAGACATCCCAACCCTAACCCTGCAAATGCAAACGGGGACCACTAAATTAAGTTAAACTACGACTTATGGGACCACTATCAACCCTCAACAACTTTTCCCATAAAACACTTTAACCCATACTTAAAACCCCCAAAACGCGACAACGATCATAAACAAACAATAACAGAAATTCACAAAATTATAACAACATAATATACTAACCTCTGTTACGCTTTTCAATTCGTTGTTTGTTCTTCACCTTCAACGACACCCCAATTTACAATTGCACCAGAAATTTAATCCCAAATCACGATTTTGCTTCTAACCCTAACTCCAATTTTTTTTAACCTCTCTCTCACAACACTGAAACTGTCACACAATCAATTAAAACTGACATGTCATTAACTTTAGTTCAGGATAGGTCTAACGTTAAATTTTTGACGCCGTTAGTTAAAAGGAATAACTTAGACAATTTTTTGTTTTAAACAGAACTCCTTTATCAAGGAATAAAAATAGGTATTAAGCGTAACATTTCCTACTCACATGAACGTATGTAGTATGTCAGCTTTGTCACCAAATTGTTTTAAACCCTGGACCAGTTTCTTCACATATGCAATAATAAGACAAATTATAATTACCCTCTCTCATATTTTCAGATTGCAAGGAATCTTTCTGGCATCAGGTTACATTAATGCTTTTATGAATTATTCATATTTTAATTTTGTTATTTTGAATGAACAGGTATAATGTATTATATTCAAAGAGTAAAAAAAAAAGATAATGTATTTTGATTGGAAAATTTAATGTGAACTTTTCTCTTCAACTGGGGTATATATTTTGATTGGAAATTTAATAAAAGTTTTCTTTAATATGTTAAACAAGAAATTCATAGGACAAATATATTTTAAGATATTCAATAAAGTAAGAGGACAAAAGTATTTCGATTTTTAAAAATAAAGTTATTTATCATTTAATCCAAAAAACGTTGATTGCGCTATAAAACAGTAGTGCCATTGCGGTCAGTGTATACACTCTCATGGAGTCAAGTCGACGACTTCTACCTCCTTATTCCTGAAGGCACTATCTATCTTTCTCTTCTTCTCTTCTGTTTCGTTTTCTGTCCGTATCCAAACCCAACGTTTTTTTCCATAGTGTAGCCATTGCTATTATTTGTACATTGCCAATTCGCACATTGAAATATACGCCACCAGATAATGGAGTCAGCCATCCACAAGCCCCACATTGTCAAAAACCATCTTCTCTTCTTCTTCTTCTTCTTCTTCTTCTTATTTCTATGCCTGTCTGGTTCACAATCAAGAAGCCATTCATTCCCCAAAAGAAACCCTCCCCAGCAGGTATGGTTACCTACCAATCAATCCTACTTCTGCGTCTGCAATTTTCTACGCTTTCTATGAAGCCCAAAACTCCACTTTTCCAGTCTCCCAAACCCCACTTCTCATTTGGCTCCAAGGTGGCCCTGGCTGCTCCTCCATGCTTGCCAACTTGTACGAGCTTGGACCATGGCGAGTCACCCAATCCCTCACCCTCCAACCCAACCCTGGTTCCTGGAACAGAATTTTTGGCCTTCTTTTTCTTGATAATCCCATTGGATCTGGTTTCAGTGTGGCCTCAACCCCAGAAGAGATCCCAAGAGATCAAAACGCGGTTGCCAAACACCTCTTTGCTGCTATAACCAACTTTCTTCAACTGGATCCTCTTTTCAAGCATCGCCCTATTTATATCACTGGAGAAAGCTATGATGGCAATGTGCCTGCACTTGGGTACTATATATTGAAGAAAAATGAAAACTTGGAGGCTTCCTAAAGAGTGAATCTGGCTGGTGTAGCTATTGGGGATGGGTTAACAGACCCCAAAACTCAAGTTCTCTCTCATGCTGTGAATGCTTACTATGTTGGATTGATCAACGAGAGGCAGAAGAATGAGTTGGAAAAAGGTCAACTAGAAGCTGTGTTGGTTCTATCAAGGAGGAGGTTCACCGGGGAGATACAAACACTAATGAGATATGAGCCCAACCATATAAAGGATTGACACCACTCTCTACCCAAAACCTTAAGGCAATGGGTTAACGGGTCTTTCATCTTTAGATAGTGCTCTACTTTCTCATTTTTATCCAATGTGGGACTTGGACTCGCACTTGCATTCCCAACAATCTCCCCCTCAAGGGTGAGTCACTTCCACATTGGTACACTCACCCTCTAGCGGAAGCATTCCCATCCAACCACAACCACGAGTAGCCCTTCATACCGCCGTTTATCTTAACGGGACACGCTTACCTGGAACCCTTTGCCAGGAAGACTTTCGATATAGGGTCATTATACTTGTATGAGCCGGTCACCAAGACTAACCATCGGCTCTGATACCACTGTTGGGTCTATCAAGGAGGAGGTTCACCGGGGAGATACAAACACCAATGAGATATGAGCCCAACCATATAAAGGATTGACACCACTCTCTACCTAAAACCTTAAGGCAGTGGGTTAACGGGTCTTTCATCTTTCTATAGTGCTCTACTTTCTCATTTTTATCCAATGTGGGACTTGGACTCGCACTTGCATTCCCAACAAGCTGTTGGGTTGATCCAAATGAGGAATTGGAGTGAAGCAACGGATGCGAGAAACAAGGTGTTGAGAAAGTTGCAAGACATGACAGGGTTGGCTACTTTGTATGACTATACAAGGAAGACTCCGTACGAGGATGATCTGGTTGAACGGTTCTTGAACATTCCGGAGGTGAAGAAGGCACTGGGGGTGAAGGAATCGTTTGTGTATGAGATATGCAGTGATGTTGTTGGGAAGGCATTACATGGTGATGTGATGAAAAGTGTGAAACAGATGGTGGAATACTTGGTGAGGAAGAGCAGGGTGTTGCTTTATCAAGGTGAGTATGATTTGAGGGATGGAGTGGTCTAAACAGAGGTTTGGGTTAAGACAATGAAATGGGAAGGGATAGAAGAGTTTCTTAATGCTGAAAGGAAGATATGGAAGGTTAATGGAGAGCTTGCTGGCTATGTGCAGTCTTGGAAGTCTCTTACCAATGTTGTCGTTTTGGGAGCTGGCCATCTTCTTCCCACTGACCAACCTCTTCATTCTCAAGCTATGATTGAAGGTTGGGTTCTTCAAAGGGCTTCGTTTGAAAGCGTGTAACAGGAGAATGCATCATGAAATTCCACTTAGTTAATGTTATAAAACTTAAATTAGAAAATTTATTGTCGGTTAATCTTCCTATAATAACATTAATGTCTTTCGGTGGTTGCAGATCAATAGTTATCGTGATTTATTTTTGGCATTTGAAGAGGCAAACTGTTTTCCCATACCTAATTGTATGAGTTCATTTGAATCTTTTTTAACTTTAACCTTTTTGTTGCCAATAAATTGGCATCAGAGTGTGTGCGACTGAGAGAGAACGCCGCAGTGTGCGCAGACAAAGAAAGAGAAAGCAACAACTAAGAGTTTTGTGAGGTGTGTGAGTTGAGTGTAAACACTGAGAGAAA
Source organism: Vigna mungo (assembly GCA_036885675.1). Lineage (NCBI taxonomy): Eukaryota > Viridiplantae > Streptophyta > Magnoliopsida > Fabales > Fabaceae > Vigna > Vigna mungo. The sequence goes on along the minus strand of CP144700.1, from coordinate 46,321,842 downwards.
TGGCAGGATTAACCAATGAAATCTCGCTACCCAAGTTGACGAAAGACGTTAACTATAACAACTAGAAGGTGCAGATAAAAGCTCTTCTCGGCTCCCAAGATAACTGGGACGTGGTCGAGACTGGTTATGAGGAACTGACGAGTACAAATGGATTTTCAAATGCTCAGTTGAACGCGTTGGAGGCCATTCGAGCTAAAGACAAGGCGACTTTGTATCTGTTATACCGAGCTGTTGACGAATCCGGCTTTGAGAAGATAGCAAATGCAAAATCTTCCAAAGTAGCATGGGATACAATTGAAAAGGAAAAAAAAGGAGACGAACGAGTGAAGCAGGTTCGACTTCAAACCCTTAGAGGCGAGTTGGAAAACATGAGGATGAACGAGTCTGAAAGCGTATCTGAATTCATTACTCGGGTGGAGACCATGGTGAACAAACTGAATCAGAATGGTGAGATTCTTTCATCAAACCGAGTTGTTGAAAAGATTCTAAGGTCATTGAGAGATGATTTCGAGAATATCGTATGCGCAATAGAGGAGTTCAAGGATCTATCAACGCTCACCGTTGAAGAGCTTGCTGGGTCCCTGGAAGCACATGAGCAGAGATGGAAAAACAAGAGGGGGAGTCCCTTGAACAGGCTCTCCAGGCAAAGGCAACAATAAAAAAGGATAATATATTTTATGCTCAAAGTACCAGAGGCCACGGAAGAGGCAGAAGCCAATGTGGTAGAGGAAGAGGAGAACGAAGAAATGAGCAAGTCAGCCAACAAAACTGGCGTGGCCGAGGTCAGGCCCGAGGTGATCGAGGTCAAACTCGGGGTGGTCGGACAAACACAAACAACATTGAGTGCTATAACTGTGGGAGGTATGGGCATCTTGCCAAGGATTGCTACTCGATAAAATGCTATAATTGTGGGAAAATGGGCCATATTTCCAAGGATTGTAGATCTGAGAAGAAAAATGAGGAGCCAACAAACTTCCTTGCCGAGAAAGAAGATGAAGGATTGCTGCTAGTGACAAGCATTCCAGAAATTGAGGTCAAACCGAGCTGTTCTAATAATTCGGTTTGGTACTTGGACACCGGCGCAAGTAACCATATGTGTGGTGACGAAAGTCTATTCAAAGTACTTTCAAAGGTGGAATCCGGATCCGTTTCTTTCGGCGATGCTTCGAAAGTAACCGTCAAATGTCAAGGAACAATCTGGTATTAACAGGAAAATGGGCGAATTGGAGAGATAAGAGATGTATACTATGTACCCGATCTCAAAAGCAACATACTAAGCATGGGACAGATAATGGAGAAGGGGTACTCAGTTCTGATGAAGGACCGAGAATTACAACTAAGAGATAAAGTCGGGAGGCTCATCGCCTAAGTAGAAATGAAGAAAAATCGGATGTACAAACTTGAGTTGAGAATAGTACAAGACAAATGCATGCAACTTGATACAGAGGATGAGGCTATGAAGTGGCATTTGAGGTTCGGTCATCTTCACTTTGGAGGGTTGACCGAGTTGGTGAAAAAAGGAGATGGTGCTTGGACTGCCTAAAATGGAATTCGATAAGAGGTTCTGTGAAGAATGTGTGATCAGAAAGCAAGCGAGGAATTCATTTCCACGGAGCTCTGAGTACCGAACAAAGAAGCAACTCGAACTGATCCATACCGATTTATGTGGGCCAATAACTCCAGAATCATTTAGTGGTAAGAGATACTTCGTCTCTTTCATTGATGATTTCTCAAGGAAGACGTGGGTTCACTTTCTGAAGGAGAAGTCAGAAGTGTTTGAAACTTTCAAGAAATCAAAGTGATGGTAGAGAAAGAAACAAACAAAGTCATCAAAACAGTTTGATCTGACAGAGGAGGCGAGTTCACTTCTGCCGAGTTCAACAAATATCGCGAGGAACATGGAATCAAGCGTTTCTTGACAGCTCCATATTCTCCGCAGCAAAACGGTGTAGCAGAACGAAAGAACCGAACCATTCTCGACATGGTTCGATCTATGTTGAAAGGGAAGAATACGCCGAAGAAGTTTTGGGCAGAGGCAGTGCAATACGCATTTTATGTGAAAAATTGATGTCCACATGCAATGTTGGGAGAGAAGACGCCTCAAGAGATTTGGAGTGGTGTGAAGCCGAATGTCTCTCATCTAAAGGTGTTTGGTAGCGTGGCCTATGGGCAAGTACCAAGTCAGCACAAGACAAAATTAGAAGATCGGAGCAAGAAGTACATATTTATCGGGTATGATAAAAATTCTAAAGCATATAAACTGTTTGATCCTGTTAACAAGAAAGTAATGTTGAGCTTAGATGTTCACGTGGAGGAAACGAAGGAGTGGTGCTAGAGTATCCCGGTCGAAAAAGAAACTAGCTCAGAGATGTTTGTACCTTCAACAACAACGACGACCGAGTCCTCAGATGAAGAAACCAAGCCACAACCTAGGATGAGGAGTCTACAGGAAATATATGACACTACAAATGAAGTTCATGTTGTATGTCTTCTGGCCGACTCTGAAGACTTGAGTTTTGAGAAAGCTTTCTAAGAAGAGAAGTGGAGAACAACCATGGATGAGGAGATTGGAGCGATTGAGCGCAACAAAACTTGGGAATTGACCGATCTTCCTGAAGGAGCTCGACCCATTGGAGTAAAATGGGTGTACAAAAAGAAGATGAATGTTGAGCGAGAGGTTGAGCGTTATAAGGCTCGACTTGTGGTAAAGGGCTATAGACAAAAGGAGGGGATAGACTATGATGAAGTATTTGCTCTTGTCACGAGAATGGAGTCAATCCAACTCTTAATCTCGTTAGCTGCTCAGAACCAATGGCCCATTCAACAGATGGATGTGAAGTCGGCATTTCTAAATGGCGTGCTGAAAGAGGAGGTGTACGTTGAGCAACCACTCGGGTACATGAAGAGAGGGGATGAGAAGAAAGTGTTGAGATTGAAAAAGGCCCTCTATGGACTGAAGTAGGCTCCCTGTGCATGGAATGAGAGAATTGATGGGTATCTCAAGAAAACTGGGTACGAGCAATGTCCGTACGAACATGCTTTGTACACAAAGAAATCAGAAAAGGATATGATGGTAGTTGCTCTATATGTCGACGACCTCATATTCACCGGAAGTAACACCAAGCTGATTAAGGAGTTTAAGGAGGCAATGGAAAAAGAGTTTGAGATGACAAACTTAGGCTTGATAAAATATTTTCTTGGCCTGGAAGTGAAGCAATCAGAGGAAGGGATTTTTATATCCCAAGAGAGGTACACGCTTTAAATTTTAAAGAAGTTTAAAATGGAGGACTGCAACCCGGTTTCTACTCCAATGGAACCAGGCACTAAACTCTCGAAGTTTTATGGAGGAGAACGAGCTGATTCTGGGAGATATCGAAGTCTAATCGGAGGTCTAAGGTATCTTACAAGCACGAGACCTAACTTAATGTTGAGTGTTGGGATAATGAGTAGATTCATGGAGGATCCAAGCTATACACATTAGAAGGCCTTGAAGAGAATTATGAGATATATTCGAGGAACCCTATCACTTGGTCTTTTCTATTCAAAATCAGATGACTATCGACTAGTGGGTTACTCAGATAGTGATTGGTGTGGTGATGTTGATGACCGGAAAAGTACTTCGGGTTACGTTTTCCTACTCGAAAATACAGCTTTTACTTGGCTGTTTAAGAAGCAGCCCATTGTAACCCTGTCTACGTGCGAAGCGGAGTATGTGGTGGCCTCTTGGAGCGTGTGTCATGCAGTGTGGTTTTTAAATTTATTAAGGCATTTGGGAATTATCCAAGATGAAGGGACTGTGATCCGAGTTGATAACAAGTCGGCTATTGAGTTGGCAAAGAACCCAGTTAATCACGGAAGGAGTAAGCACATCGACGTCCGTTTTCATTTCATCCGAGAACAAGTAAAAGAAGGAAAAGTCAAGCTGGAGCATGTTGAAAGTCGAGCTCAAGCCGCAGATATATTCACCAAGCCATTACCGACCACACTATTGGGCGCCACCTCCTTTGCATTGAGCGCCACCTCCTTTGCCATTGAGCGCTAGCATTATAGAGGCAAGACTTGTCAATCTTGTATCCACCATTGAGTGTTAGGAAGGTGACGTTGTGCACCATTTTGTTTGCAAAACTTAGCGTTGAGTGTCAGGCAGTCAACGCTTACCGTCATTCAATTCATAAAATGCAACATTGAGCAATATCAAGGTTGGAGATTCTTATGTTGATGGGGAAAGTTGTGTCTTATTTCTTCTTGTTGCTTGAGGGAAGCTCGTCTTTGGTTGTTAAAGACACAATTTTTCACTCTTTCGATAGCTTAATGGTTTTTTAGGGCTTGTGGGAACTATCCCTTTTTCTTTCTTTATCTCTATCTTCTTCCATCTTTCATGTTGTAAGCTTGGTCTCTCCATGATAATGGAGAGCTAAACCCATTTTTGTTGGGGGGTAGATGTAACCATTAAGCTATCTTGTAAATGCTTTGAGTATATATATATAAATGCATTTTTCATCAAATGCTAGTATTCTTGTTTTTGTACTTAATTGCTTTGATGTGGTCATTCATAGCTTGATGCTTGACTTATTAGGTATTGGAAAATATATTTTGAAACCTAGACTTGGATCAAGATACCTAATGAAGCTTGTATCTAGGAATGAAGCTTGACCCATTGGTTATCTTAAACCTTAGTTCGTAAAGCAACTTTGTTTAGTAAGGGTTCAAGGGATTGACTCGTAATAAGGAAATTTAATCTCATTCTACTAAGGGATTAGAGTTTGAGTAGACTTATAGGTTGACTTTAGTATATTAATGGAGAGAATATGCATTAGATTGAAGTTGGTGAAATCTAACCCCAACAATACCAATCCATACCATTTATAACCTTTTCCATTTTCTAAGTGTCTTTAACTTCAAAAGTTCATCTTTATCATTTATGCATCAATTTACTTTATTGCACATAATCTCAAATTATGAAACTATTCTTTAGTCTTATTGGTTACTACTTGTACAATTTGGTACATTTGTCAAAGAGTTAACACCTTTATAATTTACATTAGAGAACTAGAAGTACTTTTGGTTGAGGATGAACTTGTTTAGGAGAAAATGTACATTGTCTTTCTCTATTGCAAGTGTTCAATTCTATTAAACACCTTTTCCCTTTGGGAACTAATTCTCTTTATCACCTTCATTAAAATCACATACAAGATTGTGTCATTTATTATAAACATAAGAAAAATAAATGTTTATTTAAAGAAAGAGTAAATTTCATTTTATTAAAAATATAAAAGGATGTTTATTTTATTAAACCAATATTATTAGCATGTTTAACATTACCTCAGAGAAAGCAAGTATATATTTTTTCCTAATGTACCTACCCGACTCAACAAATACACTAAGGAACATGGCCCAACAAAGTCCATTTAGCATCATTGGCCTAAAATGGCTAAATAATAATCAACATATATATTTGTAGGTTTTATTACAGTATATTAATAGAATATATGGTCAAATCTAGATAACTTGATTATATGATATCATAAATATCCTTTTGTGCCATATATTAACAAAATATATGGTTGGTCTGGTTAAATGATATATTATTTCTTTTTTATCACACATATGGTAAGATTTTATTATTTATTGATATTCTCCGATATTCTCGATTTTATAACAGTAAAAACGCTATAAATACATGTGCTATATCCTCAAGGATGACACACAATTCATACCCACTACTTTATACTCATATAAATCTCGAAGTTCTCTTATTGACTTGAGTATCAAAGAGTCTTTTACAGGTAGATCTTTCTCCTTTAAATAATGATGGATTTGATTCTAGCCATCTAGAGTATACAAGCCACCACTTTGATCTTTCCATTTATCTAAAGGTCCATGATTTACATCCCGGTAAGAGCACTAGTATAAAATTAAAGATGGAATGTCTCAGCAGTCTCAAAACAAATAGATACAATCTAGAAATAAGCAACCTCCTACGTGGATGAATGATTATGTTTGTAATGAAGGTTTCTTCGAGGATAAGACCCATACGACCTTAATGGTGCCAAGTGGTCCCTTGTGTTTTGAAGAAGTTGTAAAGAGTCCCAATTGGAGGTTGCCTATGGATGACAAAATCAAATTTATCAACAAGAATCAGACATGTCCACTCAATGAACAACCCGTTGGGGAAAAAAAAAGATTAGAGTGAAAAGGGTTTATGAAATGAAATACAACGAGCACGAAAAGATTCATAAGTATAACGCTAGGTTGGTAGTTAAAGCATATTCTCAAAAGCATGAGGTTGGTTTCATAGAGATTTATGCACTAGAGGCAAGGATGGATATAATGAGAATGATTATTGCTTTTACTTCTCATAAAAATTGGCAAATTTTCCAATTAGATGTTAAGTCAACCTTTTTCATGGAGAACTAAGAAGATGTCTATCTAAAGAAGCCAAAAAAGTATAAAAAGAATGACAATGAGCACTTGATTTACAAGCTGCATAAAGTCTTGTATGGATTAAAACAAGCTCCACGAGCTTGGTTTAGTCGAGTTGAAGCTCATTTCATTGGTTAATGATTCCAGTGATGTGATAAAGAGCAAACTTTATTCACTAAGAAAAACCAAGAAGGAAAATTTATCATTATAAGTGTTTATGTTAATGATTTAATTTTCACTATAATGATGAGGTTATGATGTCTGAAATTAAAGTCTCTATGTTAAGAGAATTGATATGTCTAACTTGGGAAAGATGAGGTTTTCTTCTTGGGATTGATTATCTGCAAAGGTCGGATGGCATTTATATATGTCAAAGAGAATATACATTAGAGGCATTAAGGAGGATCATAATGTAGTATTTAGCTTAATAGTTCCTAATTACAAATTGAGAAAAGAGGGAACTAGAAATATTGTTGATGAAACTTATTACAAGCAATTGATTGGGAGTTTGATGTATCTCACCACCACAAGACTTGACATAATGTTTATCACGTACCTCATAAGTAAATATCTGGCAAAACCAATGGATATTCATCTCCAAGTAGCTAAAAAAGCACTGCAATATCTAAAAGGAATTGTAGATTATGGAATTGATTATAGAACAATAGAAAATGGTGTGTTGTTTTTACTGAGTTCAAGTATTGTATCATGATGTTTAGAAACCATTGATTTAGACTTTATCAACCACAAAAAACAGAATTTGTAGCAAGTGTTTTTGTGCTTCTCAAGGAAGGAATATAAATGAAGAGAATCTTAAAGGAATTGGAGTATTCATACCAAGATTACACAACTAATGTATGTTAACAATTCAACTATTAAGTTGTTTAAAATCTTTTTCATGCACGATTCAAGTTAAAGTAAACATATTGATGTGAAGTTTCATTCTCTAAAAGGTCTTATTAAGAAGAGTATAATTGAACTAGTTCAATACAAAAGTCAAGAGTATGTGGTACATACATTGAATGACCAAAGCATTGAAGGTTAACATTTTTCAAAAGTTCGGAAAGCTACTGGGAGCATGTGATATTGCTGAAATAAACTAATTTCTTCATAGTATTCAGTCTAAGGAGAAAGTGAAGAAGTTTTGTTACAGTTTCTATTTAAATAACATCTTGGTGGTTATCAAAGAAGTCCTAATCTTAGGAATTATTCGGCTGAGTTTGTTTATGTTGTTCAGTTACCACTAGCCTATGTTTCCACTAGGGAAATTGTGTTTCTTGTTACAATATGTTTATTTAAGGCAATATAATTATCAACAAAAGTAAGTCATTCTTATCTGCAATTCCAGTAGCATATCTGGATAACCAGTTTTCAACACTTGTGCGAGGATGCGACTCCAAATCTTCCATATACGAGAGATTTGGACACCATCGCCGTTTCCAGCCTCTGCTGCTGCACCTTGAGGATGATACTATTTTCCAGAAGGTTTTTTTCGAAAAAACTAAACCAAAAAATTTTGAAAATTTTCATTTCAAAATAGATTTTAAATTTCTCTACAAACGTTATTTGGTGTTAATAAATCTTTTTATATAGAACATTTCAGAATCATCAATCTGACTTGCATATAAATTTAATTTGGATGATATATCTCAAGGCATTTTATAATTATCATTCTGCAATATTATTCTTTTTCAGAAATCTTTCAAAACATGTAATAAAGAAACTTTTTAATGTCATATGACCATTTTTCAGGAATAGTAAACGTTTTGAAAGAATATTATTACGTAACAAGCAGTTAGGAGCCATTTTAGTTTTGCAAGAGAAAAAGAAAGAGCTCTGTCTATTTTCCTTTCCTCTGTAATGCAACCAATTAATATATTAGTGATTCGAGTGAACATCCATGAAACAATCTAAACAATAAGAACACCGACCGAAGAAAAAACAGGAATTAGATGAACAATAAAACACTTGAACGTTTATTAACAATATTTATATTGAAAAGAATTGGTGTCTGATCTATTGGACCTGAAGGATACCACAATAACAACCAGAAAACATTGAAAAGAATCACCAACAAGTCAATCAACCTAAATTCAACCTCTCGGATATCTAGTCATCTCCTAAAGAACCCAAATTAAGAACAACTGATGTTTAGAGTCTGGAAATGCATATTAGCACATCCATGCTACAATTACATTAGCAAAAAAACAAAATACCAAATACAAGCAATAAACATTAACATAAAAAATCTGGAAAGAAACCACCAAAGACTATCTATCAACAAATTAGAGTCCAATTAATTCACACTGGTCTTGTGTTGTTCCTGCGGGCTTCAGGTATTCAACTCCTAATTAACATGGTCGGAAGGGTATGAAGCCGGAGATGAAGATGAAGATGAAGAAGATTCCCGCACAGCACATGCAACAACCTGCGCCCATTGCTTCAACCGAGTCTTCTTCACAGCCAAATTATCACCTATACAATAGCCAACACAGCAAAAACCTCAAAATTTAACCATATAATCAGATTTGTGCAACTTTTTTCCCTGACAAAACTGCTAGAATCGATATTCATTCCTAATTTTACGAGACAGTCGCATTAATCGCATTTTTTCTTCACGAATGTAAATCACAAGAAAACCATAATATCGGTTACAATGTAGAAATTTTGTTTAAACCCAATTTTATGATTAACAGACTTCTAATCTCGAAGGAACTTTCCGGGAAAAAAAATTGTCCATTGAATGGAATTCTAGCTGCAGACAAACACACATTCATACAAAAATGAGATTATGAATGATGACTACTCCAACAAATTTAAATTTAAGAACTTGTCATTGGTTAGTGGTACCCAACTCAATCGCCTTAGTCTCCTTATAAATATTTGAAATTCAAGTCTGGTTAACGGTAAAAAGGTGATTAATCAATCAAATTTCTAACGAAAATCAGTCATAAAAAAGTGATCAATGGTAGAATGAAAAACTGTTACGAATTAAATTTGTAGAATGACAAGCAATTGTGATGACATAATGATTGAATTGAGAAGAAAAGCAAATTAAAATGAATTTACGAAGAGGGGAATTACCTGCATCGAAAATGGTGGTGGGGCTCGAAATATCGCTATCAGAGACAAGGGAAGACGAAGAGGAGGACCTAGAGATGCTGTGGTGGTTGTACTGTTTATTAACAGCAAGGTATAGCTCCAAAGCGGGGATGGTATCCGACAGCTTCGGATCAATTTCGACCGAACCGAATCCAAACCCTAGGTCGATGCACGCCTTGAGTTCTTCCATGTCGTCCTCCGACAGGCTCCTGCTCGGCCGGTGGCGCCGCCAGTTCTCGCGGCTCAAGTTGTGGTTATCCTTTCGCCGTTGCCAGGCTTCGTCCCGAAGCATGTCCGGCGACCACGACTGCTGCTTATAAAGTGGCCGCGGCGGCGCCTGACTACGCCGAGACATGGTTGAGTGGTGGGGAAAAGTTTCTTTGGTTGTGGTTGCTGGCAAAGGTAATTATAGTTGACGCCTCTCTTATATTCTATTTATTTTATTCTAATTTGACGGCTTATTTGTTTTTATTTTGTTATCAAACAGAAACTGAAACAGAAACAAATAATTCAAACAGCAATGTCAATGAATCAGTGACTTAAGAGGAATGTTTTTGAATTTGTGGAATTTCCTATTCAAATATTTGGAAATATAATGATCTTTTTTTTTTCAGAATGAATTTCCGGAATAAAAATTGAGGGCTATTTTAGAAAAAAAAAATGTTATAGTTGTTAATTCCGTATTTTTGCCTAAAAGGAGATAGTTTTTGCCAAATAATCTGTTCTGTAAAGCGTTTTTATGTAAAAATATTAATGTATACAGTCTGTACTCTATAGATCTAGATATTTCGATTAGCGAACCAAAAGAATTATGACCATATTCTCTATTAAGATATTTAGATTGCAAATAAGATTTTTCTTTCTCAGATAAAAACAAATATTTAAATTAATTTAAAGGAGTTTTATTTTTGGTAACTTACAAACAGATGAACATCTGTATAATGCATGGCTACAAGTTGCCCGCTAATTATATTTTATTTAATTTTTTTCTTCTTTATTTTTATAGAAAACTTTTGTATTTAAGTGTATTTTTATTTACTTTTTGTAAATATTTTTAAAATAATTTGAATGATTTTATTGTTGTAAAAATATATGATAAATCTTACCTACTATCACCGGCTAAGTTAATAAAATAAAAATTAAAAGTAAAGATAAAAAACAAAAATAAGAGAATAATAATTAATAGTAGATAAAGAAAAAAAGAAAAAGAATAATAAAATAATTTTTCTTAATACCGGATAATTCAGTAGAAAATATTTTTGAAATATTAGTTTGATATAGTAAGAATTTAAATTAATATTATGCTAATAATTATAAGCAATAATTAAAAATATAATATATTTGCTACGTCAGTTGCTTTTTAAAGAGAAAAATATATTTTCTGACAATAATTATAATCCATGTCTTGAATATTATTTGATTTATCCCTGTGATATAAAAAAAGGAGACGGGAAAAAAGAGAAAGAGAAACACGCAGAAATAATAGAAAGAGAGTATAGAGAAAAATAGATTCTCACATATAAGGGTTGTGTCAATGGCAATCACAAGAAGAAATATGTCACCTCTATACCCTTACTTTTCTCTTTTTATTGTACTTTAAAGGTTTTTTCTAAAGGTATAATTTTACTACACATAAATAACGTTTTTCTTTTTGGAATATAAGTACGTGTCGGCCTTTGGCTAGTTTCTTTCCTTTTTCCCGTCATTCTTGAAACAAAAGAAATACAAAATATTTAAAACAAAAAAAGTTAATTTTGTTAACCCAAATCTATTTTTTACCAGAACCACATGATCCCTGAATTTTCATCTTGAATGGAGATACATGCAAGGTCAATCCTTGTGTTCACTTTTCAAAAATCTAAATCAATCCATAATAAGTTTTAAATAAACTCACAAACTTTTTTTCTAATGTGATCTCTAATTCTCCATTATAAATGGATATACGTTATACGTAGGTGTAAGGTCAATCCTTGTCGGGTTCATAAAACAAAAAATATTTTTTGTTTCTTAATAGTTTCTTTATATTATTATTTTTAGGGAAAATTAAATATTTTGAAAAATCACATTAAGTTTATACATTTAATTAAAGGTATTGCTTTTGGGCAGACACATTAAGGTACTAATACCTTCCTTAAGCGTAACGGATTCATAAACCTAAAATTTAGTTTTCGTAGATCAGGTCTTATTTTATGGTTTTCCATAATTTTTTCAGAATAAATTATGGTGTCGACTTCCAAAATCTTTTCTTAAACCCGTTTGTTTTCGATTCGCCATCCGTAACGATTCTGGTTGCGACACCCACTTACATTATTGGAGAAAAAACACACTGTAAATTGTTTTTAATTTTTAAAAAGAAAATATAAAAAACATAAATACTGTATACATGTATTATTGTATTATTATGATTATTTTTTAGATAATTTTATTAATATTATATTTATATGTTTCAGACAAATATATTCTTTTTATTAATTTTATAACACCTTATTTTATCATCTGTAATTTGTTAAAATTTGAATATTACAAATTGCATATTCTATTTTTAGTATGATTTGTTATATTCTTATTCTAAAAAACCATCAAAAGTTTTGATTAAAGGATGATGTAACAATATTTGATATTTTTTGTTGTTGTTAATCTTTATAGTATGTGTATTGCTTACTTTTCTAAAATTTACCCAACTATTTTCTATATAACCGAAATATTTGTATAATGGCTTTTGAGTAATTGAGAGAAATAGTTAGATTATGGATAATCTATTTGGGTTAAACTGTTATTTTTTCTCTGCTCTAATTCATCTAAAATTTATTTTATTAAATTTGATTTTTGTTTTAGTCTATATTTTATAAGTTGAACTTTAACATTTGAAATCTAAATTTCTAAGAGAGATTATATACGAAGACTTCATACATTTTCTACTTTTGGGACTCATTTTTAACTTTCAATATTATGAACCTTAATTCCATTTTCACCTAATTTTTTTTAACCTCTCTTTGTTTCATGTGGTAGAAATATGCTCCTTTTATTGTAAAACAATAAGTGTAGGAAACTATCAAGTACAAATATGTTTTAAAGAGATAAATTTCAACAAACACCATCCAAGAAAGACATGCAAATATATCATGATAAGTTCTCATGTCCTAAAACTAATATATCTATCCTTAATAAGAACAAAACAATGAAGACTTAAACATTGTATATTCAATCAGTGTTAATGAGAGAAAAAGACCTACAACAAAGATATCGCCTAATGAATATGAGCTCTAAACAATGAGACATGGTCTTAAACATATTGTCAATAGAAATGTCTTATAGAAGAAACAATTTAATGAAAAGCATGCCAAACAAAAAAATCTCAATAATGTTTTTTGCTCACAAGCGTCCAAACACTTTGTATCATTAGTCAATATTTGAACGCTGAACTAAATCAGATACATTTATTATTGATATGACATATGATAAAATGTTTTTGAACGAGAAATCATATTTAGCGTATATAAACGTTCAAAACATTAAATGTCCATTAATGCATGTATTGCAAAGTGTTATTTTGCTTGTATGCTTGTCCTCGTTCACTGTGTAAGTCAGAAATATGCAATGGATTAATCAAAACAAATGCACATGTTGGATAAAAACGTTGAGAGAATAAGAGAACATTCTAGGAATGTTTCTATTGAGAACTTATGCTATAACAAGCCATACAAGTTGTGCTTCAATGAAAACTCTGATAAAGCACTATAGAAGTGCAAAATAGACCTAAGTTTGACTTAGAAGCTAAAAAGGCTATCAACCTATTCCATAGAAGTCAACTCAACACTCAACGGGCATATTCTCAAGAGAGTTACATATAACCAAACATATGAAGAAAAGACAAGAAGGATAACAAAGTGGATACATTTTCTTCTTCAACTCTTTCTGCTTATATTTCATTAATTGTCTGAAGCTTTCGATAAAAGAAAGAGTGAAACACCTTTAAGATCTAGAGATTACTTTGTATTAAAATATATCTTTTCTCAGATAATTATTCATTTGTATCTTGTTGTATATCCAGCTATAGATTTGTTGTAAACAAAAGTGGTTAAAATACTTGTGTAACCAAGAGTGGTGTTAATACTCGTTATAACTAGAAGTTGTTAGAATACTTATGTAACCAGGAGTAATGTTAATATCAGTTTAACCAAAAGTGGTGAGAATACTTGTGTAACCAAGAGTGGTGTTAATACTGTTGTAATTAGAAGTGATGATAATACTTAGTGGAACCTCTCAAGAGTTCTTGAGAGAGAACTGAATGTAGCCAAGTTGGAGTATTCTAGTATAAAAATTCTCCTTGTTCATTGCTTTATCTCTCTAATCATCTCTTGAAAAGTTTTTCATAAAACCTAGCGTCTACACAACTGCTGTAACAATCTTTATAAACCTTCTTCTAGACGTTGAATCATCAAATATATTCCTTGTACTACACTATTTTATTGAACATATCTTTTCAACGAACTTTGCAATACAACAACGTCTAAGTAAACCTTATTTATCAACTTACTTTATAATACTCGTTAGACGCTACATTATGAAAACAATTTTTTTAAAAAAAACTATTCAACCCTCCTTCTAGTGTTTTCCTGTGGTTTCACATTTAGTATATGTTGTGTTTGTTTCCAATCATGGTATTCATTGCTATGGGAGGATGAATTTACGTTTGAGACTTATGTTTAGTTTTATGGTTGTGAATAGATTTGTGAGTGTGCATTTGTGTGAGAGGGATGGTAACATTCGTGCATTATGTCAAGAGATAAGAGTTTTTACTATTCATGTTATAAAAAAAGATGAAGTTATTATGATAACTATTGATTTTACATGATGGGAAGTAATTCTAGTTGAGGAAAACAAGTTGGAACTCAAGGAAGCATGATTGGATAAAAAAGAATTATTTTTAAATAAATACCCACTTTAAAGGCTTTAGAATCATACCTAGGGTTGCAAACATGAAGAAAAGACTTACCTGTAGGGTTATATTGCCATGGATTGCCCCAAGACGACCAGAAAATCACCATTGGACGCAGATTGACTCGATGGGCTAGTTGGTTAGCTCACTAGGCGAGTTTGATAGCATAAAACTACAATATCCGAGTCATTGGGTGAAAATATGACTCTCCTAGCGAGTTACAAGTCAAAGCATATCAATTTTTAGGCCTCATTGGGCGAAAATGAAGCCACTCGTCGAGTCTATCAACTCTGATACGCGAAAATGGGTATTTAATCATGTTTTTGTGAGGGTTTTCATTAGTCCTCATTCTTACATTAATAGAATTACCTAGGGTTCTTGGTAGAGGCTCTTGGAGGTTGTTTGGAGTGTTGGGAAGTTCTTCCTCTCCTCCTTGGGTTTCCTCTTTCATCCATGGTGCTTTTTTACTTTCTGGGGTTGAAGAGGAAGATGGGTTGCATATTGGAGGTGTTGAGGCAAAGGGGATGCACAATTGGAGCATAAGAAATTGCCAAAAACCTTGGAAAAGGGCTTGCTTCTTCTCTTTGGTTTCCATTTCTTCCCTATCTCTTCAATTTGTAGAACCCTAAGTTCTCCACAATGGATGACTATTCTTATTTGTGGAGATTAGTTGTAAAGCATGGAACTTTTTTGTGTAATTTTGTGTTATTAATTATATATGTTTTTCCAATTGATGTTAGTATTCAATTTCCATACTTACTGTCTGATGTGGATTATTCCCATGCTTGATTTGTGATTCTTCAAGTGTTGAAAAATATCTTTAGAATCTAGACTTGAAATTGAATGTCTAATGGATGCTTGTATCTAGGAATAAAACTTGATTAATTAATAATACACACCAAGTAGGCCGAACGACGCTCGAGAATGGAAAATGGCTAAACGACAAAGGAACGCGGCTAGACGGATAGGTAAGACCGAACGACCACTACCAGGGACGTCCGACCTTATTTGGTAGATAAGTTTTCTTTACAAGGATTAAGGTAAATGGTAATTAATGGTAATAGGTTGAGATTGGGCCGAGTTTAAGATATCACTAATCTTAAGCACATCTCAAAAACTATAAATACATGTCAAAAGTAAGTGGTAGGTGATCACATTTACTGTGCATTTAATACCATTGCTCTGAGTTCTGTACAGACAATTTGTTGACTTAAGCATCAGAGAACCTTTGGCAAGTACCCCTCCAGATGGTGAAGTGAAGACAGAGAGTGAACGATTATTTACCGAACAACATCGAAGGAAAAATTATGAAGCTGTTTGAAGTGACTCGACCCTATATCCGAAACAATGCTTATTTAAAAGTTTGTTTCATTGAATGGAAGTACCAAATTGAAAAGTCATGTCATGTCACTTGTCATGGTTCTATTTTTCTACACTAAACACCTCTACGTGTGTCAAAAGGACCGATGATGTTCATCCCCCACTGGGCGAAGGGCCAAGGGGAGACTATCGTGTGTAGGACATGCGGCAGTGTGTGCGTGTTATTGGCATGGGCCTGACATTGGATACATTTTTGGGTGAATAGTTTGGCATCCTCCTCCAAGGTCGGCCAATAGTACCTTGCCCGAAGTATTCTTCCTTTCAACGCTCTTCGTCCGGAATGGAATCCATAGATGTCGTTGTGTAACTCGTCCATTACGTATCGACCTTCTTCCTTGGAAATACATTTGAGGAGGTGGGGGGGGTGGAGAACCCTCTCCTATACATGTCGTCACCGATGAGCAAGAAACAGGCTATTCTTTTGGTTTCTGCCAGTCGTAGGGTTTGGCCGCTATCTTGCTGCCGCATTAAGTCTTTTATTTATTTCCTCCAATCATGTCTGTTGTCAGAGGTTATTGCATGACACCCAATTGACGGTTGGAGGAGGACCTGGCGTATGATGGTGGTGAGCTATCCCTTCTCCTTTCTGGCGCTGAGCTTGGATAGCATATCCGCTCGGACGTTTGCTCTCGAGGTATATGTTGGATATCCACCTTTTCAAAGCCTTGAACGAGTGATGAGGTGCGATGGTAATATTTGAGGAGGTGTTCCTCTTTTATTTGGAAATCTCTGTTCATTTGGCCGACCACCAACTGTTAATCCGTCCTGCAAGCGAGTTTTCGAGCCCCCATGTCCTTAGCCAATTCTAAACCGGCTATCAAGGCCTCGTATTCCGCTTGATTGTTGGAGGTTTTGAACTTGAACACCAAGGAGTGTTCTAAATGGAAACTGTTCGGTCCTTCTAAAACTATACCTGCTCCACTGACCGTTCGCTCAGATGCTCCGTCGACATATAAATTCCATTCCTCTCCCGCCATAGGTGGCAATTCTGCTGCAAAGTAAGCCAAGTGTTGACCTCTTACGGACCCCCTTGGTTTGTAGAGGATGCCAAATTCAGATAGTTCGACTGCCCATCCAACCATTCGTCCCGCCAGGTCGGGTTTTCTCAAAATTTTGGAAATGCGGTAGTCGGTCCGGACGACCACTTGGTGGCTTTGGAAATATAGCCTAAGTCTTCTAGCAGCGTTGAGAAAGGCCAAGGCCACCTTCTCCACCTGCTGGTATCGTGTTTCTGTGTCCGAGAGGGTTCGAGTGATGAAATAGACAAGCTTTGGCTGCGGACGCTCTTGCAATAGGACTGCGCTCACTGTTGAGTCAGCAACTCCTAAATATACTTGCAACTCCTCCCCTGGGGACGGTTGGTTCATGACTGGGAGGTTCATGAGGATGTTCTTGACATCTTGAAATGCTTGTTCACATTCATCATCCCATTTGTCCGCCGACCCCTTTTTCATCTTCCTAAGGACCGGTCGGACGCGCTCTGCTAACTTGGGTATGAACCGAGATAAAGCCGTGAGGCGTCCGATCAGCCTTTGGATTTCTTTCAAAGTAGATGGACTTTTCATCTGCAGTACTGCTTCACACTTATTAGGGTTGTTCTCAATACCTCGGGAGGTGAGCATGAAACCAAGAAATTTTCCTGCTGCCACCCCGAAGGTACATTTGGCGGGGTTGAGCCGCATCCCATACCTTTGAACCTGCCCAAACACCTCCTCCAAGTCCTGAACGTGTTTGACTCCGTCGGCCGACCGTATGACCATATCGTCTATGTAAACGTCCATGCAGCGGCCTACTTGATTAGCAAAAATACGGTCCATTAGTCGTTGGTAGGTGGCGCCAGCGTTCTTCAGGCCAAACGGCATGACTTTGTAGTAAAAGTTTGATCGATCAGTGATGAAGGTTGTTTTCTCCCTATCCGGTCCGAACATGGGGATCTGGTTATATCCCAAATAGGCGTTAAGAAAGATGAGCATCCGGTGTCCGGACGCCCCATCCACCAGGGCGTCAATGTTTGGCAGAGGGTATGAATACTTAAGATAGGCCTTGTTTAAGTCAGTGTAGTCGGTGCACATGCGCCATTTGCCATTGGCCTTCTTCACCATGACTACGTTGGTTAGCCAGTTGGTGTAGGTGATTTCCCTTATAAAGCCGGCGGTATGTAGCTTTTTCACCTCCTTTGTGATGGCTCTTCTTTTCTCCTCACCCAACCTCCGTTTCTTCTGTGCAATGGGTCGCGCCTCCTTAAAAATAGAGAGTTTGTGAGACATGACCGAGGGGTGAATTCCGGGCATGTTGGTTGTCGTCCATGCAAACAAGTCTCGGTTATGCCACAAGATAGCCCTCAACTTCTTCTCCAACCTCTCCTCCAAACCGCATGCTATCAAGATGGTCCAAGCAGCATCGTCTCCTACTACAACGGGTTGAGTTTCCCCCAACGGTTCCAACTAGTCTTCTGTATTAGTTCTAGGGTCTAGGTCGCCATCGCGACCTCATACTTGTTTATCTTCCTCCTTATTTCTTTGGGGTACATCTTCAGGCCGACTGCATAACACTCTCTGGCCATTTTCTGGTATGCTCGAACGGTGCATATTGTACCTCGGTTGGTGGGATACTTCATTGTGAGGTGAGGCGTGGAGACAATTGCTCCAAAAAGGTTTAGGCATGGTCGTCCCAGGAGGACGTTGTATGAAGTGTTAGCTTCCACAGTAAATATCTTATTTTCTTCTCTTCGCTTTCCCTACCCGTTCCCAACCGCGTCCGTAAATCCAAGTACCCTCTGGTATCCACCCTTTCGCTTGCGAAGCCTACTAGCTGCTCGTCGTAGGGGACTATTAAATCTTCTGATATATCCATTTGTTGGAAGGTATTCTAGTAGAGGATATTCACTGAGCTTCCTTGATCGACTAATACCTTACTCACGTCGTACCGTGCAATCTCTATTGTAACGACCATCGGGTCGTCTTGTTCTGGGTCAGGAGCATGAAAGTCTTCGTCAGAGAAGGAAATTGATGACTTGGGCCCAAGCCCACCAAATAATCAAAGTCCAAATACTAGAAGAATAAGGATGCTTAGCGCACCCCCCATTGTGCTAAATCCACCTATGGCAGATTTCTTTCACTTTTCAGCACATTCCGTGTAGATTCTAGATTTCCACACACATGTTTCTTGCTTTGCCACGTGGATCATGATCCACCATATTCAGACTTCATCCACACCGTGCACAACTAGTTGGATATTTTATAAATCCAACTTAGATCACTTGTAAGAGCACTTTTGGATATAGGAGCATTGTTTCAGCTGTTGAATTTCCAGCAAACAAAACTCTACCGAAAGTCATACTACCTTGAGCTTTTCCCTCACCACCTAGTCCCTTCCAACTATGGAAGTTGTCTAAACTATATTTCACCACCACTGAGAGCTCCCCTGCCATCACATTCTTCCACTAAACTTCATTCTCCGCTGCTAACAAACTCTGCAAAACATTCGCTGCTTGGCTTCTTCTCCACCGACTGGATCAAAGTCATCAAT
Organism: Vigna mungo; assembly: GCA_036885675.1. NCBI lineage: Eukaryota > Viridiplantae > Streptophyta > Magnoliopsida > Fabales > Fabaceae > Vigna > Vigna mungo. The sequence goes on along the minus strand of CP144700.1, from coordinate 46,302,470 downwards.
TGGTAATAAGAGCTTTGGTTTTGTTGTGCTGAATCATGATCCAGATAAGTGCAATCACTTTTAGTTCACACAGTCATAAACATTCCTTTCGTGTGCTTCTTTGTTACTGTTTCATTGCTTTCGTTCATTCCAGTAGTTTCCACTGATTGCATTGTTTGATCCAACTTTTCATTGCTTTTATTTGTTCATTTTTTTAATCGGTCCGATCTTGTGTCTTTGAGTCTTTTAATTTTCAAATCCAATTCTGTTATGTCCATTAATGTGTTTTGATTTTATTCTGTCAAATTTCTAAGTTGAAACTGCATCCGGATAGATATGTGATGTTTGATATGGAATTCAAAAGATGCAGACTAACATGAGCAATGATTCATAGAGCTCAAGTGTGATTTGAATCCATCAACTGTAGTACCACAAAAGCATAGATCCGATTCTGTTTTAAATCTGATGCAAAGTCATAATTATGTTTCTAGTATGAGCAGATGTGGTGTAACAGTGAGTGAATTTACCAAATAAAAAGTGATTTGTTATGACAAACCAATTTGGTTGTATCACACTGCATAATTCAAAGGTTATTTTCATAGCAGCTTGACCGAACTGCCTTCCTTGTGTTTGTGTCTTTTTATGCTTTTAATTCTTTTCAGTAGTAGTATTCAATGCTAGACATCTGTAAAGTCATTCTTAGAGTCTTGTTCAAGTGTCATTTACTGTCCTAAAATTCATAAAATTTTGTTTCATAACAGTTTGAATCTACTGTTGTCTTAATGCATCGTAATTCATCTTCAATTAGTAGCAAAAGCTTGGTTCAATTGGAGTAAAATAAGTGCACAATTCTTTTTGTATCAAAAACTGCACTGTAAAAAGCTAAATGAACCAGTACTCATCACGTTGGAAATAAAATTCTGGTGCATAAAAATTTCAGCAATTCATTTATGCATTTCCTTAAACACGTTTGCCTAATTCACATTTCTGAAACTTATCTTTGTTTCTTGCTTTTCAAATCTACTCTAGAACCTTTCCTAAGTTCCTTTTGAGTGCCACCTATCATTGAACACCGATTAATTGCTTGATTTTGCTTGTTTGGAATTTTGTACACCAACTGTTTGCTATATTTCCAGTGGTGTGTTCTGTTCTGTTATCATTGCAGTAGTAAAAGTCCCAATTTCTGCACTCAAACTTGATGAATGTGGATTGGTGTGAGTTCATTTGTGGTTACAACAGTGTTGTAGACGGCTTGACATAATTGGTAGCACTTTAGGAAGAGGATTTGGTGAAGGAAAAGATCATTGGGAAAGCTTAATTTTCGGTGCAGCAGTGACACATGCAAAGCAGCAGATTCCAATTCTTATGTTGGATGTAACAGCAGAACCGTTACATTGCAACTGTGAGTTTTGTGAGAGTCCAAGTGCAGAAGCAAATTTTCTTGAGAGAAGCCAAAGTTGCACACCATTTTTTTTTTACCATTTCTGAGTGCTGAAACAGTAGAACTGCACAAACACCCTTGCAGCTGAGAGATTTGAGGCTGCCTATAGTGCACTGTTCAATTATTTTGAGAATCCAAAGTTGCATTGCCCCACCTTTTCCCCTTTCTTTGTGCAAAGTTATGTGCCAATATTCATTCCCAGTTCAGATTGCCAATACTGTGAACCGATTGGATCAATTTGTGTTTCCATTGAATCAGTTTACTAAAGGGGTTACTCCACTTCATTTTCAATTCCTAATCTCGGATAACATTGTTCCTATTCAATTATAATTGCTAGTGCTTAGAATATTTGTTGCTTTGGTATGTTGCAGCTATGCAGATGTAATTTGGAAAGCATTATAGCATTGGTTGCAGCAATGGAAATTGTGGAGACTGTCAATACGGCACAAGAGAAAAACAGCCGCTACAGCAGACCTTCCAACCAAGTCCAATCTGCAGCATATGCATTTGGCAGCAAAACCACAAACCCGTGAAAAGCTTTGTTTATTTCAAGCTGCAGCAGTGGGAAAATTGGATCCATCCTCCATATCCATTGCAGTAAAGCCGAGAGAAAGAATGGGTGCAGTTGAGCTTTTAAGCAGCAGCAAGGCAACCAAAACTGAGAAAGGAAAGTTGAACCAAAAAGCTAGAAGACTCCAAAGTATCCAGAAGTTGTCCAACACTTGAATTTGAACAAAATCAGAACGTGGCAACAACAATTCTTAGCTTTCTTTTGTAATTGTAGTATTCATTGTTGACTTGTAATAGGTTTTCCTTTGTTAGATTTCTTTAAATTATAAAAGGCCATTGCAAGTCCAAGTGGTGTGGAAAGAGTCCTTGGTGCTCTTTCTTTCCAATTCTTGGCAACTTTACTTGCTTTTAAATTTTAGCATAACTAGACATAGGATTAGAATTTGAATTGTGTTTCGTTTAGGGGCGTAGGATAATTAGAGTCCGTTTAGAGTCCGCATTCATGTCTTTTATTGTCTTTGATTGTCTTTGTTTGTGTGAGTCAAGTATACTTTGCTTTTAAAAGTAATTTTATTTTAAAGGGTATTTAGTAAGTAGCATAAGACAAATCTGGCTAAGCCAAGACTTGGTACTTAAGCAACTTTTGTGGTTCACCTCTCTTACCTGTGATTTGTCAAGTGTGAAAGCTTTAAGCTCTTCAAATTAGAAGAACTTTAAAGACAAAGGATGTCTAGTCATAGGATTAGTGAACTTGAGAAGCAACATATTCTTAGGAACATAATGAAAAAGATTGGAAATTTAGAAGAGAGTTTGAATCAAGATAGGCTTAATAGGGAGGTGCAAACCTCATTCATTCAAAGTGAAATTAGAGCCATAAAAGAAGAACAAAAGAAACAAAGAAAAGAATTACTGAGACAAATAATTCACAATGGTAAATCATTCATTCGAAATATAAGTGAAGTTTGGCATCAAGAAAGAGAGTTTAGAGATAAACTTATGAAATTTTTGAATGAGGGAAGTAAAAGGAGCATTGAGAGAGAGCCTAGGGAACAACAACAAGGAATGGAAAGACAAGAGAGAAGAAAAGAGAGAAGAAGAGAAAAGGAGAAAAGGAGAGAACAAGCAAGGATAGAAGAAGAAGAAAGAAGAGAACAACATAGGATAGAAGAGGAAGAAAGAAGAGAGCAACATAGGAGAGAAGAAGAAAAAGAAAGAATAAGAAGAGAGAAAGATAGAAAGGAAGAGGAAGAAAAGAGAAAGGAGGAAGAGCGATTACAAAAGAAAGAGAAGGAAGAAATTGAAAGGAAGAAAATGGAAGAAAAGAAATTGATGACAACATCTCCTATTCTAGAACCCAAAAGGGGAGGTTTTCTATCCTTTCACTTTTTTTCAATTGATATTAAATGTTCCAAATTCATCTTTCTTTCCAAAACATTGCCATCACGTCTTTTCAAAAGTTGCCATTTTTAACATATGGCAATAAAAAACTTGAGTTAGAGTTACCTTTCAAGTTATCACTAACTTAAGACAAAAATAAATTTTTAAATGAAGTAAGGTTTCTTTATAATCCTTGTCGCAACCGGAAAATCGCGACGGGACGACGACGATCCAAAAAAGGAAAACGATTTTTGAAAAAAAGATTTTTTGGAGTCGCCACCATAGTTTATTCTGGAAAACTACGGAAAAACCATAAAATAAGGCAAGGTCTACTAAACCAGACTCAAGGTCCGGGAGTCGGTTACGTGTAGGGAAGGTATTAGCACCCTACACGCCTGCCCGAAGGCAATACCTTTAATTAAAAACGCGAATTTGATGTGGTTTTGAAAAATGCTTAATTTCCCCTAAAAAAATAAAATTTTACTCTAAAGAAAACAGAATATATTTTTTTGTGTTTTTTGTGCCCGACAAGGATTGACCTTGCTCCTACGTATTCTCAGTTGGACTGAGAAATCAGGGTTACGTAGTTCTTTGAAACTGTTTGAAAATTTTGTTTGAGAAATTGTTTGGGAAAGTTTGATTGAAAAGATATTTGGATTTTTTTGGGTTTTTTTTTTTGGAAAGTGAACCTGACAAGGACTGGCCTTACTCCTACGTATCTCCACTTTTGGTGGAGAATCAAGGATCACGTAGTTCTGGGTATAGGTTGATTGTTGTTTGAAAAATGATGTTTTGTATTTGGATATTTTTATGTAAGAAAGAAGAAAATGTTTTCTAGCACAAGGACGATGCGTGCGATCACACGTGTGCTTAAACCTTTAAAATATATTTTTAATTATTATTTTTTTTGTAAAAGAAGAAAAAGGTTTTCTAGCACAAGGACGATGCGTGCGATCACACATGCGCTAGAACCCTTAAAATAATTTTTTTAATTTTTATTTATAGAAAAGAAAAAGGGTTTTCTAGCACAAGGACGATGCGTGCGATCACACATGCGCTAGAACCCTTAAAATAATTTTTTTAATTTTTATTTATAGGAAAGAAAAAGGGTTTCCTAGCACAAGGACGATGCGTGCGATCACACATGTGTTAGACCCCTTAAAATATATTTTTAGTATTTTTATAAAAGAATAAGAAAAGGTGTCCAGCACAAGGACGATGCGCGCGATCACACATGCACTGGACCCTTTAAAAAAATTTTTGTTGTTTTTAATATTTATTTAAAATCAAATAAAATAAATAGGTAAATAACTAAATAAAATAAAAATAAATAAGTAAATTACTAAATAAAAATAAAAATAAAATGAAAAGTTAAATGGTAAAATAAACTAAAGAAAACTAAATAACAAGTTAAGTAAAATAAACAAAATAACCAAACTGGGCTGAGGCCCAAGTGTAAAGGGGTGGAAAAATGAAAAACGAGGGTGCCTAAATCCTTTTTCCTTTTTCAGAAAAAAAAACGAAATGGGCTTGAAAAGAGGTGATGAGAGCGAAAACAGGGGTGCGGGAAGTTAATCAAAACCTAAGAAAAACTAAAAGGAAAAACAAAAACAAAAATAAAAACCCTAGGCCCAACCCTAGCTTCAGAAACCCCTTTAGGGGTCCTCTCAGACTCTTTCATTTCTCACTCACTCAAACCAAGCTCCCATATTCCATCTCACTCTGTCGAACCAAACCAGGGTTGTGGCTTGCACGCTACCACCTCCATCCTACAACCACCGCTCCCGTCCGGCCAACCTTTGCGCCGCCGGCGACCCTACACCCCACCGGAGCCACCGCTGGCCATTCGCCATCCCTCTCTTCATCAACCTACGGTTGGGGGTGCGCCTCACATGTGTCGCCGCTTCTCTCCGACAGCCACCGCGCCACCACCACTTCGAACCGGCCACCGCCATTGTTTCTACAACTCTCGACCTCGCCGGCGACAACTGACGCCACCAGAACCACGGCCGGCCACGACGTCATCGTCTTCTCCCTACCTTCTCGTTTCGTGCACGGTCCAGAGTCTTCACCGGCATCCGCGCCATCAGTCATGGCCAAGGTCGCTACGATCATCGTCGGCCACCTTTACCGCCACAAACAAATCCACCTCTGCCCCCCTAAAACCCCATCGTCGCAGCCACCACCGAAAATGCTACTTCGCTGATCAAATAACAGATAACATAACCAGAAAGGCTTGCCAAGACAATATTTGGAGATTCTATGTGATGGGTACTCTGTTTTTTTGAATCTTTCCGCGTTTCAGGTGCTTGTTCAGATTTGGTTAGTTTTGATTGCAGGTTTCACAACGATAGTGGGTTCTTCCGTAGCCATGGAAAAGGCTGAGTTTAAGGTTGAACTAGGAAAAAGATTTGGGAATTGGGATCTGTGTGAGAACGAGCAATGTTGATCTCGTGTGTATTACCTTGTGAAGGTTTGGACAGTGGAAGTATCGGGAGAAGAACTATGAACTAGAGTCTCTTTCTGCCGAGATCAATGGGGAAGGGGTGAGCGGTTTGCAGGCCGAATGGGTTCGTGTTGGACAAGGTGGAAGAAAAAGGGATAGGGTTTCATACTCTGAAAAATCAAAACGGCTGAAAATCTGGGTTTCCCAAAGATGCGAAAGTTATCATGAATGCCCAAGGCCATGGCAAACACAACTTGCACTCTTCCTTAACAGAGTGACAGCGGCAACAAAGCCACTCTCCAGATGAAAAAGCCTAACAATGCTTACAGTCTTGTTGATGACAAACCGAATTCATTCAAAACCGATGTTACAGTCTTAGTGTTTCCAACTTAGCCGGTGAATGGATATTGGCAAAACAAAGGGTAGAGACGTATTGGGGTATGGATTTGCTGACTTCGGTTTTGTTTCCTGTTTGAGTGCAGATTGAAGAGATGAGGAGGGATTATGCTTGAGTTAGGATGGGGGCTCAAGTGGATGAAATGGAATGGTTCTGGTGGAGATGAAAATACTGTTTTGCTATTTTTCCTCTGTGTCTTTCTGGAGAATGTCTGGTTTAACTATTCAAGTTCATTGTTGATGATTGGAAATGGACAAAGACATTAAAAGGCTGGGGAAAATAGGAGAACCCGAGCTGTTAGGAATGGGTTGACCACAAAAGGGTTTGTCATAGCTTTGCCAATGCAGGGTGGGGATGATCCAGGCTATACTACACTCTGCTTTTGTCCATTTCTAACTTTCGTTAGAGTTTGATACCTGGGTTTTGTATATCAAGTCTCTATTTCGGCCATGTATGTTGTGATATACTCACAGTTGAACAACTTAGATAAGCTGGGTTGGTTTTTTTTCGTTTATTTGTTGGCTCCATAGGATACAGGGAAAAGGAACGGAGCGCGGGATGATGGGGATAGCGATGAAGATCGAGAGAGGTTCATACACGATTATAGCAGGAAAATATGCAGCAATGTAACAAACAACAATACAACAGTAATATGTTCAAGAGCAAGCAACTTTTCTCACTAAAACACACAGGGCAGGGCAGGGCATTGCTTACCTCTTGGAGCCCGTATGCTATTGTCAACCTCGTGCCCCCGACGACCAGTCTTGTCTTTCTTCTCGGTGGCTCGCGAATGAATTGCAGAGTGAATGATGCTTCAATATGAAGGGCCTTTCCAGAACGATTGGGTGCCCTTCCTCAGATCAAGATCCTCTTCTCCTCAGCCAAATGGATGATGAGGTTTCTGCGTAACCAAGTGTTTTAAGTGTTTTTGCCCCCGACGAAGATAGCCAATTCTCCTTAGTTATTCTCCTCTTTTTTCTTTTTCTAGTCGTTCACTGCCCCCTTACCACGTCCCCCTCTTTTTTGTCCTATGATCCCCATGTACTGCCAAATTCCAAATCCTCACTCTGCAGAAACCAATTTCGCCTGCCAAGACCCAAAACCGCACCTGCTGTGTCTCCTCCAACCGAACCTGTCCTCTCCTTGTCTTTTCCTTTTTTCACTTTTTTTCATTCCCTCACTTTTTCATTTTTTTTAATTTAATTTTAAAACCTTTTAACTAATAATAATTTTTTAATTATAAACAAAATGAAAAGATTAAAAAAATAAAAGATAAGAATTAAAATTAAAACGAAAAATTAAAAAAATAAAAATAATGTAAAAAACAAAAAATAAACAAAAATTAAAAAGAAAAACAGTAAAATAAATAAAAAGAGATAGAATAAAAACAAAATAAGCAATAAAGAAAAAGGGTAATAAAAACAAAAAGAGAAAATAAATAGAACTAAAAAAGAAAATAGGTAAATGAATAATAAAAAGGTTAAATATGTGACAACCAAAATGCAATCAAACTATAAAAATAATCCGGACGAAATTGGGTATTGACCTAAACTTGAAATTTTCAAATTTAGGAAATCTTCTTCTAAAATTGTATATATTTTGTTGGGTCATAGAAAACTAATTAGAATTATGTTTGATGCTTATTGCAGATTGATATTTGATCCAGGTGGACGATATATGAAGCCTACAAAAATAAGTCTTCAAGCAAGCCATCAGATTTGAGGACAAATCCTTTCCAAGGGGGAGGGGATGATGACTTGGGCCCAAGCCCACCAAATAATCAAAGTCCAAAACTAGAAGAATAAGAGTGCTTAGCGCACCCCCATTGTGCTAAATCCACCCATGGCAGATTTCTTTCACTTTTCAGTACATTCCATGTAGATTCTAGATTTCCACACACATGTTTCTTGCTTTGCCACGTGGATCATGATCCACCATATTCAGACTTCATCCACACCGTGCACAACTAGTTGGATATTCTATAAATCCAACTTAGATCACTTGTAAGAGCACTTTTGGATATAGGAGCATTGTTTCAGCTGTTGAATTTCCAGCAAACAAAACTCTGCCGGAAGTCATACTACCTTGAGCTTTTCCCTCACCACCTAGTTCCTTCCAACTATGGAAGCTGTCTGAACTAGATTTCACCGCCACCGAGAGCTCCCCTACCATCACATTCTTCCACTAAATTTCATTCTCCGTTGCTACCAAACTCTGCAAAACATTCGCTGCTTGTTTTCCTCTCCACCGACTGGATCGAAGTCATCAGAAATAGTGGGCATGGTCCTCCTGGCAACGTCAACAGCATGGATCGCTCACAGTGCTCGGATGCTTCTTTTTGTGGCGGAGGACGACGATCCACCTCCCGCAAACCCTCCAGATATAGGGTTGATCATCCCTCTTAGTGGGCGACCACTCCTTCTATCTACACTCCTGCTCCTACTCCTCCTTTCCGTTCTTGGTCGTTCATTTCTTCTCTGATCGTCATGCCGGTAAGCAATTCTTCTTTCCTCCGGTCTCTGTGGACTATTTCTTCAGGGACTCCTCCTCCGCGGGCTCCCACGCCTTACTGGGGACCTCTCAGGCCGGTAGATCTGCACGTATCTCTGCAATCGCCCCGCCTGAATCAGCTCCTCGATCTTATCCTTGAGAGTTACACAATCCTCAATATCATGACCCATATTCTGATGGTATATGCAGTGCTTATTTCTATCCGCCCCAGGGGGAGTGAGACGTTTCTGGGGCATTTGTATTAGCTGCGTGCTAAGTGCTTCCTGTAATACTCGGGCCCGGGGTGCATCTAACTGTGTGTATTGCTAGAATCTAGGACCTCTATGTCCTTCTTAAAGTTTAGGCCCTGCCGCCCGGTTTCCTTGACCCTCTCTTTTTCCCTCAGACTTGTCTGCTTTAGCCTTCTGCATCTCTTTACGGTAACTCTATTTCATATCTTTTACTCGGACTTCATCCCTGCTCGTTGACGCAATTCCTCCATGGTCTTGGGGGGCGTACGATAGATGTTATCTTTGAAAGGGCCCGATCTCAGAGCCGGCATGACATGCTGGAGTGCGAGTTCGAGACTAAGGCCTTTAACTTGTCTCATTGTCTTATGGTATCGGTCCATGAATGTTTTCAATGGTTCATCTTTGCCTTGTTTCAGATTCATCAAATCAATGACGGTGATATCTTGCGCACTGCAAGCGATGAACTGCTTTTTGAACATGTCACCCAAACCCTTGAAATCCTCGACGGAGTTGTTTGGAAGTGAATTGAACCAATCAAGCGCCTCTCCTTCGAGGGACAGAGAGAACGCCTAACACCAGATGGCATCGCAACCGGTGCGAAAGGCCACAGCGTTAGTGAAGGACTTGATATGTGCCTCAGGGTCAATGGTCCCGTCATACATCTTAAACTGCGGGGGGACGAACTGGTCCGATATATGGACGTCCATTACTGCCGGGACGAACGGTACTGGTACCGATGGTCTCTCCCTCTTGATCAACATCAGGCTCTCTGCTTTTTCTCCTTTATCGTCCTCCTGTCTCATCTCTCCACGCCCTCGAGCACTTCTATGGGCCTCCTTATCGCCCGCGTCTAGGGTGACTGTTTTTTCCCGTTCCCCGTTGGCACCTTCACCAGTATTTACAGCTTTGCTTTTGTTCAACTGAGCTAAGCATTCCGCTCGCACGGCCGCCATCTCCTCCTCATGTCGCCTCTACATCTCTTCGGGTCGCTTCTACATCTCCTCCATCGTTTGCTCCAATGCCTGTATCACGCTGCTCGGGTCCTCACTGCTCGTGCCCTCACTACTCGTGTCCTCACTGCTCGTGTTTCTTGTGGTCATCATTGGTAATAATCCGCTGGCTCCATGGTGAGCACCAAAATGTTCTGGTTGTGTTATCGTCAGACTTCACCTACACAATTTCTCTTGAACGTCCGGTCACAACTGTCAGCTCCTCCTGGTCGTGTCCTTCGTTTCTTCCTGCTTTGTTCAGAACTTTCCGTCCAATTTAGGTTCAGTTAGCCATACCCGGTCGGTACCTGCCAAAGGCACTCCGACACTCAAGTCAATAGGTATTCAAAGGGTAGAGATAGAAAAAGAAAGTAAATATTGCGAATAAATGCGCATTCAATGTAACCAATTACCTTTCACCTTTGACCTGTATTTATAGTTTTTGTCATGGGCCTGTGATTAGCGAGATCTTAATCACGGCCCAATTGCTAGCCCAATATTACTAATCGTGTTTTACCTTAATCTAATTCTAAATGTTATCAACTGCTTTGACCGGACGATCTCTCGTGAAATATATATTTTAGTCGGTCGGACGTTGCACTGTTGGTTATCTCGGGTAATGACTTTGGTGATCCTTGTATCCTGAGCTTATAATTCTTCCCAAGCTACGATTAGCCTACCGGACGTCTTTGACCAGTCCATCCGATTCATATGGTACAATGATATTTTTAATTTTGATATTTCATGGTTGGGCTCTCAGTTGATGTCACATTGATGCATTTCGTTTAATGTCGAGTTTCGCAAAAGGAGGATTGACTCTGAGATGAGAAAAAAAAATAAATCATGGAATTGAAGTGGTGCATTCTAATTTTTTTTAAAGGAAGTGAGCTGTAAAATCCTAATCCAAACACAAATGACCAAAAAAGCCATGATCTAAAAAAAGTGTCAATAAAAGACCGTGGATATTTTGGATTTTCCCTAAAGTTTTTTGGTTAATTTATAGGTATCATCCACAAGCTCAAACGGTCAAACACTAAGATGGCCTCATCGGTCTCCTTCATCCTTTTCTTCCTCTGCTTCTCTTTCTTTCACTTCCCACTCTTTTCATCACAATCAAGCCATTCATTCCCCAAAGAAGCCCTCCCCAGCAGGTATGGTTACCTACCAATCAATCCTACTTCTGCGTCTGCAATTTTCTACGCTTTCTATGAGCCCAAAACTCCACTTTGCTAGTCTCCCAAACCCCACTTCTCATTTGGCTCCAAGGTGGCCCTGGCTGCTCCTCCATGCTTGCCAACTTGTACGAGCTTGGACCATGGCGAGTCACCCAATCCCTCACCCTCCAGCCCAACCCTGGTTCCTGGAACAGAATTTTTGGCCTTCTTTTTCTTGATAATCCCATTGGATCTGGTTTTAGTGTGGCCTCAACCCTAGAAGAGATCCCAAGAGATCAAAACGCGGTTGCCAAACACCTCTTTGCTGCTATAACCAACTTTCTTCAACTGGATCCTCTTTTCAAGCATCGCCTTATTTATATCACTGGAGAAAGCTATGCTGGCAAATATGTGCCTGCAATTGGGTACTATATATTGAAGAAAAATGAAAACTTGGAGGCTTCCCAAAGAGTGAATCTGGCGGTGTAGCTATTGGGGATGGGTTAACAAACCCCGAAACTCAAGTTCTCTCTCATGCTGTGAATGCTTACTATGTTGGATTGATCAACGAGAGGCAGAAGAATGAGTTGGAAAAAGGTAAACTAGAAGCTGTGTTGGGTCTATCAAGGAGGAGGTTCACCGGGGAGATACAAACACTAATGAGATATGAGCCCAACCATATAAAGGATTGACACCACTCTCTACCCAAAACCTTAAGGCAATGGGTTAACGGGTCTTTCATCTTTATATAGTGCTCTACTTTCTCATTTTTATCCAATGTGGGACTTGGACTCGCACTTGCATTCCCAACAATCTCCCCCTCAAGGGTGAGTCACTTCCACATTGGTACACTTCCCCTCTAGCGGAAGCATTCCCATCCAACCACAACCACGAGTAGCCCTTCATACCGCCGTTTATCTTAACGGGACACGCTTACCTGGAACCCTTTGCCAGGAAGACTTTCGATATAGGGTCATTATACTCGTATGAGCCGGTCACCAAGACTAACCATCGGCTCTGATACCACTGTTGGGTCTATCAAGGAGGAGGTTCACCGGGGAGATACAAACACCAATGAGATATGAGCCCAACCATATAAAGGATTGACACCACTCTCTACCTAAAACCTTAAGACAATGGGTTAACGGGTCTTTCATCTTTATATAGTGCTCTACTTTCTCATTTTTATCCAATGTGGGACTTGGACTTGCACTTGCATTCCTAACAAGCTGTTGGGTTGATCCAAATGAGGAATTGGAGTGAAGCAACGGATGCGAGAAACAAGGTGTTGAGAAAGTTGCAAGACATGACAGGGTTGGCTACTTTGTATGACTATACAAGGAAGACTCCGTACGAGGATGATCTGGTTGATCGGTTCTTGAACATTCCGGAGGTGAAGAAGGCACTGGGGGTGAAGGAATCGTTTGTGTATGAGATATGCAGTGATGTTGTTGGGAAGGCATTACATGGTGATGTGATGAAAAGTGTGAAACAGATGGTGGAATACTTGATGAGGAAGAGCAGGGTGTTGCTTTATCAAGGTGAGTATGATTTGAGGGATGGAGTGGTCCAAACAGAGGTTTGGGTTAAGACAATGAAATGGGAAGGGATAGAAGAGTTTCTTAATGCTGAAAGGAAGATATGGAAGGTTAATGGAGAGCTTGCTGGCTATGTGCAGTCTTGGAAGTCTCTTACCAATGTTGTCGTTTTGGGAGCTGGCCATCTTCTTCCCACTGACCAACCTCTTCATTCTCAAGCTACGATTGAAGATTGGGTTCTTCAAAGGGCTTTGTTTGAAAATGTATCAAGTAAGTCTGTACTTGTTGAATAACCATTGAGATTAATCATTGGTTGAAGTATACTCGACATTGCACAACTGTGTTCCCTACCTAATAAGCAATCACTCTTAAAAATGTTCTATTTCTTTAATTGTTCTTTCCCTTTTAAATTCAAATTGATAATTATTTTATCTAATAAGTCATGAAACTTCTTTTATTTTTTCATTTCTTTTATGTTAAAAATACGAGTTAGTTAAAGATTAACTGAAAAGCAAAGATATTATTAAAAAAAAATAGTGAATATAATTTTAGACTTTGAAAGCACCATGCAAACAGAAAATAAAAACCCACGGGTTAAATGAAAGTATGTTTAATATCTTGGTTTCACAAATTTGATTTAATTAGGAATTATATGTCATCGGTACTCATTTATTTTATTGATTAATTTTTTTGGTTAATAATTATGATATAGAAGGACTTAATTGCCATTATAATAATTTCATGGACATACATTATATATTGTATTTCTTTTTATGTTATACTCTGAAAATACATGTTTTTAATTTAAATGTAAATATTATTAATAATACAAATAACTCGAAACTTGCATAGTTATTCAATTTTAGATTTCTTCTAATGCATAAACATGAGACAAGATGATAAACATGGAAGAAGATGACAGCAGAGATATTTGTTGGCAATATTAGCTTAAGAAACACTTAGAACAACTGATAAAGGGTTAAGATGACTAATCTCATGCAGAACCATAAAGGACAAAGGCCCACACAAGTATTATAATTAGGCACTATTTTACGAGGTATATCACCTTATTCAATTATTACAACATTAAAAGATTTCATGATCAAGTTGGTAAAGATTGTTGTTTCCTACATCTTACCTGTTTCATCCTCTATCTCTCAATTTATAATTTTGTCCTTCATTTAATAAAATATGAGAAAGTGTAATGATGGTTTAATAATTTTTCAAGCACTGTTAATCATGTACTATTGTATTATAACCTTAACTTCCTGCATGCACCCCATCTCATTTCTCCAGTACAATAAGCTTGTGCATGCACCCCTCTCTCATTTGGCTACTGTTCCATTTGTTCATTTCTTTTTTCGTAGAGTTTTATCTGTGAGAGGTCATATTGTGAGAGTATTATATTACATTGGTAGTGATCGCGGTGACTGTACTGTGGTGGTTCTTGGAAGAGGAGAAAGGTGTTGAAAGAGCTTTTGAAGCTTTGGGTGGTTCGAGAGTTCTTCACCGAGTTAGTATGAATAGAGAAATACCATGTTAGTACGAATAGAGAAATAGCATGTTAATACGAATAACACCCTTAACTAGCACTGTAAGCTCGATTAAGGATGCATCGAGGTTCGAACACCAGTTATTTAGTGTTGCACTTCCAACTGCAGCAGCTAAATTTCGGATTTCGACACCCCTCAACCGAGCTTTGAAGTTCGATTCTGTAGGCTGCACGAGTTGCTTTGTTTTTTATATATATTATGCTTTTTCTTAATTATTTGTTTAATGTTTTTATATTTATTTTTTTAAATGCATTATATATCTGTTAATCATATATATTTCTTATTTTGTTTTATAAAATTTTTTGTCATTTATTTTGTTATATGCTGTTTTTTAAATTTACCTTTACGTTCTTTTAGTTGTATGTTTTGTATACTGTTTTAGTTTATGCTTTTATTTAGATGTTTTAGTTGCAAGACTGTATTTTTATTTCGTTATATATATTTTTACAATAAATATGTTTAAAATATTTTGTATTTAAATTATAATATGTTACTATTTTATGTCATTATTTAAATTTATAATAATTTTCGTTGTATTTTATTTGTTATATTTTATTTATTAAGTGATATTTGTGTTATTCTTTTTCAATGAATTTTTAAAATATTTAGTCAGTGTTATGGTATTTGATATATATTATAGTGTTTTAATTGTTTTATATATATTATACTATTTCATTTGTTTTTTTTTTTTTATATTATACGTATTAATGAAGTTTTTTCATATTTTTAAGTAATATTTTTATTTAGTATTTAGTTTAATATATTTAATGTTATTTTGTATTTATTATATACATTTTTTTTATATTTTAACTTTTTAATTTTTGATTTAATTTGAAATATTTTATATTATTTATGATATATTACTTAATTAATTAGGTGTTATTTTTTACGTAATAGTGAATATTTTGTTACGAATTTTTTTTATTTGTTATTAAGTTTTTAATGTTTTTATGTGTTGATTTGAAGATTTCTTTAATATTGAATGAGTTTTAATTTTCATATTGTAATGTTTATTGTAGGTTTATTTAATTTTATAAGATGGATAACTATCTATTTCTCGATTCTCAAATAAATTTTGGTTTTATGTTGGAATTTTCTTTTATTCTAAATGAAGTTGGTGAAGGTAATTACATAGATAAGTTTTTCACTGATCAAATATTCCCATCGTGTCCCGATTTAATTGAATGGGTTCAAAAGATTGCATTCGACCTTGGATTTGTTGTCATGATTATAAGATCTGACACAACAAATGGTGAAGCTGGAAGAAAGACATTCATTGTGTTAGGCTGTTAAAGGAGTGAGAAGTATGGGAAGTATAATTAAACGTTACATAAATAAGCATTAAAAAATTTCTATATATAACAATCTCCTTTTCAAGAAAATGATGTTCGCTGACGCACATGACGAGCACCTCTACTAGTACTAGCTTCATACTCCTTAACGGAGAGCATCCTACAGTGTCTCAATAGTATGCTGATAAGCTACATTGCCCTCTGTGATGTCTCGACAGGTTAACATGCTCTGCAGCATCCTGATCACACGCCTCATATCACCCTGAAATGAATATAAAGAAATTAATAAATTAACTATGCAAACAAAAATTGATATAATAATAAACCATCGGACTTAGTTTCATTATATACCAATAATCGAAATTCACGCCACCGTCTACGACGAACTGGTAGCACCAAAATGTCATTCGGAAGGTGTCGCCTCATGCGCAGTGAAAGACTGGGTTGGTCATTGTCGTCAGCTAAAGTGATGTACGAATGAGAAACACGTCTAAACCACATTAGGTATCCATCAACACACACAGAGGGCTCTTGAGCTTCAACGTCACCAGTAATGGCATGCTCTACATATCACATCCAATTTAGATCAATCGTAGGAATGTCTGGCATCGGAAGGTTCTCAGGCGAACGTGGTATGATCTGCTGAAAATCAAACTGACGCAACACGCATTCAGGCAGATGTCGATGGATCATGTCGCCTAGTCGGATCTATCCTGAAAACATACATATGACCATGAATGGACAAGTACGTCTGTGCGAAATGTTTGGATGCCGATGACTGCATCATAAGTGAGCCCATCCATATATGTCCGCCCCTCCATTAGACTCTAATCCTGCCTCAGAGCTATGTATCATGAAACTCGTGGATCGAGGTTTGTGTACCTATCTGACACTTGCCTCCTTTCCATGCTAGGAAGGTGCTCATATATCCAACTCTACAAAAAAATTACTTAAATTGTTTTATAAATTCCTAAAATATACAAAACAAAATTTCTTAAACTAAAATGTACCTGTAGAAGAGTGGAATATCCAGTTATCTGCCTGACATCAGTGAAGCTAGCATCTCCTAGTTGCTCATAAGTATGTGCCAGTGCTGCTGCTCCTTGGGCATATCTCGCACATGCATTCAAGTCTTGTAACATAAAGAGGTACGAGACCCTAATCAATGTGCCACTCTTATTCGTAAAAATTGTGCATCCAAGCACATGCAACAAATAGGCCCGAGCAACACACTCCCAAAGCTCTTGCTCAATGCACTCCTAGTAGTCCTCATGGAGCTAGCTCAACCTAACTTTTGGGCTGCATGACTGTTTCATCTCAGCTGAAGCTTTGGCACAGTCCACTCTAAGCAGGTCCATAAGATGAGATCAAGCCTCATCATACTCTAACTCCTCCACCTCAAAAACATTGACCCATGATAGGTAGTGGAGAAGATTGTGAACGTCATCTAATGTGACGCTCATCTCACCTACTGGGAGGTGGAAAGTATTTGTCTCTAGGTGCCACCTCTCCGCAAGGGAAACGATCAATCCATGATAAGCATACTCGTATGATAGGTTGAGTAAGGAAGCCAACCCCGACATGGAGATATGAGGCTCAATAACCTCATGGTACATTCCAAAATGTTTTAATTTTTTACCATGGGAGATCACCTTGATCTCTCTTCACTCCTACATAAAAACAAAAAATTATATAACAAAAATAAATAATTAATTAATGAAAAATTAACATTTAGGTTATGACTAACCCGGTCTTGCCATATGGCAAATGCAACATGTTGGGTATAATGTGTAAGCAAGGAGGTGTCATGTGGACCTCCAGGAAATCTACCATCTTCATCTTCTTCCTCACTATAGTCATCCTGCTATTGAACATCCTCCTGCTCAACATAGTTGTCCTCACTATATCTCTATTGTAAAACTCGTCCTGCTCCTCATACTTATATCCTCATGAATAACCTTCACACGATATTCTTCTACGTGTCTTCTATGAGCAGATATTGTCATGTGATGAAGATAAAGGCTCACCACGAGAAGATGAAGCCTCACCACGAGAAGATTATCCACCTCTAGTTCTAACCATTTATATTAACCAATTATTATTATTAACAAATGATATAAAAAAAATAACTACACACTAATAAATAATCATAAAATAAAAATTAATAATAAAATAATAAATAAAAAAGTAATTACAAAAAAAAATTACTTAATAAATATTACTTAAATAATTACAAATTATAAGAAAAACATTAAAAATAAAAAAATAAATTAAGAAACAAAATAATAACTCAAAAATAAAAAAATTTAGGCATAATAATAATTATTTAATTAAATAAATAATTTCAAAAAATTACAAATTAAAAACGAATTAAAAAACAACTAAAATAAAATTAAGCAAAAAATATACATAGTAAATAATATATAAAAAAATTAAGTAAAAAAAACAACAAATTAAAATAAAATTAACAAACAAATCAAAAAAATAATAGATATTCCAAAAACATATTAAATATTATTTACCCATAAAATATAACAAAAATAAAATTTACAAAATATATAAATGTAAAATATAAACAAAAAAGTATATAAAATATTAAAAAAAAACTTAATATACTAATGTTTCATACATATATTCTTTAAACAAATTTAATATTATAAATAAATATAAAAAATACTAAATAATATACATAAATGGAGATACAATTTCTAAATTTAAAACAAATTAAATACAAATTTAATTAAATATAATAAAGGACAAAAAACAATAAAGAAACCCTAAACTGCAAACAGCGAACACTAACCGTAGCTCCAAGTGCGGCGAGCGTAATCCGCAGCTCGAAGTGCGGTTAATCTCATCCGCACTACCAAGTGCGGCTATATGCAACAACGGCGAACACCAACAGCAAGTCCAAGTGTGGCGACCGTCAACCGTACTTCCAAGTGCAGTTCCATTAACCGCATCTCCAATTGCGGCGTTCCTCTAATCCGCACTACCAAGTGCAGCGAGGCCTTATCCGCAATTCCAAGTGCGGTTAAGGCCTCCGACTTCTTCCCTCACAGATCAACACAGATAAAAAACGCAGATAAAACACAAAAACAAATTAAACACAACGCGTATCAAACACAAATCAAACATATATTCTATAATAGCAACATATCAAGCATTTTATCACACTACAACCATCAATGCATCATATACACTATTATATCATACAATGAGCTTAAGGAAATCTGAAAAACAACCAATCGCCCAAAGCTTGAAGTGAACTGTCTGAGAAGAAGAAGATCTACATCATTGCATTAAACACCACACAGCCACATAGCCACCAAATTAGATAGTAAGGGAGGAAGGGAGGACCACTCCGCTAGAAGACCCTAAAACCAAATGAAATTGGTGATGAGGGAGGAGGGGGGAGTGCGTACAGGGAAAAAAAGATGTAAGTTTGATATGAAATGCGACAAGGAGGCAAGGGGGAGAAAGGGAGGAAAAAGGGGGTGTAGGGTTTACAAATCTGAAATTTGGTAAAGAAAGAGGAGGGTTGGTTCTTCCCTATTATTATTGAATGAGTAAGCTTTTTTAAAAGTAAAATATTTTTTTAACCAGGGTACACTTGTAAATAAAAAAAGAGGAGGTGCAGAATGAACTTAGTGAGGTGCATAGAGAAGCTCTCCTTGTAAGGAGTACATGGAGAGGCATACACGAAGACATGTTGGTTTTGAATAATAAGACTTGAAGTAGACATGTGAGGAGCATGAGTACATCTTGGTCGATGTCATCATAAATTTCATTCCCTCTTACATCATATTTCTTCCAATAAATCTAAACCTCAGGTATTGAACTTGAGAAAAAGTTCTTACTTTCTCCAATGAATGCATACGTCATCATCCTCATATTTTGGTCACCCCGTTCTTGAACCACCTATTGCATATCACCAACTTGAGATTTCAATTACTTCACTCTTGATTTAAGAGCTCCTTTTTTTCTCCACAATGTTGATAACTAATAATCCTCCAATTCCTTGAAATGTTCCATAAGCCCCAATATTTAAGTCCATCAAAAGCTGCCATAATCAACCATTGAACCAAGAGAGCAATTGTTGTCGTGTAGCTTACTCTCATTTACTTATGGTCTCCTTTACTTTTTAAAATTGTTGTTGGTACCATTATTTGTTCTTATGATATGATAACGGTAAGATGGGTCAAGTTATAATTGAATTATAGTGTTTGAACTACTACACATTGAATTGGAAAAAGTTTCACTTGTTTATCAATTATAACTTTTGGTCTAGTAGTAAGTACTCAATATAATAATTGATATTAGGGATCAGGTTACGAACTTGATTCCCAAAGAGCAATCAATGAGAGTGAAGTTAGTTTGTGTCATATCAATTACCCATGGTGCACCCTATTATCAACTATAACTTTTACAAAAAATCAATTTGTTAATCCTTTTGAGTAACTAAACAAACAATTTTTCGCAATTAAAATTCTAATCTTCAATTATTTACTTATTTTAATCAAGCCTTTATCACCATGTTCATGACCCACCATTAATGGAACGACAGTGAAGCTCATCTATTGTGGTTGTCATTCATTCATAATTTATTCTCAAATATTATTTTTCACCACACAACCTTTATGTTCTATAATATTGTACAAACATTTTTATTATTTTGTGATTTTTATAGTGGGCCAGTCTTATATAAACATGTTAAGTGTATTTGGAATGCAAATGGAGAATTATAATGAAGAGTTGTTTGTAGATAATGATGATGATGATAAATCTAGTAGTGTTAGTAGCACTCAAACTAAAGATGATTAGATGCATATGTTGACCATAACAATGATGTATCTAATACATATATGTATGAATATAAAAGTTATATTCATTTTTGTCACCTGAAGATATAAAAGTTATAAGCTCTGATTATGAAGCAAAATGGAAAACTTTGACAGTCAAAATTACTTAGAATGAATGTGCAATTTCAACTTCATCTATCACAAATGTTACAAGTATGACAACCCAATAATATAGCAAGGATATATATATTAAGTAGTCATCAATTATAATATAATAAAGCAGTTAAAGACATGAAATAGAATATTAGGATTACAGTCATCCTTCAAAAGCTAGGAATTTAAAGTTTGAAGTATTGAGTTCCTTCAAAATACATAAGATGATGGAATAAGAAGTCCTAGGGGACATGAAATGTTAAAGTAACTCAAAGTACAGAAAACAAATTGGAAATCCTATATAAACTAAACTGTGGCATCGTCTCCATCCAACGCCTGCTCCAGGAGAACCTCATCTTCCTCTCCTCACAACTAAGTGGATGATCATTGCAAAAGAAAACACACACAAAGCATGGCACAAACACAGAGCAAGGGTGAGCTAATTATATAAAAAGCATACAACATAAGAGCATGTACATACAAGAGTTAACTTAAATCAAACAAGATAAAACAATCATCCTAACATGTTAAATACTAGACTTAACTCGCCCAGACTTTAGAATGATCGTCGAGCTATGATGGGTCATGCACTCATGGTGGCTTATGATACTTTTGGCCATGGGGTCTCACCCCGCCACACTCACAAGGTTAGCCTATTCCGGGCCTTAAGGCATACTGGAAGCCCCCAAGACTAAGACCTCCTGCCACTTGATAACGGATTAAAATTCCGTTATTTGCTATGTGATTTTGATACTAAAAGTACCCCTTTTGACTTGAAACTTGCTTGAACTCATATGTTTTCAGTAAATTGTGTGAATAAGAGAGTTGAGGTTGATTTTAACAAGTTTTCTAACAAATTCCCCTTGTTTTGACAGAGATTGAAGTTATACAATAAGAAGAAGTGAAAAACCATGAAGAAGGAGCTCAAAAGGGGTCAAAACAAGAAAGAAGGAAACCCGAAGCCCAGGCAACAAGGAAGAAAAACAGCGAGCTGGAAAATGACGTTGGTCGCCCGGGCGACGGATCCGACGCCCGGGCGACAGACGTTCGTAGCTCAGGCGACCAAAACTGGCATCCAAGCCTTACAGAACCCTCAATTCACACCCGGGCGAGCTCCCTACGACGCTTGAGCGAGATTTGACGTGGATCGGGCCCTATTTCTACTCTTATTTGATTCTTTTGGACCGGGCTGCACTTTGGGAAACTTCTGGCACTATTTAAAGGACCCTGGGCTCTAGGTTTTGTATCCCTGGCAAAAGAGAGCATAGCAATACACTCCTATCCAAATTCTTAGTCTTTTCATTCTTTCTGTTCTTCCATTGTTCATAGGTTTCCCTATGTCTATGGGGAACTAAGTTTTATTTGTTGTTGGGGAATGATGCAACCTTGTAAACTCTCATGTATTTGAGTTGATTCTTAATTTCATATGTTTTTTTCCATTAATTGTTAGAGTAATTTATCTGTTCTTATTCTTGCTTATACAATAGCATTATCTGTGAGTTGCATGAGTGTCGACAGGTTCCTTTCAATTCAGGTCCTTGTTAAATTACTCCTAAGGATTATATTGCTCAGACATGAGGGTATGGGTCTTAGTCGTCTTAACCTCCTGATCTTCACATCTTTTTTACAGGAATGCTAGGAATTGTATGAACTGGTAATTAGGGACATGCTTATTTACCGAGACATTGGGTTTAACTGTTTTAGTGAGGGACATTGGCATTAATGAATAAAGAAGAATTCTTATATACATGAGAGGGAACTTGATGAAGTCTAACCCCAACAACATATCCATCTCATAATTATCAACCTCCATTCATCTCTGTGCTCTTTTGCCACTGATCAATTTACTTTGCTTTATTTTATTTTTTGCAATACAAACCATGATCTCCTTTTATTTTTAAGTCTTAATTAATCTTGTTTTCACACAATTGTTCAGCGCCAAGAGTCCTCTGGGATACGATACTTGGTCTTACCATTTTATATTACTTGTGCGACTCGGTACACGTGCCGATTTTCCCCAACTCTACTCCTCACCACATGGTTCAATCCTCTCTACGTGAGAAGAAAGACCATTGGAGCGTCAGGAAGACCCCCAAGACTGAGCTCCTACTTTCATTCTAAACAACTGAGATTCTTACCAAGAGATTCTACAAGCAACCTTGAAATTATACTTCATTCCTTTTCAATCCATATACACCTTCGGACTATAATCAACATATATGTTTAAGCTCTAAAAGACAACGTCATAAGTGTTACAGCATGCTTCACAAATAAGCAAATTTAACATAATTCAACACAAAACAAACTTAAAAGAAATAGACTAGATGTAGCACTTTTCGCAAAGCGCACCACACTCGCAGGGTGAGACTGGTGCTTTTGGCATAGTGCACACCCCGATTCGCCTTACGAATTAAATCTGCATAAGTGTCAGACTTTAAGTTTGTCGCATAGCGCACCCAGGTGCCATAGCGAGAGACTAGACAGAAACCAACCCCTTGTATGGACTCGCTATGCGAAACAATTCGCATAGCGAGTCTGCATAATCTGCAGAACGTCCAAATATGCAGATTATTCCCACTCACCCCCTTTTGCCAATTCTAGGCCCTTATCCCCAATTTCTAAGACCCCTATTTCGTGATGTAGGCCTAATCAAACTTGATTAATTGATTCTAAATGCTCCTATAATGATTCTCAAGTGATCAAGGCCTAATTTAATTCCCAAGACACCACTTTACTACAACCTAGGGGCTCAAAACCAGTTCTACCATTTTTATCATGTTCTAGGTCAGTTTTATATTACTAACAAGTTACATTAGGCCTATTAGAACTTCCCAGACTGTCCAATTACCCTTAGGACTCCCATTGCCCAAAACCACCATCCTACTTCCTCTAAAGTGACCTAGAACTCCACCCAAACACCTGACTTCTCATCTAAAAAACATCACAACAGGATTTCCAGTCAAGACACTTTCAACATACCAAATTCCAACATTCAAACTCATTCAAAACATATTACAATCAACACATTACCAATTCACAGATTCATACTTTTCACCAGTTTCACAGTTCAGCACATACCATCCAACATTCCTAAAACCTTACATGCAATTCAAAACAGTATACCAATTAAACTTCTCCACACATACAGAGCATATAATCAATTCAAAGAAACTTAACTAGCTCTCCTTAGCTTGGATTTTCACGGCACAACTAATTGAAGATGCCCTAACAGTGACCTTCACAGCACAAGAACTCAACCTGACCCTACAAGCCACTAAAGTGGTGACAGCAACAGCTCTTAGAGCTAGGATGGATAGAAATTTTCAAAGAGGAACTTTACTAGCTACATGCAACCAGCAAAGTTGCATGTCCTAGGTTCAAGAGCAGGTGAAGAAAGGGGAAAAAGTGACTTACTGGTCGGAATGAAGAAAACGATCAGTTGAAATTGAGCTCTCTACACCGAGAATGCTTAGGCAACACCTAATCAAAAATCTAACGGTTCAGTGAAGTGGTATTTTAGAAAGAATGCAGAGAGAAAATGCAAAGAACAAGGGCTTGAATGAGAGAGAAAGAGTGGCTCTTGAGGACAATGGGAATGAGCTTTTAATTTTTATTTTCACAAGTTAACATTAAATTTAGTAAAGTTTGCTCAAGTCTATTATCTGCTGCCACGCGTGCACTCTCAAAGCTATTTCCATTTTCTATTTTCTCAATCCTTATAACAAGTACTTTCATTTTGTGTTGGAAATTTGAACTCTTATTATTGTCTAAATGGGTGATTTTGGGTTGCAGGTAGAGGACATGCTTAAAAGAAGTTTTGCCGAATTCCATGCTCAGAAAAAGCTTCCAGAAATGCAACAGCTTTTAAAGCGAAAACTTGACCAGCCCAAAAAGGCTATTGAGTATGTGAATTATCTAATGTTTCTTTTCAATATTGTTTCAGGCTTTTGTTCCATCTCTTCATATACAATGGTTTTGTCATTAAACTGTTCTCTTTTTAGCTGTGTGGCTGTTTCTAAATGAACTCGTCGGTGAGAGTGGTCACCTTATCATTCAGATAAAAGAACATTCATAATGGGAGGTTAAAAGAGTGTTGTGTTATGTATAAAATCAGTGATTATCTTTCATCTACTTAAGCTTTCGGTAAGGCTGGTTCATGACAAACAATACATGTTAGAAATATCTGAAGATTTATCTTTTAGATAATATCTTTAGAGAGAAATGAGACAGAATCCCATTAGTATATTATTAGCACATATGAAGAACATATCATACATAGCTAAAAGTGACAGAACGTTTGGGCGGTTAAGTGAAGGAGACAGATGATGGGAGCCTCTCTGCATTCCAATTCATGAATCCCTGATCAATCTTCCTATCTCACACCTATTAATGCTAATTAATTGCTTTGCTTTCTCAACTACTTTTCTATGTATCCTTTTACCTTTTTTTTTTCTCTTTCACTTACTACTGCATGTTTGTTATTATATAGAAAATACTTCACTATCATTTATTGGAAAAATATTTTATACTATATTTATAAAATATAGTGACTAAGTATTTTATAATTTAATTTAAGATAAAAACACAAATTTTATAATAATTTTAAAAAATATTTTTAATCCAATTAAAAATATATTTTTTTTCAAATTGTAAATCTATATATAATAAATTCTATAAATAATAAATTTATTTATAGTTTTTTTAGATATTATTTATCTCACTTGACTATACTTAATTAAAATTCTTAATTCCAAACTTCAATCATCATTTTATCGTGTAGAATGGATTCATATATGTCTTTTTATCTTTCATTAACGCTAATTAAGTAGAGATTGTTAGTAATAATATTATATTATTGCAAAAGAACGTTTTAGTAATATTAATATTTTTTTAATTATCAAACAGTCAGATTGAGTGCTGAAACAGTCAAATTTGAAGGGTTGAAACAGTCAATTTATTTATTGTTTTTTAATTTCTTTTATTTATTTTATTATTTCCTAACTCTATAAATAGAGAGCTCTTTCCCATTCCAAAAGAGATTACGTTCAGTCTTTCTCATTCTCTTCTCTTCTTAGCTTCATTTTTATTTCTCTTCTATAAATTATCCTGGGTAAACTCTATTAGAGTAGAGTTTCTGGCTAGTTCTGTGATCCTCGAATACTTTCGAGAAGTTCCTGTTGTATCCTGGGGGACTTGCGCAACACACCGCGGATAAGTCCTTAAGGACAGTGATTTACACGCCTCAGGAAATTACACTACGAGATTTGTAAGCATTTTTCTAACAATCTTAAGGACTTAACTTTCAATCTCGTTATTATCAAAAGCAAAAAGGGTATGAAAACTAACCTCATCTGATTTTATTTATTTAATTGTTAGCACAATTTCAATTGTCAATGTTTGAAGGATGATTAAATGCGTGTGCTTGATTTGAGTGATTTTTGAATTTTGATAGCTTCGATAATAATGAAAAGTTGCCTTATGAATTAATGTTCTTTGAAAATTAGGTTAAATATAATGAACGAGAGTTATAATTGATTAGGGTTTTGTGTTTCTGTTAATCCTAGTTAATTAGGATTAGTTTTCCTAATTAAGTATAAAATTTCAAATTTGATGCCGTAAATCCTAAATTGATTAAAAATAAAAATGATTCACCATAGCTTTTCCCCCAATTTTTTTTTGGGCGCCTCTCTGGCGAACAGTAGAGTTTTTTTTTTTATTTATTTATTTAAGGACAATTACAATAAAACAAATTAGGGTTTTGGGGTTATTTTATTTTGGATTCAGCTTTTTCCTTTTCAAGTACCCTTTTTCCCTTTTCTCCATCAGAAGCTTTAAGCTTCTTTCTTCTTCCACTCTATCTCTCGCGGACGGACAACTAGACCCTAGGGCCTCTGCGACGGTGGCGAGAAGGGTGGCACTGTACGAGGCGCCGTGAGAGCGTCCTGCAACGGCGGCATTTCCGTGAGGGTTCCTTATGCGACGT
Organism: Vigna mungo; assembly: GCA_036885675.1. NCBI lineage: Eukaryota > Viridiplantae > Streptophyta > Magnoliopsida > Fabales > Fabaceae > Vigna > Vigna mungo. Next base: position 46,276,115 of record CP144700.1, on the reverse strand, counting down.
CTTTGCGATGCGAAAAGCCCTGTTTGATGGCGACGTTGGGGAGGAGAAGAGCTGGATTGCGTTTGCGGTGTGGTGGCCTCCGGTCTCAGACAGTTTTCGCAGTAACAGGACTTGTGAGTGAAGGTTCCGATTTGGGGCTTTGCAAGAACTCTTCTTTCCCAAAGATTTCTTCTGGTTTTGTTCTTGTTCTTGGTCATTTTGGGGCTTTTGATCTTGTTTTGTTTTGCGATTAGCGATTAAGGAAGTTTGGTTTTCGATTTGGAGGTGGTTCTTTGGGTTTTCTGTTGATTCACGTTGGAAGGTTTCTTTCTCGCGGTGGTGCCGGTGGTGGTTGCACTAGTGGAGCGACCATGCGTGGTAGCCATGAGTTACGATCGGCTCAGGTTGGCATTCAGTGTTGGGCCTAAGTTGGACCGGTAGACCAGTATTGTGTTTTGGTTTTGGAATAGCAGATTTGAAATTAAAATTGTAGAGAACAAAATTAATGATAAAAAATAACTTTTGCAACTGGGAATTCTCTTTTAAGAGCTCCGTTCTTGTTTTCTCAAATTGTGTTTTGGGGTCAATGTTCTGCTTTGAAAAATCTTGTGTTCTTGATTCCGTAATGTTTCATTTTGCATTGATGATCGAGAATTTGGGGTTATGCCTTTCAGATTCTATTTTTGGAATTGGTGTCCCTGATTTGAGTTTATTACCTTAGGGTTTGAGTGTAAGGTGTTTGAGTTAAATTTCTGGATTTTCTTTTCTTCGCAATTACGGACTATTAGTGATGGTTGTGCGAGATAAGTTTGTGGACATGATGATGGGTTGCAGCTAGTGGGTGTCATGGTGGCTCCGGCAACCTCGGGCCATGTTTGGTCAGTTTGGACCGGTTTTGGGCTGCAGGCTAGAGTTTGACCCCGTTGACTGTGATTGGTTCAGTTTGAACCTTACTTAAACTGCAAACCCATAGTTTGGATTAATTTTCGGTTTGGGTCTGGAGAACTCATATTCTATATATTTAATTAATGAAAATAAATTGTAAAAGGAGAGAGAAGAAAATATTAATTTATAATAATTATTATTATAATTATGAGAAGAAAAATTATTATTAATTATTTAGTAATTGATTGAAAATCAAATTAATTTAAAAGAGAAATTAATTTGATTTAAAAAGGAAATTAATGAGTTTTTAAATTAAATGAGAATTTGATTTTAATGATGGATTATAGTAATAAATGATTTACTATTTTGGAATGATATTTATTTATTGTTTGTTATCTATTGTTGAGTAGAATTCATTCAGTATATTGTATTTTTGAATGAGACTTTAGATAACGATGAATGATGATTGAATAGTGTCAGACAGAGAATTAGAATGAAATTGTTGCTAGAAATAAACTATTTCTAGGATCGAAGGTGTTAGAATCATAAGGAAGGGAGATAGTATATTATTATTCCAAAAACAATATACTGAGAAACTTCTTAAGAAGTCAAGAAGTTTGGGTATTATGATTTCAAACCTGTGAGAATCCCTTATGATGCTAACTCTAAATTAAATATATATATATATATATATATATATATATATATATATATATATATATATATATATATATATATATATATATAGGAGAATCATTATCTTTGTCTCAGTCTGTCTCAGTATGCCCGGATAATTGGGAGCTTACTGCACTTGATGAGCTTTTCTAGACTTGATATTGTTTATGCAGTAGGTAGACTAAGTAGGTATACCCAATGTCAAAATCAGGAACATTGGAGTGAACTTTACAGACTTATGAGATACTTAAGAGGTTCGATGGATTATGTCATTGAATATAGTGGATTTCCCGCTGTACTAGAAAGGTACAGTGATGCTAACTAGATCTCTGATTCAGACGAGACAAAATCCACTAGTGGTTATGTATTCACACTTTGGGGTAGTGCGATTACATGGAGATCAGCCATACAAACAATTACTATGAGATCAACAATGAAATTTGAGATTGTCGTTCTTGAGATGGCTGGTAGTGAGACTGAGTGGTTGAAAACCTTCTTAGCAAACATTCCACTAGGAATGAAACCAACCCATCAGTGTTAATATACTGTGATTGCCAATCGGCAATAGCTATAGCTAAAAACAAGAATTACAATGGAAAGAATAGTCATATACAATTGAGACACAATTTGGTGAAGCAGCTGCTAAAGAGTGGAACTATTTCCATTGACTATGTGAAGTCAGAACGGAATCTAGCGGATCCTCTGACAAAACCCCTGGGAAGACAAATGGTATTAGAAACATCGAGGGGAATGGGACTTAAGCCAATTGCAAACAAACAAGTGATGGTAACCCAACCTTTGTGATTGGAGATCCCATGAATAAGATTCATATGGGTAAAAACAAGTCACTTGTTAGTTCTGATAGCACTAAATTGATTTTAATCAATTATGTCCCTTCCTATGGTGTGTGTGAAAGTGCTAGAGACTGCATTATTTAGAGGATAAACTTTGTTATTAAAATTCTATGTGGTGAAAGAATTTTAGTTTAAACAAAGTTTTTAATGATTTTCATATCCCTTATGGGTGGTGTATGATTTGCAGCATACACTTGATGAAATCACCTATATGAGTGTCGAGTGGGGCCACTTGCATGAAATCTTGGCATGATCTCTAGAGCACTCACGAATACCGGGCACGCGCATGGCCTATTTAGCGCAACACAGCGATAACAGCAAGAATTGTGGGGGTTTATTGTGATTGATAAACCTCTAACACACGTCAAGTGTCTTTGGTTCATATAGCTTGCTATACCAACTACACTGTGTGTTAAGTTTCTCAATCTAAGACTGGTTCATATAGCTTGCTATACCAGCTCTGATGCATTACATCCTATGAGACCCAGGATAAAAGTTTCTTTTCTTTTCTCTCAACTTTCTTTTGCAATAAGTGGGGGATTGTTGTAATAATATTATATTATTGCAAAAGAACGTTTTAGTAATATTAATATTTTTTAATTATCAAACAGTCAGATTGAGTGCTGAAACAGTCAAATTTGAAGGGTTGAAACAGTCAACTTATTTATTGTTTTTTAATTTCTTTTATTTATTTTATTATTTCCTAGCTCTATAAATAGAGAGCTCTTCCCCATTCCAAAAGAGATTACGTTCAGTCTTTCTCATTCTCTTCTCTTCCTAGCTTCATTTTTATTTCTCTTCTATAAATTATCCTGGGTAAACTCTATTAGAGTAGAGTTTCTTGCTAGTTCTGTGATCCTCGAATACTTTCGAGAAGTTCCTGTTGTATCCGGGGGACTTGCGCAACACACCGCGGATAAGTCCTTAAGGACAGTGATTTACACGCCTCAGGAAATTACGGTACGAGATTTGTAAGCATTTTTCTAACAGAGATAAGGTCTTTCTTGGTGCTACTTTTATAATTTTATGGATTAATTCATGTCTATTGTTCCTTTTTAGTATCTGACTATATGTTATTTATGGATTAATTTGATTTTTTTTATTTTTATTTTGTTCTGACATAAACTTTTAATGATTCAATAGGATGATTCAAATAACTTGAGTGAAAATTATTAGTCATACACTCCTTCAAATTGAGAAAGTTTGGACAAATGTTTTGAGTAGTTCTTTTTACACCTCACTAACTTCGTCCTGCACCTTCCATTCTTTTTAAATTTTCAATTCGAGCCTTGGAAAAATATTTTGATTTCAAAAAAAGTTGATCCATGCATTGAGAAAGCAAACCCTAGAGTCCTTTTCCCACTACGGCATTTCACATGCTAAAAACCCTACACACCCTTCTTCTTTCTTCTCCTTTGCCGAATTTGAAATCTCAAACCCCATAGTTTTTTGTTTCTTCTCTGTTACCGCCAGCAGGTGTCATCCTCCCTCTTTTGTCTCTCACCATTTTCACCATTTAATTTGATCTATTATCGGCTCGTGTTTGGTCTTGTTGTTGGTAGCTGTTTGGTGTTGTTATGGTGGTGAGATTTAACACTTCTTCTTCTAGCCGACGTCCAGGTTGGTTGTGTAATTTCTTTTGAGTTTGGAGTTGATTACATGGGTTGTGATGTTCCGATCTATGTATTGTGAGAAGTATATAAGAGAAGGAGAGAAGTGTATAAAAGAGGGAGAGACGCTGGGAGGGACGCCACACATGAAAGTGCGCTCAGTGTTCATGCAGAAACGCACTTGGATGTGCGGTTAAGCAACACTGCAATTGGAGGTGCGGTTACGAAACGCCGGAAATAACAATTAAGAATTTCAATAACTTTTAAAATTTATATAAAAATGACCAAATATAAACCTGTTATAAATTAAATAAAAACTTAAAAAAGTAACACATAAGAATTGTACACAGAAAAAAAAATATTCTAAACTAAATACTAAATAAAAATATTAAACTTATTCTAAATTAATTATAACTTCACGTATAAAAAATTGAAAAATTAATAACACATTAAAAAATTATAAAAAAACATATTAACTATTACGTAAAACAATACACTTAAATTACTAACTAATACATAAAAATAATTAAAAAACAATATAACAGAAAATTTTATAAAGTAAATACTAAATATAATATTAAAATTTAATAATGTTAATATAGTTTAATATTAATATAGTTTAAAATAACTTTAATATGTAAAAAGTCTATCCAAATTTCGTAAATGAATTTTGGTTTCTAACACCACTTAAAAAAAACTTTAGTTGCTTCAAATATACCCATCAGATATATAACCAACATCAGTAACTCTCTGGAAATGTATATGTAATATCTAATCTAACAGGACTATGGCATTCTATCTCAAGATTAAAGCCATATGAATTGGTATGTAATCTAACATGACACTGGAACTTGTCAATCTAACGTTTTCTATATAGTAAATCAAACTGGACATCATACACTCGAATATCCTATAAGTCATAACATAAAGATAACAACAACGATACATAATTTATAGTTCAGTATGCATTGCATAAAGATCTTAAACAACAATAAACCATAATGTCGCATTAAACAAACAGCACAAATAAGAAGATTTATAATGAAAAGTACCAATAGACCTAAAATGGATAAGCAATGGAAGTGCGAAAATGAAAAAAAAACGAAAGCACAGTGAAACGCACTTTGGAACTTTGGAAGTGCGGTTGGGGTGAACTGCATATCGAACAGCGGTTTACGTTTTTTAATAGTGGATAAATAATATACTAACATGTTTGCTTTCTTCCTCTTCCACTCTCCACAGCACTACCACCACTCTTTTCTTCTTTCTCTATTACTATCCACAGCACTACCGGGCACAACCACTAAAACTCTAAATCTAGAACACTCCACAGAACAATATATCTAACAGTGCAATGAAGGATTCAAAGAGTGAAAAATAAAAGTCAAATTGCTGGAGTGAAGGGGTGCATGTACAGTACAGTAATATTTAGGGTTTATACCATTTAGGGTTTAGGGTTGTTGGAGGTTAGGAAGATTGTTGGTGGTTGAGAAATCATTGAGTAATCATTAATTTGGTTTTTGATTTTTAGTAAATAAAGGATAAAAAGTGTAAAATGGGAGGTGCAGGGAGAAAGAGGTGAAGTGCAGGAAGAACTGTCCAATTTTTTCTTTAGTATTCAGCAATGAAGAATCTTATCCACATTACAAAGATAATGATAATGAGGTCAGTCTCTAGAGTATCATATTGGAGTTAACTGAGTTCAAATAGTGCTAATTGAGATTTTTAAGTTTGTTTATTATAAGTATATATTAAACTTGTAGTTGTTGAATATGTAACATATTATAAAAGGTTTGTTATTTCTTGTAACTAATGTATTTATTTAGGAGTTTGTTATATACAAGTTGTATTTATTTCTTTGAACTCTATTTATAGAATCATTCCATTGAGTTTTCATGTTTTAATTTGTTTGTTTTAAAAACATTTATATATACATTCTTTAAATTTATATTCTTTCAATAATTATTTAAAATAAGAAATTTTAGTGTTCAAGATTTTAATCATACAACTACGAAAACAAAATGAGTTTAATCAAATCTGTAAAGCAACATGTGGATTTATCAGTAGGTAATTTACATACAGAAAAAAGTATGTGACATTAGCTACAACCATTTTACATACGGATTGTTGTTCGTATGTAATTCATATGTAACACTGCTTTACATATGAAATTTTGAAGTTACAAACGGATTTTGACTTTAGGTAATAGCAATTTTTCTTGTAGTGGTGATTATTCGCGGGAATAATCGATTATCTGGGATGATAATCTATTATTCCTTTATATGTAACGAATTATGGTGAAATGTTGTGTAGAACCATTGAGATAATTGATTATCTTAAGTGATAATCGATTACCACAGGGTATTTTGTGTATATGTGTATGTTTCGGGAATAATCGATTATCACTTATGATAATCAATTATCCTAGAGTGTTTTTACTATAAACAGTGTGTTTTGATGAAGAATGGATGTGGACCAAGCTTGAGGAGCAATGGAATGTGATGCTAATCAGAGAATGAGATTAGTGGTTATGTTTATGATCAGGTTTGACTTGTGGTTGAGAGTGGAGCATGAGTGAGTGTTAGGATGTACCTAAGTGTGTGCTTAATGAGCATGAGAGTGGAGGATAAGTCTACTTGTTGTAACTTGTAAATCCTGGTGCTATTTGCATATAAGTGTTCTCTTTTGTCTTATGTGCATTGGAAGGATTGTTCAGTATTTAGCCTTTCTTGTGTGGGGGTGAAAGTGTCTTCCTTGTCCTTGTGTGATAGGATTACATGTCCTTAGTTGGATTGCGGGACTACTAGAATGTATCTGTATGGAATATCTACAGATTAGGCTGTAGGAGTGGCTATAGTTGGTGAGCTAGGGTACATGAGTGGGACTAACTCTTTCCACTATGGTGTTATTCGTATGGTGATGCTCATAGTGTTATTCATTATTGGGATAGTCATGATGGTGGTGTATCTATGATGATGATGATCATGGTATTTGAGATGCTCCAGGTGATTCTATGTTGGTATTGGTGTTACTATAATGGTTATAGTAATTAGTTAGCTTAGGTGTTAATGAGTAGATAGACCAAGGGTTTATGTGTGAGATGTTAGTAATGACATCAAGAGTTAGAGATCAAGGATCGAGGATCGAGGGTCAAGGATGGATGATCGAGGCTCGGGGAGTGAGTAATCAGTTATGATTGATTTGTTATGTTTAGAGGATTAGGAACCCTGTTATTATTAATTCTATGTATGGGGTGTTTGATTATTGTTGATACAACCAGTATGTGTGTATCTTGTTTTTATGATTGTTTTATCGGTACCTTACCCTATACACGTGTGTGTTGTGTGTTTGTGAAAATGAAATTATCAGCAATGATCATATAATGTATTATATGTGAGCAAATGATCTTACAGATGTTCTAGACACATGATAGATTTGAGAGATGACGGGAAAAAATTTGAGTTTCTTTAAAAAATTCTTTTGGTATAGACTTTTAAAACAATGTAATTGTAGTTGTTTTATTTCCTTAGTCATTTTAATTACGTTTGAAATAATGTAATTGGACAATGCTTTTGGAACTATTATGTTTTGAATAAATTATGCATGTTTAAAAGTTAAGGTTTTTGAAAATACGTTTTTGTGCTATATGAAAGTTTATAAATATTCAGTTTTTTGTAATCCTGGCAAGATGGGTTGAGCATAAGTCGAGTTAGGTCAAGACAAACTAAATCCAGTTCAAATTGGGTTGGGTTTGCCCATGTTAGGTCAAGTTGACATGTATCCATGTCGACTTGAGTCAACCAAGGTCTAAGTTCAGTCATGTCCATATCAAACCCCAAGTCCAATTAAGTCACATTAGATCAGGACAAATCTAAGTCAAGATGGGTTAAGTTAGACTCTAGAAGGTAAGGTTGGGTTAAGCCCAGTAAGTTAAATTTAGTTAGGTTAGGTCCAAATTAAGTTGAGACTAAGTCGAGTTGAGCTCAAGATAGTTTGTGTCAACTTAATTCAAGCTCATGTTAGACTGAATTAGGTCAAACCCATGTCAAGATGGTTTAGATCAAGCTCAAGTTAGGCTTGATTAGGTTAGACAAAACTAAGTTCATGATAGGATGAGTTAAGTCAACCAGAACTTAAAATGGGTCTAATGGAATTGAACCTTCGTCATATTGATTTTGACATATTTGACAGTATTCTAGGTTGAGTCTAGATTAGGGATGACAACGGGTCAGGTCAGGTACGGATAGTACCTACCCCCAACTCGATCCGACAACAAATAATCCATCGGCTACCCAACTGCTACCCGCACGGATACTTGCTTCAAATATACCCATAGATATTTTAAAACCCGCGGATACCCATGAATACCCATAAATATTTATAAAAATATATTTTTATAAATTATTAAAATAAAAATTTAAATAAAATTAATAAAAATTAAATTAAATATAAATTAAAATTTAATTTTAATTAAATTTAACCTTATAAAATATAAATTAACGTTATTTTTAATTAAATTTAATTTATTAAAGGCTTAATACCTCCATTGGTCCTCTTATTTGTCAACTAATCTCATTTTGGTCCTTAAGTTTGCAACAGTCTCAATTTAGTCATAATTTTTGTAAAAAAGCAAAAATTGTACCCCATCCGTTAAGTATTAGCAAACGGTGTTAAATAAAATCCACGTGTTGCGTTAATAATGTGGTGATATATTTTTTTTTTTAAACGTGGCATGTTTTTATTAAAAAAATAATTAGTGACGTGGCATCAGAATTTGGATTTGGATTTATCCTTAGGATTCTTGAAACTCTTTCTCCTCTCGAATCACTCTACAATTTCATTCCTCTATCCCACTCTATTTCATAAGCATCGTGCTCTTCCACCATGAATGACCCTTCCTTTTAATCACCTTTTTCACTTCTTCCGTGTATGGCGCGTAGTACGGGGCATCAAAAGAATCACCTTTTGATAGACCTCCCGTGATCATCAAACGACGCCCAAGTCGATGATTTCGGCGCCGTGCCACGCGCCCCATAGGGTTCCACTTTCCCTCCCTGATAAGCATACACCCCATCTCCGTAGCCATCATCACTGCCGCCGCCTTCGTACCTCAAATTACCACCGCTCTTTCCATAATAATCTGATCCCAACTCAGAACGGCTCCGATTGAAGTTGCCATTGTACCTGTCGTCTAAATATCCGCCGCCGTGATCAAGCCTCACAGGAGGCTCATAGGCGGGTGGTTCATAGGTCGGAATAGGCGGAACGGAGGACCCTCCGGTGTAGTTGTAGGGAGCAGAGTTGTATAGGGAGGGAGCGGGATTGGGGTTGGGAGGGGCATAATTGGGATGCATTTGATGTTGATCGTATGGTGGGAAATAGGGCTGTTGTTGCGGTTGTTGGTATGAAGGGTTTGATTCGAAGGGCGAGTTGAAATTAGGGTTGGAGGAAGAGGGAGCAAAAGAAGGAGGAGCAGTGGGTGGAATAGGATCAGGATTTTGAGGGTAAGAAGGATGATAGTTGGTGTAATCGGAAGGTGCGTAATTGGGGTGAAAGGAGGTGCAGAAGCGTAGAGGTTGTTGGGGTTAGGATCGATTGGAAAAGGAGAATAGAATATGTGAAGTGGTTCGAATGAATGCTGTAGAAGTAACTTGGGTGATGCAATGACCTTCAGTGGGTTGAGGGAAAGAGAAAGAAAGGAATACTGTAAATAAAAAGTTTTGAACTTTAGCATACCTAGGATAAATCCCATGCCACATCACCAATGCTTCTTTTAATCAAAACAGGTCACGTTTAAAAAAACAAATTATTAACGCAACACGTGGATTTTATTTAACACCGTTTACTAATACTTAACGGATGGGGTACAATTTTTGCATTTTTACAAAAATTATGACTAAATTGAGACTGCTGCAAACTTGAAGACCAAAATGAGATTAGTTGATTAAAATATAAATTAAATTTTTATTTTTTGCAAGTATGGATATCCGCTGATACAGATATGTGGGTGCGGATTTTTTTGCCATATCTAGATGCATTGAGGTCAGATAAGATAAATTTCAATCTAATCTAAAAAATTGGTTTTAATCAAGTCTAAATTGGATTGTAAATTCATTTTAGATCTTGTCTATTATTTTATTAGATGTATGATATCTGAATTGGATTTTAAAAGTCGAATTCATTATCACTACCTTTGAAGAAAATGTAGAAGTATATTAGTTTTGGATAGCAGGAGACGAGAATCGAAAGAAGTTAGTTGATGAGGTGAATTAAGAAAAAGAATTTGTAGCAATAGACAATGGTGATGAGTTCATTTTCTGTGAAATGGTCATCCCTGTGGTTGAACGCCACCAACTTGCATCCAATTCTAACCCTTCTGCTCACTCTCATCACTGTGCTATGGTTGCTACGGTGGTTCAGGAATTCAACCAATGAAGCATCTCCTTTGCCTCCAGGTCCTACAGGTCTTCCATTTCTTGGCTACCTTCCCTTTCTAGGAACCCATCCCCACCTCAAATTTCACAAGCTGGCACAACTTTATGGACCCATCTACAAGCTCACGTTGGGAACCAAAACGGTGGTGGTGGTTAGTTCACCCTCTCTGGTGAAAGAGATAGTGCGTGATCAAGACACCATATTTGCCAACAGGGAGCCTCTAATTGCTGCATTGGTCGCCTTGTACGGTGGCACTGACATAGCCTCTTTGCCTCACGGTCCACAGTGGAGGAAGGCTCGCAAGATATTGGTACGTGAGATGCTCAGCAGCACCAACCTCACTAACTCTTTTCCTCATAGGAGAGTGGAGGTTAAGAAATCCATCAGGTATGTGTACCAAAAGAAAATAGGCTGCCCCATAAACGTCGGCGACTTGGCTTTTCTGACAGCTACAAATGCAATAATGAGTATGATTTGGGGCGAGACGTTGGAAGGAGAAGAAGGAGCTGCAATTGGGGTTGAATTTAGAGCCGTTGTGTCTGAACTTATGGTGTTACTAGGGAAGCCAAATGTTTCGGATCTTTTCCCCGCTCTGGCCTTGTTAGATTTACAAGGAATTGAGAGAAGAACCAGAAAGGTCTCCCAATGGATTGATAGGCTCTTTGATTCTGCCATTGAAAAGCGAATGACTGTGACTGGGAAGGGAGAAAATAACTCAAACAAAGATTTCCTGCAGGTTCTCATGGAGCTTACAAAGAGTGACAGTGAGACAACATCAATGACCATGAAGGAGATCAAAGCCATCCTCATAGTATGTTTTCGAGGCCAACCTATCTCTAACTTGTTTAAGATTTGTGACATGAATCATAATTATCTTATCACTAATCTCATTAGCAAAAATTGTGTTGATGGGCTTTGCAATTCAAGTTATAATTGCTTGTTGTAGGATATAGTGGTGGGTGGAACCGATACAACATCAACAACATTGGAATGGGTGGTAGCAGAGCTGATGCAGCATCCTGAGGCAATGGAGAGAGTTCATGAAGAGATGGATACTGTAATAGGATTGGACAACGGTATTGAATTAGAATCACAATTGTTCAAATTAGAGTACTTAGAAGCTGTCATAAAGGAAACACTTCGTTTGCATCCTCCTCTTCCCTTTTTGGTACCTCGTTGCCCAAGTCAAACTAGCACTGTTGGTGGATATACCATTCCGAAAGGTGCACAGGTATTTTTGAACGTGTGGACTATACAGAGAGATCCTGACATTTGGGAAGATGCATTAGAATTTCGACCAGAGAGGTTTCTGAGTGATGATGGCAAGTTGGATTACTGGGGCAACAAATTTGAGTATCTTCCTTTTGGTTCTGGAAGAAGAATCTGTGCAGGGCTACCTCTTGCCGAAAAGATGATAATGTTTATGCTAGCTTCCTTCTTGCATTACTTTCAGTGGAGATTACCCAGTGGAAAAGTGCTTGAATTTTCAGGTAAATTTGGCGCCACTAGTCGTTATTCCAAAGCCTAGACTATCTAAACCACAACTCTATGTAATATTATCGAGAACCACAACTCTATATGTAATATTATCGAGGTTCAATGTATTATTCTATAGCAGTTATCATAAGATTTGTTCGTTGGGTTCTGCTGCATAATACATAGAGTGCTTCTCGTAAAAGTTATTTTAATTAAATAACTTAGTTCAATATTTTATTATTATTTAGAATTGCAACTGAAAATGGGATTTTAAAATAGTGTTTTTTCGGTTTAATATTTAAAATGTATCTAAATACAAATATAATTCGTGATTTATTTACTATTACTAGGTTCAAAGCTTGGGTTGGTGAAGCAATTAGAGATGGAAAATGAAAGAATTAGAAGTAAAAGTTCGACAATCTCCCAAACCTTTTTTTTTAAATAGAAGAAAACAAATGCATGCAAATTCAACCGATTTCAAAATTCATTAAAAAGAGAGAGAGAGATTGTTGAAGATGTTCTGTAATGGCGTTTGGAGGCGGATTTGTGGAGAAAAGGCGTGGGAAGTAAGGAAGAAGGAGAATGGCAAAGAAAGACCAAAATCCGAAATCCAAAAGCAACCCACAAAGCACAAAATCCGTACTATGATGCCATGTTTTGATGTGAAGGGCTTGAAAGGCAAGGCACCCTGTAGAGCACCTACAGGTTTTTCAGAGCCATAGTTAAACACTGCTCTCCCCATATGCCGCAGCCCTCATCGTTAAGAAAACAAAAACATACTTGAAATAATTTATGTCAACGCACGAACAATGCAAAGCGGCTACCAAAGCGATATAAACCCTAACGAAGTTCTAAGCGCCTCTCTGTATTTATAGTGTGCATTAGGGTATGTTGTGGAGTGCTGTAAAAGGAGCGGGACTCTCTCGCGTTGGGTTTCGACCAAAGCATGTACCTAAGCCCATTCAACTATGGAAATTGCTTCCTGCACCTCTGATTTTCTTCATGTATACGTTTATTTAATTCTATTTTTGCCCTTGAGAAATTTATTACTTGTTTCTACCAATGAGACACAGTAAAGGTTTTGTGTGGCTGTGCCGTCGATCAAGGTCCTTCATTTTTCTAGAATATGTTTCGGTAAGAAACGAATTCTAGAATATGGTTTTTGAATTAAAAAGTTATTATTTCAAAAGTTCCTTTAATTGGATGGAATTTATCTATTTTTTTATTGATTAAATATGTTTTTAGTTTTTAAAATATTAAACGAACTTGTTTTTAGTCATTCTTTTAAATTTAACTATATTTTTGTTTTTTTTTTAAGAAAATCTTAATTTTTCGTTCTCCAAAACTAACTACATTAAAAATCATCTAAGTTGATTAACGGTGATGTGTCACGTGATTTTTTGTTTTTGCTTTTTCAATCTTTCCAAACGTTCACCCAAAAGAGAAGAGACAGACATGGTTCTTGTTATGCCATTGTTACTTCCCGTAGAACGTTCTGTGTGGAATTTATAAGACAAATATGGGATAAAGAGAAGAATAAATACATAGGAAGAGAGACAGAGAGAGATAATGGAACAAGAGAGAAACTATATAATTTTAAATTGGTTGTTGCAGTGATTGATTTATAAGAAATCATCAAAAGGGTTTCGTGGTAGCCTTGTTCTTCTCCTTAGCCGAGATTCTGGAAAATCAAAATCTCTACGTAATCTTCTTCTAATCATATTCTTCTTTGTCACTCCAAGATTTTTGCCTTATCTTCTTCCCTCAACAACCAAACGGAATATGTACTTCTCAATTTTGTTATGTATGCTCTATCACGTGTTGGATTCTGACTTTCCTTCACGAACTGGGTTTTGGGTGGGGCGTAATTTGGGTTTTTTCTATACCCTCGTTTTTGGGATTGATACCTTCGTCTCTTTTGGGGCATTTTCTTCATTATCGCCTTTTGGCAACGATAAGGGGGTGTTTTAGTCTCGGCCTGCTCACGTGTGTCTGTTGTTCGAGTTGGGGTGCTTTTAACTAGGGATTTCGAGGGGATCCGAGGTTAAAGTTCGTGTCTTTCCGCAAATATCTCTGTTGTATATGTGCAAAGTTAAGTTGTTGATGCGTGTTAAGGGTTGAATTGATTGATTAATTGATTTGAATTTTTAGCGTAAAATCTGTTTGGTTGTACGTTTTATTCTTTCGTTGGTTGGACTACTTTTCAGACTAAGTATTTTAAGAATTTATTAGGTTCCTAATCTAGAACCTCGTCGACCAGAAACCACCGTTGGAAGGAAGAACTTGAGAAGATACTGCGGAAATTGGCGACGAGGTTGCGGCAGTGGACGGGGATGAAGATGTAAGGAAGAAGACGGTGCCAGTGAGGGAGAGAGAAAAGTCAGGAAAGATTGACCAGTGTCAGAAAAAAAAAATGACGTGACACATTACCGTTAGCCACCTCAGCTAATTTTTAACGTCGTTAGCTTTGGAGGACGAAAAATTAAGGTTTCCTTAAGGAGAAGGACCAAAATGTAATGAGCTTCATTAAAGTTGGTTTATTTACATTTTTAGAATACTCTTTAATTTTAACCACTAAATATACACATATACTTTTTTTTTGGTACAGAAGGGTGAGTATTAAAAAGCTTTTGTGATGTCAAACCTCAAATATTTTGACCAAGAATGTTCACTTCTTGCCAATAAATCATAAGATGTCTTTGGAGAAGTTGTCAGAGTTATATATCTGGAAAATAATAAGATTGCATAGCGTGTCTACAAGTACTGTTTCTGATTGAGATTCAAGATTCACATCTAGATTTTGGCGGTTGTTACAAGAGGCTTTGGGTACATAATTACAGATAAATTCAGCTTATCATCTCCAAACATATTGGCAGTTTGAAAGGATTATCTAGTCTTGGAGTATTTGTTGAGGACTTGTGTACTTGATCATCTCAGAGGTTGGAGAGAGATATTATCATAGGTGGAATTCACGTACAACGATATCTATCATTGTAGTTTGGTAAGGCATCATATGAAGCTTTGTATGGGAAGAGATGTAAAACACCTTTGTGTTGGTACAAGGATGACAAAACAGTAATTGTGGGTCCTGAGTTGTTATGGCAAACAATAAAGCAAGTAAAGGTAATACAGGAACAATTGTGAGTAACTTAGAGTAGACAAAAGTCTTATGCATATCAGAGGAGGAGACCGTTAGAGTTTAAGGAAGGAGATCATGTGTTTTACGAGTTACGCCAACAACGGAGTTGGAAGGGCTATTAGATCGAAGAAGTTGTCATAAAAGTTTCTTGGACCATATGAGATTCTCAAACGAATTAGGCTAGTAGCTTACGAGGTAGCACTACCACCTTACTTGTCAAATTTGCACAACGTATTCCATGTATCAATTGAGAAAATATGTTTCAAGTCCTAATCATATGTTAGAAGCAGACGATATCCAAGTTAAAGAAGATTTAACCATTGATGTATGACTAGTGCGGGTGTTTTATGTGTAGACCAAACAACTCCGTGAAAAAGATATTAGAAGGGTGAAAATGTTATGGGATGAAGGAAACTAGGAAGTAACTTGAGAGCTAGAGGAGTACATGAAGAAGGAGTATCCACAACTATTATCGAGGTAAGTCAATTTTTTAGGACAAAAAGTTTTGGAGTTGGGGAGAATGTAAGATCCAAGAAAACATAGGAATATTTAGAAATAATAATTGTATGAATTTATCCTAATTTAAATAGGTCAAGTGAATGCATGGAATAATTGTAGAAGTGATTGTTAATTTTTATGATATGAGAGCTACCAAAAGAATTAAAAAGGGATTATATATTACTTTTTGTGCACCCAGTTCATTTAAAAAGGGTGGCAAGGGGTTCCAAACATTAAAAATAAGCTTTTATTGATTAATTTTTTTGTTCTCTTTTTTTTCTTAAAAAAAGGCCTAAAATAGTGAGAACCATTAAGTATGTGTATTTTTTGGCTCATGGGCTTGAGGGTGACATATTTTAGGTCTAGCTTAGGTGTATAAATACTAAATTAATGAAGATTAGCCTCATAATTAAACCTGGCCACCTTGAGGAAATTTTCAAAGAAAGAGAGAGTGCTTTCAGGATTTTCACACCAAGGTCTAGAAGTTGAAAGTGTTGGAGGTTGAGTAAGGATAAAGGTGCGCTTGAAATAGAGGTAAGGAGAGCTAGCCTTCAATATCTATGTTTAAGAAATTATGTGAGAGTGCATGTCCCTTTTGTTTAGTGTGTGTGTGTGGTGAAGGTGATGGTATGTCTCATGTGAGTCATGTTAATTGTTTTAACCAAATTTCATTGTGTTGCATATGTTTTGTTGAGTTATGTTGATCCTTGTATTTGTAAATTATTATGAAAGGTTTTAGGGTTTTAGGAGTACTATAACATATGCTCTGGGGTTTTCAGGTTGTGTGTTTAATATTGTGTCACTACTACAAAATTGTACATAGACAACGCCAAATAGACAACACTTTCTTAAAAAAGTGATATCTGTGAATACTCGGAACAATAGACAACACTTATTTAAATAAGTGTGGTTTATTCAGATACTAATAGACAACACTTTTCTAAAAGAAAGTGTTATCTACAGTGATGAAGTTTTTGAAAACGTAAAGGATATAAACATCAAATTTGGTAAGCCTTTTGCCACAAGCGGTAGAAAAAATCAATATTTTTTTTTATTTGTCATATTGGAAGTTCTTGTATGTTAGACATTTCCTTGATGTGATGCATATTAAAAAATAAAATGTATTTGATAGTGTGATAGGTACATTGTTGAATGTACCTAGAAAGTCTAAGGATGACATTAATGTAAGGTTGGACCTACTTCAAATGGGAATTCAAATAGGATTAACACTAATAAAGAAAGGTAAACGTCAATATCTACCTCTACAGCTTATACTCTATCTAGAAAGGAGAAAATTGTGCTTTGTAAGTTTCTACAAGGAGTTAAAGTTCTAGAGGGGTACTAATCAAACATCAGAAACTTAGTATCTATGAAAGATCTAAAACTAATAGGGTTAAAGTCTCATAATTGTCATGTTGTCATGTAGCATTTGTTACCGATAGGCATACATTCCATTTTCCTAAAAATGTAAGATGGACCATAACTAAATTATTCTATTTCTTTAGAGCCATATGTAATAAAGTGATTGACTTTGGAAAATTGCAAGCACTAGAAAGAGAAATTATTGTAATTTTGTGTGAACTTGAAATTTATTTCCCACCTTCTTTATTTGACATAATGGTTCATTTTACCATTCACTTAGCTAAAGAGACACAATATTATAAATGAGATTATATGAGATGGATGTATCCGATAGAGCATTATATGAAGATATTAAAGAGCTTTGTGAAAAATCAAAGTCGACCAAAATGTTGTATAGTGGAATGATATATACTTGAAGAAGCTATTGAATTTTGTACTAATTACCTCTCTAATGTCAAATCAATAGGACTTCCAAAGTCTAGACATTTAGCGAGAACCACAAGAGAAGGGATTACTAGAAATGTCATAGTGACTATAAGCAAGAAAGATTGAGAACAAGCTCAATTATATATCCTACACAATGACGATGAAGTTGAACCATATGTTGAAAGACACAAAGACATGCTTAAAAAATTAAATCCACCTAAGATTGACAATAGGATAAGTAGAGAACACAAGGCACTTTTATACAACAGCTAAAAAGCCACATTTTTGCAGAGTTAAATGTCAAATCCTCTTTAATTCCTAACAGATTGAGATGATTAGCAAATGGTTCAAACTTTCTAGTCTTCTCTTACACTGGTTATATGATTAATGGTTGCACATTTTACACTAAAAAACGAGATAATTAAAGTACTATGCAAAATAGAAGTTTAACTTTGGTGGTTGAATCTATGCATATCTCAAGTGCTAAAGATAGAAGTCCTATATATACAAATATGTCATAATTTTGGGTACTTAAACATATATGGGAGTTGGATTACACCATATTTTCGGGTAATTAAACATATACGGGAGTTGGATTACTCTGGAGCCAAATGTATCATTGCATATACCTAATGTTGATGATGACAGGTTGACAACAAGACAAGCAATAGGTACATTTGTGGCATGACCAATAAATCTCTTACAGGTTGTAGATGAGGTATGTTTATACAACTATATTCATTCATATTTATGAACATATCTTTTATCTATTAGCTAACTTGTTTAATTGATGATGGTTTAGGATTCCACTCTATCTAAAAGGAAAAAGAAGAATAATAAGAATGAATTTGTTGCACCTAAAAAGAAATGTCAATTCCATCTCATTCTTCCTTAATAGTGCAACTATCTTTCTTCATGCCTGAAACTAAAGCCATTAAATTCACTTTCCCCAATACAAATGGAGAAAGACATATTTGGACTAGATGGTCATACAAAAATTGTTGATGCAGAAATTATTGGAAAAGTTATTAACTGTGCATGGCTAGGTTCAACTAAAATAAATAAATAAATAAATAAATAAATAAATAAATAAATATATATATATATATATATATATATATATATATATATATATTCGATACAACATACTACTTTTTATAATTAAGTTTATTTTTTGATTGATATCTCTTATCATATTACTAATATATTTTTAAATTATTTTTATAAGGCACCTCTATCAAAATCTTTTTAAGTTAAATGATAAGACATTCTTTTTTTAACATCATAAATCTCAACACATGAACAACTAGTGAAATAGAGAATGAAAAAAAAGTTTCTCTTTTTCTTAAGAATAGGGTGATTGATAAGTTTGTTCTTGCACCTATCAATACAGGATAATACTTTACTTCCAACTTTATCAACAGTGTTTTATTTTCAAAGTTAGATGCACAAATTCTAATTTTGTTGGATTGTTTCATATTATAGCCAACATTGGGTTTTGTTCGGAATCAATCTTAAACGGAAGATAATTCATTATCTTGACCTATTGGAAGTAAACATTAGTATAAGGCAAGATTTGAAGTTGTTTGACATGTAAGAATATAAGTGTGATTCACATATATGTATATTTTTAGCTATATTGTTTTTACTTATACATATGCTTTAAACTTATGTATTGACTAAGGTTATACAAACCTAACGAGCTTAAAGGGGATCAATGGTTTCGAAGTATAAGTTGAACAATATTCAGTGAATACCAATAAAGGTACATTTCAATTGTTTATTTAAAGTTATTCATGCAGTCTTCGTGCTTCTGTGTTTACCATACCTGAGTGGTTATATTGCTTGTTGGGCTACTAAATATGTTGAGCTCTTTTGGTTGATTAGGTTTGTTTTCCTTACATGAATTGTATGACAGTGCAAAGTTGTTGATGATAGAATTAGCTTGTGTTTGATAATGATTATGTGTTTTTGTGTATGTATTTTGGTGAATAAATCAATGTCTCCATAGCTTTTACCTTGTTTTATTCCCAAGTTTAGTGTGTTTTCATGTTTTCTTTTGTTTTAGTTAGTATATGCTTGTTTTTATCTTTAATCTCTCTTTAAGTGTGAAATAAGTAAATAGAAAGCAATTCTGGTGAAAGAAAACAAACCAGAACTCAAGGAAGCATGATTGGACAATAAAAGATTGATTTTAAGTGAATACCCACACTAGGTAACATGTTCAGTGCTGCAAACACAAGAAGAAAGGAAATTATTTAAATGGTATAGTTCATTATTCACTATTCATTATTCATTTGGCATTGTTCAAGAGTTGACTGACATTGTTCATGCGTTGACTGACTCTGTTCACACATTGACCGACATTGTTCATGGATTGACCGACACTATTCACTCGCGTAGGCAAGTTGACTTTTTTGCTAGGCGAGTTGACCAATTCGTTGGGCGAGAATTAAAGCTCGTTGGGCGAGCCTATCAAACTGGAAATGCATAGAATGGGTATTTAGTCATGTTTTCGTGAAGATTTTGCAAATTCTTCTCCTCCTACACTTCATTCTTCACCTAGAGCAATTGAGAGAGGCTCTTGGAGGTTGTTTGGGGTGTTGGGAAGCTCTCCCTTTTCCTCTTTGAGCTTCAAGCTTCATCAATGGTGATTCTACCCCTTTTGGATTGAGGAAGAAGATGGGTTACAAACTAGAGATGAAATCACGAAGGGGAAGCACAGAGCATGGAGAAGCTGCAAAGAACCTTGGTAAAGGTTGTGCACCTCTTTATGTTTTCAATTTCTTCCTTATCTCTTCAATTTTTTAGAACCCTAAGTTCTCCACCATGGAAGACTTTTCCTATTTGTTGATATTAGTTGTAAAACATGATATTCTTATGTATTTTGTGATGTTAATGATATATGCTTTTACAATTCATGTTAGTATGCTTACTTTGGATTGACCACTAATGTATGAATTATGTTCTTGATGTATTGAGAAATATGATTTGAACCTAGAACTAAAATTCAACACATAATGGATGGATTTGAGATGTTTGTGAATGCATGAGAATGAAGTGAATGAATTATATAGTCTTAACAAATTGTTATATGTTAAATTCCTTGCACACCAACTGTTTGATAAAAAAACAAAAAGTGTTTCTTGTGTTTTTGTGCACCTTAATGTGTAATTGAGTTATGAAAGGAAGATTTGTCATATGTTGCACAAGTTCCTTGGGAGAGAACGATATTTATTACTTGCTACGTTGCGACCGGTGCATTTGTCGTTGGTTTTGCAACCAATGTCATAGGTGTTGAATCTGTTTGGTATGAAAAGGTTGTTTTAGCAACATGGTTACGTGTATTAAGGCTTCCTTTTACATAGACTTTAAAGTGAATTAAGGTTTGTGCTGGTGAGGTCTTTGAGGCATGGGTCATTGTTGAATCGGTGTAATGCAAATAAATAAAAGGATAATTACATTTCTGTTTGCTGCAATGTGTATTTTTGGATTTGTATTTTTTAGTCCAATCTATTCCTCCCATTCATGCACACATACATATATTCATACCAATTATATTGATGTTTTCTACTTTTGGTTTTCTAGTGTCCAAAGCAACCCAACAACAATGGTTGTATGGGTATTACATTTTTCGTTACATGATAGGAAATTATGATACTATAAAGGAGGAACAATCCCAACATATGTAAGTTATCTTGATTATATACATAATTAATTTTAGAATTTTAATTGACTAATGTTATGTTATTTTCCTTTGTTGTAGTATTTTCCTAGTTGCAAATGTCAAGAATATTCTGAAAATCAAATAATTGAAGTTAGGGAAGATTAATGTTTTATGTCGTTGGTAAGTTCTTATAAGTTAGTATGTTATGATTGATATGCTTAAATAACCATGTCATGGTTGAACATATGCTTATAGTTTGAGTGATTACGTATTCATGCACTAAAGTAATGAGGATTCATTTTTTAGAAAACTATGTGTACACCATAGTACTGAGGTTGTATATATGCTTATAGATAATAGTACTCTAAGTGATTATGTATTCATACACTAAAGTAATGAGAATTCATTTTTGAGAAAATTAGGTCTATTTAACCAATATATATGCAGGTTTGATAAAACTGAGTTTATTAAAAAATTAAATAAATTATTTAAAAAATATTATTTAGAAAAACACTTTCTATAAAGAAATAAAAAAAATTAAAAAAAAAATTGAATCATAAATCATACTTATTTGGAAAACGCTGTCTATTGAGAAATTAAAATAAATTAAAAAAATTGGATCATAGATCACACTTATTTAAAAAAACACTATCTATTATTGTTGTCAAAAAAACAATGCTTTGCACTATTTATTAACAAATATGAGCTTTTTTTAAATAAACATTGTCTATTGACAAACACCAATAGAGAATGTTTTTCCAAATAAACATTATGTATTAGTACTTGTTAATGGACACACCTTTTTTAAAAGTGTTATGTATTAATAGACAATATTCAAATAGACACATCATCTAAAAATTACAATCTATATATAAAAAAGAAATTATCTTTATACTTTTTTGTAGTAATGCATGTTTAATATTGTGTGTGTATGAACATGATTGTCTTGCATACATGATTCATACATGTTTCATAGTCTAATTATGTGCCACTATAGAATTGTGAGTGTTCTTATTTTAATCACCTTTCATGAGATGTTTGGTATTCTTTTCCTACTGGTTGGATTATTATGACGCCGCTGCATTGCCATATACTTGACCTGTGTACTATTATGCTACTATGATGTTGCTGCATTAAAGCAAACTTACGTTGTAAAATAATAATAATTGAGTGATAAAATATGTAGCTTAAGCCGATATACAAATAACTCATTCACTGTACATTCTTCAAAATAGACATTGAGTTATAATAATAATTGAATGATTCTTGTATTTAAAATAGACATTGAGGTCAAATTAAAATACATATTATCTCCCTCCAAAAAAGCTTAACCAAGCATTTTATAGTTCAAATTAAAGCCCATTTACAAGACTACAAACCTATTTCATGTATCAGAAAAAGGCCCTTTTCATCACTTTCAATTGAAAGTAAAACAAAAATTAATCATGGAATTTGAACATTGAAAATGGAATCGCAGATCACGTTTATATAGTTATATTCAACACAATACAACATAATATAATTAATCCAATAGATATGTGTCATACATACATGTTGAACAAAGCGTTCCGAACAAGAACCATGGCCATCTCCTCTGATATCAATATGTAAGCTTTAGTTAGCAGCCAAACCAAGTAGATATCACATATCCATTGTAACATCGATCCCTAGACTAATCTTCCACAATTGATTCACTTGCTATTCATCAACATTGACCAATATTGGCACATAATTGTCATACTTAAACCAAATCAATAACACAATCGTTTCAGTCAGTAGCCAGTAAAGGCCTTCGAACGTGACATTACATTTCAAAAGATTCAGATTTTAGAGATGGTTTTGCAGGCTGAGGGCCAATCATAAATAACCTTATTCAACTATTAGTGAGAGCCAAAAAATAGTTGAAAGAAAAAAAAACATGAACCCAAACGACATTAATTATAAACTTTTGTTGTTCAACAAGTTCACACGAACAATCTCCACGAGGGCATAGGCATAACTTACGAAAGCAGAAAAATGAGATGAACAGTCCAGCATGGGCATAGGCATAACTTACGAAAGCAGAAAAATGAGATGAACAGTCCAGCATGTGCGAGAGAAGTCACGGAAATGGTCATAATTTGTTTGGTTCTAACGTTGCAGCCGCTTTAATCTAGGCATCGTAATGTCAACCCTAGGTATATTAGTTAACCTTCTACTGAAGTATTTAGTAGAGTAACTTATGATTAGTTGTCATTTTCAATTAATCAATAAATCACGAAAAAACTACCCTGTACAACTGAGGATACAACTCCCTTAATTACAATTGTACAATTAATCAGAATATTTGCTCTACTAATTTAGGAAACAGCCAGATATCGAGTCTTCTAATCTTGGCCCGATATTTGCTCCTGCTAACTATCGAACTGCATTCCAGGATCAGCACAAGAAAGGCTTCAACACAAGCACATTTCTGTGTAATGCTCGCAGTAGCATGCACTTTCACTAACAAACATGGTGAACATCTTCAAATATAGTTGAAGGTTTAAATATATTTTTGGTATGAATCACTTTAATTTTGGTTTTGATCCGTATACTTTAAAAATTTTGTTTTGGTCCCTACTACAAATGGTATGCCAAAACATGTCTTGTAAGGTACAACCATTTGGACCAATGTCTGGTTTACTCGACAGACTTAAACCTAAGTAGAAAAACAAAACAGAATAAAACTAGGCACCAAGGTCTTGTTGGGTGAACTTCTAATAAGCATTTATGAGAGAAGAAAATAAAAGTAAGCGAACTGAATTTCTACTAGTTAAAATAAAGTAATGAACCTCAGTTTTTGGAAAAGTTGGATGCAAGAGCTTCTATACAAATTGTGGCGCACAAGTTTATTTTTCTTATGGAATATGGAAGAAGTTTAATCCCATTTTTCTTCACCAATAAATTTTAATTGAGAAGTTTAGCCAAACTAGATGCAAAACCTAAACTTGTAAAACTATAAGGACCACAAATCAAACTTATTAAGTATAGGGACCAAAACCAAAATTATGACAAATGATACGACCAAAAATATTAAGACCATAATTGAATTGTTCCAAAAGAAGTCAGACAGAAGCTCAATAATATTTGACTCCACCATCCCATAAGGCTTTTTCTGGACATTCCCTTTCTTTCTTACCTTTTCTTTACCATTTCATGACAGTTACTTTGTTGCATTATGGTCCCTCCAGATTCCAGCTATCTTATCTTGGAAGCTTCTTCCTCTTCTCTTTTTTTTCTTTTGAATTTAAGTTTCTCAAACATATCACTTGAAGCCCACACCAAGTTTCACCTCTTTGACCTTGCAACATTAGGAGGGACTGTAGCCTCTAGCTCAATTCCAAACCTCTAAGAAGTACCCCATAATTCCAAGTATTCTCGTTTGATTCTAAACTTTTTCCTTTCATGATAATCATTCATTTAATGCACTCTCCTCCGATGAGCAAATGAGCATCAAGATTATTATCTCCATGGCTTTGGCCTCATTTTTCTCAGTTTCCTTGTCTTCATTTATCTGTAATGCAGAAAGGCCAAAGCGAAACTTAGTTCTGATATATGCCTTGAACTTCCAATAGATATTGCAAATCTGTTGCGAATTTTACTTTTAGACAGGAAGTATTCAAGTTGATCTCAAAACTTTTACTATACTGGATAAGTTACAAATTCACCAGAAGATCTTTCATCATTTGCTAATCCAGAAATTTAATATAGCCCTTAGTGATAAGATATAGACTTGAACTCAATTAAGAACAGATTAATGTAAACGGGAGTACTAATTTTAGACAACAGAAAAACGTTGAGGACGTATTATTCTGACCCATTGG
This sequence comes from Vigna mungo, assembly GCA_036885675.1. NCBI lineage: Eukaryota > Viridiplantae > Streptophyta > Magnoliopsida > Fabales > Fabaceae > Vigna > Vigna mungo. Next base: position 46,251,264 of record CP144700.1, on the reverse strand, counting down.
TAATACTTAACATGTTATCTGTTAGGGTATAAGGTCGGAGAAAATTCACCATAAGTTAATTTGAGTAAATAAATATATATTTCAGGAAAATATTCATTATAAGATATTTATAATTAAGAATATATGCTAAGATAATATAAGGGGAGATATTTATATTAAATATAGGGATATTTATATTAAATTTAAATATATTCTAGGGAAATATTTTATTTGGAGTAATATTTTAGAAAAAGATTTAGCACAGTATGGATGGGAAATAATTAGTATTGTTAGAATATTTATCCTATTTATCATCATTATATTGTGTCTAAGGTTACCTATTTATCATGATTATATTGTGTCTAGGGTTACCTCATATATCATGATTATATTGTGTCTAGGGTTACTCTAATTATCATGATTATATTGTGTCTAGAGTTACCCTAATTATCATACTCTAATTATCATGATTATATTGTGTCTAAAGTTACCCTAATTATCATGTACTCTTGTATCAATATATTTTTATAAATAGAAGATTATGAGAGGGATCAATCAAGCCCTTTAGAATTATTTTACATTTTAATTCTCAAGTTGGTATCAGAACAGGTTTTCTGATCCTTTTCTACTTTGTCTTTGTTGCTGCCAGTGGGCCACCAGCGGCCTCTTAAAAGTCACTTTCTCAACCTATGTCTTTATACTTCAATGAGGGTTATCCCTGGTTTTTGTGTCACCAGTGCCGCTGTCCGCCGTCGTCCGTTGCCGTCCACCGTCGCCGCCGACCACCATCATCGGCCACCGTCGTCGGCTGTCCACCGCCGCTGCTATTCATCGTTGTTAGCCGTTCGCCGTTGTCGGCCACCATCACCATCTCCGCCCACTGTTTCCGCCCATCGTCTTCGGCCACCGTCTCCGCCCACCGTCTCCGGTCAACGTCTCCGACCACCGTCTCCGGTCAACGTCTCTGGCCACCGTCTCCGGTCAACGTCTTCGGCCACCGTCTCCGGCCACCCTCTTCGGCCACCATCTCTGGTCACCATCTCTGGCCACCGTCACCAACCACTGTCACCTGCCAATGTCGCCGGCAGTCATCTCCGCCACTTGTACCACCGATGCACCAACACCTAGTCCTACCTCTATTGCTTCCGCTATCTTCTTCTCTATTCTAAAAGGTCTCCAAGGACAGTCAATGGTTAACAAAAAGGAATTTCAACACCAAAAATTATGGGTTGAAACATTTTCACTTTGTCAAATATGTCAGATTTGTTTTTGGGTGCTTTGATGAATAAGAGCTCATTATGATCTTCCACTTTCACGGTTTGTCATCGACGCGCCGTCATTTCCGGCGTTCGCCATGAGGGAGAGAACGTTTTCAACTAGGTTTTTCAGCCACAACAGGCCTCATCACCCCATCAGTCAATGATGGCAATCCCTGCAGTTTTGTCGCTTTCAGCCACTACAGGCCTCATCACCCTATCAGTCAATGATGACAGTCCCTACAGTTTTGTTGCTTTAAACCACTGCAGGCCTCATCACCCTATCAATCAGTGATGGCAGTCCCTGCAGTTTTGTCGCTTTCAGCCACTAGAAGCCTCATCACCCTATCAGTCAGTGATAACAGTCCCTACAGTTTTGTCGCTTTCAGCCACTGCAAGCCTCATCACCCTATCAGTCAGTGATGACAGTCTAGTTTTGTTGCTTTCAGCCACTGCAAGCCACATCCTTACTTGATGGCAATCCAGTCCCTGGAGTTTGTCATTGTCCTCCTCTGTCAAAGTCATCCTACTTGAAGTTTCGCAGTTGTCCACCACTGTTCATAAACTGCTATAGTTCGTCGATCTGTGATTGAGAATTTGTTTGCCGCACACTCTTGAAGACAAATTATATATTTCAAATTGAGTTTATTTATTCCAAGCTTGGTTCATACAATCTATATGCTCCAGCTTGAGGAGGAGTGTTAGAATATTTACCCTATTTATCATCATTATATTGTGTCTAAGGTTACCCTATTTATCATGATTATATTGTATCTAGGGTTACCTTATTTATCATGATTATATTGTGTCTAGGGTTACTCTAATTATCATGATTATATTGTGTCTAGAGTTACCCTAATTATCATGTACTCTTGTATCAATTTATTTTTATAAATAGAAGATTATGAGGGATCAATCAAACCCTCTAGAACTATTTTACAGTTTAATTCTCAAGTAGTATAAATAAAGGAAGAGTCCAGGGTTAGACTTATGCTTTTGATTTGTAAGTTTTGTAAAGGAGGTTATGCTCCAGGATAATTGATGGAGGTTATGCTCCCAATTATTAGAAATAATTGATGGAGGTTATGCTCCCAATTATTGTTTACTTTTGTTTATTCAGATATTACCATCAATAAAAGATATTCATTTGTTCAATTCCATTTTATTATTCTTTTGGATTATTGTGAGCGTTGAGAGCTCAATCACGTAACAATTGGACCGACCTGCCAGATAGTCAGAGAGGAGAAAAGGTGTGAGGAAGTAAATTGCCAGATTGATAAAGAGGAGTGAAAGGCCAGCCAGATACTGATTGAGAGGGAAAAAAGAGAGAGAGATCATGGAGGAAAGAATGAGTGCAGTCGAAGGGAAATTGGAAAGCATGGGGCTGAAATTGGAGCACATGGAGCGGTCCATGCAGGCGGAGACGGCAGCAATCCGAAAAGAATTACAGAAACTGATGAGGATGACGGGAGGACATCTAGATGGAAATTCGAATCGAAGCCAGGGATCTGTCAACGAGAAGGATGGTGGACCGAACGGTAGCGGACTGACGGATTCAAATGCGAGAGGACTGCCAGAACCGAACGGTAGCAGACTGCTGGATCCGAACGAGAGCGAATGGGCGAAACCTAAAGAAAGAGGACTTACCGAGCCGAACGGTAAGGGACTGCTGGAATCGATCGGTAGCGGACTAACGGATTCAAACCTGAGAGGACTGCTAGAACCGAACGGGAGAAAACTGTCAGAACCGAACGGGCTACTACTGGAAGGAAGAATGAAGGTTTTGGAAGGACGGGCAGATGGAAGAATCAATGCCCTGGAGAGAACAATGAATTCTGTGAAGAGGTGGCCCAGTGAAAAGAACAGGGGGCTTGGAATTTTTGATACACCGACATAAGGGGGAGAGCAACGTGAAGTACTAAAAGACATCGAAGGTCATTTCTTCAAGGCTTACAATTCGGGAAAAGTGGTGACCAGAATGCTAAACGAAGAATGGAAGACATTTGAGGAGGTGTTACCACTACCCAAACCTCCATACCTCAATTGGAGGGCAACGGCCATTGAGTACCCTTCATATGATAACACAATGCTGAAGAGAAGCCAGGAGATGAAGTTTCACAGTTCCAACCTTGAGGATAAGGTTGTTTTGCAACGGGGAGTAATGTTAAGGTGTAAGGTGGGAGAATATTCAGTATAAGTTAATTAAAGTAAATAAATATATATTCCAGGAAAATATTCATTATAAGATATTTATAATTAAGGATATATGCTAAGATAATATAAGGGGAGATATTTATATTAAATATAGGGATATTTATATTAAATATAGGGATATTTATATTAAATATAGGGATATTTATATTAAATTTAAATATATTCTAGGGAAATATTTTATTTAGAGTAATATTTTAGAAAAAGATTTAGCACAGTATGGACGGGAAATAATTAGTATAAATAAAGGAAGAGTCCAGGGTTAGAGTTATGTTTTTTATTTGTGAGTTTTGTAAAGGAGGTTATGCTCCAGAATAATTGACGGAGGTTATGCTCCCAATTATTAGAAATAATTGATGGAGGTTATGCTCCCAATTATTGTTTACTTTTGTTTATTCAGATATTACCATCAATAAAAGATATTCATTTGTTCAATTCCATTCTTTTATTATTCTTGTGCTTTATTGTGAGCGTTGAGAGCTCAGTCACGTAACATTATCAATTCCAAAGAAAGTGTTAGAGTATAAGGGGGGAAATATTTAGTATATCTAGAGTAATATTCTAGGGAAATATTTGGTAAGAGAGGGACGAGAAATAATTAGTATAAATAAAGTTAGAGTTTAAACTCCGAACAGGAAAGTTTAAGTGAGGCGACGGTGATCCGATTCGTAGAAAGCAACACTAGGTCAGTTTTTGAAAGACTGGTGACCAGTAAGTAGTTGGGGATCGTGGAAGAATACGTCTAAACTCCGAATAGGAAAGGACTCCTGGAATCAAACGGTAAAGGGCTGACAGTGCCGAACGTGAAAGGACAGCCGGAACCGAACGTCAGAGAACTGCCGGAATCAAACGGGCTAGTACTAGAAGGAAGAATGAAGGCTTTGGAAGGACGGGCAGATGGAAGAATCAATTCCATGAAGAGAACAATGGATTCTGTGAGGAGGTGGGTCTGCAAACAAGAAATGGGGCTTGCAATTTTTGATACATTGGCAGAAGGGAGAGAGCGGCATGAAGCATTGAAAGACATTGAAAACCGTTATCTCAGGGCTTACGATTATGGAAAAGAGATGACCAGAATGCTGGAAGCTAATAGAATCCGGGAAGAATGGAAGTCATGGGAGGAGAAATTGCCACCACCCAAGCCTCCAAACTTGACTTGGAGGGTAGTTGCTAGAGGATTCCCTTCATGTGATAACACGATGATGAAGAGGAGTCAGGAGATCAAGTTTCAAATTTCCAACCTTGAGGACAAGGTTGTTTTGTAGCGGGGTGTATTGTTAGGGTATAAGGGGGGGAATATTTAGTATATCTAGAGTAATATTCTAGGGAAATATTTATATTAAATAAAGATATGTTCTAGGGAAATATTTAGTAAGAGAGGGATGGGAAATAATTAGTATAAATAAAGTTAGAGTCTAGGGTGAAGGGAAGGCTTTTGATTTGTGAGTTTTGTAAGAGAGTTTATGCTCTCAGGTAACTGACGGAGATCCTACTCCCAGTTATTAAAAATAATTGACAGAGGTTATGCTTCCAATTATTATTTACTTTTGTTTATCCACATATTACCATCAATAAAAGATATTTATTCGTTCAATTTCATTCTTTCATTATTCTTTTGCTTGTTTTGAGTGTGTGAGAGAGTGATTTCATTACGTCTCCTACTCGGATACGTAACAGAAAGAGACTATATAGATTTTAAGGCAGACAGACAACTGTGAAGAAGATAACATTTTCAATGCATTGTGAACTGAGGACAATGGTGAGTGCCTAATATGTGCAGCTCACTGCAATGTCAAAGTAAAATTCCTGTTTAGACAGATTTCAGTGAATATGGCTTTGTGTAGAGGGAAAATGTGAGCCACAGCAGAGACAATTATTTAGAGCTTATAAAAAACAATTTTTAAAAAGAAAAGGACAACCTGGTACTCTAAGCTATAAAGCTCGTGAAGGGAAGGAATGGCCAGACACATCATGGATTGAAGGCAGCCTTACCTAGCATTTGCAGCAGACTAATTCCATGAATTGAACCTATGACCTCCTAGTCACACTTCAACAAGTCTAACTGTTACACCAAGGCTACCCTTTCTGTTAAAAGGTTACTTAAAATAAACTATCTTACATCAAGATTAGAAGCATAGCTGGCAAATTAGGTCAAAAGCATCTATAAAAGTCAAATCCAAATAGGTTAAAACATCAATAAAGGCAAGAACCCAAACAAAGCATGCGAAAATGGAAAATTCTCATGCTAAAAACAAAAAGCATATCAACAATAAATCCTTTTTGTTCACTCTCTCTCTCTCTCTCTTTTTCACACACATGTACACACTCTTCCAGAAAGGTCTTTTCTTAATTTACATTGGCGAGATTTCTCTACAGCATCAAAATGTGCATATTTTGATATATTTATGGTGAAAAAAAATACAATTATAAGAAACTCTCATTTTATCGTGTGAACTCCCACCTAATCTTTTGTTTGCCTTTCCCTGGCTCTGTAACGAACCAATGTGACAATTAAGATGCAAAAATTTGTCATTGATTACCAGCTAAACTTTTTCCTCACCAAGGAAACCAAAGAAGAAGCCCATTTTTTCAGTATCTCATTCGATCAGAATTTTTTTAACAGTGTCACATCATTTAGTTTCATTTAGTATTTTGTCCTATCAAACAGTAATAATGAGAGAAATCAATATCTTTTTTTATATTTATATGCAATAATTTAGTAACAAGACAAGTAATAAACAGAGCAGGCACATGAGCTTCACCAAGACATAAAAGAGAAATATAAAATCATAGCTGGGCTTCACCTTATGATTAAGCTTTTGAGAGATGTGCTTCTTAACAATGTTCAGTTCTAATTCCCAGATCAACACAAGCCTGAAAATAAAAATGAAACTAATCAAATCTTAAATCCAGACAGCGTGCAATACAAACTCAGCACCACATACTACAACCAAGACACAAACATACACAAGGAAGATTTGATATCACAACTCTCTAGAAGAAAAATAGATTTACTACACTTAAAAAAACTCTACAATGTCCATCACCTGCAGTTCAGTAGATTCAATCACATTTTAGACTGACAATGTTCTCAAGGCTTCGATCATAGAATCAAATTATACTTCCTTTGCAGCCCTCTAAAAATTGGCTGTTATTATCCATTATAGAGAAACACGCATAAAACCCTCCAGAATGGGTTGTAATAACCAATGAATTTATCTTCGAAAAGGGTGATCAATCCCTCAATGGTTTCTTACAGTATATGACACAACTTATTTTGATCACTTGTTTCATGTAATGCTCGAGTAGTCAATGAATGAGTCCAATGTACTGCTCTCACGATTGCATAAAATCATGGCAGATTTCAAGGATACTAGAAAGATGAAATAATAAGTTCACAAAGCAATGAATTGATTTTCAATTAACTCTGCTCTATTTTCAATCTTCTGAGGTTTATTTCTTGAAAAATAGTCAAATGTGATGTACATGAGGAAATCCATAAAAAGGCCCTTTTCATATGTTTCTCTCACAAGTTCAACGTTATCTCGTTTCAAACGGTAAGCTTGATCCAGTATTCTATATGAGATTTCATCAAAACCAAAGGAAAACTCCGACAACTTTTGACCCCATAGTAATGCCTTCTCTGGCATCCCCTGCTTGCAAAATTGTGACAACAACATATTGGTTGTAATCACATTTGGCACAAAACCGATCTTAAGTAATTTGGCAGTAAGAATCATAGCTCGATCTAATATATCACTACAAATACCATTCATCATAGTGTTGTATGTCACTGTGTCTGGAACAATGCCAGCGGAGATGAGCTCATCCAAAATGATAACTGCTTGATTCATTTTTCGCATTCTGCAGTAGCCATGCATTTGTGTATTATAGGTTGTGATATCTGGGTCAAGCCCACATGAGTACATTTTATTAACCATCTGACCTGCGCCAACCATGTCAAATGCCTTGCAGTACCCTCCTATTAATATGTTAAATGTGAAAATATCAGGCGGCAAACCAATCCGTTGCATGTCAAGAAATGTATCAGTTGCAAATTTCATTTGTCCCCGTCTACAATAACCATCAATGATGATATTGAAGGTGAAGGTGTCAGAAAGAATGCCTTTTTGCCTCATCTCTTTCTCCAACTTTAATGCTTCAGTCATCCTCCCATAATTGCAGAGGCCTCTAATCAAAGAATTGTAAGCAAAATTATTAGGAATAAAACCCATGGCGGACATTTCTAAGAACACTTCATATGCCTCCTCGACATTACCTGCTTTTGAAAGCCCGTCAATTAAGGCTGTAAAGGCAACAACATCTGGATATATACCCCTTTCTTTCATTTCCTTCCAGAGAAACTGAGCTCCATCCAAATCATTCATCTTGAAATATCCATCCAAAAGCACCGTGTAAGCCACTTTGTTGATGGGAAACCCCTTCTCTAGCATCCCATACAAAAGTATCCTGGCTTCTTGCAAGCATCCTTTCCTACACAAACTCATAAGCAAAGAATTACAAGTGGACGATGAAGGAGTGAAACCGCCCAAGACCATAATACGATAGGCTTCAAAAGCTTTGTCTTCTAAACCTGCCCTGCTATAGGCACCTATTACTGAGTTAAAGGCGACAACACTAAGAGTTAGTCCCTTTTCAAGCAGTTCTTGCAATAATGCCATGGCCTCATCAATTCTGCCAGTCCAACATAGCACAGACACAGTTACATCACACAGTGAACAGTCTGAAAACAATCCCAATGCAATCAAATCTTTCAACAACCTGTTCCAATCATCTTTTCTCCCATACTTATAATATCCCCCGACCAAAATATTAAAAGTCACACAATCAGGAGAAACACCCTTAGTCCTCATCTTTTCATAAAGCAAGCTAGCCTGACTAACTTCCCGTGCCTTGAAATACCCATCCATCAGTGTATTATACATAGCTGCATTTGGCGCAATTCCCATATCCTGAATCTGATCAAAGAGCTTCTGCGCCCTCCCCACATTCCCTTCCCGGCAAAGTGCGTGCATAATGGTATTAAACGTAGCAAGACTCGGTTCAAGACCACTTCTAACCATCAAATTTAGCCAATCAAACGCAACCGAAGTCCTGCCCCTCACACAGCACGCGTTAATAAGAATGTTAAACGCATAAACATCAGGACTACACATAAACTTAGGCATCAAATGTAACAAACTCTCCGCAACCGCAATCTTCTGTTGTCTACAAAACCCATACAACATCACACTAAACGTGATATTCGAAGGGCGAGGCCCTCTGTGGATCATATCCTTGAACACCTTCCACACACTACCATAATCACCAAGCCTAAGCAACAACCTCATGAGAATAGTCAGCGAAGACAAACCAGGCCTAATTCCCACATCCCTCATCTTACGCAAAACCTCCAACGCCTCAAAACTCATCCCTAAATTCAGAAACCCCCGCAAAAGCGTATTCAACACAGAAAAATCAGACTCGTAAATAGCATGATTCTTCCACATAAACTCAAATATTTCGTTGGCTCTCCCAGCCCCAACCCTGGCAATGAGCCAGGAAACCACGTCCTGCGCGAGCAGGTGAAGCCCCTTGGCGGCCAGAACATGCGCCGCGACACAGCTCAAGCGAACAGTCTCCTCGGAATTGTTCCCGAAGGCTAGCTTGAAGAAGGCAAACGCGGAGTGGCGGGTGTCTAAGAAGTTCATAATCTTGACGAGAAGGAAGGGGCAGAAGCGGAGAGAGAAGGCCTTGAGGGCGAAACCCTGGTCGGTTTTGATGGCGGTGGATAGGCCCAGGACGACTAGGCGACGTTCACGTGCGGTGATTATGTTGAGGGGTTTGAAGGTGGAGTCGGCGAGAGGGAGAAACTGAGAGAGATAGTGAGAGGTGTGAGATGGTGAATTGGAAGTGGAATAGTGAGAGTGAGAGAAGGAGAGGATGATTAGGGAGAAGGGATTGAGAGAGGTCTCGCTTGAGAGAGAGAGGAGCGGACGAGAAATGTGGAACTTCGGCGACATTGGGAGGTCGCAGATCGAGATGAAGATGGGAGCGCCGGCACATAACACGGCAGCCCTAATCCAATAATCTTTTGTGTTTCTTCTCTTTTCTTAATCCAATCCAAAGCAACTTGTTCATGTTTCTTCTCTTCTCTCATTCTAGTCTAAAAATGACAGCATAGTAGTGTGTTCACTATCATGCAAGTGTTGCATCCATGACAACACCAATACTATCATCTTCACTACTCACAACAAACAACAAGGTACTCCAATCTTCGTCATGGCTTCAATGGTGAAGGTTATTGTTGGTTGAGCTCATCATTGTCTATAGTGCAGGCAACAAGCCCATAAGCTTCCATTTCTTATGAAGGATGGGTGGCCCAATCCACACATGTAAACAGGCCAAACGGGAAGAAAGAGTTTTAAGCACCTTGTCATTGATATCATATTCACTGATGTTATTGCTAAGAGATCTAAGGCTATTTAGAATAACTTCAAATATTTCAATCATTTTCGCTTATGGAAAATGTTTCATATTGAATCCTCTACAACTTTAGTTTGTTCCTTCTCACTTCCTTCAAATCTTCATAGGAAAGCACAATTGTATCCCACATTTCCTTGATATTGGTCATGTTATCAACTTTATTGACATCCTCGTTTGGTAAAGAGATAAAATAATTTATTAATATAAAATATTTATTTTATTTAAAAGATTTTCTAAGAAATAAAAGTGTTTATTAATTATTTAATAAATTTATTTTATTTAAAAGATATTATAAAAGACAGAAGGGTTTATTAATTATTTAATTTCAAAGGTTTATTTTATTTGAAAGATTTATTTCATTTGAAAGATTTTCTAAAATATAAGAAGGTTTATTAATTATTTAATTTAAAAGATTTATTTTGTTTAAGAGATTCTATAAAAGATAAAATTTAGTGAATAATTATTCAATTAAAAGATTTTAAATAGATTTTCTAAGAGATAGAGTAGTTAAGGAATCTATTTCCAACTCTTTTTTTCTTTGTTATTTTTCCTTGAATTTTGTAGAAAATAAAACTAGAATTTGAGTTAAGAGTTTTACTGTGAAAAAGTGAATTGGGGTAGTGGTGAGACATTTAAATTAAAGCAAAGTAATGGTCTAATATTGTGTTCAAAGTTAAGATAAAAGTATGAGTGATTTTTGAAGAAAAACAAGGAGGAACATGCAGAAGAAGCATAAAGTATGAAGTGAAGGTTGAAGGGTTTAATTGAAATGTTGAGTATCCAAGTGAGAGAACTAACTAGATTATTATTTCTTTTGACTTATGTTGTATTGTTATTATTTAACAATCAAAAACATATTCTTAGTTCTCTCTTTCTTGAAATTATACCTAATAAACTTTCGTATATCTTACTTTGAACGAAGGAAATCATTCTTGAAAAAATTACTTTTCAAATGTTTTGGAACTTTAAACATTTTTTGGGTTTATTTTCAAATTTGAGGTTTTTACTTTGTTAAGTAAGTTTATCATTTTATTGGTTTATGTTTGTATTTTCTTTTATTGTGATTATTGTATATTTTTACATTGCGCATAGGATAGTTCAAGTTGTGATGCACAATGAAGGATAAGATTTGGAGCAAGAACAAGTAGATGTGTGGGTAGTCTTAGAGTATTGTTTCACTATTATTTTATAATTTTGTTAAGTTAATAAAAGTATTGGATGTAAGACATGGATTTCCTTTTTATTTGAATTTTAGTAAAGTTGTGACTATTTATTTTAAAAAATAATGACTTGAAATATTAATTATAGACCTTAGGAAGAAAAAATTTGTGGTGTTACATAAACAAGTCTCCTTTGTCATCAAACAATGTTGGAATGTAATTTTTTACAACTTCCAGCAAATCTATGTTTGTAGAATAAAAATAAGATATCATTCTAATCTTCCATAGATCATAAAACTTATCTTTGAAGACAAATAAAGGATTGATAGCCTATTCTTCGTTCTTCATTTGAACTACAATGATCAATCATCTCGTTCTATTAGGAACTCCTTAAAAGTTGACTTCGGTACCACTTAATAAAATAATTGGGCTTTAGAAGGGAAGTTGAATAGAGCTTGTACACATTTCTTGTGTAGAGCTAAACTAAGCATCTAGTAACAAGAACAAGCATACAAAGATTTATATTGGTTCACCCAAACTCACTAGCCATATCCATTTCTCCCTTAAATCTTCATCTTAAGAGGTTTAACTAATTAAATAAATTAATTACAATCAGTACAACAACTTTCCAGGTTAGAACAAAAATACATAAGCTTCTCTAGGTTATACGAGTACACAAACCTCTTTAGGTTATACCTTATCAATCACCCCCCCACTCAAATATTAAAATTGTTAACATAAACATATAAACACTTCAATAGAGAACAATTTAAGCTCACATGGAAAAACTTCGTATACAAGGTTTTCTCTTAATCTTGAAAGGCACTCTAAGATTTAAAAGATATGTTATAGGTTGTTGTTGTTCTTGTTGCTTTCATATATTCAACCTTCAACGTATTTTCTATTTGTGGCTTATGAGAATATGATTATTGCTTCTTCAAATGGAAAGCTTTAATCATGTTTGCCTTCTTGTAAAGCTTTTAAACTTTATCTTCTATCTTGGTATCAAAGGAAAATTGGTGTGGAATGATTTGATTTACTTCTTCTCCAACATTTAAAATTATATCTACTAAAGGAAACTTTTCAAGCAGATAAAGCAATAACATGAAATTAGATGATAGACAATAGACAATAGATGAGGTTTTGTAGTCATCTAATCCTTTGATAACACTTGATAAAGAAATTTTATTGCTTTGAAGTCCTTTATATGCATAACTACAACTTGCTAATTGAATATAACATTTAACTTCATCACTTAATAGTGTTTGCTATTAACAAAATTACTTAAATCTCTCATGCAATAAAGTTTATTGTATCGTTTCATCTTAATAATAGAAATGAGGATGAGACAAAAATTTAATACTTATTGGGTATGAGATATGGATAAGGATTAAATTTTACTTTGAGAATGAAAATAGGATATATAGTCAAATTGCATTCCTTTGTCCATCTTTTATCCCTACTAAATAATGGTTATATTACTTTAAAAACAAGATAAATGATTGATTCATTATAACAAGTTTTAATATATTTCGTGTTTAGTAAAATACAAAAACTATTGGTATAACTATTTTAATTGTTAGTTTTCGTTTGAACTCCATTAATTATTAATATAATTGAACACATGTTTCACCTTTAGTAATTGTCATTTGTGTTTATTTAAGGAAAAATCAACGCTAATATGTAATTAATATGGAAGGAACCATGAAAATTTTCAAGGATTAAATATATTTTTGGTCCCTTAACTATAACAAAAAGTTATAATTGGTCCCTCTTAGAAACTGAGTATGTTTGGTCCCTTTACTTTCTAAAGCAATGAATTTAGTCTCTTTTTTCCCATGACATTAAATTTTGTTCCATGTAGGCATCTACTTACATGTGTATTGACACATGAATGTTGAATTTTATTTTTTTGAATAATTTTTTTAAATGAAAACCCCCAAGGATCTTTACCAAGCTCATTCCTTAATTCTTCTTCAAATAAAAAAAACCTTAAGGGCTTCTCCATCCTCTTCATCACATGAAGCTGAAGTACCTACAAACACTAGAAAGGGGATTTGAATAATGTTGATGGAAAACTTTTTCGCAAATTATCTGATATAACACTTTCATTGAGTATAAGGAATTTTGTGTAAGTTGTCAAACGTTCGACCTTGCGATTAGTTTAAACGATAAGTTCTTTTCAAGTATTATTCAGAATATTCGTTGCAGTATTTTAATGAAACTTCATGTTTAATGAATAGTCGTTTAATATAGGAAGCTCTTATATTTGAAACGAAAATGCTACTGCAGGTTTTTAGAAGAGAACCATTGAGAGAGAATAAAATAGTAAATGCATACATATTTTTATACTGGTTCACTCCAACTAGGCTACGTCCAATCTCCTATAACCTTATAGGGTTTCACTATAATCTTCAACAAGATTACAACTGAGTATTCTCATTACTCCTCGTATCCCTAGACAATCCTGGTATCCCTTGATACGCTACCTGATTGAGTTTCACCCACTTCTGGTTGCGCAATATTCTTCACCACTCCCGATATCCCCGATCAAAGAATAACACGTTACCCTGACTAGTTGAGTTTCACCGACTCCTAGTTTCCACTAGACAATCCTGGTATCCCCTTATACGCTGCCTAACAATCCTTAACTCTCCTAACTTAAACAACAAGTGTTTGAATTCTCTTCAGACTTTGCAATCAATCTAATTGCTTACATGTCGTTAGAAGATTACTCTCACAAAAAGGATATATGTTCAATACAGTACTGTTTACAGATTCACTAAGTGTTTTTCTCTCTACTTACAAATATTAAGCTAATATTAGAATGAAGCTTGAAATTGTTTCTTGACTTTTTCTTTTTTTCTTCTCAGATATTCTCTTTTGCTCTTGAGCTTTCTGTGTTTTTCTTTCGACGAAGTTGCTTCTCTTATGATATTATCTTTTTAAGCTATTCTCTCGATTCTTTCTTTAAATCTTCTTCTTTTTAAAGGCTTCTCAAAAGATATCTATCAGACTTGAGCTTTTTCCTTGAATCTTGTGTCTTCTTTGTTTTGTCGTGTAAAGCAACCATTGGCTAAAGTCAATACGTCAAAGCATACTTGTGTTTTCAGTAGTTTGATAGAAGTAGGTTATACTATTTTATTGGCATGACTTCTAATGGAGAAAATATTTTGTGAATGTCTTCTTATCTCTAATGTCCACTTCTGATATATTTCAAATAAAGTAGGTAAATACGTGTAGTGGGTAATGTGCACAAAATAGAGTAGATGTGCATGCAACATATATGTCTTTTCTCTTATCACTTTTGTTGTTTTTGAATGTTGAGCATATAATGACATTCAATGCTTGTTCAAAACAACAAAGTGTTCTTTCTAAGGATTTCCTATGTTACTAGGTATTTAGAGATTTTGAGCTTAACACTTAAGTTTTTGTTATCTTAATATTCTAGTGATGACATCCTTATATTCTCATTTTGTTTAATGTTGGTTTGTTAAATTTCAAAACATATTAAAGTGTTTAGACCTAATACTCTTATAGACGAATTTGTTTTAACAATCTCCCCCTTTTTTATGTTTAATAAATACACATCTAAACGATATGATTTTTCTTAGTTCAGCATAGAGGTTCAATTTTAAAATGTTTAAAGTTTTTAGTTATTTATTAATTTACGAATTTATATTTCTTAGTGTTCGTCTTATGCATGCGGGTTAGTGTTCTAAACAATTAAAATAAATAAGGGAAAAATAATCAAAAGATGGTAAACAATCAAAGCACAAGGTAAAGGAAAGACTGAAATCAGAGTAAAAAATAAATAATAAATAAAAGAACTTAAATTTAAACACATTAACATATTACATGAATTTGTACAATGTTATGCATGAACTTCTTAAGAATATGGAGACTCCCTCTAATTTTGTGCTATCCTATTTTATCTTATCGTCTAGCATACTCCTCCTAAGTACATGCTCCTAGATGTTGACGTGTCTATATTTTCTCTTTCCCTTAATTGATAAACATAAAAAGGTAATGAGAGGGAGGACATCACTGCCTGACGTGAGAGAGCACTGCTCCTGAACATCATTGCTTGCATATCACATTAGAACGTTGCAATGATGTGGGAAAAATATGGTGGAACAGAAGAAGAGAAAAGGAAAAGAAGGATCATGAGAGGGAATGGAAGAAATATAGTGGAAATCAGGTAAGGCAAGGTTTGACGGTGAAGGATGTAGGTTAGGTGAAAGAACTATTTGCGTAAGGCAGATAAGTTTTGGATACGAGAGTAGGAAGGGGTCTTGGATGATCGTATTCATCTTGATCTGGTGATCGAAGAAGATGATGATGACGGTAAGGAGGTTTGGATTACGGTTTCATTAGTTAAGAGTTCTAGAAGGTTATAAATGCGTTATTTAGTAAAACATTCAATATGATTATCAGATGGTATAAACATTAGATGCTTTTTAAAAAGCTATTTGAGAAATGCAACATTAGAGAGCTTTTGTTAGACAATGCATTTTGTAAGACGCTTGCTTAAATTAACACTATTTGAATATAACATATTTTAAGCTTCAATGTTAGTATTGAGATAGATGCATCTTTTTGTAAAACACTTTTCTTGTAAAACGTTGTTCACTTAGATGATGTTTGAAAAACACTATTTTTAACGCATATCGTCTAATAAAGACGTTTCCTTTCATTAGACATTGCTTATAAAGCTTGTTTGTCAAACAATGAAATATAGAAAACATTATTGTCTTAGATATTATTTCTTTAAAAAAAATTTCACTCAAAGCGATATTTCGTTTAATTTTTTTGTTAAACTTCAAAATCTAAGTTGCTTGACGATATAGTCTTTAGACGATATTGTCTTAACAATATCTTATTTTTTTATGTTTAACAAATACATATACTAAACTAAATGATTTTGAAAAGATTTTAAGTACATATGTATCGTAGCGTATGTATATTGCATATATGTAGAGCTGTCAGAATGGGTCACAACCCGCGGGCCAACCCGGTCCACCACGGGTTAAGGCCGGGTTAGGTTTGAAAAAATTGTAATTTTTTTATGCGGGTCAGATTTCAACCCGGCTCATTTAAACCCGGCTCATGCGGGTTGAACCCTTGGTGGGTCGGGTTGGCCCACCAACTCACCTACCTAATTTTATTTTATTAAAATTTAATTTTAATTTTATAAAAAAAATATTTATTATTATTAATTTTGCTTGAAATATTTATTTAAGTTCCCTATTTTCAAAATTAAACACTCATGTTGGGAGTGAAATTTGTTTAGATTTAAATTATAGAAAGTTTATAATTTTTTATTTTAAAATAATTGTATTTAAGTGAGCTAGTGAACCAACCCATTTACCCACCAACCCATGGTGGGTCGGGCTGGGTTCGAATTTTTCTGGCTCGCTAATAAATGAGCCGGGTTGGGTTGGCTCACTAAGTCACCAACTCATGGTGGGTCGGACCGGGTCGGGCCAGGTTACCCGTTTTGACAACTCTACATATATGTATCAAAGTGTGTGTTTCCATAACTTTTTAGAAAATAAAATTTCAAAGTGTTTATATATCAAAGATGTATCAGAGCATAATTTATGATTCTTATTAGTGTAAAAAGAATGTTAAAGCAATACTATCATATCAGATGTGTATCAGAGTAAACAAGTATAAGCAACCAAATATATCATGAGTTTTTCTTTACATAATATCAAAACATATCATTCAGAGCTATCAGAGCAAATGTTATGTACAGTAAAAAAAATCATACGTTTATCACATTATTCAAGATCAATCATGAGACATATATGACTTCCATAAGTCATAAATCATTTATGCAAAACATATGTGTATCAAAGCAAGACGTAGATGTTTTATGCAAAACATGTGTATAAGAGCATAAACAAAAACCTATATGTATCAAAGCATAAATACTCATACATGTATGGGAGCATAAATATCAAATCTAAGTCATATGTATATCAGAGTACATGATTTGTAAGAACATAATAAATATTTTATATTTCAATAGATAAATATTTTAACACAGATAAGATATGTACTCCCCCTAAATGCAATAACCTATTTTCCCTCTAATTCTAATAACTTTTCAATTATTATATCATAGCATTAAAACATTCAATCAACAACGTATCATAGGAATCAACAATACATCAGAGTTAGAGCAATATGACATATTATCACATAACATTACCTTATCTGAGTTGACCTCTCTCAGGATTGATTTTTGTTTGAGCTTTTATTTGACTAGCCTATGTCTGACCTTGGGTCAAATGTCGACTTTCAAAAGTGCTCTCATGTTGCTTGAGTGAGAGATATTTTCTCTATGATTAAGCAATTTCCATTCTTTTCTTCCGCTTGTGGGGAGGAAGCCAATTACAAT
This sequence comes from Vigna mungo, assembly GCA_036885675.1. Taxonomy (NCBI): domain Eukaryota; kingdom Viridiplantae; phylum Streptophyta; class Magnoliopsida; order Fabales; family Fabaceae; genus Vigna; species Vigna mungo. The sequence goes on along the minus strand of CP144700.1, from coordinate 46,233,763 downwards.
GATATGTGCACTCATCTGTCCTAGATTAAATGATGGAAGATGTTTTTTGTACTATCCACTCGCACCAAAGGGAGTGAGTCCCTAGCCCAAGAGTGAGGGACAAAACATTTTCTATCCAAGTTGTCTAACTTTTGATTCAAAAGCTTAAAACTCTTGTTGGTGTGTAGTTGTTCTAGGAAGTCTTTTGTATGCCAAATTGTTGCTTCATCTCTTGCATTCCAACGACTACCTGTTCCTCATTTTTATTCAGGAGTGTCTCCATGTGGATTTTGGTTGGATTGATGGCTTGTAAATCCATATCAGGTATAGAAGAATTGGATGATTGGGTTCGAATGTGCGACAACACCATGCACTCCTATGTTGTGGAGAAGTATTTCTATTTGGTCAAGCATCAAATATTCTTATCAGATTTAGTTGAGCAATATTCGAAATAGACTATCATCATTGTTGATGTATTACTGAGTTCCAAATCAGTACGATAAAAAATTCTATCTGTAAAGAGTTTCTAACGTTCAAATCAATAAAAAGTTTTAAATAAATATTTATAAATAAAAACAATTATAAGATTATATTATCACACTTCCTATCTTATTATGATATGTATTTATAATCTTCTTAAACTTAAGAATAATATATAAATATTATTAATGAAAATGGATATTGTTTTTGTATAAAATATCATATATTTTATATAAATATTATCTTAAGGTGGTCACGTTTGAATCCTTTATTTATTAAGCTGTTTCTAGGCTTATCAAATAATAATATTTTAAATATGAACAAGATAGGTACAATAAATGCATTGGAAATAGAGAGATGAATATGTTAGGTTGAAGGAAAGCTTGCAGCTTATGCAGATTTTGAAGATAATATATATGGTAGTTTAAAGGATGTGATTGTTGCTTTTATAAGTGCAAATAATGAGAAAGAGGACACAATGAAAAAAGGTTAATGGACATGTATGCGTAAATAATTGACAATTTTAGACTAGGGTTGGTGTTGTGATACATCTATTCTTCTATGATGGTTATGTTGAATGTTGTGGCTTATCATACCAACTTTAGATGAAATAATGCATGTTACTATCTCAAATTTAATTTTATTCAATTCAAAAGTACATTGTTTAATTTTTAGGATATTTAACTTGAACATTTATAATTGAGTTTATTGAGATGTGTACTTTGTCAGTTCTAGTTACCAGAAGCAGATATTTTATGATTTTTGTTTAGTATTCCTAAAAGTTATATCAGATGATTCTATTAAAACAATTATACTTCCTTAATAATTGAGATTCATTATCTTAAACAAAACAAATTCTAAATAAAAAATAATCATTAACTCATAAAAGAGAAAAGAAAGCATCCATAAAATCCAAAACATGGGCGCATTAGAATATTAATTTGTTAATTATGATTTGAAATTGGTGATTATGTGTAATATTTTTATGATGGGAATGAACCTAACTTTCGCACCTTATAGTATTTATTTATTTATTTTATAAATTAGATAAAGGATGAAAGGGGTCCACATGCCATTCAATAGTTTAATTAAATAATGAATGAATGAATGAAGGGTAGAGTTAACAGAGGACAAGGAGACAAGTGGTACCTAATGGTTCCCCACCATTGTATAAAAGTGGCTATGCATTGGGCTTGGCCCAATCATGAGTGGGGGCCCATTTTCTCATGCTTTTGCCATCAAATTCCCAAAACCTGTCTGTCCCTGCGTGCACACTCTTCCTCCCTTGCGTCAGATCAACCTCACTGCTTCATCTTCTGTCAATTATAAACTCTTTATTATTAAAATATTTATTAATGTGGTTTTATTTTAGATAAATATCTTGTGCGTTCGACTTTATTTTAAAGAATTCGGAATTACTTATTAGTGGAAGTATTTTCACTCAAATATTGATTCATTACATTGTACTTTATATTTAGCTATTTAATAATTCATAATAAAATAGGATGAAAGATTTATAATATTATATACATTTTTTATATTAACTTTTAATAAACAATACAAAAATCACTAATCTATTTTTGCGTGAAATTTTAATAATCAATATAAAACAATATATGGGTCAATTAGAAAAGTTATCCTAAGAATTGACGAATGAAGAAAATAGACATATTAAGTAGTTGAAGTGTCTCATATCATAATAATATTATACTCTATTTGTTCTTACTAGCTCTATCAATTTGCAAGTTGGTTTGTAAGATGATTTAATTTCTGTCTTGGGCTGAAAAAAATGGATAAACATAAGTTCTAGAGAAATAGACCATCAACTTTGTGTTACAAATTAGTTCATCTTAAATTTGTGTTTCACATTCAAAATTGAGACCAATATTGGGCTTAAGATTGATTGTATATTATTTATGCAAATGTTTTTAACACGTTGATCTATGTTGTGTTTGAGGAGATTTTGTCGATTTTTTGCGAGAATTTGATAAAAAAAATATATTTTTTATACATATTTAATTCTTTATTTTACATTAAAAACATTGATAATATTCTTTAATTTCTAATTTTACATAATTTTGTTTTAGTAGAAATGAAGTTAATTCAATGTACATAGTTGCTTTAATCTTGAATTTCCAGTTAATCTAGCCTTTACTTACTATTTGCGTTTTAATTTTTTTAAGATATTAATTTTGATTAGTTTTAGTTTGAGTTCAACATTTTTTTATATTTCAAAATGAGCATTCAATTTGTTGGATTTGAAATTGTGTACTATTTTTTTACGGTTTTTTTTAAGTAAAAGCAAATTTGATGAATTTTTTTTTGTAAAAATACCTAGATTCAATTTTCCTTGTTTTAGCTTAAATTGGATTATAAACCTTATCAAAACCTATATTTAGGTCTATATTTGCTTTATATATATATATATATATATATATATATATATATATATATATATATATATATATATATATATATATATATATATATATATATATATATATATATATATAAACAAAAATGTGCTTTAAACATTTATTTTCCTTCATTTAATTATTTATTCTTTATCCATTGAAAACTAGTTATTAAGGATCAATTCACAAAATCAAGATCAAATAATTTAAATTGAATTTTGTACCAATCATTTTGAAAGGATAGGTTATAATGAAGACAAATTCATAATGACATATTAAACAAAACAAATGTTTCATGTATTTGATTAGTCTTGATGTTACAAATTAAAATGACCATAAAATAATTGATATGATTAACATTCCTTACACAACATTTATGCCTACTACTATCGAATACAATGTTGAGGACTTGATCCTTACAATTCATAATGATCATGATGAAGGTTTATGGAAAAAAATTTCTATCTATTTGCATATAAAAAGTATGTTTATCTAATTAAGATTTTTAAAACATGATTAATGCATTTTATTTTTATTCTTATTTGTACTTTGTTTTATTTAATTATTAGTTTTATTTGTGTTAACAAGTATGTGGTATCTTTATCAAAATCTTTTCCTTTGAGTCAAGTTCATCGTTTTCCTAAAACGGAGTAGACACGTCAAACAAATGAAGGGTTATTAAACATGTGATTGGGGTGATTGAGGATCCTTAGATCCGGAAAGAGTTAAATCCAAATCTGAAGAGCCTCAAACCACTACCAAAGAGGGAGGAAAGTGCTTAGGAAAAATAAGCTTGCTTAGGATGAAAATTTCTTCCCTTTTTTTCTTTTACTTGGTTTAACTTTTGTCTTAAATAAAATCTAGGACTCATGTTTGTGTTATCTGTTTTCTAGGTTTGCTAATAGCACCTCCCTTTTTAAGGTTGTCACTTTCTAGAAGAAATGAAGGAACTAGCCCAAGAGAGTGCACTCACCATACCTAATTTTGTTAAAAGTCCTCCTTGGAGTGAAAAAAAAAATCATCTTGAAAAGGAGGACTACATGTGGGGGTAGGGGAGGATACACATGCATGGAGAGAAAAACACTTTTTTTTAAAGAAAAATATTTGATTTTGACCATAAAAGATTTGGGGTTGCATATGCATGGAGAGAGAGAAAAGTACATTTTGAATATTAGATGAGGTCCACAAAGATTTGGGACATCAAATGCATGAAGAGTAAGAGTATGGATGACAAAAAATTTTGTGCCAATGGATATTCCTGGGTAAAATCCATGACGAATACTAAATGAATGTTCTTAATGAATACTCGCAAATAAAGGATAGAAATGTTTAATTATTCGTTTAATGATGGGACAAGGTATGAGTATTATGGTATTTGACTCATAGATGCCTACTTCTTGCTCATAATTATTTTTATTTTCAATTTTTCCTTGGATAATAATTATTAATAACTTTCACCTTAATATTTTTTATTTAAAATCAAGTGATCAAAATAAGTTAATAGTGAAACAAATATTAATTATTGAATAATTATTTAGAATTTGACTTCATATAATTATATATATATTTATTTAGGCCTATAAAATTGAAGTTATTTTTTTAAATATTAATTTTTTTGAAATTTATATTTTATTCCAACTCTTTCAAATTTGCATTGTATTAATCATTTAGTGAACAATTTGATTTAAATTTTACTTTAAATTAATTGTTTATTTAATTCTATATTTTAAATATTTGTTTTTAAACAATTTTATTTAAAATATATATAGATATCAAAATATCCACATGCGATGTTTTTTCATGCATACCCATGCGAGTAATAAGGCTGGTAAACGATGGGACGAGTAGTGGGTAGACACTAATCATACACGATCCAATTTATTGTTATCCTTGAGTAAGAGCATGAAATTTTTGGAAAATTGGATGTTTTCTCTCACCCATGGAGGATAAGGACCAACATACCTCACATTTGGTTGCCCTAGTTTTTAGAACATTACCTTTTATTGTAATTACTAGGACACCCCTTTCTTTTCTTATTTAACAGAGCCTCTCCATCAATTATAAGGGATTGAAAATTAAGAGAATACACTTATATTTTAGCCATTGGTGTGAGTTGAGAAATTGCTCCTTGAGTGTTCTTGAACTTTCCGAGTCTGATCTTGAACCAAGGTTCAAGTGGCGGGACCACCACTTATCTTTGGTGGCTTAGTACCTATGGGGTGTGACCACCTTGCTTCCATATCCATCTTCTTCCCTTTCATCTTTTGTTTCATTTAACTCAGCTTATACTTTGTTATATTATGTTCTTTGTTTCCTTGAGTTATTCTTCCTTTCATTATCTTGAAGTTATAATCCTTTTTACCTCATTGAGCACCCATGAAATGCATCTTCACATCTAGATAACTTCGTTTTCTTAATGTCCAGTGCAAATCTTCGTAATGGCTTTCTTAAGCAACTTATACATTAACACCTTGCCCCTTAAAAAATATAAGGTGAACTCTTATCATTTAGTAATCAAAGCTTTGCTTAAACGTGTTTTTTTTTTGTGATTGTTCTTAATCTTGTCTTGTATAGCTATCTTTAAATGGTCCAAATCAACCCCTCATTGGCTAAAATCCAAAAATTTTGAGCTATTGAGTTCATCACTTACATTAGGCACTAGTCCATTTCGCTGGGCACCTGTCTTTGGTAAGGGTTAAAGACTCATTATCCTCTCTCTCTTGTAGAGAATTTGAAGATAAGTCCTTAAAGTCCTTCTTGATTGAGTTTAAATTCATTTGAGGAATTGTGATAGAGTACTATTTTGGAACTTATACAAGAAGAACTTGAGGAAGAACCATTGCAGATCAAAACACCTATGACAAGGTAGGAACTCAAGGGATATGAAGATCATGACATGGAAAATAACTATGCAATAATTTAGGCAATTAAAAGTATTTGTAATTTTCTTTTAATTACAAATAATTCGTTTCCATTTTTAAATTTTCAAGTTATTTTTCGACCTGATGTCTTTGGACTTTCTTTTAAGGTTTCTTAGGTGGCTTAAACACGTGTGCCTATATATAGGGGCATGTAGACACTTTTGAGTCATATTATATGCATTTTCATTATTTCAGAGGGATTCTCTTGGTTCTTGAATTAGAACTTTAATTCTTATCAAAGATAAACATATTTGTGGTGAATCTTCACTTAACTTATCAATTTACTAGGTTGTGGCATCCCACACCCCTGTCGTATTTCACACACTTCTTTGATTTATTATGCCTCTTAAGAATTCAAATTCAAAAACAATCATACTCTTTTCTAGATAGGATCGTATGAGATTTAGTTAATATAAGTCATGAATCAAAGTACATAGATCATTTTCATATATAGAGATAAATGACCCTTGACAATGAGTAACTGTATTAACTCAACACAAAATCTTTGCTAATCAGGTCATTTTTTTCTAAGAAACATTTTAAACACTAATGCTTATCAACTTCTTTAATATGCAAAGATCAAAATATAATATATTTGATAAATGTAATGTATGAAATCTTATAGACATATCACGGTCAACTTATTAATTGACATTCATATTATCTTATTAGTTCAAACTTCACATGTTAAACTTGTATCATCCGATATGTATAATACTTCATATCATCTTATTAGTATAACATGTATCATCTGATCAAGTACAAACTCAATTTGTCTAATGATACAATATGTATCATTTGATTGTTTATTTCTTCAAAACATGTATTATCTGATGGTTTGTTCTTCAAAACATGTATATTCAACCTTTGTTCACTTTACTATAAGACGTTATTAAGATGAATCATTTGAATGCAATGTAAAACATATAATAATGTATATATTAAATATAATGTTGTTTTGTTATCATCAAAACTTGTATCCATTTATGCCCAATAGAGTGATGTATCATTTGATTTTAACATATTGACCCATCCATTGGACTATTGATGCATCATACAACAAAAATATGACACTGATAAGCATACATGCATAAAGTTTGTTAAGATTCATACTAATGCAAAATGAATGATTTGTTTTATTATACAATTTTAGTTTATTATCTGTAATGATTAATAATATTTGTAGCATATCAATTTGCATAATCGGTTATATAAAAAATAATACAAGAAATATAATTGAAAATGTTGTCCTTGCAGTCTTCTATATATAGGGGTATAATTTATTGAAGAAGAGAAATACATGAGGATTGGCTTGAAGATGAGTCTCTTCTTGTTACTAGGTGATTATTGAAGATGATGTTTGAAATTTACAATCATATATCTTTGATTGTTCTTGATTTGGATTGAAATAACTAAATTTGGTTGCATCTAAAAAGCAAGGGATATCTTTTTTAACTAAAAGTTACTCAAAAAGAAGGTAGAAAAATTAAATTACTTTCACATCTTGATAATTAAGATGGAGAAAGGGTATTCTTGAAAACAAAAAAAATTTATCATTAAAAAGAGGGTGTCAATAAAATAATTTAAATAATGTAAAAAAAAAAACTAAAATGATTTACAGTCTTGGTGGTTTTGGAATTCCAACCCCCCAACAAGTACTGACAATTTTGAAAAACACCCCACAAGTACCGGCATTTTGGAAAAACTCTCCAAGTAAAAATCATCGATAATTATTTATTGTCACTATTTTTTTTATGGATTTTGTAACAGCTGAAATTTATCAGAAGTTAAAACCGACAGTAATGTGAAAAATAACCTATAATAAAATTCAATATTTTTGTAGTATTAGAGGTTAAACATTAAAGAAAATTTTATGCATTGGTATGATTAACTAGAATGAATATTTTTTTATATTAGTTATAATTAATGGAAAATGTAGGTTATATTTACATTTTTTTATAGATAATTCAACTTAATCAATATAAAATATAATTATATGTATTTTAAATCCAATAAAAAAATAACTTATAAAAAATTATAGATTCTACTTATAATCAATATTGAAGCAATTGATGTCTGATAATGATTTTTTTTCCGTTAGTTTTGTAATTGATATAGAATCTCTATTTTGAACTAATGTAGAAAATTGTTACTGTAATAATTTAAGAAATTTATGTTCAATGTAGAAGAATCATGTAAAAATTAACTATCAATTACATTACAAATTCAGCTAACATATTCCTATACACATAACTTTTACATAGATAAAACGATTTAGGAGAAGGATTGATAAATAATATTATACTTTAATTCACATCCACAAACATAAAAGAGAAAGGTTTGAATGTGATAAGTAATATGGTCTAAAGTAGTTAGAATAATAAAGTGTTTATATATCATTAATTAAAATTTCATGATGAATTTTATCACTAAATTATTTTTGCAATAACACTCTTAAATATAAATCATTTTATGACTTTAAAATTAATTCTATTCATAACCAATTTCATTCAAAACGAATTCTGAAAACATTGATCCCAACATTTCCTAATGACAAGCGTTCATTTTCCCACGTATTCCCCTACTTGTTTTTCATTCATAAATTACAATCATAATAAGAATTACATCAAATAAGGAGTAACAAAACAATTCTCTATGATCCCTCACAATATTTCTAAAAATTCAATGAATCCTTTGGCAAATACTTATAAGTGGTGAACAACTAATCTTGAAACTGTTGTGTAATGTCCTGTGAAGACTAAGAGAAACAAAATCAAATAACTTTTAAAATTAAGGTTTAGTCTGCTATGTGTACAAATCTTTCTTGTTTATCATTAATACATTATTAAATAGTTATATAAATTATGAATACTGAAAGAACATATAATATTGGGCTCAGAGCTGTGACATCTTACGTAAAATGTGCAACACATTCCTGCTATAATTCGGGAAGAATTATATTAACCACTAGACTTATTCTTAGATGGTGTGCGTCCTTTTGTTAAGACATGCTTCTTATAGAATAAAAATAAAATCTGTCATGATTCAGGTTCGAGTAATCCTCTTTGATGCATACATTAGTTGGAGAATCCTTAATTAGAATAATTCAATCAGGTTATTAATCAACTTCATGAGTTACATTTGATGCAGATATTAAAGTGGGTTTTTAACCCTAACTCAATTCCACAAAACCGGCTTGTAAGGTGAGATTTGCACCCCACTTATATATTATAAATTGGCCTTATCTCTAGTCGATGTGGGACTTCCAACACACCTCCTTCACGTCGAGGTATAGACATCACATGCCTGATAGTAGAAATTGGATGGTCCAATAGTGGTCCGACAACGAGTGTAATAGAAATGCCCAAGAAACAAGAAATATCGCTAGGATAGGCTCTAACCTGGCTCTAATACCATATTAGAAAGTGGGTTTTTAAGCCTAACTCAACCCCACAAAACTGGCTTCTAAGGTGAGGTTTGCACCCCACTTATATATCATAAATTGGCCTTATCTCTCGTCGATGTGAGACTTCCAACACTCATGGCGCTTTCTTGAGCATGAGGTTAGTGTACTATGCAGAGATGTTGACTTCGCATACACTCTCGATAAATAATCCATAGTTAGAGTTTCGATATAATGACAATTGACGCATCTTCGAAATCTAAGCACACAATCAACAAACCGAACAACACAACATCATTAAAACATGTAATTAAACAACTTTAAGGACAAACCAAGATCTAAACCATAATTAAATCATACTTGAGCCTTCCTTAATTGTCCATATAGATAATAGTCCAATAAATATAGTATAAACAGGGTGAGTTTCCAAAGGTAAAAAAGTTACTTATTATTCTTAACAAAATTATTTGTCCAATAATATCGAGTACTAACTTGATCATCAGAGTATTTTTGTATCCTGAGACCGAATAGGCAGGCTTATCTTGCAAAGGAGGATTCAGACTCAGAGCTCTTAATTCTTATGGTTACAACCTTCTTTGAGCGTTCAACATCCTTGAGTAAATCGTGGTATTTGGACTCAGGGTGTTCAAACCATATGACATGTAATAGGGAATGGTTGATCAATTTAGATGAATCAAAGAAAATTAAAGTCAGATTTGCAGATGACAACACATTAAGGGAAGAAGAATGGGAAATGTTGTCATAAAGAACAGAGATGACTTGCATGCAATCATAGAAAACGTTCTTCAGGAGCTAGAAATGAAGTGCAATTTATTAAGTCTTGAGAAGTGTTTGACAAAAGTAAGAAGTTAATCTTGAGAAGCAAGATCTCTAAGAACCGTACGTTTTAGGTTTGTATGGACATAATGGAAAGCTTGTGTTGCTTGTCTAGTGTAAAAGATGACGAAAACTGGATATGGCATCTAAGGTTCAGTCATTTGAATTTTAGAGATTTATAGCTGTTGAGCGAGAAGACAATCGTTTCTGGATTACCAGATATCATCATACCAAAGAATTTGTGTGAATCTTGCATTGTTAGGAAGTAAACCAGAGGACCGTTTCAAGCAAGATTGGAGATGAGATCCAAAGAGCGTCTTGAGGTTATACATTCTAATATATGTGGCCCTCTGGAAGTACTAACATTGGCTGGAAATAGGTATTTCATTACTTTCGTTGATGAGTTTAGTAGAATATATGGGTGTATCTCATAAAATTGAAAAGTGAAGCACTTGAGGTGTTTTTAAACGATTCAAAGCCAGTGCAGAAAGAGAAAGTGGAAGGCTGGTTAAAGTCCTTAGGACTGATGGAGGAGGTGAATACACCTCCTTCAATTTTGAAAAAAATTGTCAATACAGCGGAATAACTCACGAGGTAACAACACCATACACGCCCCAACACAATGGTTTGGCAGAGAGAAGAAACATAACCATTATGAATATGGCCAAGTGTCTGTTGAGGGAGAAGGATGTGCCACGCGAGTTGTAGGGAGAAGCTGTATCAATAGTTGTCCACGTTCTCAACAGGTGTCCAACAAAGAGACTGACAGGCAAGGTGCCACATGAAGTCTGGACAGGTATGAAAACCTCTATGAAATATTTTAAAGTATTTAGATCTTTGGCTTTTTGTCATGTTGCAGATCAGAGAAGATCAAAGCTTGAAGATAAAAGAGAGGCTATAGTGTTTGTTGGATACCATCCAACTGGTGCATACGAGTTTTATGATCCTGTTAGAGGAAAGATGATGATAAGTAGGGATGTATTGGTCCTTGAAGACGAGAGCTGGGACTGGAAACACAATCAGACCAGTTTGAAGAAGACGAAAGTTGTGATGCATGAAATTTCTGATGAGCCGACACAAACTGAAGTGGAACCTGCAGATGTTATTGAAAGCGGTGCTGGAAATACAGATTTTGCAGATGCATCACAAAGACCGAAAAGGCAAGCTACAAGACCATCTAGGTTCTCTAATTACGAGATATATTCTAATGCTAGAATGAATGAAGAGGGTGATTTAATTCACATGGCATTGATGGCTGAGACTAAATCGTTAGATATAATGATAAAGAATCTTCAAGTGGTACGAATTTGAGGACAAATCCTCTTCAAGAAGGAGGGTATGATAGAGGGCTATCTTCTAAAACATATATAAGAAAAACTTGAAGAAGGACATTTGTAATTCAAAGGATCTATGACAAGGTCAAATATCAAAACACGTCTCCTTGAATCTTATAATCTTTCATGAAGAGAGGAATTTACAAAATCGTGAAGATCATGAGCAGAATAATTTAGGAAAATAAATTTTATTTTTTTTATTTTAATTGCAAATAATTTGTTTCTATTTTTCAAGTTATTTTTGGACCCAATGACATTGGGCTTTCTTTTAGGGTTTCTTAGACGCGTTAAAATTTTGTATCTATATATAGAGGCACCAAATACATATGTACACACTTTTGAGTCATAATATATGCATTTGCATTTTTTAGAGAGGATTATCTTGGTTCTAGGTTTAGAACTTTGATTCTTATCAAAATTAACATCTTTGTGGAGAATCTTCCTTGACTTATCAATTTGCTAGATTGTGGCATCTTCATCTCTGTTTTATTATACCCTTTGAGGATTTAAATTCAGAAAAGATCGTACTCTTTCCTGGACAAGATCGTATCATATAGATGATGCCTTGACACAACCAGTATGGAAGGAGGCCATAATTGAAGAACTTAGATCAATAGAGAAGAATAACACATGGAGGTTGGTTGATCTTCCACCCGGAAAGCATTGTATCGGAGAGAAGTCGGTCTTTAAGAAAAAGCTTAATCCAGATGGAGTTGTTTTGAAGCACAAGGTTAGGCTTGTTGCAAGAGGTTTTCTGTAGAAGCAAGGAGTAGAATTAACAGAAGTTTTCGCACTTGTGGCAAGGTTAGAAACTATAAGATTAGTAGTTGCTATTGCCTGTGCTAGAAAATGGTCATTATTTGCTCTTGATGTTAAATATGCATTCTTGCATGGACCTTTGGAGGAGAAAGTCTATGTTCAACAGCCCCCAGGATTCAATAAGCAGGACAAGAAACATCAGGTTTACAAATTGTATAAGGCACTTTATGCATTATGACAAGCTCCCAAGGCTTGGAACAAAAGAATTGACACTTTCTTTCTCAGTCGTGGGTTCGAACGGTGTGTTGTAGAGCATAGTCTGCACGTGAAGGAGAGTGTCAGCAGTGACAGAATGATTATCTGTTTGTATGTTGATGATTTGTTGGTGACTGGCTCAAGTTTGAAGGCGATTGATGAGTTGAAGCAAATGATGGAAAGTGAGTTTGAGATGACAGACCTTGGAAGGCTTAGTTACTTCTTAGGTATGGAGTTTACTCATACAGTTGCTGGATTACTGATGCATCAAAAGAAGTATGTGAAAGATTTATTGCAAAGATTCAAGATGACTTTAAATGCAATGATGTTAGAAGTCCACTTGAGGATAACGTCAAATTGAAGGTAGATGAAAACGAAGATGTGAATGAAACTGCTTATAAACAAATTGTTGGATCTTTGTGGTTTTTATCCAAAAATAGGCCAGATTTAATGTTTGGAGTTGGTCTGATAAGTCGATTCATGGGAAATCCAAAGAGGAGCCATATGATTGCTGCTAAACGCATCTTGAGATATGTTAAGGGAACTGCGGGTTATGGCATTCTATTTCCATGTGGTATGAAGAAGGATCAGTTGAGGATGGTTGGCTATGCTGATTCAAATTTCGATGGCGATCAAGTTGAAAGAAATAGCACATAAGGGAACATTTTCTTCTTGAATAAAGCACCTATTTCATGGTGCTCTGAAAAGCAATCTGTTATTGCTTTATCAAGTTGTGAAGTAGAATACATAGCTGAATGACATGTTCTATATCAAGGAGTTTGGTTGAGTGAGGTGCTGAAGGAGTTAAAAGTATTCAAAAGTTTGGTTGAATTGAGGAAGGACAACACCTCTACCATAAACTTGGCAAGGAATCCGGTGAGCCACGGAAGAAGCAAACACATTGAGGTAAAATACCATTTTCTGTAGGACATGGTGAACAAAGGTAGAGTGGAACTGGTTTATTGCAAGACTGGTTTACAATTGGCCAATCTTTTTACAAAAGCACTCAAGGTTGATAGGTTTGAGTTTCTTAGAAAGGAGATTGGAGTTTTATTTCGTAACAACTTGAATTAAGGAGGTGTATTAGATATATAATTCAAGCTGTCATTTCAGTTAACTCAGTTGTATCACTTTTCCTTTTCCCCTTCTATTTGTATATAAGCACTGCTTCTGATGTAAATAAGACACGCTCTCAGTTTATTTTCATAAGTTCTCTTGCGCATCCTCTGCACACTTCTTCTCTATTTTTCCTTTACTCTCTCTTTTTTTCTATCACCTTGAAAGGAGCGATCCTAAGTTGGTTTAGTTGCTTACCACTTCAATCAAAAGATTGCTTTGACATACAAGTCACAAAGTTTAGAACACCATTCCCACTAATCGACCCAATCATCTTAAATTGATAGCCCTCATGGTTATTAGGCTATAAAATACATAAACTCTTTATGTATTCATGGTACGATTCGGGAAAGTGGCACTTAATACCTGAAACCTAACCTCCAAATTGCAATCATGACATGGTCACCGTCCTAAAACAAGTCCGTTCTCCAACAACTTGTGTAAGAAGCCCACATTAAACCTATGCAAACTGATGGAAGACAATTGCAACATTTATACAACTCAAAGAACTCAAATTTTAGAGTCATGTCAAAAGTGAAAAGGTTGTAAGAAGAAGCCCTTGTGCAGAAACCGTACTTGTCCGTCCATGCCACCGTGAAGACTGAAAGAGTCCTCATGGGGCCCAAGGTTCACAATGTACACCCTATTAAACACCAACCATGCCTGAATATTGAGTTGTTACTAACAATGATGAATGACCATCTAGACAAAGTAGCATTGAACCTTTAATAAGAATTGGCTAGAAGATTGGAAGAAGAGGAAGGACTTTAAAGAACTCTACTATTCTAGAGGATAATTTACTAGCTTATCTTTCTTGAGCTTTGTAAAAATGTACACAAGTCTTTGCTTTAGATATTGTATTTTGGCCAAGTTTTCATGTCATTTAGCTTGTTTTTGGCCATTTTCTTCACAAAGGATTGAAATAATTGATTATTTCATCCAAATTTGGCCTTTTTCTATGTTTCATTGTGAATGTCGACTAGAGCAAGCATTATCGCTATCACCAAAACTAAAGAAATGACTCTAAAAAGTGTATGACCCTAAAGGATTACATCGAAGTAATAATACAAGATGAATGACTACAACCTTTATTTGAAGACAAAGCGCCTTAAGAAAGATAAGAGGCATCATGCTCCAAGAAGAGAGGGTAACACAAACAAGGAAAGGTTTATAACCTTCTGAGGGGTAATCAATGTAACATCCCATATTCTCACACTAATATTTTTTATATATAAATAATATGAGAACTATAACATTTACACAATCTTCCATAAGGAAGTATAAAGGATTTCATGCTAATTACACCTTTTAAACTCAGATTTCAACTTCCCATCCATAAAGATAACTCGAACTCTTATCAAATAATCTTTTGCCTCTATCTTCGCTTGAACTGGATTAGACGATATTTCCTCATTTGTTCCCGTATAACATATACGTTATACGATCATCGCAAAAATATAATTTTACCAGCACAAACACAAAAAGTAAGGGTGAGCTACCATGAAAGAGAAATATTAAGATAAGGTATAACATAATTATTACACATACTTCATTTTCAATAAAAAAAATTCATATCAGACACCAATTATTATACTAGACTCTATTATCCGGATAGAACATTGATGGAAGTCTCGGGTGGTCATGCACTTGTGGTGACCTCCTCAACCCATACAACAAAAATTCATGGCCAAATACAATCTCATATGTCACCACAAGGTTAGTCCTTTAACGCCTATTCTAAAACCGACACATCGACTAGGACCTCCTGTCCCTCTCACCACATAACTCATCCTTCTCTACTTGACACTGGAGAGTTATTAGAGTATCAGGATGACTTTCCCATCAGGACCCTCAACATCAATATGTACACTAATACCAAGTCACTATAGAGTCTCTCCCCGAGGCTCATACTATATTCAAATGCATAAATTTATGACATACCACTACCAAATCCCTCCACAATACTCATACTATAATCAAACACATAAATCCATATACAATATTATAAAACACATCCATCACAAAAATTATACTATTTGAATATATTACAAAATAATTTAACATTATATAATCTGTTTGATAAGAATTTGGTTAAAAGCTCATCGAGTAGACTTCCAGGAAAGAGAGGCGTGTCACAATGGACAACTTAAATACCAGGTCTTTCCTAGCCAAAGTGTTCCTCAACTTGTTTTTAACAAAATTTCTTATTCACAGATTCAAAATAACAGCATACAATATTAACACAAAAACTCAAATGGCTATACAACAAACACATAGGTTTTTCATTAACAATAATTGCAAAGAATTTCAAGACATGAATAGTTTTACAAAAATATTTAATCATAATATAAAAGCTTAGAAAGGTTCCCTTACCTTTTTTTCAGACTTAGTTTCCTACTCCGAAGTTGTTCTCCCGAAAAACTTCCAGAACCTCTACTCTTCATGCAACTAAAAATTTCTTCCTAACTCTTTCTTTATTTTTTTTTCAAGATTTCTCACTTGATTCTTCCTCTCTTTGTGCATAATAACCTCTTCCTCCCATGGTTATTGATAGTCCAAAATTTTTACTATTTAATAATTTTTTTAATATTATTTATTATTTTAATATTATTTTTTTATTATATTTTAATTCCTAATTGCAAAATCTGATCCTTCAATGATTTCATTCTAATGTGGAGTGCTTATCCCTTTGAAACTATTCACTTTTGTTTTGTCAAAACCTTCTAAAATAGGTTCTCAAAATTTGAACCATTCTTTCTGAAATTACTATAAATTTATATCATTTTAATTTTTCTAACCATAATTTTCTATTCAATTATATTTTCTATTCATTAAAACTATTATTACTAATAATAATACTAATAAATTTTCTACTATTTATTAAAATGAATATTTTTCATGGGTCTTACAATCAATACCATCTTTAAAGCGTTGATGGTGATCATGCATCCCTACTTTTACTTCTTATGACACATCTCGGTCGAGGTTGACATTATCTTTAAGCTAACAATTTAGCATTCCCATGTCATTTGGTTATCCACGTGGATTATCACGGTCTCACAACATTCAGATGGGAACTTCATATCTGATACAATTCTATCCAGGAATAGTTGCTTCTGAATTTCAATCCTCAAGAGCCACAATAAAAATAAATCAGAGAAGAATGCGAAATAAGACAGGGATGGGGATGCCACAATCTAGAAAATTGATAAGTTTAATGAAGATTTGTCACAAAGATGTTAATCTTTGATAAGAATTAGAATTTTAATCCAAAAACCAAGAAAATCCTCTCTCAAAGAATTCAAATACATTTAACTTCAAAGTGTTTACATCAGCTTTTGGTACCTCTATTATAGGCACATAAGTATAAAAAACCAAGAAACACTAAAATTAAGCCCAAAACACATAAAAATAATAGAAAACAAAAATTACAGACACGTAGACTTTCGCTTAGAGAGGCCTGCTCGTCCAACGAACACAAGCTGGCTCACTTAGTGAATTTAAAATTTTCCAAAATTAAAATTAAATTACAATTTATTTAATTTCCTAAATTATTTTTCAATTGTGCTAATGATCTTCATGTTCTTTAAGTTACGTCCCTCATGGATATTATAAGATTCAATGAGACGTGTTTTGATTTTGACCTTGTCATAGATCCTTTACATTGCAAATGTTATTCCTCAAGTTCTTCTCATATATGTTTAGGAGATAGTTCTTTTTCATACCTTCCTTCTTGAAGAGAATTTGTTTTAAAATTCATACCATTTGAAGATTTCTTATCATTCTCCCCTTTTTGGAGAGAATTCGTGCTAAATTCTAGAAAATCCTACACACAAACACAAACATAAATCAAAGATACAAAACTAAATAATTCATTTTAAAAATTCTACTAAGATGAGATTTGGATCTTGAAAGAAACAAATTTATTATTATCAAAGGCTTTGGAGGTCTGCCTCTAAGGTCAAATACCCACCTGCACAAAATCATCAAACATTTCTAAACTTAAGATGTAGTGCTCAAAGAAAGTATAAAGAATATTGTCTGTTAGAATTATTGGTTAGTGTGTGTGAGTTGTGTGTGATCAGTGTGTATCTTAATGTTAGAATAATCATTAAGTCTACCTATGATTAGTATAGTTAGTAGAGCCTAAAGTAGGGAGTTGTGTGTTGGTTTATCTATAATGATTGTTCCTAGTAGTCTAGGACAATCCTTTCATCTTCCATCTCTCTTTGTATCAAATCTTTATCTATATAAATGATAGAACATGAGGAGGGTCCATTAAGCCCTTCATAAATATATCTCTGTTCTAATCTTAACATGGTATCAGAGCAGGTTCTCTGATCCTCTAGGGTGTCTTCGCCGTCCGCTGGCGGCCGGCCGCCATGGCCGCCGGCGGCCCCTCCAAAAAATTTCTTTTTCATAATCTGATTTCTCAAAATGGGAATCTGAACCCATTTTCTTTTCCAAGAAGTCCCGGCAATTATTCCAGCAAAGTTCAGTTTTAAACACTGAACTTCAAAAGTGGATCTGTGATGCCAAATCATTTGGCACTATATTTTGGCATTTTCATTGCCTTAAATCCATCTGCATCCAGAATCAAAGAGATGAAAAGCCACTGTTTTCCGCTGCATAACCGCCGTTATCCACCGCCGGTTTCCGTACATCGTCGGCCGCCGGCCACCGTCGCCGTTCCGACCGACGACCAGCGGATCTGGACTGTCTCGTCGAGCAACGGCCAACCCTTCCCGAGACAAGACCAGAATCCTCCGAACGCGCCGCCACGAGCGCCAAATCTGTCCGCCGTCGACCACCGTCCGCCGCCGGCCACCGTACCAGTTCCGACCGGTGACTAGCGGATCTGGACCGCCTCCTTGAGCGACGGCCAACCCTGTAGGAGTCAGGACCAGACGCCGCTCCACGCGCCGTCACGAGCCGCCTTTCTCCGTCAGATCTCGGGCGCGTACTGTTCACGCGCCGCTGTCCCGGTGTCGGAATCTCACCGCGACTCTTCCAGTAGTCTCGCCGGACCTTCCTCTCTCCGGTCTCCGGTCTGACACTATATGGCAGCCACTGCTGCAATCTTCGTATACTTCAGAGATCTTCGTCTTCTCGCTTCCGCCGGATCACTCTCGCTCTCTGGTTTGGTCCTCCTGCACTCTGATTTCTGATTTCATCTGTTCAGAACAGAATCTGCATTGGTTTGTCACCATCACCCTCTTCATTCTTCGGATTCTCGAGCAAAGTATCATCCGCTGTTTGTGCGAGCCTATCCTGGAGAGCTTTTTGCCATGAGTTTCTTCTTCTTGATTCGGACCTGTTCTCATGAAATCCAATAGGGTCTTGTAGTTCTCAACAATAATATTCAGCAGGCCTCTCTCGACGCTCCTGCCACTACTTCTGCGTCACCACTTTCTTGGATGTTATTGGTCATTCTTTCATCTACCGTGTCTGCTGCCGCTGTATGCAGCCTCTGTTCGCAGCCACTATCCACTACCGCTGCTGCTGTTCAGTGCAGCTATGCTGTCCACTGTTTTCTTCTCCATTTTGCATTCTAAAAGGTGTCATCCAATTCATCATCAATCTGTCCAGAATGTTGGAAGACCACAAACGACCACTCTAAACGCGCAAATGTGTCAGTTGTTTCTTGGATCGTTCATCACTTTCTTCTTGGGCTAAGTTTGGCCCATATTTCTTGTGATACAGTGCTAAGTATCACCATTTGGGAGTTGTCCAGCAAAGAACTTTGGACCTCCAACCTCTCTTTGCACTGCAAATGTCGTGCTGTAACAGCTCATGTGGAGTTGTTCTTTGAGATCGTCCGCTGATTTGAATCTTTTGAAGTTATGGGTTTCAAATTTGTCCAAACCCTCATACAGATAGGTTCTCACCAATTCTTCCACCTTCACGTTCATGTCGTTCAGTCGTGCGGGGGAGAAAGTTTATGCCGTTGCAGGGTAGTGAGTCCCTGCAGGTCTGATGCTATTGGTCTCTGTAGAATAGTTATTTCTTGCAGATTTGTTGTTAGCCATTAAAGGCTTCCCATCGGTTAAGTGATGGAAATCCAGTCTCTGCAGTTTGTTGCTGTCCGCCACTGAAGACCTCCGTCCTTGCAATGTGTTGTTGTTTGCTGCTACAGGACGTCAATTTCTTTTGTCGACTTCATTCATGTGTGTTTACCTAAAAGCAACCGTGATGCTTTCAATTCCAGTCAGCAATTTCATTGTTTCCACCGTTCACAGTGAGGGGGAGTTTGGTTCCAAGACACTGCAAGCCAATATGGCAGTTCAAGCCACACAAGTATGGATTGTCCCTGTAGCTGTGCAGCTTTCAGCGCCACTACAGACCCCATACACTGCAAGTCAAGTATGGCAGTACAAGCCACACAAGTATGGATTGTCCCTGTAGCTGTGCAGCTTTCAGCGCCACTACTGGCCCCTTACATTGCAAGTCAAGTATGGCAGTTCAAGCCACACAAGCATGGTTGTCCCTGTAGCTTTGCAGCAGCTCTCAGCGCCACTACAGGCCCCATCACCCATCAGTCTCAGAGATGGTAGTCCCTGCAGTTTTGTAGCATTTAGCCACTGTAGGCCCCATCCTTACTTGATGAGGGATTTCGTCCTTGCAGTTTGTCATTGTCCACCGCTGCTCTCCATCATTGTCCACCGCTGCTCTCCATCATTGTTCACCGCTACTTTCCATCATTGTCCACCACTGCTCTCCGTCATCCCTTTTGAAGTTGAAGTTTCACAAGCTGTTGTTAGTTTTTCGTTGACATTTGATAACACATTACCTCACACTCTTGAAGACAAATCATCTAGTTCAAAATCAAGTTTATCTATTCCAAGCTTGGTTCATACAATTTGTATGCTCCAGCTTGAGGGGGAGTGTTAGAATTATTGGTTAGTGTGTGTGAGTTGTGCGTGATCAGTGTGTATCTTAATGTTAGAATAATCATTAAGTCTACCTATGATTAGTATAGTTAGTAGAGCCTAAAGTAGGGAGTTGTGTGTTGGTTTATCTATAATGATTGTTCCTAGTAGTCTAGGACAATCCTTTCATCTTCCATCTCTCTTTGTATCAAATCTTTATCTATATAAATGATAGAACATGAGGAGGGTCCATTAAGTCCTTCATAAATATATTTCTCTGTTCTAATCTTAACATTGTCCAAATAAATACTCAAACTATACATATGACTTTTATTGTCCTTAGGTTGCTGAGAGATGGACAAGCAAACTAACTCATGTGCATATATTTCCAAACTTGCATCCTTGTCCATAGATTGGTTAGGAATGGGAAAACAAACTAACTTATGTGCAACTATTTCTAAGTTTATGTCCAAACTAAAAATACAACTTTGAATTTCTAGAGTAATTGGTAAACAAGGTAATAGATTATCAAATACAGATTCATTGAACTCTAATATGGGTCTTTCTCTTTTGTCATTCTTTCTTCCTTGCATTGTTGTTTCCATTACTCCTTGATGAATAAATCTTTCCTAGGCATCAAAACAAAATGAGATGAATTATTACTTTCTTTCAATAATAAATTTGGATGCTCTTTTCTTTCTTTTTCCTTTTCTCTCCTTTTTTTTCTCTTCTATTTCTTTTACTTCCTAAACAACTCTTAATAAAGATAATGTTTAGTGACAAGATATTTTATAAATGACTGTATTAATAAGCAACTACAGAGTTTAAAGTAGAACGCTTTGCAAGGCTGAAGTAATAAACACACAAGATATACTTAAGCTAGTATATACTAGTTTAACTCATGACAGTTTATTTCGTCTTTGGGGAAACTCTTAAATGGAGGAGGGAATAATTCACCTTTGGGAAGAAAGTAAAATTCGGATAGGAAATTTAAAAGAGTAATTTACAAACAAAACATACTGATATCACCAAAATTTACTAACGAAAATATCTATCGATAATTTGTTTAATAATGTTTCATTAGTAAGTTTATCGATGAAAATTTTCATGGATAATTTAAACAAGATATCTAGTAATTTTGTAAGAAATTCCTCATTATCTATAGATCTACATGTATCAATAAAATATTGGTTATAATTTGAGTTTTTCTTATACATTTGGAGCAAGAAATGCAATGGGTGATAAGTGATGTAAAACTGCGAAGGAAGAGGAAATCATTATGCTGGTAAATATTTTTAAGAAAACAAAGCAAAAATTCATTATGCTCTCTAGTTCTGTTAAACAAAAACCATAACATGCAGGAATTTTTGGTTGAGAAGGTTATACAAGTATTCTTCTAGAATTCTTGATAAGTGTGAAAAATACTTGTTTTCTTACTTATTAATTATCTCAAAATTATGTTTATTCATGAAACAATGTGTTTTCCTTATAGAAAAGTTGTAATAGTGAGTATGAAAGGTTTGTAGTCATTTGTACAAGAATCTATACATCAGGGGAGTGTTGTCACCGTAATTCTCGCTAAGCTAGTCATCATTCGCTCAACTACAAGGAAGATTATTTGCTCAGCACACCATCACAACTCGTTAAGTGAATTGCATCAGTTAAAGGATAAGTAGTTGATTTTTCACTCAATGCATACATAGCTGTGTAGTGAGTGAAATTAAATATGAATTGGCTTTTGGTTTGAGAAAGACAGAAAAAGAGTAACTTCTAACAGAGAGAAAATACTAAAACTTCTTTAGCACTTCAGGAGACTTTCAAGGCATCAGGATACCATTTATGTAAGGAATTGTTTGAAATGTGTACGTTTTAGATGACTAGGAGTAGCTAGAACTTTATTTCATTGGAATTGGATGTACTGAACTCATTTTGACAATATATTTTGTGTTCAAATGCTCTTCTTTCTTTTCTTGTCATTATACGGAAGTATGATGAATTTTTTAATGTTTGTGTTCACTGGAAAGTGAATTTAAATGTTGGCATAAGAAGAGCAACCAAAAGAAACAACGTTAGGAATAATGTAATTGCTTCTAGTCATTCTTAAGCATCAAATTTTAATGCAAATTATATGTTAAATTAATTAAGGAATTAATAATTATATATATATATATATATATATATATCTATATATATATATATAACTTGATTTAAGGAATTGAATCAAGTATACAATGATGTGAATGTTTCAACTTAGAAAATATTGTTCAGAATGTTACTGTAAAGGAATTCAGGTTATTTGATCATAAATTTCGATTATAGATTTAAGTTTTTGTTATTTGATGCAATTTCATCAATATAAATTCAACTGTGATCATTACTAAATTGATATTGATTTTGGTAAAGGAATTCAATTAGACAACATAACTCAATTATCTTATAAGAACAATATTCTATACTTCTTTTGCTACTTGAAACGAAATGATATACTTACCAAATGTTATTAGTTTTTCATTATAAGTATTTGAAACTCTTATTAAGGAGATCATTCTTTAAAAATTCTATATAAATTCTATATGGATTAGAATACCCAAGTAATTTAGTATAATTATATGAAAAAAATTCTTTGATAATAAAAACATAAATATAA
This sequence comes from Vigna mungo, assembly GCA_036885675.1. Taxonomy (NCBI): domain Eukaryota; kingdom Viridiplantae; phylum Streptophyta; class Magnoliopsida; order Fabales; family Fabaceae; genus Vigna; species Vigna mungo. The sequence goes on along the minus strand of CP144700.1, from coordinate 46,210,749 downwards.
ATAGCTTAGTTTTAAGTGAAATTTAAATTTTATATATCTATATTTTTATTAATATTTCCCAGTATATATATATATATATATATATATATATATATATTAGATTTTATATTAAAAATAAAAAAAATCAAATCAAATTTTATTGAAACTAGTCCAGTCTATGTAAATCTGACCTGTTTTAATCAATTCAATGACTTAATAGACCAATTTGTTTATGTTCATGTTAAAAAAAAGATTAACTTATTTTTTAAATATTTTAAAACAAAATATTATTTTTTAATTAGTAAATCATATTTATTTCTTAAATAAATGATTTTTAGAATTGATTTTGGATTACAGCAGTGGTACAGTGATACACGTATAGTCGATGCCGAAAAAAGCTGAAATAAATGAATGATTAGAAACTCCATAGTTGAATGAATAAAAAAATGCAACTCTCCATTACCTGTAAACAGTTCATCATGCATTTACTAATTTCTTATTATTCTAACCATTTTTCCAATATAGTAACTTACTTTCCATTGTGAAATTACCATTTACATGCCCAATTTGACAACTTTATTGCCCATTGTCAAAAACATCCATCAAATCATATCATATCTTATACTAATTCACACAAATATATCAAACCCAATCACCCAACAAAAACCATTTTCTTTTGCTTTTCAACTTCTCATTCACACTATAACTACTTAGTTTCTACATAATATACAATATCCATTTATACCATGCAGCTAATTACTCCAACTTTTTAATATCACCACTTGTTAAAGAAAACTGTTTAAATATATAGTCTGCTCATTATATTTTGTTACTATTTTAATATGCCTATTATATAGGATACATAAGATCAACATATTGAAAAACTTTGGCTTCAAATAATAATCTTTTAATGTTTACAAAATATATGTATGAAAGTGATGAAATAATATAATAGTAGTGTTGTGGGTGATTAGGAAGAGTAGAGACAGAAAAGTGAAAACAAGTTTGTCTGTGTTGGTTTGTTTTAATGGGGCCAATGATACATATTGGTTGGTCCTTGTTGAAGAAAGCTCAATGGTCCTATAGCTATGGCATTCCAATCATTTCCTAACAACAACTTTCAACCCTACTACTACCATCTATCTATTTCTTCTTCTTTTTAACACAATTCTTTTTGAAGTGTATTTTAGAGCTCAAACAGTAAAATCTTCACTAATCAAGATTAAGCAAGCCAAATCCCTTCTTTAAGTAATAGAAAAATAAAAAAGGATTATGTGTGAAAAATAAATGGTTCAAGATCCCAAACAAAAAGAGAAATAGGTTTTTATTATTATACAGTACATTACATTTGAAAGAGCTGCTTTTATACTAACATTACTGTTATCTAATTAATGCGTTCGTTTAAATCATTAAATCAAAATTAAATAATATTTAAAATCCGAATGTAAAAATTAAATGAATAACATATATTTCTAAGCCTTGAATCATTTTTAAAATGATTAATTTTGTTTTCTTGAAAACTTTTAAATTGTTAACCCTCCGTTGAACTGATAAAAATTACTAAATGCTAAGTTTGACCAAATGCTAATTATAACGTTGTAGGTTACTTTTTTGTACAGGAAGTAGGTTACTTCTTGATATATTATATTTGAAATAGATAATTTTAGAGATTATAATTAATTATAGTACATCCAAAGTAAATTTAAGTTTAATTAAATTATACAAAAACTAATTTAAAAGGTAATTTAACTTATTTATATAAGTAACATTCTATTAACAAATTTTATTAAAATAAACTCTAAATAACTACTAATTAATTTTAATAAAATATAGACTCTAGATAATAATTTTTTAATATTATATTAAAAAAATAAATTTTAAACTTAATAATAGTATAAAATTAAGTTATAAAGTGAGATTTAATCCACCTATTGCTGTAAATAGGTCTGATAATTAATAATTAAAAATCAAAACGTTGAAATTCAATTCACATCTGATAGATAAACGAGTTTCTTAAATACAAAGGAGTAAAACTTAGGATTAATGTTGGGTTTCTAACAGTGTATAGAAAGAAATTTAGAAAAAAGATGATGATATTTTGATAACTTTTTTCTGACAATGTAAAAAAAAATGATTAAAGAAACATTTTCATTAGAAAAATTTAAAAGAAAAACAGGAAAATTCTGGGTGTATAAGATAAAAGGTATGATAAAATGAAAACTAGAAAATGAATCATGTTGTAGTCTTACAGACCTACACGTGTCAGTATGTTGGGGCCACATAGGCTTTGACTTGGAGGACCATGGTCAGAAACCTACACCTCTTTGATTTTGTATGCGCCTTTTAGGGTATTAATTATAATAAACTTGTAGGACTAATTAATCTCCCTATACTTGTTTATTTGACCTTTCTATATATCTTGACCTTTTTTCTCTCCAAACATTTCATCAGATCCTTTGCTGCTTCTGTCTTCCTTTTCATGTGTGTCTCCTTCTCTTTCTCGACTTTACCTTTTTCACACAGATCCTCCTCTTCTTCTTCTTCATCGTCACCGAACATCTTTTCTCATTCTATGGCGGTTTTACCAAGTGCCTCCTCCACCTTGGAATTGACTATATCTATCCCTGGCTTTGCTTCTTCACCAAATCTTCTGCCTTCATCATCATCTGGTAATTACCAAACACACACACAAACACACACAATACAATAGTTTATCTTTTTCTACAACTATATCATTCTTTTCTTCGTCTTTGTCATTTTGATCAACTCCTTATACCCTCTTAAATTCCTTTCTTTTTTTGTGCTTAATTTTATGTTAATCGTAAAAGTGGCCCCTCTGTTAATTAAATAAACGTTTTCTTTAGGAAGGGATAATTTACTTTTTTTCTCTACCCTTTCTTAGATTAAAATTAAAGTCACGACCGCATGAACCCACCAAGGTTTTTGTCTTTCATCTCTTTCTCTCTCTGGTTGGTGATTAAACAGAAACGATATCTGTAAACATCATATTTCAATCTTGTTCGTAAAATGGTAGATATTGGATCATGTACAGAAGATGATATGTTTGGTTTGGTCTTTGATACTTTTTGGAAGTATATATGAATAAAGGCAGCGTTTGGTATTAATTAATTGCAGTGAAAGAATTAGACATAAACCTACCTGTAGAAGAAGATTGGATGGCATCAAACATGGAAGATGAAGAAGAAAGCAGCAATGGAGACCCTCCCCGCAAGAAACTCCGTCTCACAAAGGAACAATCTCGTCTCCTTGAAGAAAGCTTCAGACAAAACCACACCCTAAACCCAGTAAGTAATAATCTCGCTTATTAAATATGTCATTTAGATAATTAAACACTAGGGTTCTACATAACTCATGCTTCTTAATTACATATTCTTCAACTCAGTAATAAGTATATTCGGTTTTTGATTTCTTGGCTTTGTAGAAGCAGAAAGAGTGTTTGGCAATGCAACTGAAGCTGCGACCAAGGCAAGTGGAGGTCTGGTTTCAGAACCGTAGGGCCAGGTATGCTAATTAATCCTAATTAATAAAGTGATGGAAAAATAAGATTTATTTATTTTGTCATTATGATTTGACTTTAAAATATATATAGTTTCATCATCCGTATTTTGTGTGGGTATACTCATATATATAGACAAATAATGTCAAAGTTGACAGAATAATGATAATCATCATATGGACCTCATGAATCTGAATCCGATTCTATACCCCTGTTCACTCTATCTGTAAATAAAAGTGGAAAAGTCATCATTTATATATTAGATTCACTTCTTTCATATAATTTATCTTTCACAAGAAATATTGGTCATAAGGTGGAAGAAATGGAACGTTGCCTGGGTATAAACATAGCTCAAATAGTTCGATCAAGATTAAGTCCTAACTTTTATTTTTAGTCATATTACATAATTAACTTGTTACATTCTATTTTAGTATTGTAGAATGAAGTTAAATTTCTTTGGTGCCTATATAAATGAATATTTCTTTTGGTTATGTTGTAACAAATATTTCTTTTCAAAGCTCGTTCCAAATTTTTCGTTTTAAACTTGATTTGTAAAAGTTTTTTGAATTGTTATATTAAAATATAGTATTTTAAGTTTCAAATGTGAGAAAACTATAAATACACATAGAAAACGTAAAGTAGAAAGATGGTGATGATACAATAATAATAATAAAAAAAAAAATTAGGTAATGAAGAGACAGCAATGAGATGAGAGTGGGTAGCTGGGTGTTCAAATAAATATATGAAGAGTTAATGATGTAATTGCAGTGTTAAACCATAATTTGAGCTGTGGCAAAGAACATAATCATGTTGTCGAAATAAAAGTAGACAAGTCGATAATGATAGCAGCGCATTGGTGGAGTTTTATTTGGCCTCGTGTGCTACACCAATAAGTATGAGTTTGACCACTTCATTTGGTACTTTAGACCAACCATGAATCTCATTTTACAAAGAATATGAAATGCAGAAGCAAGCTGAAGCAGACAGAGATGGAGTGTGAGTACCTGAAGAGGTGGTTTGGGTCACTGACAGAGCAGAACAGAAGGCTTCAGAGGGAAGTAGAGGAACTGAGGGCCATGAAAGTGGGGCCACCCACCGTCATTTCCCCACACTCTTGTGACCCACTACCAGCCTCCACATTAACCATGTGTCCCCGCTGTGAGCGCGTCACCACCACCGCCGACAAACTGCCTTCCGCCGCCTCCATTTTGTCCGCTAAAGTCCCACCGCACTCCCCTCAACCTTCTGCCGCCTGTTGACCCCTACCTCCCATCTAATCACACACATGCAAAAACTAAACTACACTTTTATAACTACAAATTTAATATGAAAAAAAAAAATGTTTTCCATATATTAGCTTTTACAACATGCTACTTTTGGAGAGGGAGGGGTAAACTATTAGTTTGTAGTTTGTTCTAGTAGCACTTCTTTTCAAATGCTCAATGAATATTTCATTATTTGCTATCATATTCACATTACTTATATATATATAAGAGAGAGATATTCTTCTACTTGAAAAATGAAAGCTCTAAAATATGGAGTTTTATCACAATTTCTAAATATGTGTTATATATTTTTACATTATTTGGTTTGATATGCTCTTTCGAAGAATTTTAATGAACCATATAAATTTGATTTATAGATTCTTTTGATGAGACTAGTAAATATTTCGTTTTTTCAATCTAAACCATTTATATCTTAAATTAATTTTGTAAATATACGTAACTCACCGTGTTGTCTTCTTAAGTAAATATTAATCAATAACGCTTTTGTTACCTTCAATAAATATATCTTTAGCACATTTTAAATAAATTATGTTTTGAATATGGAGTCGAGGTTAATAGTTTACTGTTTACTGTGTATTGGGAAAAGATCTTACTGTATTTTAAACCTATTTCAATTTTATAATTTTTATCATAGTATTTAACTTTCATCTAACTTTTACTAAAACTATAAGGTAGACACGTTAAAGAATCCTAAATACTAACTAATTTTAAAAAACAACAAATGATTTTTTATAATTATTTGTTTTCGATTGCACATTAAAATTTCGCATTATATAATTTACACCATATTTGATTTTGACAACTTCCTAGTTGTGAAGAAATTTCAAGATTTGTTTTACTAAAGTGTAATTACTAATATATTTTTTATGTTAAAATATAGATTTTAAATATAATTCAACCCTACAATTTTCTGTCTTAACATTTAATTCTCTTCTAACTTTTGCTAAAACTATAAGGTCTTACAAATACCATTAAAATTAACACTTGTAAAATATATAGAATAATAAGAAATACACGTTAAAGAGTTTTATTAACTAATTTTAAAAAATAACTTCAAGTGATTTTTTATAATTACATGTGTTTTCATTTGCACGATTAAAATTTTGTATTTCACAATTTACACCACGCTTGATTTTGACAACTTCCTAGTTCATATATTGGGAAAAAAATTTAAAATTTGACCTACTCAATTATAATTATCAATATATTTTCTATTAAAAAATTAGACTTTAAATCTAATTCAATCTCATAAAATTAATTTATAAGATAGGATTGCATCTATATATATATTTTGTAAGAATTTATTTAATTTATTATGAATTACTGTTATTTTTTTTCCTTTAAATAAATAAGTGGTGGTTTAAGGATGATGATGAAATGGATCTCAATCTTATTAAATGTTCTGTATCAGAATATATACAATGTATATGAAGGAAAGAAGACCAAAAAGTAAATAACCAGAAAAAAAGGAAAAAAAAAAACACCTGAACATGTTCTAGAATAATAAATAACAGATTTCATAACATAATAGAGCTGTAACTATTCTCTTAAAATTAGTTGCAGAGTATGATTATCTTGTATTTCTTTTAACCTCTGATGCCACAAGCTAGAGGTTCAAATAAATCACGAAGCTGAAGCTGGAAAAGATTGGAATGAAACAAGTTCGGAGGTAAAGCTGAAGAGGAAAGTCGAAGAAGTTTGATGAGGGCAGAAAGTAATTTTTGCCGAACAAGGTGTCATTTAATTTCTAAGTGTTTAGTTTTTTCATGAAACACACCAGTTGGAAAATGATACTTTGAAAATCTTGAGGATGACAAATTTTTTACACGATGACGTGTCACGTTGTCATTAGTCAACTTTTAAGAAAATGAAAAAAAAATCTTTTTTTAAAAGTCGACCAATGACAACGTGACATGTCACCGATATAAAAAATTTGTCATCCAGAAAGTGTCAAAGTATCATTTTCTGAAGAGTTGCATCATACCTTGCATCATTCAATATGATTATTGTTCAATATGATTAGTGTTGAAAATCTAAGTGTGAATGTAAGTTTTACATGATAGAAATGAGAAAGTAAAATATTATATAAAGATGAAAAACTCGTTAACTTATTGTTTTAAGGTTTTGAATAGAGAGTAATATCAATCTTTTATATAATTAGACTCAGATTTTAGTTGTTCTTTTGATTTAAAAGACTAAGAACACTTTCATATTAGGCTTTAGTTAACTTAAAACCCAACTCATTAGATGAAGTATGACGCAGGAAGGATAGTTAAAGAACAAGTTAACTATGTCAATTCATTCTCAATATAACTTTTCAAACTAATTTATTTTCAATGACTAAAACATAAAAGATGTTTCCTAAGATAGTTTTGCCAAATAAAGTACAATCAATGTGAATTTTAATTAATATTTATAACTACAATGTTTTAAATAAAACAATCTTCATATAGTTATAAGAAACTCTTTGATGCTATATTGTTTTTCTAAGCAGTCATATTGCTTTGTATTTTGCTTTCTTTCAATAATATAAGGATTCTTAAACATATTAAAATCATTAGATATTAACAATTTTATGAAATTAGATTACGCACAATTGTGAATGTTTTCTCATATTAGTTAAGAATGATTGAACCCCAAGTTGGTATTTAAACTAGTAGAATACTAGAATGTATTGAAAGATGTATTTGATGACTTTACACGTGATATGTTTAAAAGGTTCAAATGTGTTAACGTAGTAGTATTCATCTATCAAATATTGGGCGGGCTTGGCAACTCATAGGGGCTTTTACTTCCTGTACCCCATTATTATTCACTCTGCACCCCATACTAATAGAGAAAAAGGTTAAAATATCCTTTCTTATTGTTGCCATTATTATTATCGTTGTTACCATCCTTCGTTGTACAAAGGGAGAGAAGAAGATGAAGAAACCGTTTTGGAAAAAAGCTCTTTTCATATAGCTTTTTCTATAACACATTTTATCTATAATGGAAATCTTGTTCCAGAAAATTCATTTAAGAAAAAAAAAACCGTTCTGAAAGATATTATATTGGTTCCAGAAAGCTTGTCCGAGCAATTATGGTTTGAAAACTTATTCCAAAATGTATTTCATACGTTCCAAATATTCTATTTCAGAAATCATATTCTGAAAATTCCAAAAAACTTATTCCAGAAAATTTTTAAAATAAATAAATTAGAAGTTACTTTTGCAAAGGCTAAAATGGTCATTTTAAAATAAGTTGAGCTAAGAAAGTATGGGTTACATGAGGAAAAAGCCCGAATTAGACTATTAAAAGTTTGGGTTTTAGGGTCTGTCGTAGTCAAATTCTAATGGAATGGACTATAAAGCAAAAATACATAAAATATAATATTTTTCAGTTTTAAAAATGAGAGAAAAAAAAAAAAGAAGGATTTGGTTGTCACCTTTAATGATCTTATCTAGCAAGCATAATATTCTCTCCCCATTGTCAATTACAACATCAATGATTATTTGCCAGCATTGTAGAAGACAATCTTGTTTTCTCATCAATATGGCAGACAAACACATTTTTGGGTCGGTGAAGAAATAAATAACAAGAAATGCAACAACAAAAAGAAATGTCCAAGAAGCCCAAAATAAAATGAGTGAAGGCCCAAAAAGCAGTTGAAGGCATGGATTAGTCAGTTTCTTGCTTCACGTGTGGAAACAACAGCATGAGACACCCAACAGAACATTTATGAGAGATCACAATCTGTTTCTGACTTCAAAATATAGGAACAAGATGAACCCAAAGCAGAAGGCCCAGGAGACACACCATGGTCCAGTTCCAGATAAAGATCCTACCACGTGCGAGCATAATTGTGTAGAAATCTTTGAGATAATAACAACTCATTTTGTTTCTAAATTGTAATGGTACTTCATTTCTTTTCCTGTCTCAACATTTTCATAAACCCTTTAACGTAATCTTTACAGATTAATTAAGCTTTTGTATCTGCAAGACAACCTTTGAAAAATCAAATTATTGCAAAGGCAGTGTCTGAAAATATACCACGTATATATGAGTATCATAATGAGTTGAACTTATCCAGCATTCGGAAATTTGGATTAAATTAAAGTGGAATTTGAATGCTGAAAATGATGATGAGAATCGAAAAGCTGAAGAGTATGTGGTGGAGGTGAGGAGAAGAAATTCCGAAAATCTAGTGATGGGAAAATATATATTATTTTAAAAATGAGAGGAAGGAATTGTAATGAAGTAGTTAATATAATGAGGCTATGTACCGAACAAGTAGAATAAATTGACTTAAAAGCAATTAAGCAAAAGCACATGGGGTGAGATTTTGTGCTTTATTCTAAAAAATGAATGGTGAGAGATGAAGAAGAGGAAGAAAGTTTTGGCGCGAAGGTATGTGTTAGAAGGAATGAAAACATATAGCGAACATGTCTGGGAGAGGCATTGAATATGTCTGTAAATTTGATCCCCAACCATTTAGCAAGAAGGAAATTAGGTTGCTAGAAAATGATGAGAAGGTGGAACAATGTGGTAGCTGTATTTTGGAAGTTGCTCCTTCTTTTGGAGAGGATTGGTTCTAAAAGTTACAAGAAGATGAGAATAGGACCAGGAATTTGAGTCTCTCTACACTTTCAAGAATGTTCCTTCCCATGCTGAGACACATGGATAGGAGAAAGCAATAAAACTTGAATATTTTTAAGACTCCAATAAGAAGAAGAGTATGATTTGTTCACCAATAGCTCCAAAAAAATTCATAGGCCCAATAAAGGGGAAAGAAAAACAAGGTTTGATGAGCACGTTGGTGAGTAGCACGCAAGTAGAGGAACATGGGATTGAAGTAATTCAAGTTTATTGTATCCCAAAGCATGCATAAGAAACCAAAAACTGAATTATTATTTGAAAAGCACTTCTCTATACCCAACAATAAGCAAAAACAACCTTAATTGTGGCATTCTTGCGACTAAGAAGCGATGCTTTTGACATAGTATTGCAATTGTTGTTGGAAGTGTGGTTATGCAAAGTCAGAAACCCTACCACATTCTTGAAGGGACATTATTGTCCCACCTTCACACCACTCTCAATTCCCATCCCTTATGGTCCTAGATTCTTCAACAATTAGGTTTTTTTGCAAACCCTTCTCATCACTAAATCATGAAGTGGGTCTATCAAATTTTGCATCTTTCCCATCAAAAAAAGAAGGAAGGAAAAGGGTGTTAGAATTTATTAGACGAAGGACTCGGTGGGGGCTCCATATACCTACTTAATAGTTGTAATATGCCGGTGGCTTTTCTAGTATTGCAAAAACTAACAATTTCCTCTTTAATTCATATTTATTTTCCAATAATCAACTACCGATTATGCATAAAAGGAAGAAAAAGGGTCTTAAAAAGTATAAAGGAGACTGCATGTCGCTCCTTAAAAACAACTACACCTGTGTTGTCATATGCCATTGCAAATATTCAACCTCTTTCAACTTTCTATACACATTTGCAAATTTTAGTAAATTATAAAAACAAAAAGTATAAAGGATTTCCTTTTTTTATTCTTTAATAGAATTCGGTGTAATTCTTTTAACATCAAAGAAGTTGGTGTAACATATGAAGAGGATGTTGGTGGTAGGTGAAAAAATTAAAAAAAAAAAATTGTTGAGAGATAAGTAGAATGTTTGGCCTTGATGTTTAAATTGTAAAACTAAACTAGATTTGTGGAGTACACATTAAAGGAAGAAAAGGGTTAGAAGTTATTGGAAAAAGGAGTAAGTGGGGTGGTTCCTTAGGCCTACTTTTAATAGTTGTAATGTGCCATTGATGATGGCATGGTGAAAATTGTTATATTTTGTGTACGGGCTTTGTTTTGTAAAGTTGTTCGGTATTTCTATTCCAAAAATGAAGTAGATTTGTGAAGTAGTATAAAACCTTGGTTTTGTACAATGATCTTTTAAGTTAATTTGACCATAAAAGGCATAATGATATTAATTAATTTGGTGGGGGTTGGCTCTGGTGGTGGGGGTATTAGAAGATGGGCCCATTGGGCCGTGGGCAAGACAGGGTCACATTTAGTGCCCTAACTTTGCTAACAATGAAGTACTACTTACTTGGTTACTTCAAAAAAGAAAGGGAAAAAGGAGAGCCACTTTGAAGCACTGAAGAAAATGTTGAGGTAGGGGACCATCTTTTTTTTTTTTCTTTGCATGTTCTAGGACTTTTAACCCTTTCCCTTTTTCCTCCTTCACATGTCTCTCAATTCTTCTTTTATCCTTTTTATTATTATTATTATTATTATTATTATTATTATTATTATTATTTTTATGCCCATAGCCCTTTCTTAATTTAGACTTACTTCGTTTTATCCTCTACTGTTCTGTCATTCTTACACATCTCTTTAGATAAATTTCTTTATAACTTTTTTTATAGTAGAGAGAGACATTCAATTTTTCACTAATTTTAGTAGTAGAGCCGTCAAAATGGATCATAATCCGCGGGTCAATCCGGCCCGTCACGGGTTCGGGCCGAGTTGGATTTGAAAAATACAATTCATCTATATGCGGGTCAGATTTTAACTCGGCTCATTTAGACCCGGCTCATGCGGGTTGAACCTGTGGTAAGCCGGGTTGGCCCACCAACCCACCTACCTAATTTTATTTTTTTAATTTATTATTTTATTTATGAACCCTAAAAAATAAAATACTCTCTTCACTCACTGTGTATACTAAAAAAGTAACATTTACTCTCACAAATCACTCTCACAGTACTTGCTCTCATTTGACGGTGCTCTCACTCTCATTTCACTAAAATTATTCAAGGAGCAGGTAAAACACCCTTCCTTTTTTCTTCTCTTTTCTCCACATTTTTGTTTTCTCACTCCTCTTTCTTATTTTTTCAAAAACCCTATAATGACAAAAATAGGGGTTTGCGAATTTGTTTTTTGTTGTGGGAGATTTGATATACTTGTATCAGAGTTTGTTCATTTTATTTAAAGAATTTAAGTATACATTATTTGAATAAGTTGCTTTTGATACCTTTGAATTTGGAAAATTATGTTACAAATAAACTATTAATTTTTTGTTGATGTTGTTGAATACTGGTTCTTTTTTTATATCTTTGAATTTGGATTATATTGTACTTTTTATTATTATTTTGAATTGTCTTTAACATAATTTTTTGGGAGTGAAATTTGTTTAAATTTAAATTACAGAAAGTTTGTATTTTTTTTATTTTAAAAAAATGTAATTAAATGAGCTAGTGAGCCAACCCGTTTACCCATCAACCCGTGGTGGGTCGGGCCGGGTTACCCGTTTTGACAGCTCTAAATTTTAGCATATATATAATGTTTTCGTTTCAAGTACCATTAGACTTATTTATCGTATTTCAGATCTTGTCCTTTTTTAAACTTAATTTATTTTTACAATTTTTCTTTGAAAATTTGAAAAAAAATTCTATTTAAATTTTAAAAAACTTTAAAAATAACTATATGAGAGATGTTATACAAACTATAAACTAATTTTATATTTTTCATAAATTAATTTTTATTTTTGTCTTGTGTCTAAACTTATACACAATTTCATTCAATGACCACCTATACTTAAATTGCTATTTGATTTTGAAACCAAGTCCTCGTACAAGAGTTAAACTTTCATACCCAATGAGCTTAACAAGTCCTGATACAAGAGTTAAACTTTCATACCCAACAAGCTTAACAAGTCCTCATACAAGAGTTCAACTTTCATAACCAACGAGTTTCACGCTTTGTTTGGATTTGGGGAAGTGAATAAAAAAGAATAGTATGAATTAAAATTATAAAATAAGTAATTATGAACTTATTGTTTTATAAAGCTAAAAATAATGTTAACAATTATTTAAAATTTAATATACTTAAATAAATACTTTGGGCTCATAGCTGATGATCGGGTATAAGAGCGTACAACTCTAGAGAACCAAACGGTAAAGGTGCAGGAAAGCCTCTACGTTACTATGAGCTCATAGTCGACCGACCGGGTCTGATAGTGTACGATCCTAAGGAACCAAACTGTCAACGTGCAGGAAAAAGTCTCTCAATTGCTCGGTCCCGACAACGGTTAAGTGTAGTTAAAGCGCAATAAATACGGTAACACCTATTGATGGCTAGTTAAGACAGGTATTAATGACCACTAAGAAGTAAATTAATTGGTCAGATTCTTATGAACTCTATAAATAAAGGTTCAATTCGAGGTAAACTCACTTTTTTCTTAATGGAATTATTAAAATTATTAAAAGGTCCACATAGAAAAAGTCTGACTTAAGCGTCAGAATGTATTCTGCAGGGTCACCCCTACATCGATTGGTTATTTGGAGCAGGGAGGACGTTCGACATACAAGACATTCACTCAGGCGATTATCCTCGTCCCATTTCAACAGGAACATTTTGACGTCTACCGTAGAACCAAACGACATCCCCATGAACTATGAGGAGCCAGATGAGCGTTCGATCTCGACATCATTATTTCGAATCAATACTAAATTCGAAGGACTTATCATTATAAAAATAAAATATTAAATATTTTATTTAACTCGTATTTTTGTTTTAATGTTAAAGTGTGGAATTATAAAGAATTAAATGAAATGCATAATAAATGGAGGATTGAATGAAGGAGTGGATAAATTGGGATTTTTCAAATTTCAATTTCAAATACCAAACCTTCATTGGCACAACATTATTCAAATGTATTTTGTGCATGTGCTATCAAAAGTAAGGGCAAAAGAGTAAAAATCTTAAAAACACCATGGTCTGGGCAATCCATTCCCATATTTTCTATAGAAATGAGCAAAAGCAAACTCCAACACTCCATAATCATCAATCCTTACGAAGAGTCCACACCCAAAAGCAAAATATAGCATGTGTTTGAAATGGGAGGAGGAAGAGAAAAAAAAGACAAAAAAAATGTATTGTTATTTGGATGAAAAGAAATAGAGTAGTAATTGAAAAAAAATATAAATGAAAAGATGGCAGTAGATTTGATTGATATAATAAAATTAATTTTATATAAATAATAATTTTTAAAAATAAAAATTGTAATTAAAATTAAAAAATATAAAATTTAATAAGCATAAATATATTTTAGAATAATAATATATTAAAATATTTTTTTCAAAATATTAAAATTTAGGTTAACTAATTTCATTTTATTTATTATTATTTTAATTATTTATTTTACAATAATTTTAATAGAACGTAATCATATATAATCAATTAAAATTTTACTTATGATCTTATACATTAACTTTCTTTGTATTTTTTAAGAAGTTTAAACAGGTGTTTTTTGTGACATCTCAAATATTACACACAATATAATAGGATTCAATTATTATAGTATAAGAAAGCAGTTAGAGTAGTAAGAAATAGTATTAAGGTATACAATTATTCCAAAATATGGTTAGAATTTAAAGCTATGAGTACAAAAATAAAGTATCTCAAAATAAGATGTATTAATCTAGGTCTCTATACTATCTAAGACTGTTTGACAGCATCGATCTCCTCCAACGTCTGCTCTAGGGAAGCCTCATCCCCCTCTGCTCACATCCAAGTGGATGATCATCGCAAAGAGAAAAGGCACAACACATATAACACACACAAGAGTAAGGGTAATCTAGGTTTCAAAAGCATACAAGGCAGCAAATAACATCAAATAAAAACCATCATCATACAAGTAATCAAATGAACAATCCTATCATGTTATAACTCTCTAGAGTCGTCCGGACTTAGAATGAGTATCGATCTGGGGCGGGTTGTGCACTTGTGGTGGCCTCTACTGCTTTGCAAAGCCATTGCTAATGAATTTCACCCTACCACACACAAGGTTAGTCCGTTACTACGCAATAGGCCTCCACGTAACGCCTACACTAGGACCTCCTACTACTCTCACCATACGTGTCAATCCTCTCTAAGTGAGAATGAAAGACCGTTACAGTGTTAGGATAACCCCCCATAAAGAAGCCTCATATATTCATTCTAAACACTATGATGATCTCACCTAGAGATCTTACTTTGATTCTCAACATCAAGGTATACTCCTCTTTGAATTCACAATACAATATAACATATCCTCAATCATGTTGCATCATCAAGCCATCCAAATCAGTTATATAGACATACATACACCCTGGCAGTCAAACAACATCAAACAACTCAAACAGATGAGAAAAAGTGTGAAAATTACTGAACTGGGTTGCACATCGCACTAGGGTGCAAGGTAAGACAACAAAAATTCGCACAGTGCACCACCCTTTGTGTGCTGAGCGAATTTTCCTGATGGGCATAACAGCAAATATTCGCACAGTGCACCCCCTGTGGTGCACTGAGCGAATTTTCCTGACAGCATAACGGAAAAAATTCGCATAGCTCACAAGGTGTGTTATGCGACTCTGCATAATTTGCAGCACTCTAAAATATGCATAATTAATCAACTCTACCCTCATTACCAATTCTAATCATTTTTATGAACTTCTAACACTCCTAGATCAAATTATATGTTTAATTAAACTTGCCTAACTGAATATAACCCTTTCTAACCTTATTCTCTAATGTTTATGCATTGATTTAGATTCTATAGCTTCAATTTTACCATCCTAGAGGCCTAAATTCAATTCTACAACTTTGAGTTTGTTTTCGACCATTTTAGGGAGCCAATTAGGTCCCAATTGATTTACCTGGACCATCCTAACCAACCAAACTCACCTGTAATACCTAAATCTCAATATGACTACCTGTGTTCCTCTTCACAGGACCTAAACCCCCAATACCTCACATGACTATCTTCTATTAAACTGTTTGACATAATTCATTCCATCTAACCACTCCATATCATCACAACATTGCATAAATACCAGTTCACAAGCATCTAATTCACACAATTACAGACTCAACCAACAACACGTGTTCAAATAGGCAAAAATCACAAAGTTTCAAATATCCAACACAAAATATTCACATGCATTCTATCCCAATGTCTATTAAATCTAAGTCATGCAACCAAGCATTTCACAGAACAACAATTCATCTCATACAACTCTAACTCAGAAGAACAGAAAAGAACCCGACTTCCCTTACCTCTATACACAAACAAGCTTATTGATGATCAAACAGCGCCTTGCCCTGTAGGGGAAACTCTAAGGGTACCTATAGACCACCAATTGGTGATAGAAGATAGTCTTTAGAACATGTTGAAACTAGAATTTTGGTGGAAAAGCACAACTAGTTACATGCAACAGGATTTGTTGCACAACCCCAGCCCTAAAGTTGTACGGAAAAGTATATTCAACTTACCAGTCGAAGAACAGAGAAATTGATCGGTTGAGAACGTTGCTCTCGAAGCCTAGACTGTCTAGGTAGCTTCCGATCGACAAACTAACGGGTCAATCTTGAGTTAAGATAGAGAGAAGGTATAGGGGATTTGAAGAACTGAGCTATTTTAGATAGATAATGGGAATGAGCTAATGAACCAGATGTTTTAAAGAAAAGCTATTTATACGTCTGTGTGTCTTAATAAAAATTTTATCTGGTTCCATTAACTTAATACACCTATTAATCTTTAACTAAAGGTTAAAAGCTCTTTTTAGTCCTAGTTTTGGTTGGGAAAATTCAAAATGCTCCCCATGTTTTTTTGTGTTCAATTTGGTCCTAAAGAATGTAATTGGTGTTCAATTAAATCCTTTTCTCTAACTCCGTTTAAATTGTTAACGGCGAGTTGTCCAACTGTGCAGTCAGAGAATGAAATGTCATTTATTGACTGATGTAGATCTAATGAGGTGGATTTATTATTTTTGAAATTCCTTTTATGATATTAGGCTTATTATTTTCAAAATTAAATTAAGGGTATTGATGTCTAAAGGGTTGATCGTGGTTTGGAGGGAGATCTGCAAGATTGGGAAGAACATCGGTGAATGGCCCTAACACCACCCTATAGTCCAACGTTGCCGGAGATATCGCCGCTGGCCATACCCATCAGCTCCTCCATTGTCGCAAACTTGTGCCACCACCATCAATTAAAATCCAAAAACGCAAGAACCAGGACCCCTAACTCCAAATTTCAAAAAAAAAAAAAGAACACAAGTACAAGAAATCCCCAAAATCCAATTTGAAAACAAAGATTCCAACTCCTCCAATCGCAACATCAGACAAACCAAGAACAAAAACCCCAAAAAATTCCCAAATTCAGAAACCCTAAAACCAAACCCCCAAATTACAAGATCAAAACCCTCAACCTATAATTGTCAACCCGCAGAGAAGAAATAGAAACACAAGAATAACCCTAAATCACAAGCCAAGAATGAGCATAGAAAGCCTCATAACTGCAACGCATCCTTCCCGTGAGCCCTGGCGCTGCGAAAAAGGAGTTTGCGCCCTAGCCACCTGAACTCGCATCCCCAATGTGCAAAAACCCCCCAATCAGAACCAAGAAAGATAAGAGAAAGGAAGCCTTCACTCCTTATGACGCGAACCAGAACTATAACAAAAAGGAAAAGAGATCAGCATCTCCCTCCTACGAAACGAAGCAGAAATCGAGTGAAGAGAAGATGAAGGTGAGTGCTTGTGCTTCCTTAATCTTTTCAGCAAGTTTCACAAGTTTCCCTCCCAAACCACGATAAAAATTCACAAATAATTAACTTTAATTTATTCCCAAAATAATAACCCTAATCAGAAATACAATTTAAAAAATCCTAATTCCAACTGACAATGCCACAAAGGACTCCAAGTCAGCAAATAAATGACACCTCACAATGCAGTTGAACACTTGGACAACTCGCTGTTAACAATTTAAACGGAGTTAGTGAAAATGATTTAATTGAACACCAATTACGTTCTTCAAGACCAAATTAAACACAAAAAAAACATAAGGACCATTCGAATTTTCCCAACCAAAACTGAGACAAAAAAGAGCTTTTAACCTTAACTAAATTTTCAGATCCTTACATTTCTTTCTTCTTCCTTTTTTTTTTTACTTTAGGTGTTTATTTATTTTTTATATGTTCTATTTTTTTCGAGTTTATATTCTCGAGTTTTTAGTGTTGTATTTTGTGTCTTTGAAATATATAGATTTTGATATATTAAAATGTTTTTAATATATTTTAAAATATTAATATCAGTGTACTTATAATTCGTGCTTAGATTTAAGAGGGTGTAAGAGAAATTAAATGGTTTGATTTTAAATCATGTTCGGGTGAATTTATTTATAAGCATTTTTACAAAAAATAATTAAAATTAAAATAAATTACTTTATAAATTAAAAGTAAAAATTTAGAAAAAATTATATGAAATAGTTTTTACAAATTAACTTATATATAGGTTAGTTTCATTTATAAAAGATATTCTAAGTTCTTCATTTTATGCATGTTTTCAAAATAATAAAAAAATCAAATTACATTTTCATTAAAAATTTGATTCATGTTTTGTTGGTTTTTCTATATAAAAAGTGTTGAAAATATGAATATAATATAAAAAGAAACAAAATTAATTTTAAATGTTAATTAAATGAATAAATATTATAATTATATGTGCTTATGAATGAATATTATTATACTTATATTTTTTTAGTGAAATTTTATTATTATCTATTATTATTTACTTGTTTAACTTTTAAATACAATATATCTACATCGGTAAAATACATGGCAAACACTATTTTTTATCTTATGAGTTTTTTTTTGGTCTTCTATTTCATGTCATTTTTCAAAATCATTAATATTGGTTATTAATAAAGATATTATTTTGTCTTAATCTAGATTTTCTATAACTCCTTCATTTTGATAATTTTTATTCTACATTATTATTATTTATTACAAAAATTATTTTACTTAATCAATTTTTTTTATTCATATATTTGTCTTTTTACAATGAAGACAACATTTATAAATCAATTTACTTAACAAGTTTTTCACTCAAATAAAATAATATAAAAAAATACATGTGCTCTAGACTAAAATAAGTTTATAGCAGTGTTATTTTTTAGTTTTATTAGTAAATACCATAGTCAACTTTTCTTTTTCCTTTGACAAGTTTGTTATTCGTGTTTGGAGTGATTTGAAATGTATTTTAAAATAATATAACTATTTTTATAGAGTTAAATGTGTATTTTTTTAAGGCACTTTAAACACTTTAAATCCTTAATTTCTAAGGTATTTTATTCTTATTATGAGTATTTGTCCTTTTTGAGTTGGGTAAGGGTTGTGTTTATATAAGACATTTCTTCCAAATTAGTTTAGTGTATCAACAAGCAATAAATGTAATAATTAATGAACATAATTAAGATACCACATAAAATGTGTTATTTATACTATTATTCATGGGTTCTTATCTGGATAGGCCTGCACCTATTGGCCTAAATACTTGTTAGCTTCCGAATTGTCATGGTTAAATATGAACTACTATAAGTAGGTGACCTATGTGATTTCGTGCTAGTCGAGTAGGGATAGACCAAACACATGTCAACTTAGTATGTATTTGCCAGAAGCAAGTCTTATACTGGTATGACCGAGGGGTACTTGTTCATATATACTACATTAACCCCTCAGGCTTTATATGATACATGTTAAAGGTTTGTAAAGAGCTTCAAAGTACCGTGTATTAATGATCGATCATTAGTACATGGCATACTCGTCATCATATTGGCAGTCATTTGTCATGTTATATGTAAAGAAAAATTATATCTTTTTTGCTTATGTAGTCTTATAGGTATAGTAGCCCCCTAACCTCAAGAAGCATAACAACGAAAAGGTTGTAATAATGAAGTATTAGAAATACGAGAACCAGGTAAGTCTGGGCTTCCTCTAAGGGAGCTACCCTACTGATTTCCCGTTTAACACATTTCCTTTCAATTGGTATGATCTTAACTCTTATCTTGTTCTAATACTTTCTTACCTCTTCTAGCCGCATTAACTTGGCGGCCCACTGCCACAGGTCATCCATGCATGTTGGCGGCGTTATGGAGAAAAGTTACCAAAGCATGAAAATGGAGATATGAAGGTGAAATTTGTGCAAAAGCAATGGATGGATGAAGATATTGTTGTGAGTGTTTGTGGTGGGATGGAGGTGTTTCATGGTTCTCTAGAGGTTGGGATAACTCTAGAGAAGTGGGATAACTCTAGAGAAGGGTGGCGAAAGGAGATTATATGCAATGCTCTATCCTTAACTTGAGACACGATATGAATGCACAAATATTTTGACAACATAACATTATAACTCTCAAAGTGGTTTTATAAGGGGGGAGATGTAACATCCCGATATTTTTATTTTTTTTTCTTTTGGGATGACCCGATTACGAGTACAAAGAATTAAAATTTTTTTAAATCATAAATCATTGCGGAAATCCACTTATATAATACTGAAATAAATAAAATCAAAATGAAATAAAGTAAACCCCATTACATTATTTCTAAAATTTATAGTACAGAAGCTTTAATTAACCCAAGTTGTCTACCCATTCTCGCGTCACTGTCATACATTTGAAGCATCTGTAACATCCCCTGCTCCCGTATATCCAAAGGTCATACGATCATTGCAAAACACACACACAACCACAACAGAAACAAATATGGGTAAGCTACCATAGCACAATCAATAACAATAAAATTTGTACATAGAAAACAAGCACACCCTACTAACAAATTAGTCGTCTATAACATATCCTTATTTAGAAATCAATTTTACACCCTTACCATCATCAATATCCTTCTTAACTCTATCACAACTATAGTATCAATTTATCCTATCAACCACATCTCCAAACACATCATCACTATAAATTCCCAACATCATTAAGAAGGACCTTGATCTGTATCCTGTACCCAACAATACTATCGGTAGCTTCTTCTTACATGCACCTT
The DNA here is from genome assembly GCA_036885675.1 of Vigna mungo. NCBI lineage: Eukaryota > Viridiplantae > Streptophyta > Magnoliopsida > Fabales > Fabaceae > Vigna > Vigna mungo. The sequence continues at coordinate 46,190,119 of CP144700.1, read as the reverse complement.
TTTATCATTTACTTATTAATATATAAAGTCTCACTTAAGTTTAATAAAAGACATTCAAACAATAGATCACAAAATCTCATCCATATTTTGTTGTCAATCTCACATAAGTCCCATTTTAATAATAGATTAAAATTATAATTAAATCCAACAACAAGCTAAATTGTAATTCAATTACTTTATTAAATACTTATTTAAACTCTGTTTTATCTATTTTCTTTTTCTTTTCTTTTCACCCAAATTCATTCTTCTTTCTAATATTATCGTTATTTTATCAACACTATACTTATTCTTCCAAAAGAAAAGTTTACGGTATCTTTATAATATATTTTATATTATTATATTAGATACCCAAAATCTCAACCGAAAACATATCCTAGCATACTGATATATAACAATAATTATAATATATATATATATATATATATATATATATATATATATATATATATATTTATATATATAACAACGTATCAATCATGACCATCATACCATAAATATATATATGCCCTGAACTCACATCATACAATTATATATTAAAGAAGATTTAACTAGCAATATTTTAATCAAAACATATCATTCCCTGCAGCAATTTTAATCCAAACAACAAATAATTTCTTGCGGCATTTTGATGTTAAAACAGTAAATTTCTGGTACAATAACAGCAATCAAAACAACCTAATACAGGAATATTTTCTAATGCAATAGCAGCAAAACAGCAAGCAATTTATACACCCTTTTTCATTCTAAGCAGCAATTACAGACAACAAAAGAAACAATAACATGACTGCTAGTGATTGTAAAACTGCACCGCTTAGACATTCGTTTTCTTTTAAAACCACCATGGTTGAAGCACGTAAACAATTTGAAAGCCACATTGGCTATGCTCCGCAAAAAGAATGAAAAGTATATCTCATCTCATCAGTATAATTCAAAACAACTTTTCTAATTCATTGCATCATATTTCCTTCCAAAGCCAACGTGGATTTGGTTACATAATCATCCCAACATCAAACCAGATTTAAAACCATATTTTTAATACATATCAATATAATATTATAAGCACAACATGAATTATAATATGTTTGATCTCCCTCAACAAGACACATTGGTACACGATAGTCTAACCCAACCAGAATCTTAGCGTCAAATAAAATAGGCAGCGGCAGAGAAAATATTGAAAACTACCAAATTTTTCAGCATCAAATTAATTAGTAGTACAAACCTTAATGGAAAGGTACCGCATGCCAACAAATATTTATTCCGATGCATGTAGATAATAATTATGCATCTCCATGTTCAACTTACATTTATACATAACCCCGTCTATAAATTCATACAAAATTCCTCAACAAACAATATCACACAACCAATTCAATAATTATCATTCAGTAGGATTAGCTTCTCATACCTTTTAAATTATTTGGTGGTTTGATCTTTTTGTGCTTCTACAACAAAATCCAAGTTTTTCCCCTTCTTTCTCACTCTCTGACCACCCTAACCAATGTTCAATATTTTTCTTCTTTCTTACTGCAGGTTCTTTTCGGTGTCCCCCCCCCCCCCAAAAAAAGTATTCTCTAGTTACTCTCTTATATAAGCTAACCTAAAAACCTCCCACTAATCCTTGCTTTTAGGAAAAGAAACTACTCTTTTAGATTTTCTTTTCTGAAAATTCGGGTTTCAGTTACCTATATTTCTTTTCTTTCTAGTTATTGCTTATTTTAAAATTAACCATAAAAAGTGACATGGCAAAACATAACCATCACACACAAAAAAATAAAAATAAAAAATAAATAAATAAAACACAAGTAAATATATACCTAACAGGGTTTGAACATAAAACCAAGGACTCCCCACAATTAGCTTTTACCAATTGCATTACACAACATCTTACAAAAATATACTTTCTCACCAATAGAAAACATTTAGCAATATCAACATTATTCTCTTATTATATTTGAATTTCCCATATCTTACAGGAGACACTTCTATTTATAGGAAAATGTGTCTCCAAAATGTGCGGACACCAAACCTAAAAATGTTACATTGGTGCGAACCCTAAAAAAAGGTTCCATCTTGGTGAAGGAGAGGAAGACATGTGACCACTAAAACTCTCCACTCTTAGAGTTTTATGTGGCCACTACTCTTGCAAAAACTTTCCCACTAGAATTATGACACATGGTCACTTCTTCTAATATGGGACACCCTCCCCCTTACCTTGTTCACCAAGTTTGGTTAAAAACCTAATCACCGAAGATTAACTTAAGCTAGACGCAAATTTTATAACAAAGAAAAAAACTATATTACTTAGCCCATGATACAAGGCCTAAAAAGAAATCCTTTAAGGCCTAAATATTCCTAATCTACTAGAGATGCTCCATGATAGCCTAAGAAAAATAGCTTTGTTTCACCTTGTATAAATGAATCTAGCTATTCTTTATTATGCTTATGCCATGGTTAGGGGTTCTGCCATCACCACTATATCCAAAAACTGATGGAATAGGGAGGGAGTCAGGTGAACCATTCTAAGGCCGCTCCCTTCAAATTTGTAGCAAAAGTTTTGTACATGATGGAATCGTTAATTGAGTAGAGACTGACATGAGTGGTGTAAATGACAATGTGCTAATTCAGGTTGGTGTTACAATCATATTGGTCTAAGGTAAAATTATTCCACTACATAGAAAGGGGGGTATCAGTGATGTCGTCTATGAAGGGGTGATGACGGCTCCCACCTATTTCTATGGAGTTCTATGTCTTAGGAGTATAGTTGTACTCACTTTCCTCTTCAGTTCCACGGATAAGGTTGGTGCTAGGTGAGGCTTTTTGCACCAAATTTGTGTTATCAAGGCTTTTCTTCTCTTTTAACTTTTCAATCGTTTCTTTATCTTCAACCCTCCATTTTAACTTAGTATTCTCCTACCTCAGGGCATTCATCTCCTCAACACTTCTTTTTTTAAACTCAATGAACTCTAGATGAATCTTTGTTTGGGCTTCTAAGATAGCAACTATGTCAGTCGAGGAGGGTCCCAATTCCCTTGTTCCAAACATCTTACTTCTTGTAGACACCATAAACGGTTTCTTCATATAATTCAAGTCAACCTCAAGGTAAACGCCAATTGTTCTTACAAAGTCGAATGTATATCCTCTAAAAACTCCAAGGGCACTCCAGACACTTCAAATCCTCAATCTCCAAGGTATTCATCCTCCTTTTGAGCACTCGTCCTCCTAGAGTTAAGTGTGGGTTGTGTCAATAGAAGATACTCCGACATCTAAGTCAGTCTAGTTTGTCAACAAACAATAAATGTAGTAATTAATAAATGTAATTAATATATCTCATAAAACATTTTATTCATCCTATTGTTTGAGTTCTTACTTAGATGGACCGAGGGCTATTGGTCTAAATATTTATTAGTTTCTTAATCAGTACGGTTAATTATGGATTGTTGTAAATGGAGACTTATGTAATATCGTGATAGTCAAATACAAATAAATCGGATACATGTATTCCGTCATAATCCGATACTAATATGATCAAATGTTGATCAAAGTAATTAATAACTTTCATAAATTTCCGAATACAACTCTCAGTTTTTAATAGAATCATGAAGTCATTGGTTTAACTTGTGACATAACACATTTTTTTTTAGTTCAAGCGACATTTTTATTATTTTACAAATCAATGACTTTCTAAACATATATAATGCCCGATTGAACATGTTTTTACTGTGAATTGTAAAATATTTCTATAATATACAATAGATAAATAAATTTAAAGCATAATAAGCAATAATTGTTAAATATGTTGAATTAATAAGAAAAGTTTTGTGATAAAAATTCATATCAACGCAAACTGTCACTAATACTTTTATTATAAAATAAATTACTTTTGTGTCAGATTTCTTCCATCGCCAAAACCTATAGTGATCAAATTATAAATTGGAAGATTAAAGCTTAACCAAACACTGAACTAATTTTTTGTATTAAATAAATTGACGATGTTGAATTAGTGTAAGACTTACGCTAACATTTCAACTCTATTTGACACCTTTTTGGTCATCAATAACAGGTCGAAAGTTTACAATTAATAGACATAATAAAATTTAAAGCTTGATTTACTCTTGACACTATTCGAACTAAAATTATGTACAGCCTTTATAGATATAAAGTAATTATGAGAAGTACTAAAAAGAAACAATTACTGAGACATTAAACATATATTATATAAAAAATTTCAATAATAAAAGAATATATTCTTGAATAGCAATTTAATAATTTGAACACATTTTAAAAAAGTCTAATACCGACACTGCATGAACAATGAACGCTATAGTGTTCACACATGAGTGATTACCATGAAAGAATTATAATGAGGTCAAAGAAATTTGATTGAGACGTGAAAATAACTACTAAGATATGGTGAAGACTGAAACAGTAAGCTTTTCTTCTACGAAACAACAATTCTGACTACTTTTTATACAGTCCATCGGTCTAACGTGAATGTGATTTGTGTTGAAACAACTTACTTTTCTTTTCGGACTTGCTTCTGCCTAATGTAATAACGTAACTAGGCAATGTTTTCCAAACTTCGCTTCTTTTTCTTTTTTAAGCGAATGAAAACTCAAATATTAACTTTACATAAGCAAATTATTAGGTTTTATTTAAACAAAATGAAAATACCATACCCACTAAAAATAAAATCAATTCATAATATAAATAAATATAAATTTTATTTTATAAGTAAATTAGACTTAAAATTTATTTTCTCACGTTAGATCAGATGCATGAACTTGGTTGAGTCTTTGTATTCTTTTTCAATTTTTTGGTTTCAAGGGATTCCCTAACGTTCTTCAAAATGGTCTCACTTTTCACGCTTTATGCCGTGTCATTATCATGTAAGCAAACTAGCTCCTATAATGCTCTCCCCAACTTTTTAGAGCGTGGAAAACAAACCAAAGTTACATTTTCTTTCTTTTCTTTTTCTCGTGCACTAGAATATATATTTTTTCCATTAATAAGAACTATATCTTTCTCACATTTTATTAAATTAGATGCTAATCTAATTTATGATAGTGTAATTGATACTTATTTAATGAACCTTTATACACAATAAAATGTTACAACGCGCAAATACAAAATATCTAATCGTTATAGCAATCTATCAAGTTAAAAGAAAAAATATTTGAACGTTAAACCATTCTTGCGGTCCCTATTTATGTTGGTTTTTCTCAAATAAATCTCTTTCTTATTTTTTTCCTAATTGGGTCCCTAAAAGAGAAAAATTGAAACAATTAGCTCCCTGCCGTTAAAATGGTTAACAGGCAGATGACGTGTCAGTGTGAAGTGGATTAATTTAATGACGTGGCACATTATGTGGAATATATAATTAAAAAAAATAAAAAGTTTCTGAGAATTGAAATCCAAATTAGGGTTCATCATCTTCAACCTTACATTTCATCATCTTTAATCCTAGCGATTGATGCTCAAGGTTCATCACGAAATTAGGGTTTATAAAATCCAAAAAGTTCCTAAAATATGAAATTAAACACTACTAAATTAAGGTTTATCAAAATCAAATGGGGTTCGAGATTGGAGAGCAGTCCAATGGAAGAAGGTTGTAACTTGACTAAACAAAAATTGAAACAAATTTAACACTCCACCTTGGTTAGGAGCAGTCCGTAACTTGACTAAACCAAAATTGGAATCAACTCGGTTGGGAACAGGCAATAACCTGATTAAACAAAAATCGAAACAAATTTGATTATCCATGTCGGTTGGGGACTGCTCTAAAATGTTTTAATCAAACACAACACAATTAGTATAAAGTTTACATATCCATAAATTTCGCCTAAAGAAGTTTTGATTTAATTAACATATCTTGTAATCTAGGAGTTATATATTTTAGCAAAAGATAAATGTTTTATATTTAATTATTATCTTTGTATTTTTTATTAGCCTTTGTAATTGGAATATTCTTTAATATTTCAAAGAATATACAATTTGTAATTATTTTGTTTATAAATAAATTACTAACTTTCACGATCAAGGGACATAACTATTTTGACTTTAGTGCTATTTTTACTTTGAGTTAAGAGAGTTCGTTGTAGCTTTTGTCTTTAGCTTAAGACTCTAAGCTTCTTTTATCGAAACAGGTTATATAATAATTTTTTCTAAATATTATTCAACCCAGCTAGCAAACATTCCTACATACATATCGTCTTAGGGTTCTATATGATGTTGTAACATTGCTTTTGTTCTCTAAAGGTGTTGTTTTGATCCCAAGTCTGCCAATTGACATCGTTAAGATTAATCACCTCTCATTTGAGATATTATTCGCATTGTCATGGTTTTGTCTTTAAAAAAATGCTTTGAAGGATGAAAGAAAGAATGAATATTTAAACTACCTTAGATCTCAACTATTGAACAATGTAAGACTATCGAGTGTTGTAGGAATATGTGTGTTTATTTTTTAAGATGATTTTGAAAAAGTGAAGTTAAAAGAAAAAAGATGTGAAAGTGAAGTTGATTGGATTAAGAGAAAGATGGTAAGAAAGAGAAAGAATTTGAGATGAAAGTTTATAGAAATTAGAAAGTTTATAGAAACTAGAAAGTGATGGGATGTTTTTTATGAATTAAAAAAAGTTTTAAATAATAAACTTAAAAAAAATTATTATTGTAGCCTTATACATAAAAATAATTAAAAATAAAGTGTAATAGTGTAGATTGTATTAAAATGAAATGTGAATTGCTATTTAAAATTAAAAAATATTAATTAGAAATGATAATTAATCAGTGTATAATTTATATATTATTATGATAATAAAAATATTTATTATAAGGATAATAATAATAATAATAATAATAATAAGTTATTATTATTATTATTATTATTATTATTATTTGTATGAAAAAAAAATGATAACATTATTATTATCTTGAGAGAATCTCTGGCCAGGCCATGCATAGTAAAAAGTCATGAAAAATGCAACAATGCACAAATTACTAATAACGTCAATCTATCGAAACCAACATTGTAGACACTCAATTTCCCATCTTCGTCAACATTAAATCGATTGAAACAAATAAAACTATAAAAAATAATAAAATGAAACTCTTTACTAATTAGGTTAATATTGCTAGTGTACTATGAGGATTATTATTTCAACCAACAAATTGTTACCTCTTCAAAGAATAATTAATACAATAAATTTATCATAATTGTAAAGTAATCACTGCTACGCTTCTTAAAAGAGGTGAATTACACTTTTAATGAAATCTCACCTTTCTAAAAGGGATCCTGAATCAGTAAAAGTAATATATTTAATAACAATCTCTACCATTATAAAAGGGTTAGAACTTTTTTAAGTTAAAATAATTAATTTACCAATTTTATTTTTTTAACTAACTGTTCCTTTTTTATTTCACAATTTTTTTAAATTTGATTATTTTTTAAAATTAAATAGCTATTTATAATAATAGAATTACTTACAAAATAAATAAAAGACTAAAATTATCTTTTATTATAAAATTTATTTATGTTTATTTATATGATTATAATTTTATTACCTTTTGCTATTATAAAAAAATTGCATGTGTTCACAATGATAATAATAAATATTACTATCACAAAAAGATATGAATCTGCATATTTTTATATCATTTGATTATGTGTCAATTGATAATGAGATCAATAAATAAATATAAAAGTATAAAAGGTAATTAATATAATCAATTATAAATTTTGGAAATTGATGGGTTCAAGTGTCCCCTGAACTCAATGCAGATCCTCCAGTGTGTCTACTCGTAGACATGCATGTGAAGTGTAAGATGAATACATGTTTGGTTTTCGGTTTCTACATTTTCTTTTTGGTTTTCTGAATCTTTGTCTTTAATTACATGACAGTTACTACGTTAACTTTTATTAATAGAAAATAAATAAATCTATTTTTTTATCAATTTTGCATGAATAATTTATTGATTCTTTTTTATATCATAATATTAAAAGTTGACATTTTTAAAAGTGGAGACTAAACTAAATATCAAAACTTAATGTAGGGAAAAAAAAGTTTAAACTTAAAATAGAATAAAAATAAATATCCTAGAAGAATAACACCTAACATTGATTCTCAAGAGAGTTTTCATAGTGCAAAAGAAAATACGATTCATGTTAAACTTTATGGATTTAGATTATTCTTGCTGGGTGCATTAATTGGCTTCTCATATTAATATTATATAGTTTATTAAAAATCTAAAAGTAGAAAATATATAAATAATTAAATTAGTTACTACGTTTGCGTGTTTTAATTTATGTTCTAAAACTGCATAGTATATACGCGTGTTTAGATATAAATAATTTAATGTAATGCTCCTTAATTTACTCATATCCATACGTACTATCGAATTGATTATAGGTTTATTAATATAAAGTGAAACGTATCTTACCAAGCTTTATGAAGAAACCGAATTTATTTATGAAACTGTTGACTGCGTATAGGACCTCATAAATAATTGCTCCTTCGAATTAGCAACAAAATATACATAAAAGTTTATATATATATATATATATATATATATATATATATATATATATATATATATATATATGGGTTTGTTAACACGCGTACGCCTGTTTTTCAGTTGGTACGTTTTAACAATGTGTACCGGGTTTTAGTAGACAAAAATATCCGTATGTAATAGATTCTAAGTTTTAAGGTGAAGGGTATTTTAATAATTTTCATTCTCAAACTAAAAAAAGAAACCCCCAAACCCTTACTCACCTCTCTCATTCATCTCAACCCTTTCTCTTTCATCTCTCTCACTCAAACTTTTTTTCTGTCATCTTTACTGTAGTTCCAATTGAAAAAAAAAATCAAAAACACATGATTAAACAATTTCTTACAAAAAAATGATTTTATAATAAGTTTTCATTTTATAATTTTTGTCTTATCTAATTTTATCTAATTTTCACAAGCATAATGATATATAAAGGAATTCTCGTCTGGAAAAAATCAGAAACACTTCTTATTAAACAATTTCTTACAAGAAATTATTTTATAATGAGTTTTCATTTTATAATTTTTGTCTTATCTAATTTTCACAAGCATAATGACATACGAAGGAATTCTCATATGGAAAAAATCAGAAACACATGTTATTAAATAATTTCTTACAAGAAATTATTTTATAATGAGTTTTCATTTTATAATTTTTGTCTTATATAATTTTATTTAATTTTCACAAGCATAATGACATCAAAGGAATTGGTAATTGGTCTGGAAAAAAAATCAGAAACACTCATTGTTAAACAATTTACAAAAAATGATTTTATAATGAGTTTTCATTTTATAATTTTTGTCTTATCTAATTTTATCTGATGATGAAATTGAAGAGATCTTGAATATTTCTGATTTTTTTTTCAGTTGGATCTACCATAGGATGATAAAGAAAATGAAATTTAATAATAATAAGAAGGAAAAATATATAACACATCCTCCAAATGAACGAACAGAGCAAGAACAACAAATTACGATGTCGCGGGTTGTTGTGTGTGGCTGAGGGAGAGTATGGAGACGAGAGAGGAACAAATTGGATAAGTGAGGAAGGTGGATTAGGGTTAGACAAGGGTTTTTGATTTTTTTTTTTCAATTGGAGCAACAATAGGGATGATAGAGAAAATGCTGGATTCAGATAGATGAAAGAGAAAGGGTTGAGAGAAATGAGGGAGGTGAGTAAGGGTTTGGGGTTTTTTTTTTTTTTTTAGTTTTGAGAATGAAAATTATTTAAATATCCTTAACCTTAAAACTTAAAATCCATGATAAATGAGGGCATTTTTGTCTATTATAATCCGGTACACATTGTTAAAACGTACCAACTGAAAAACAGGCGTACGCGTGTTAACAAACCCCTATATATATATATATATATATATATATATATATATATATATATATATATATATATATATATATATATATATATATATATATATATATAAACTAATGATATGTTGAGAACAATATGTTAATATGTTTAGATTATGTATCCGAACATATCAATAAATGAGCAGTAAATTGTACAATTATTTGAACAATATCTAATACTTACTTAAAAAATAAGAAAAATATCTTTGAATTGACCATTCAAATAATGTATATTAAATGTATTTGATCTTCCAATTGTAATAGAAATGAAGAGAAAAAATAAGAATAATTGTATTTGCTTAGAAACGGGATCATAATCTCTTTATGTAAAATATATCGATAATTTTTTCCAAAAGTTAATATTCTTAATTTGGTGTCTCACACTAAACAAATAATATTTAGTGAATGTTATTTTGTAGAGGTTAAAAACCCCCTACAAACTAATATGATTTCAGATGATTTTGGTGATGTCTAAAAGCAAATAATAATGATTTCGGTTAAAAAACCCCACATTGTTACACATTATTCTTCATATTTTTGCTTCCGTTATTCTTGATCTGAATGTGTTACTATGATAATAATATAACATGTTTAGATCAATTTTATTCTGTTGTAGTTTTAACACTCAAACCTTATTGCATGAAGTTATACTCCGGATTCATTGCTTTAATCCATTTTTCTAAATTAGGATCTTGTATGGCATTGATTGAGTCTTCTTCTATCATACCATTATTTTCCTCATTTTCTTTGGTGTAACACAAAAAAATATTTAAAAATTTAACTGAATTTGATAAATGTTATTAGAAATGCTTTTTAAGTTCATGAAATGAATGTCAAAATTGATTAAAACCTATTAGCTAATCTTATTTACCAAGAGTTCGAGTCATATAAGAAAGAAACAATTTAGTTATTTTAATTATCGGTTAAACTAAACCTGATTCACTTAATGTG